>OX442355.1:32204314-32804314 GCA_949357725.1 Hyperoplus immaculatus | reverse complement strand
CTTTGGCTGATTACTCTGTGTTTTCTCCACCTCAGAGACAATAGTTTGTTTAAGTTTGAATCTCGCTGCGCTAGCATTAGCATTAGCAATATCAGTAAACGTCATTATACTAGTCTGTGATTGGCTGATTCCTCTGCCGCTAAGGCTTTGATTGGCTGGTTGTTCTGACTCAAAGACCTCTGATTGGCTGTCTGCAGAGCCTTCTCTTTTCTAAGGCTGTGACAGTCAGCAGACCGCAGAAGAGAAGGAGAGAATAGTTAAAAAGAGGTTGAGGGGTTAGAAACATGAAAAGTTAAAATAGGCTGTTTATTTCAGGTAACCTATTTTTGCAGTCAAAAGATTTATAAGATTTTTAAGAAAGTTTAAAATATATTTATTAAAAAAAAAAAAAAAAAAAAAAGCTCTCGTGTCCCAGCCTGGTCCCAGCGCCCCCCTAGGTTGTACGAACGCCCCTGTTGAGAAACCCTGATTTAGTGCATAATAGCTGGATATTTTTAGAATTATTATTTTTTCCCTTAGAAGGGGTCTCTTATATCTCCGTATTTCCCCATACCATGGACCATGGCCATTTTGGAAGCGTCATAGTTGGAATGTCATCAGCTCTACAGAAGCACAGAATGGAACAGTTGGCCACACTGTGTCCATCAGAACTACCAGTTGGAATGTTCTTGAATAACTTCTGTTGCTTCTCTGAACGGGAGCCAAAAAGACAATCTGTTGTGATCTAGAATTGTACCACTTGATGATGTCATATTACACACTGCACCTTTAAAGGGCAGCGCTCTAAGAGCCGAATTTAAGCTCAAACTCTGGAACAAAAACTGGTCGGAGCGGGTTAGCCGTGCAGCCTCTGTTACCACGGTGATCTAGCCAGGTGAAAAGACAGCCACCTTTCGTGATACTGAAAACTCTGGCTTTAGACTCAACAGACCTCGCTCAGCCCTTCATCTCGCTTCGTAGTATTAGTACAGGCATTTTGTGAGAAAATATGGATGGACCTCTCAAAAATTGCAACAGAAACCATTTCAACTGTTTTTGACTCATGAATATGTAAGTAATAACATAATAAAAGTCTTAAGGAATCCATGTGGTGGAAAGTTATTTTCCAAGGGTTTTCTTAACCATACCTTTATGCCAATTTTCGGCTTCCTAAAGTACTGTTTTATGGTAGAGGGGATATTTGCAAAATTGTTAACCTTTTCAGAAAAGCTTGAAACTTGGTACACTTATACAGTTTGGGTCTCTGAAAATGTTCTGATATTAAGCCATTGCAAAATCGAATCATGGTTCCCATAGCGACCATTTTACTTTCTGCCGTAGCCTAATTATGCATTTTTCATCATAACTCCTGAACAAAACATAATAACACATAACTAGTGATGTCTACCCCTATGTTTTCATGGTCAGGGATTACTATGATACTACACAACATCAGAATCAGTTAAGGTCAATAGTTAAGGGTGAATCCAATGTTAAAAAAACTGTATGTACATTATTTTCTGATATCCACACAAATCGTTCATTACTGTCCAAATCAACCGACAACTTTGTTTAACAAGAGATATGGTACAATGCATGTGCAAATAAATGATTAACTATGAAGTAATGACATTGATTTGATTTAATTTTCTTGCCATAAATTTATGAAACATTTTCAAGATAACAATGTCAAGTTATTTTTGGGTAATTTTTGCCTTTATTAGTTAGAGAGAGAGATCAGAACCATATGACGCGACAGCAGACCTGGAACTCATATGGAAAACTGCTATCCTGTTTGTCTCACAAAGGCCAGCATGGTCTAGTATGATGCAATTTGCACAGCATGGCAATCATCCGGGGAAAACATCCTTTGTGTTTGCCCCATTGGTTGATATGAGACGTAGTGACCCTACATGCATCTACTCTGCATCTAAGTTCCTATGTGAACATGCCCAGCACCACAATTCCACCCCAATCATCACATTTTATCAACCACTGGTGGAAGGCATTTCTTTAGAGGTTAAATGACTTGGGGGCTTCCACACTGATATTAGTTGTTGGGGTCCATTGGGCATGTTATGGTTGATGCTGGGAAGAGGAAGTGATGGAGATTTTCTATGCAGCCGTTGTGCACATTATGACAGGGAAGACGTTTGGATGGGCTTTGCATTGATGGAGTCCTCAATTGCCTGATTCTGCCTGATGCACTTGTTGTGACTCCCCATTAGCTGCAAGGAGATCCAAAATACTATGATGCAGTGATGTCATCAGCAGATGATACCTGCTGGAGATCGTTTATAAAACTCTGGTGTCAATGAAGTTGCTGCAATCTATGCAAAGCCCATGGAGGGATGTCTGCAGAGAAGGCTTGCCATTCTGATGTGATTCCAGAATAAGATGACTTCTCAAATGCAAAACTGAATCCTTAAAATCCATTGATAGACATTTTGCAAGTTTCTGAGAATTGGGAACTTCACTCTGAAACAATATCAGAAATGCTTCCTTTCATGGCAGTATCAGGGCATAATCTCTACACAAAATCAGCTCACATCTACAGTATGTGCAGAGGATGTGCAAGGTCCATTAGCACCATCCAGATATTAACCAGAGATCTGAAGGGGGATTCCATGTGGAGTGATCGCCTATGGGCTGGCATCTTGAGCAGGTTCTAATGACAGTATGAAAACCAGTGGTGGCATCACAAGATTGCAAGGTATGACATGGCTGCAACATCTGACATGGCTTCTCTCCATGCCAGTTTGTGCTGAAGTTAACAACGCACACAGTTCTGAACTATCTCCAAGAAAGACACAATTACAGGGGGTGCTCATGGCACAGTGGTTATCCCGCAGAGGACCCGGGTTCAAATCCAGCCTGGTTAAGTTCTCTGCATGTCTTCCCCTCTTTGCCCCATTTTAACTCTGTCTCTCCGAATCTAATGAAAAAAAAAATATTAGAAAGACACAATTACTGCTTGGATCCAAGCTTGTGCAGTGTCTCCCACCTTTCTTTGAATGTTGATAGGGCAAAAGCCATCAGAAACACCATTTTGGTTAGCATGGATGGACAAACTACTGCTGAGAACACATTCAAGAAGAGGGGTCGGGTGATCACCATCAGTACAAAGATCCTCAGTGAAGATTGATTGTGAAGCAGTGCAGGTGGATCTTCACCTAGGTTCACAAGAACTGGGATCTAGGTAAGGTATGAACTGTGCAATCCCCCTCCAGCTCTATTTGAGACCTTCTTACTGCTTTGACAGCCACATAAGCCACTATTAGCAGATGCCATTTGGGCGCTCCACACACCTGACCTTCCAGGAGGGTAAGGTCATATTTAGTATGTGCTGGATGGTGGAGCACTTCTTATGCGCATCGCCTGGACACGTTGATATACACTCAACAAAAATATAAACGCAACACTTTTGTTTTTGCTCCCATTTTTCATGAGATGGACTTAAAGATCTAAAATTCATTCCAGATACACAATTGTACCATTTCTCTCAAACATTGTTCACAAATCTGTCTAAATGTGTGATAGTGAGCACTTCTGCTTTGCTGAGATAATCCATCCCACCTCACAGGTGTGCCACATCAAGATGCTGATCTGACATCATGATTAGTGCACAGGTGTGCCTTAGACTGTCCACAATAAAAGGCCACTCTGAAATGTGCATTTTTTTGCTTTATTGGGGGTCTGGGGACTCAGAACCAGTCAGTATCTGGTGTGACCACCATTTGCCTCATGCAGTGCAACACATCTTCTTCGCATAGAGTTTATCAGATTGTCAATTGTGGCCTGTGGAATGTTGGTCCACACCTCTTCAATGGCTGTGCGAAGTTGCTGGAGACGGCTTTTGGTGGAGAAATGAACATTCAATGCACGAGCAACAGATCTGGTTGACATTCCTGCTGTCAGCATGCCAATTGCACACTCCCTCAATGCTTGTGGCATCTGTGGCATTTGTTGTGAGACAAAACTGCACATTTCAGGGTGGCCTTTTATTGTGGACAGTCTAAGGCACACCTGTGCACTAATCATGATGTCAGATCAGCATCTTGATGTGGCACACCTGTGAGGTGGGATGGATTATCTCAGCAAAGCAGAAGTGCTCACTATCACACATTTAGACAGATTTGTGAACAATGTTTGAGAGAAATGGTACAATTGTGTATCTGGAATGAATTTTAGATCTTTAAGTCCATCTCATGAAAAATGGGAGCAAAAACAAAAGTGTTGCGTTTATATTTTTGTTGAGTGTACATACAAAGACAAAGCAGCCAACGTCATAGGTGAGAACATGCTGGTTACCTTGAAGAAAAACAAGTTCCTTTCCAATTCCAGTTCATCAACATGCTCAGTGGTCACCAACAGAAAAGGAACTGTCAGAAGTACCATGCCACAAGTGATGCTGATTGGCTCATAGAACAGAAAGCAGTGGAGTTTGCCACACAACAAACGCTGTGCTGATTAGGAAAGGAGCTCCCCTTCAGAAATTAGCTACCAGTTCGTTTTAAGCCCTTTTGTGCGAAGCTGGCCTCTATAACCTTCTCATGTACAGTATAGCTACTGGGTCCGCCACCTACATCAGCAGGAGCAAAGTATCACAGTCAGCGTTTGTACTACAAGGTCCAGCAGTGGAAGGGAACAATAGATAAACAAACTCCTGCCTCACAAATAGGGCTTGTGGGGTGCTTGTCCATATCAAAACTGTCCTACCAACATCTCCACAGATACTCTTATGGGTCATCGGATGCACATGCAAGACGGACTGTAGCAACCGAAAGTGCACATGCAAGAGGCATGCCATTGAGTGCTCTGTTGCATGTGGTACCTGCCAAGGATCTGGGGGTGCACAATCATTTCAGGTTGGAGATGATGAGGAAAACCAGACTATGTTTGAGAAAACTTGCTCCAATGCTTCATACAACTATTAAATAAACGTAAAAGTCGATCTGAATACTAAGTTGAGTTTTTTTATTAGTCAATTACAAAAGGCTACATTGAAATGTGTCTTTTCGGATATCCCCTCTCAAGTTACCACACTCCAGAGGGGGTCAGAGGGCAATGCATATTCATGGTATGCATTGATTTACCCCTTTCACATTGCATTAGTACTGCTCTGGCAGCACTTTGAATTAGTATTAGCCTACTTCTGTGCACCAAAATACTTTCATATTAAAATGTATGTTTATCAGTGCAACAATTTAAGTTCATTTGTGCCAGTTTAGCATTCACAATATTTGTGTTTTTTTTATATTGTTATAGTATTTAACATACATTTAAGCCTAAGTCTTTGTTAGAGAACAAAATTAAAACTCGATACTCAATGTTTATGCAACATAGGCCCCAATTATAAAGTCACAGCGATGTTTTCGGAAACTAGGCTTTTATTTTCGGAAAAACATTGGATTCACCCTTAACTATTGACTTTAACTGTTTCTGATGTTGTATGTGGTATCATAGTAATCCCTGACCATGAAAACATAGGGGTAGACATCACTATTTATGTGGTATTATGTTTTGTTCAGGAGTTATGATGAAAAATGCACAATTAGGCTATGGCGGAAAGTAAAATGGTCGCCATGGCAACCATGATTCGATTTTGCAATGGCTTAATATCTGAAAATGTTCAGAGACCCAAACTGTATAAGTGTACCAAGTTTCAAGCTTTTCTGAAAAGGTTAACAATTTTGCACATATCCCCTCTACCATAAAACAGTACTTTAGGAAGCCGAAAATTGGCATAAAAGGTGTGGTTAAGAAAACCCTTAGAAAATAACTTTCCACCACATGGATTCCTTAAGACTTTTAGTATGTTATTACTTACATATTCATGAGTCAAAAACAGTTGAAATGGTTTCTGTTGCAATTTTTGAGAGGTCAGGTTATATAATGCCTGGACTATATACCCCTCTGGAAAAGACTGCTATTTAATCAGTAAGCATTTTGATTGGCCATTGCCTCTCGGGGTATGCAGGAAGTTGGTGGACTGACAGAAGAGATTAACAGGCTAAAGTTCATGAGATGATTTTTCAGTCTAAGGACCTTCTGGTATTTATTAGTTTTTTATTATTTTTGTTATTATTTGTCATGTGCTAGTGCAAATGCTAAAGTAACTAGCTTAAGGCCACAGTTTGGTAACTGTGTGTACATTGTTCAAAGCCTTCACAGCAAGAAATGAACTGACATATTAAGACTGACATTATTATTTTGCACAGTGGAGAAATAATTTCTGCGTCTTTCATGATGAATTTAAACACTGGTGTAAATTTGTGATTTTTGGAATAACACCCTATAGCTTGTTCATTTAAGGACTGAATCCCAAAGATTCTGTTATCAAACTTCATTAAGGCTGCACTGGAATTATTTCATCATGATGATTTCATGTCATCTACATCCCCACTCCATTTTTTTTTCTGTTCTTCCTGGTTTTTCAGTCTAAACAATCATACATCTGCTGGCCCTGACCCGCCCCTGCGACCTGTGGATCTCCTGGTCCCAGAAGCTGTTCTGGCCTTCTTCCTGCTGCTTCTCCTGGTCTGGTTCCTCAACCGGGAGTTTGAGGTCAGCTACCGTCTTCATTACCATGGCAACCTCGAGGCTGACAAACACCGCTCCAAGATCCAGACCATGCGAGACCAGGCTGAGTGGTTGCTGGGCAACATCATCCCCATCCATGTCGCTGACCAGCTCAAGGTTTTTTAAAAAATAAAAAATAAATTATTATGAATGTTATCAGAACAATTTAATTTTTTTTTATATGTAATCCAGAACACAACATCGAAGAATATTTTCTTGCCGAATGAAGGAGACAATAACGATAATCATGAGCCATTGTATCATCACTTTGAAATATTTGAACACACTTCTGTTCTCATAAGAGCCCATTATAATGCGGCCATCCTTTGACTCATTGTTTCCTCAGGTGACCCAGAGCTACTCCAAGAATCACGAAAGTGTTGGCGTGATCTTTGCCAGTATTGTCAACTTCAGTGAGTTCTATGAAGAGAGCTACGAAGGTGGAAAAGAGTGCTACCGTGTCCTCAATGAGCTGATTGGAGACTTTGACGAGCTCCTTCGCAAGCACGAATTCAAAAGTGTGGAAAAAATCAAGACAATCGGTGCCACCTACATGGCGGCGTCTGGACTTAATGTTCGGCAGCTGGCCGAGAATGATGATGAGTCTCCACACGCTCACTTGAGGGCACTTTTTAACTTTGCCTTGGAGATGATGGGCGTCCTGGACGACTTCAACAAGAACATGCTCGGTTTTGGCTTCAAGCTCCGTATCGGATATAACCACGGGCCACTGACGGCAGGGGTGATCGGCACCACTAAGCTACTCTATGACATCTGGGGCGACACGGTCAACATCGCCAGCCGCATGGACTCTACCGGTGTGGAGTGTCGGGTGCAGGTAAGCGAGGAGAGCCATACTGTGCTCAGTGCCATGGGCTTACAATTTGACTACAGAGGTACAGTCAATGTTAAGGGAAAGGGTCAAATGAGGACTTTTCTGTTCCCCAAAAGTGGGGAAAGTATATGTCAAGATGGAGCGGACCTGGGCGCCTGCGCCAGACCCTCATCCGCAGCATCAACATCCAATAAGACTTCAGGAGCTGTGGCTCTTCACCCCTCTACTTCCTCTTCTCCCACTCCCCCTCCTTCCTCCTCTCTTTCCACCATTCCTCCTCAACCACACAGCGCTGTAAGGCCTTCTAGAGCAGGGACAGAGCCTGTCCAAGCTAAGTCCACAGAGGTGAGGGAGGAAGGATATAGGGACGCTCCACACCTCCCTGCCAAAGACCTTCACCTCCCTCCCCATTCTGAACTAGGCCCAGAGCCCTCCCAGGGGCAGCCTGCTCCTCTCGCACTTCAAGAGAAGGATGATGAAGAGGAGGAAGCCGAAAAGCTAACACAACTCAACAAGGAGTTTTATGCTCGTCTCTGATCCCTCCTCTCCTCTTCCACTGCCTTCTGCTGCCCCTCCAGGACTGACTGTGCATCCTATCCTTTAGGCATGGGTCACGTGTCTTCTGCACAGTGGCTACAGGGACTATAATAATGGCTACTAATGTCTTTGATGTTGCCCGGTGTGTGGGGTGGGTTAGACCTGTGTTGAACACAGCAGTGTTGAGGGGAGGAGGCTGAAGGGGATCCACAGAGAAGGAAGTTTTGTTGGTTGTTGTTCTTGATGTATTTTTCTTATTGGTTTTTGTTATTAAGTGCCTTCAGGACTAGAACAGTGAGTGAACGAACAAATATGAATACTGAACAAAGTTTTAACCATCTTAGACTATGGAATATGCTGTGGTTTCTTACTCAATGCTTTTCTTTTCAATGCAAGTATTTCTTTTTTTTTTAATCGTTGTTGTGGCATATCATTTGTTTTAACTTGATCAAAGTTTTGACCTTACTTAAGAGACATTTTTTTTTTGATTCTATGTAAGTGCGAGTGCAGCTTAATGGGCTGAGCAGGGAACTATGGGAAGAATGAGGGAATCACATGAAGCAGTGTTCATTTATGTATACTGCTTTGACATGAGGGCTTAATACAGTCTTCATTTGTGCCAGAGCCTCAATAAAAAGGGGACATGCTACAATGCTGGCTGCATAGATGTTAGTTTGTGTAGCAGCTAAATGCACATTTTAAGCACAGGTCTTGCACAGTTTTTTTCTTGACCACTTGTATACGGTAGTTATTACGGTGAAATAGCTTTTAAGGAAGTTTAAACAGAGTTTTTCTTCTGTCACAACATGTACAATCAAAAGCACAAAATCAGATAAGGGAATATAGATTTGGAAGACAAGGTGAGAATCGTCACAGACGCAGGAACGCACTTTAAATATACACTTCAAGTGATATTCCACCCAACATTTGTCTCTTGAGTATGAAACACTCGTCCAAAGAGGAGACCTGGAAGAAGGGGGCTAAAAAAGGTTGTAGTTTGCTAGTGAATGCCCCCCCCCCTCGGTCATGTTTCCACCAAAGCTTTTTCATTGGTCTGAACCACTCCACTGGAGCTCAGTCATTGGCTGGATTTAAAGCCGCTGCGCTGCTTAAAAAGAGCACACTACAAACTTGTTATCCTTACCTTTTTCTTAACTATATTCTATGTTTTTTTCAACAACAAAGGCTTGAGAGAAGACCAAAACCATACAGCGTGTAAGTCTTTATCCCCTCAGTATTTCCCTTTTTATTTTTGGGACATCCTATCCACTTTTCCTTTTCAGACAGCATGAAAGAGGAGAGAGACACGTAGGGTCCCAGGCTGTACATGAAACTGCGAATCTTGTTGATCATGGTTGCACCTTAACCCCTTAACGTCAACACAGTACCCTGGAATTGAGTTAACTCAAAGAAAAAAAATGTGCTTGTTGTAATGAAGAAACCTGTCGCTCACTGATGTGTTTTTATTAGTCCTACGACAATAACGGAGCTTTGAGGCACAGAGGCATGAGATATATCATGTATTTGACTACACAGACAATTACTCGAGGATTGATTCATTATTGGTTTTGGTCTTTTTGTTTGGATTTGTCAACAATAAGAAAAGTACACCTATCTTATCCTTGAAAGCCCACAGCGGGACGAGAGTTTGATGTTGGAGTGGAGTATCACTTAAAGTGGGACTGTGAGGGACAATAACTGTGTTAGTTCTCAATAGACGATAGGGTGGACGGGTCAAAGCATAGGTCAACTACAGTTTCTACAGTACTGTGAGTAAAACCAACTACTCAGATTTTGATGTGATGTTCCATTCGTTATACCTCCATGACCGGAAGAAAAAAATAAACATTGGCAAGTCCGTTCATTGATGCAGTAGCTAAGTATTTTTCTGCCTTTAGCTGTTTCATTTGCTGTTGAAGGGGTGGGAATTTTTTTAACTATCCTGTCGCAGCCTTTATACAAAGGGGTCCCTTCTACTTTATCAATATACTTTAATTGTGCCACTTTAATTGAGTGATCTATAGGTGCAGTGCAACCTAAACTAGCTGATTGTTTGTGTGTGTGGTGCCTAAAAAGTATGACTGTCTTTCTTGGGAGTATTTTGGTTTTTTCAGAAGGGTCTTTTTTTACCATGCTGTTTTCATAATGAGGATAGATTATGATTGTGTTTGTTGCACAGGTTTTGCTACAATTGTTTTTTTTTTATAAATTCCATCTATTTCTGTTGCTCTTTTCCAGTTCTTTCATTCTGCCTTTCAACTGGTCGCTTGGTGTGGTGGTGTTCACATCCAACAACTCTGTTCTTCTTTGCTCTTACTCACTTCATGCTTGGTCTTTACCCTTGAAACCCTTTACCCACCCACCCACCACCCCCCCCTTTACCCCCTCCCACCCCCTCCCCCACCCTTGTACTTTGCGCGTGTGTGTGTGTACGTGCATGAGAAAATATTTGGAGTTTTACTCCCAAGACAATAACTCAGATAAGGTCATTGTGATATGATGCGAAAGGAAATCGATCAACTTCGTGGCCACTGTTATGAACTGTTATTTTGCCGTTTCTGCCGATAGAGGAATTACATGCACGAGGCCTCATTGTTTAAAATGGGGAAAAAAGAAAGTTTGACATCTGTTGACCTATCCTGTAAAACAAATCACCACCACATCTTTTGGGCTAAATAATCTTGCCTTGGATACAGCGATGACATGAAAAAGGAGGATGACTATCTTTAATGTAGCCGTCTCCATGCAGCATTTATCTCTGCAATTGTGCACTCCAAACCAACACAAGCAGTGCCTTGAATCAGGAATACCAGCGTGTGTATGAGCTGTGATTAATTGCATCATAAAATCACCATAACCCTATTGGCATAAATACTCTAACAATTCAAAGATGTTTCTTCCAATAGCTGCCACTGCAGAATGAGACACAAAAATAGCTCAATGGGATCTGCCTTGTGGGTGAATATCTTTTTTTTTAATTACCTTTGAAATATTTTCAACAGGAAAAATCTCACGTTGTACTCTTGTAATGTGTACTTTCAAAACGCTCAAGTTTGCCAAACCTCATAAACCATACAAATATATGAGAATATCAGGTATCAATTTTACAGAAATGTTATTGTTTTTTTTTTCTCCACATTATTCAGATTTTACCCTTTGCGACCCGTTGTTTGATATTCCGTCATGAGCTTCATGCGGCAGCAGCCCTAGCGTGCACAGCAGTGACAGATTTGATGGGCATACCACCTCTCCAATAGCACACATCTGTTCAAAATTATAAATAAATTATGAAAGTGAACACTGCCGGCTCTATGATCTGTGATACTACACTGGGGAGAGAATTGTGTGTGTGAGTGTGTGAGCTTGTTTGCATGGGAACGAACAAGCAAATTTCTTCACAAGAAAAGTTAGTTTGATTCTGCACCGTACTATAATTGTTTTTCTATTTCATTTTAATATCATTATTTCTACAGTTATGTTGAACTTTAAGCACGTATCATCAACACACTGATTATTTAAATCACTTAGCTTTGCTCCGTTAAGGTAACCTGGATTTGGTTTAGTTGTCAGAGGAATTAAAGAAGTGTACATTAGTTCATCCAGTTTTTAAAAAATGCAATCAAGAAAACAGTCAAGTGCGTTGAGGAAAAGTTTAGGGCACTGGGTCAACCGTGTTTGTTTCTGAAGAATTCTGCCTTTGTGATCGAAAACAGTGTTGTATCACGACAAACAAAATAGCATTGCCTTAATCATTAATTTAAATGGTGACATATCCACATCTGTTCATTCTAAATGTTCTAGTAAACTCAACGCGTATGTGTTTCGAATTACACTGGGACATAAATTAGACAAAAGTTGTTTGATTTCAAATCTTTGTGTATTTCTTTTATGTTCATCATGAATGAGATGTATTATGTATGTTTTGTGCACATTACCCATGTATCATTTATCAACACATGATCGCAATCTGTACACATTTGCACAAAGCACTAAGTGTTTGTACATATGCAGTTATTTTATGTCACATATGATTTCTTTTTTTTACATGTGCATGTGTCAGATTTTGCCAATGAAAAAAAGAGACATGTATTATCAAATTGATTCAATGTGCGTCTATTTGAGTTAGAGTGAGTGTTTTATTTTATTTATCTTTTTTCCCCTCAGCGTGACAGAAATACATCTCCAAGCAGAAGACAGTTGAGTGCACTGTAAAGTATAACGTTAAGATGAGTTCATGACAAACCACAAATGCGTATTAGCCTAATAATCAGACTGAATTGCCATTTTGTTTTGTTTTTTAAAATTGCTTTTGAGTAAATTAACGTGATTTGGAACCAGGCTATATATTGCAGCTTGGCAAAGTTTTACAAAGGCATCCAAATAGTCACATCACCATCAGTAAGGCTGAAGTCTTTTTGATCAGTCAGCGCATGACTCGAGTGTATATATAGGCTATTTAACTGAATATTCACGGCCAAGGAAAGGAAAGACACCTAAAGACCAACCTTGAAGTGTGAAAGAGTAAACAGAAGAGATAAGCTAAACGTGATGATTAGTAGGCTAAGGAAATCTTCAAACTATAAGGACTATTTGTTTATTTTTGTCAGCAGGAAGCACTAATATGCACAAACCTGCTCTACTTGTGTTGTTTGTTCTTATTTAATTTTTTTAAGATAATTTTAATTTTTTTTTTTAATTTTTTTTTTTACTTCAGACTAAATGATAGCTACACAACCTACGTCTAGATAATAGGGCCTAATAAACCTGATCAAACATGTGTTTAATTAAAACGACAGGTAGGCTAACAAGCCTACACATTCATTACTAGCCTATATTACATTTTTATATGTAACCAACTTTATAATTGTAGTTAAAATGTTAGTCCTTTAAATCATACAATTACATGCTACCTAGGGGGCAAAGTAATTTTTTGGACATGGGCTGTTGTAAAAGGTTGTTCACCAGAAATGATATCTAGGACCTTCAAGGATCACAACCTGATCAACCACCTGCTGGAAAGCTACAGGGGGCCGACATAGAAAATCAGAACCATGGTTTAATGCGAGGGTAAAATTTTATTTTTTTAACTTATAGATATCATCATGAAACTTTGCCAGTTGATTACTGGCATTAAAACAATGATTTTTTGCATTGAAGTTTTTTTTTTTTTTTGAATATATGCAAATTTAGCATATTTCACAAATTATGCACACATTTGCAAATCTTTAAAAACCAAAAATCTAGATATTGGCTAAAGCAAGAGTTGACATCTTTATTGCATTTTTACTTTATATAAGTTTGTTAAGTTTCTACATAACAAACTTCCTCTGTGAGAAATGGTGTGACAATTCTGGTTTGATAGTGTATAAATAAACGTGATTTGATAAATTTTCATTACTCTGACCCAGAAATCTCAACTTTTAAATCACTTACATCAACTAAACATTCTATAATCATTCTTAGCACTATTCTGTAGGTTATTGAAGAAGGATTTTTTCACATGTTGTTCATAGTCTGATTTATGAGACATTTTCTTCTTCAAAACATGCCGTAATGCATTTTTAAGACCTGTACATAGTATTTTTTGATTTATAAAATTAAAAAGGGCTGTGTAAAAAATCCTTCTTTAATAACATTCAGAATAGTGCTAAGAATGATTATGGAAAGTTTAGTTGATGTAAGTGATTTAGAAGTTGAGATTTTTGGGTCAGAGTAATGAAAAAAACTATCAAATCATGTCAATCTAACCACTATCAAACCAGAATTATCACACCATTTCTCACAGAGGAAGTTTGTTATGTAGAAACTTCACACACTTATATAATGTCAAAATGCAATAAAGATTTTAACTCTGGCTTTATCCAATATCTAGATTTTTGGTTTTTAAAGATGTGCAAATTTGTGCATCATTTGTGAAATATGCGAAATTTGCATATATATTCAAACATTTTTGAAAAAAAAAATAAATACAAAAAAAATCATTGTTTTAATGCCAGTAATCAACTGGTAAAGTTTCAAGATGATAGGCTATCTATAAGTTAAAAAAAAAAATGTTTTACCCTTGCGTTAAACCATGGTTCCGATTTTCTATTTCGGCCCCCTGTAGCTTTCCAGCAGGTAGTTGACCAGGTTGTCCACCCAGGTTGTGATCCTTGAAGGTCCTAGATATTATTTCTGGTGAACAACCTTTTACAACAGCCCATGTCTGTTTTCCAAAAAAAGAGGGTTTTGCCCCCTGGGTATGCAGTAATTAATGTGCAACAATATATTAAATTTTAAAATATTGACTTATATTTCATATATTTTAACAATAATGTACAATTAGGCTATGATATGACAATTTTAATGTATTAACTGGTTTGTACAGTGCTGGCATGTGTCTCTCGCGGTGCTTCAGCGCCCCAAGCGGTAAATAGCAGCAGTGTTTTCACGTAGGGCGTGATAGCGCTGCCCCTCCCCCTCCACAGCCGATCTGGAAAAGAAAAAAAAACTTTTTTGTACCGAAGGAATCAACAGCCGCCATCTTGTCGCGGCTCGGAATTAGGATTTCGGTCCAACACTGTTTTTGTACGTAGAAATCGAGCATCCTTACTGCAGTGTGACAGTGCCCTTTCCCTGAAAACGAAATCTTAACATCGGCTCGTAGACATTTTGCGTGAAAAAACGGGAATTGGATCGGTGGTCGTCGGGCTAAAACGCTCCGTATCTCTGATTTCCCCTTCAGAGTGCGGCGATTCAGCCCCTGTCGCCGTCCGGGAGCAGCATTGTTTACCGTGGGCAAGCGGAGACCTCACCGAGACTTTCGAAGTTATTTTCAAAAATACAGCATTTTTATGCAATTGTGCATTTTTGTGGAGCTTGGCGCGATTTATGCATGAAGAATTTTGACGTCACGCAAAATGGGCTCTTGGAACATGTAGAAATTACGACCTTTTCCAAGAAAAGCTGCAGTCCTCCTGATTTGACTGGATTTTCCCTCTGAAGTTGGATTTTTACATGGAGGATATTTTATTTTGGGTTATTTAACGATTATAATGTGGGTGTTGGGTGTTGGATTATCATGGGGTGAATGGCGGTGGCGATGCGGGGCGCTATTGCATCTCTTTTGAAAGACACCGACTCTCACGGCAACGAGTAGCTAACGCTCACAGTTAACTTAGCTGGTAATTAGCTAGCTATTAGCCAGTTAGCTAACGTTAGCAGGCTGACAGCTTGCTAATGTGCTAACCGGGAGGGTTCGGGTAGATAGAGAGAAACTTCCCAGTCATAAGTTAAATAAGAATTATTAACTTAAGGAATCCCCAAGACACAACAGAAACTATGGCTGAAAACCTGCTGGACGTCGGACCTCCCAACTCTAAGCGGCCGAAGCTGAATTCACCTGCCCTGTCAGCGTCAGATGGACCAGGTACAGGCCTCAACACTGTCTGCACATGTAAACACCACCATCATTAAGATTTGCACTCGACATTATAGTGTGATATGTTTACCCCCATGTATTGACTGCCAATGCAGCACCGTTTGAAGTCACCATACCGAACTTCTAAGTAGTCACTGTTTTTACTGCATTGTTGTGGTTTGGTTCTGTGGTGAGCAGTTGCAAGGACCTGTCGTGTCCACTCAAAGGGCAGTTCATTAAGTAAAGTTGCCTTGTGGTGCTGCAGTTTTAACGAGAGCCCTGCACTAAATCATACCTCCATAAAAGACACATGCAATACACATTCAGCACTTCTGCAATCTCCAAGATGACAACACAGCTGAAGAAACGCCTATTTCAAACAGTTCAGGCAGAACTTGAGCATTGTTAAAGATGATAATGTTGGATGTCCTGCATTGCGGTTGCATTACCTTAAGTTGTGACTGGGTGTACCACACTGGAAACTAAGCATATTAACGTGTGGGCCAAGAGCATTTGACTCTGAAAGTGCATGGCTGTTAGCAGCTGTTTGTAAGAAGTTGTAATTTTTCATCAGAAATCTGATGGAAACACACTAACTAGACCCTGTTTATCCGACATATTAAAACACTTTAAAATAAGATGCCACTTCAATCCATGTTATAGTTTGCACCAAACATCTAATTGTGATATAGCTATTAAAACTTTGAGGCTGGGCCTTCTAAAGCAGTTCTTTCTATTTATTGCCTTCAGGTCCGTGGCGCTTAACGATAAGGCGTGCCAGCAAAAGAAAAAAGTTTGACTGACATTCTGACAAGCAGCGTTTGATGCTGGCACTCCGAGTACCACCAAGTATAAAATGGTGAATTAACTGAGACAAAAACACTGTCATCTGCTTGGCGGCAGCACCCTCCAAGCAAGCATATTAGCCCACATACCAATCTGTATGAGAACGGACTGCCTTTAGCAGTAAACATTTGATCGTTGAAGTTCTCGATTGCGTTACACTTTGTGAAAGGTAGTTACGTGACAACTCTGGATTTTGTCATTTTCTGATTTGATATACTGTTAAATTATGTTTCTTGGCCTCTGGGCAGATGTCACTCTGATCCATAAATAAGTTAAAGAGTTGGTTAGGAATTTATTTCCTCATCAGCAGCAAAACACGTACAATTAGCCAGCAGACAACTTATGTAGTCTAAGTGGGGTGAACTAGACACTGTTGGAACTGATTATCAACGTTAGTAAGATGGATGGACACAAGGCCTATCAAAAGTGAGGCATAAACAACGCATAATACACAAATAAACACACAATGTTAAAGCTGCTTAAATATATTTAAAGAAGAGCTGTCAAGCGATTAAAAAAATTAATCTAATTAATTACAGGCTCTGTGATTAATTAATCGCATACTTATGACACTTTTTTTGCCTGTTTAAACAGCTGTAGTCTCTCACTCACTCACTCACTCACTCACTCACTCACTCACTCACTCACTCACTCACTCACACACACATATATATTCACAGACACTGCAGAGAATAAAATAAGATGTCTTCTTACCTTCATGCTCAGTGTTTCCCCCAGGAAATGTCTTAGTCAAGGTGGTCACTGTCTAGCCGTACAGAAGGTGCGGCGAAAATTTTGGGGGTATTTTGCTCAAAGATGCCAATGCGTACTAAAGAAATAGTTCTGTTTATTTGAATGACACTGACCTTACAGTTGTGCAATTTTGTTTGCTATGTGCACATTTTGTGCAAACATGCAGATGGTACAAAATACAATTAAAGAAAAATTCTACTGTTTTGGTGCAATACCATGCAGACACACTAAATAAAAATAATGGACCATACACTTGTGTATGCACATCAAAGTGCTTTTAAAAGTTCCTTTTTGGATGGGGGGCTGTTATGAGATTATTGTGGACAATAGGCATACTGTGATGCGATTAATTCATATA
The DNA here is from genome assembly GCA_949357725.1 of Hyperoplus immaculatus. Taxonomy (NCBI): domain Eukaryota; kingdom Metazoa; phylum Chordata; class Actinopteri; order Uranoscopiformes; family Ammodytidae; genus Hyperoplus; species Hyperoplus immaculatus. The sequence goes on along the minus strand of OX442355.1, from coordinate 32,787,025 downwards.
TGGTTATTATTAGCCTACTTGCTTGATTTCTTTTTAAATACAGAGGTTATTGGTTGTTTTGGAACATGTATTTCCAAATTTAAATCATATAAATAAAGCAGCATTTAAAATTCAGAAAAATAAATCTTGTTGGCCTACACAAGCATGCTGTTTGAAAAATAATTCAATAATTGAAATAATACAATGTGTTTTCCCCTTAAAATTACTAAATGCATTTCAAAGACAGTTACAGTGTGCACTTCTGTAAACTTACTGAAAGGTGCCTGGGCCAACACTCTCATGCATGTATCAGACTTTTCTCTGCGCTGTATGAGCCTATAAGTTGTGTTGCCACGGTGATGTGGAGTCTTAAACTAGTCTAGCTTTGCAGAGCACTTCTTTCTGTTCAGCTAAATATCCCCATAGAACCGCACTGCGTTTATTATCGCCACCGGTTAAATGTCGGTTTGCTGCTGCTCGTTTACCCTCCCACGTACAGGCAGTAGTCACGCGCAGCACGGTCGCGCGCGCAGAGTCCCCGACACAGAGCAGCTGATAGTCTGAGCAGAGAGAAACGCTTGGAGACATATGTGCACATTTATTTACCGCAAATCACGGCCTTTCGCGCATTTCTGACCATGAAAAATCACACATCACGCTTGCTAGTACATTAATTGTGCAGCACTAAAAATAAAAAATTTATTTTTTGGTCGGTCAGTAGTCTAGGCGGGGGGCTGGTTTTGCTAAGGTGGTCGCCTTAACTATAAAGCGCTGGGGGAAACACTGATGCTTATTTGCCCAAAACATCCCATAACACATCCATAGAGACCTCGGCCCCTTTGCCCTGCTTCTTTCTTTACGGTTTGATCCTGTGCGGGCCGCGTCCGCAAACTGCGCTCTCGTCTCACCCGTAGGTCTCAATCCTTTTGCACCGGGTCAAAGGTCACTATAGAAGTACGATTAATCTGCGTTAATTTTTTTAATCGCGTACATTTTTCTGTGATTAATTAATCAAAATTAACGCGTTAATTTGACAGCCCTAATTTAAAGATATTTCAATGGATTGATATCACATATGGACTTCACTTTTAGCCCCTTGCAGGTCATTGTTTTAGTTGAACTGTCTGAACATTGTGCTTTATAGTTGAGTGTGTGTGCTCTCATCAAACATTTAAAGCTCTTGTAAACTCACCGTACGCACACTGTGTCTGACACTAAACAACAGCCAGTTATCGGTGGATAGGTGAAGGCCAAACGTCCATCAAGTAAATTTCCCTCTGGCCTGTAGATCTATAATGAACAAAGATGTATGTTTACACTGTGTGCAACATTTTTAGGTAAGTTGTATTTTTGAGGATTAATTTTATTAGTGAACAACTACAGTGCTCTCGGTCAATCCAAAATGTTAAAGAACCTAAACCTGAATGTTTACGAAAGTAAAAGTGAGGTTTTGTCATTTTACGAGAATATACATATATATATATATGTTTTGCTATTATTAGGCAACTATTAGTATGCAGAGTTATTCTGCAACTAAATAAAAAAACAAACATTTTCCCATCTCACTTGTTTATTTTCATCTGTTAAAGTGAGAATAGTAAAACAACTCAAAATTTATAAATAAAAATTTCCGACATGTCAAAAAAAAAAATCAGTGACCAATATAGCCACCCATCTTTTCAATAACTGTCACAAGCCTTCCATTCATGGAGTCTGTCAGTTTCTTGATCTGTTGACGATCAACTTTTTGTACAGCAGCAACCACAGCCTCCCAGACACTGTTCCGAGAGGTGTACTGCAGTGTTAATTTTGGCAGCATATTCTGATTTAGTCTTAGTCTTTTGAATATCACACCATTTAGTCTTAGTCCTATTCTAGTCATCTAAAATCTTTTAGTCTTAGTCAACTAAATACAAGCATAATTTAGTTGACTAAATATACAGCGGACTTAGTCGACTAAGTGTTTATTTCTTCATTGAATGGTATTAAGTTTTGAATATGCAATACAGACAGAGCTTTAATGGTTGTAATACAAAACATGTATTCTATTCTATCCTAATAATCTCACATAAAATCAGTGTACCTGACTGGATGGGGGGCGGGGGCCCTGTGCCCGGGGGCCCATTATCTCATGATCTGTCTATGAACCAACTGGATTCCACAATCTTTTTGCTTTTTGCGGGGAGCATGCACATTGGTCACACCAATGTTTTTTTCCTTGTACCTTATTATTTTTACAACAGCAATTCTTTAGAACTTTTTTTCTGTAAGACATTTTTTTAGGCCTACAACAATCTGTTTTAAACGTTTTTTATTATTATTATTAAAAATCTCAACTTTTGGCTAAGGACACAGGACAGGCTGTTTTAAACACTTTTCCAGTGTAGTTTCAAGCTTCCACTGCCTCCTGGTATGAGAAATGACACCTCAGGTCCATTTATTAAGATGTACATGCAGGCTGTAGAGATGTTCCTCTGCTAACTGTTGCTGATGTTTGTGTTGACCTGCACACATTAAGCTGGTAGTAGGCTACTAGCAGCAGAGCTAACGTTAGCATCCTCGCTAAACTACTACTAGATTCACTTTGGATGCGTTTAAAAAACGCGGATATTTTTGCTGCTTTTCAGACGGCTGGGGTCTACTTATTTAGGCTTCTCGTTGGCTTTTGTAGTTTTCTGTTACACCAACGTAACGCGTGTAGTTCTCTTTCCTATCTCTCTGACTGTGTGTGTGTGTGAGAGACGCGCACCAGTTTTTTGCCGAGATCTGTGTGTGTGTATGTGTGTGTTTCGGCGCTGGAGCCCCGCCCCCCTTCACAAAACGGAGGAGAGATGCAAAGCAGCAGACACAACTACTCGCACATAAATTAGGCCTAGATAAGTAACATAGGCCTAAGCGTATTTAATAATGAGCACCAGCTCTATATGGAAAAAGACCGTGGATAGATGAATTTTATTTGGCGCTATAAAAAATAAAAATATTATTATAATTTTTTTTTTCAATAATTTCGGAAAAACTCCCGGGAAAGTGGGTTGTCATAGTTACTGGCCCGACGTGGCGTTTTACTTGCCCCGGGACGTCGGGCAATCCTTATTGTTGAGCCCTGTAGAGCACCCTAAAATACACCTGTGTGAGAAATTTCAAGTCAATCGGACTTACGGTGTGCGGGGCGTGGCCTCTAAAACTTTCTTCAGTCGGGGCTTAATAACAGCGCCCCCTAGCAGAAATTAAAAAAACTGTCCGAGAGGCTATATTGTAGAGCACCATGAGCTGTACAAGTGTAATCAATTTCAAGGCAATCAGAGTCGGGTGACTTTTGTGGCGCCCCATATGGGTTAATCTCGATAAGCTTAGAGGGACATGCTACCACATGACTTCTGCACATACCCAGCAAGTTTGATGATGATAGGACCTATGGTTAAGGAGTTATGGCCAATTTGTTAATAAGCCCCGCCCCTGCGTAAACGTTTTGGGCAATGGCGGCGAATAAAATAATCATGGCTGACCCCATTGTCCGAGAGGCTATATTGTAGAGCACCATAAGCTGTACATGTGTAAGAAATTTCAAGTCAATCAGAGTCAGGGGGCATTTGTGGCGCCCCCCTATGGGTTAATCTCGATAAGTTTCGAGGGACATGCTACCACATGACTTCTGCACATACCCAGCAAGTTTGATGATGATAGGACCTATGGTTAAGGAGTTATGGCCAATTTGTTAATAAGCCCCGCCCCTGCGTAAACGTTTTGGGCAATGGCGGCGAAAAAAATAATCATGGCTGACCCCTATTGTCCGAGAGGCTATATTGTAGAGCACTATGAGCTGTACATGTGTAAGAAATTTCAAGTGAATCAGAGTTAGGGGGCATTTGTGTTGCGCCCCCTATGGGTTAATCTCGATAAGCTTCGACGGACATGCTACCACATGACTTCTGCACATACCCAGCAAGTTTGATGATGATAGGACCTATGGTTAAGAAGTTGTGGCCAATTTGTGGATAGGCCCCGCCCCTGCGTACATTTTTTGGTCAATGGCGGCCATGTTTTTCAAGTTTTCCTAATAGTCTTTTACGGGTATGTTTATTGTAGTCCCCCGGGGCTTCACGAGAAATTTGGTGTTGATACAGTAAAATTTCAGAAAGTTGTGGATAACACCCTGTTTTTCAGTTTATGCTAATTAGCGGGAAATATTCCCGAATAATTTTTATGGTCCCAGAGGCTTTTTTGTAGAGCACCCTAACATACACCTGCGTGAGAAATTTCAAGTGAATCGGACTTACGGTGTGCGAGGCGTGGCCTCTCAAACTTTCTTCAGTCGGGGCTTAATAACAGCGCCCCCTAGCGGAAATTCCAAAAACTGTTTAATAGCACACCCCGCGGGGTGGGGACGCACGTTCTGTGAAATTTTTGCATGTCTGCATGTAACGGTGTGGGAGGAGTAGTAGCTAGAAAATGTGGCGGAAGAATAAGAAGTAAGAAGTAAGAAAAAGTATGGTGGAGAGTAATAATTACGTACTTAAGTATGCAGTGAAAAGACTACTCAAGTACTCAAGAGTACAAGTAGGCCTACTGAATTACTCCGGATTTATTTTTGAAATATACAGAGCAACACAAACGGTAAAGAATAGACACAAACATAAAACAGCAATGTTCAAACTAGAAAATCCCGCGGAGATTTTGAAAGTACGGGTCGCCCTGCGCAGGTCGCCAATCCCCGCGTCGGCGGCGCCCCGCCCTTCGGCCGGGCCCGAAAGCTTCTGCGTACCTCCGCTGTGCGGGGCGCGGCCTCTAAAACTTTCTTCAGTCGGGGATTAATAACAGCGCCCCCTAGCGGAAATTTAAAAAAAATTCAGAGAGGCTATATTGTAGAGCACCATGAGCTGTACATGTGTAATCAATTTCAAGTCAATCGGAGTCGGGTGACTTTTGTGGCGCCCCCTATGGGTTGATCGCGATAAGCTTCGATGGACATGCAACCACATGACTTCTGCACATACCCAGAAAGTTTCATGATGATAGGACCTACGGTTAAGGAGTTAGGGCCAACGTGTTATTAAGCCCCGCCCATTTGTGGCGCTCCCTATGGGTTGATCTCGATAAGCTTCGATGGACATGCAACCACATGACTTCTGCACATACCCAGAAAGTTTCATGATGATAGGACCTACGGTTAAGGAGTTAGGGCCAACGTGTTATTAAGCCCCGCCCATTTGTGGCGCTCCCTATGGGTTGATCTCGATAAGCTTCGATGGACATGCTACCACATGACTTCTGCACATACCCAGCAAGTTTGATGATGATAGGACCTACGGTTAGGGAGTTATGGCCAACGTGATATTATGCCCCGCCCCTGCGTAAACGTTTTGGTCAATGGCGGCCATGTTTTTCAAGTTGTCCTACTAATCTTTTACGGGTATGTTTATTGTAGTCCCCCGGGGCTTCACGAGAAATTTGGTGTAGATACAGTCAAATTTTAGAAAGTTGTGGGTAACACGCTGTTTTTCAGTTTATGCTAATTAGCCGAAAATATTTCCAGGTTGACTTTTATGGTCCAAGAGGCTTTTTTGTAGAGCACCCTAACATACACCTGTGTGAGAAATTTCAAGTCAATCGGAGTTACGGTGAGCGGGGCGTGGCCTCTCAAAGTTCTTTCGGTCGGGACTTCATAACAGCGCCCCCTAGCGGAAATTCAAAAAACTGTATAATAGCACACCCCGTGGGGTGGGGACGCACATTGTGTGAAATTTTTGCGTTTCTACGTGCAACGGTGTGGGAGGAGAAGCAGCTAGAAAATGTGAGGCAGAATAAAAAGAAGTCAGAAGAAGAAGAAGAACTAGAAAATCCCGCGGAGATTTTGAAAGTACGGGTCGCCCTGCGCAGGTCGCCAATCCCCGCGTCGGCGGCGCCCCGCCCTTCGGCCGGGCCCGAAAGCTTCTGCGTACCTCCGCTGTGCGGGGCGTGGCCTCTAAAACTTTCTTCAGTCGGGGCTTAATAACAGCGCCCCCTAGCGGAAATTTAAAAAAAAATTCCTTTGAGCGAAATTGTAGAGCACCATGAGCTGTACATGTGCAATCAATTTCAAGTCAATCGGAGTCGGGTGACTTTTGTGGCGCCCCCTATGGGTTGATCGCGATAAGCTTCGATGGACATGCAACCACATGACTTCTGCACACACCCAGAAAGTTTCATGATGATAGGACCTACGGTTAAGGAGTTAGGGCCAACGTGTTATTAAGCCCCGCCCATTTGTGGCGCTCCCTATGGGTTTATCTCGATAAGCTTCGATGGACATGCAACCACATGACTTCTGCACACACCCAGCAAGTTTCATGATGATAGGACCTACGGTTAAGGAGTTAGGGCCAACGTGTTATTATGCCCCGCCCATTTGTGGCGCCCCCTATGGCTTCGAGGGACATGCTACCACATGACTTCTGCACACACCCAGCAAGTTTGATGATGATAGGACCTATGGTTAAGGAGTTATGGCCAATTTGTGGATAGGCCCCGCCCCTGTGGCGCCCCCTATGGGTAAATCGCGATAAGCTTCAAAGGCACATGCTACCACATGACTTCTGCACATACCCAGCAAGTTTGATGATGATAGGACCTATGGTTAAGGAGTTATGGCCAACGTGTTATTAAGCCCCGCCCCTGTGGCGCCCCCTATGGGTTGATCGCGATAAGCTTCGATGGACATGCAACCACATGACTTCTGCACACACCCAGAAAGTTTCATGATGATAGGACCTACGGTTAAGGAGTTAGGCCCAACGTGTTATTAAGCCCCGCCCATTTGTGGCGCTCCCTATGGGTTTATCTCGATAAGCTTCGATGGACATGCAACCACATGACTTCTGTACACACCCAGCAAGTTTGATGATGATAGGACCTATGGTTAAGGAGTTAGGGCCAACGTGTTATTAAGCCCCGCCCATTTGTGGCGCCCCCTTTGGGTTGATCTCGATATGCTTCGATGGACATGCAACCACATGACTTCTGCACATACCCAGCAAGTTTCATGATGATAGGACCTACGGTTAAGGAGTTAGGGCCAACGTGTTATTAAGCCCCGCCCATTTGTGGCGCCCCCTATGGGTTGATCTCGATAAGCGTCGATGGACATGCAACCACATGACTTCTGCACATACCCAGCAAGTTTCATGATGATAGGACCTACGGTTAAGGAGTTATGGCCAACGTGTTATTATGCCCCGCCCCTGCGTAAACGTTTTGGTCAATGGCGGCCATGTTTTTCAAGTTGTCCTACTAATCTTTTACGGGTATGTTTATTGTAGTCCCCCGGGGCTTCACGAGAAATTTGGTGTTGATACAGTCAAATTTTAGGAAGTTGTGGGTAACACGCTGTTTTTCAGTTTATGCTAATTAGCAGGAAATATTCCCAGAAGAATTTTTATGGTCCCAGAGGCTTTTTTGTAGAGCACCCTAACATACACCTGTGTGAGAAATTTCAAGTCAATCGGAGTTACGGTGAGCGGGGCGTGGCCTCTCAAAGTTCTTTCGGTCGGGACTTCATAACAGCGCCCCCTAGCGGAAATTCAAAAAACTGTATAATAGCACACCCCGTGGGGTGGGGACGCACGTTGTGTGAAATTTTTGCGTTTCTACGTGCAACGGTGTGGGAGGAGAAGCAGCTAGAAATTTGAGGCAGAATAAAAAGAAGTCAGAAGAAGAAGACTAGAAAATCCCGCGGAGATTTTGAAAGTACGGGTCGCCCTGCGCAGGTCGCCAATCCCCGCGTCGGCGGCGCCCCGCCCTTCGGCCGGGCCCGAAAGCTTCTGCGTACCTCCGCTGTGCGGGGCGCGGCCTCTAAAACTTTCTTCAGTCGGGGCTTAATAACAGCGCCCCCTAGCGGAAATTTAAAAAAAATTCAGAGAGGCTATATTGTAGAGCACCATGAGCTGTACATGTGTAATCAATTTCAAGTCAATCGGAGTCGGGTGACTTTTGTGGCGCCCCCTATGGGTTGATCGCGATAAGCTTCGATGGACATGCAACCACATGACTTCTGCACATACCCAGAAAGTTTCATGATGATAGGACCTACGGTTAAGGAGTTAGGGCCAACGTGTTATTAAGCCCTGCCCATTTGTGGCGCTCCCTATGGGTTGATCTCGATAAGCTTCGATGGACATGCAACCACATGACTTCTTCACACACCCAGCAAGTTTCATGATGATAGGACCTACGGTTAAGGAGTTAGGGCCAACGTGTTATTATGCCCCGCCCATTTGTGGCGCCCCCTATGGCTTCGAGGGACATGCTACCACATGACTTCTGCACACACCCAGCAAGTTTGATGATGATAGGACCTACGGTTAGGGAGTTATGGCCAATTTGTGGATAGGCCCCGCCCCTGTGGCGCCCCCTATGGGTAAATCGCGATAAGCTTTAAGGACATACTACCACATGACTTCTGCACATACCCAGCAAGTTTCATGATGATAGGACCTATGGTTAAGGAGTTATGGCCAACGTGTTATTAAGCCCCGCCCATTTGTGGCGCCCCCTTTGGGTTAATCTCGATAAGCTTCGATGGACATGCTACCATATGACTTCTGCACATACCCAGAAAGTTTCATGATGATAGGACCTACGGTTAAGGAGTTAGGGCCAACGTGTTATTAAGCCCCGCCCATTTGTGGCGCTCCCTATGGGTTGATCTCGATAAGCTTCGATGGACATGCAACCACATGACTTCTTCACACACCCAGCAAGTTTCATGATGATAGGACCTACGGTTAAGGAGTTAGGGCCAACGTGTTATTAAGCCCCGCCCATTTGTGGCGCCCCCTTTGGGTTAATCTCGATATGCTTCGATGGACATGCAACCACATGACTTCTGCACACACCCAGCAAGTTTCATGGTGATAGGACCTACGGTTAAGGAGTTAGGGCCAACGTGTTATTAAGCCCCGCCCATTTGTGGCGCCCCCTTTGGGTTGATCTCGATATGCTTCGATGGACATGCAACCACATGACTTCTGCACATACCCAGCAAGTTTCATGATGATAGGACCTACGGTTAAGGAGTTATGGCCAACGTGTTATTATGCCCCGCCCCTGCGTAAACGTTTTGGTCAATGGCGGCCATGTTTTTCAAGTTGTCCTACTAATCTTTTACGGGTATGTTTATTGTAGTCCCCCGGGGCTTCACGAGAAATTTGGTGTTGATACAGTCAAACTGCAGAAAGTTGTGGATAACACGCTGTTTTTCAGTTTATGCTAATTAGCGGGAAATATTCCCAGAAGAATTTTTATGGTCCCAGAGGCTTTTTTGTAGAGCACCCTAACTTACACCTGTGTGAGAAATTTCAAGTCAATCGGAGTTACGGTGTGCGGGGCGTGGCCTCTCAAAGTTCTTTCAGTCGGGACTTCATAACAGCGCCCCCTAGCGGAAATTCAAAAAACTGTATAATAGCACACCCCGTGGGGTGGGGACGCACGTTGTGTGAAATTTTTGCGTTTCTACGTGCAACGGTGTGGGAGGAGAAGCAGCTAGAAATTTGAGGCAGAATAAGAAGTAAGAAGTAAGAAGAACTAGAAAATCCCGCGGAGATTTTGAAAGTACGGGTCGCCCTGCGCAGGTCGCCAATCCCCGCGTCGGCGGCGCCCCGCCCTTCGGCCGGGCCCGAATGCTTCTGCGTACCTCCGCTGTGCGGGGCGTGGCCTCTAAAACTTTCTTCAGTCGGGGCTTCATAACAGCGCCCCCTAGCGGAAATTTAAAAAAAATTCAGAGAGGCCATATTGTAGAGCACCATGAGCTGTACATGTGTAATCAATTTCAAGTCAATCGGAGTCGGGTGACTTTTGTGGCGCCCCCTATGGGTTAATCGCGATAAGCTTCGAGGGACATGCTACCACATGACTTCTGCACATACCCAGAAAGTTTCATGATGATAGGACCTACGGTTAAGGAGTTAGGGCCAACGTGTTATTAAGCCCCGCCATTTGTGGCGCCCCCTATGGGTTAATCTCGATAAGCTTCGAAGGACATGCTACTACATGACTTCTGCACATACCCAGCAAGTTTCATGATGATAGGACCTATGGTTAAGGAGTTAGGGCCAACGTGTTATTATGCCCCGCCCATTTGTGGCGCCCCCTATGGGTTAATCGCGATAAGCTTCAAAGGACATACTACCACATGACTTCTGCACATACCCAGCAAGTTTGATGATGATAGGACCTACGGTTAAGGAGTTAGGGCCAACGTGTTATTAAGCCCCACCCATTTGTGGCGCCCCCTATAGGTTGATCTCGATGAGCTTCGATGGACATGCTACCACATGACTTCTGCACATACCCAGCAAGTTTGATGATGATAGGACCTACGGTTAAGGAGTTATGGCCAACGTGTTATTATGCCCCGCCCCTGCGTAAACGTTTTGGTCAATGGCGGCCATGTTTTTCAAGTTGTCCTACTAATCTTTTACGGGTATGTTTATTGTAGTCCCCCGGGGCTTCACGAGAAATTTGGTGTTGATACAGTCAAATTTTAGAAAGTTGTGGGTAACACGCTGTTTTTCAGTTTATGCTAATTAGCCGAAAATATTTCCAGGTTGACTTTTATGGTCCAAGAGGCTTTTTTGTAGAGCACCCTAACATACACCTGTGTGAGAAATTTCAAGTCAATCGGAGTTACGGTGAGCGGGGCGTGGCCTCTCAAAGTTCTTTCGGTCGGGACTTCATAACAGCGCCCCCTAGCGGAAATTCAAAAAACTGTATAATAGCACACTCCGCGGGGTGGGGACGCACGTTGTGTGAAATTTTTGCGTTCCTACGTGCAACGGTGTGGGAGGAGAAGCGGCTACAAATTTGAGGCAGAATAAAAAGAAGTCAGAAGAAGACTAGAAAATCCCGCGGAGATTTTGAAAGTACGGGTCGCCCTGCGCAGGTCGCCAATCCCCGCGTCGGCGGCGCCCCGCCCTTCGGCCGGGCCCGAAAGCTTCTGCGTACCTCCGCTGTGCGGGGCGTGGCCTCTAAAACTTTCTTCAGTCGGGGATTAATAACAGCGCCCCCTAGCGGAAATTAGAAAAAAATTCCTTAAGGCTAAATTGTAGAGCACCATGAGCTGTACATGTGTAATCAATTTCAAGTCAATCGGAGTCGGGTGACTTTTGTGGCGCCCCCTATGGGTTGATCGCGATAAGCTTCGATGGACATGCAACCACATGACTTCTGCACATACCCAGAAAGTTTCATGATGATAGGACCTACGGTTAAGGAGTTAGGGCCAACGTGTTATTAAGCCCCGCCCATTTGTGGCGCTCCCTATGGGTTGATCTCGATAAGCTTCGATGGACATGCAACCACATGACTTCTTCACACACCCAGCAAGTTTCATGATGATAGGACCTACGGTTAAGGAGTTAGGGCCAACGTGTTATTAAGCCCCGCCCATTTGTGGCGCCCCCTTTGGGTTAATCTCGATATGCTTCGATGGACATGCAACCACATGACTTCTGCACACACCCAGCAAGTTTCATGATGATAGGACCTACGGTTAAGGAGTTAGGGCCAACGTGTTATTAAGCCCCGCCCATTTGTGGCGCCCCCTTTGGTTTGATCTCGATATGCTTCGATGGACATGCAACCACATGACTTCTGCACACACCCAGCAAGTTTCATGATGATAGGACCTACGGTTAAGGAGTTAGGGCCAACGTGTTATTAAGCCCCGCCCATTTGTGGCGCCCCCTATGGGTTGATCTCGATAAGCTTCGATGGACATGCAACCACATGACTTCTGCACACACCCAGCAAGTTTCATGATGATAGGACCTACGGTTAAGGAGTTAGGGCCAACGTGTTATTAAGCCCCGCCCATTTGTGGCGCCCCCTATGGGTTGATCTCGATAAGCTTCGATGGACATGCAACCACATGACTTCTGCACACACCCAGCAAGTTTCATGATGATAGGACCTACGGTTAAGGAGTTAGGGCCAACGTGTTATTAAGCCCCGCCCATTTGTGGCGCCCCCTTTGGTTTGATCTCGATATGCTTCGATGGACATGCAACCACATGACTTCTGCACACACCCAGCAAGTTTCATGATGATAGGACCTACGGTTAAGGAGTTAGGGCCAACGTGTTATTAAGCCCCGCCCATTTGTGGCGCCCCCTATGGGTTGATCTCGATAAGCTTCGATGGACATGCAACCACATGACTTCTGCACACACCCAGCAAGTTTCATGATGATAGGACCTACGGTTAAGGAGTTAGGGCCAACGTGTTATTAAGCCCCGCCCATTTGTGGCGCCCCCTATGGGTTGATCTCGATAAGCTTCGATGGACATGCAACCACATGACTTCTGCACACACCCAGCAAGTTTCATGATGATAGGACCTACGGTCAAGGAGTTATGGCCAACGTGTTATTATGCCCCGCCCCTGCGTAAACGTTTTGGTCAATGGCGGCCATGTTTTTCAAGTTGTCCTACTAATCTTTTACGGGTATGTTTATTGTAGTCCCCCGGGGCTTCACGAGAAATTTGGTGTTGATACAGTCAAATTTCAGAAAGTTGTGGATAACACGCTGTTTTTCAGTTTATGCTAATTAGCGGGAAATATTCCCAGAAGAATTTTTATGGTCCCAGAGGCTTTTTTGTAGAGCACCCTAACATACACCTGTGTGAGAAATTTCAAGTCAATCGGAGTTACGGTGTGCGGGGCGTGGCCTCTCAAAGTTCTTTCAGTCGGGACTTCATAACAGCGCCCCCTAGCGGAAATTCAAAAAACTGTATAATAGCACACCCCGTGGGGTGGGGACGCACGTTGTGTGAAATTTTTGCATGTCTACGTGTAACGGTGTGGGAGGAGAAGCAGCTAGAAAATGTGAGGCAGAATAAAAAGAAGAAGAAGTCAGAAGAAGAATAAGTATGGTGGAGAGTAATAATTACGGGTCCCCAGTTACACTGGGGACCCGTACTTAATAAAGTATGGTGGAGAGTAATAATTACGGGTCCCCAGTTACACTGGGGACCCGTACTTAATAAGTATGGTGGAGAGTAATAATTACGGGTCCCCAGTTAATACTGGGGACCCGTACTTAATAAAGTATGGTGGAGAGTAATAATTACGGGTCCCCAGTTACACTGGGGACCCGTACTTAATAAGTATGGTGCATAGTAACAATTACGGGTCCCCTGTTGACACTGGGGACCCGTACTTAATAAAGATATGTTAAATAACATAATTTTAAATAAAACAATAAATAAGGTATTTAAAAATCAAATGAATAACCCTTGAACTCAAACAATAATAAATTAATTATCTGCCAAATTAAATACATCACCCTTCAAATAAAATGATAATAAATTAGGCTTGTCCAAAACTATATTAATTAAAACCAATACACTTATAACACTGTTGCAATTGTTTTGCACATACACATTTTAAAACTAATTCCCACAATATGTTAATGGCCCTAAGAAAATTATCTAGGTTGGGTTTAGCCCCAAAATTATAAAACACACTAAATTAAACTTTGTTACACATCAAAACCTGCTGGCACACTAACTTAACGTATGAAACTACAGAGAGGCTGAACAAAGAGACCACTCTCAGACTCTCACACATTCGAAATGAGTAGGCTACAGGGAAAACAGGACATGTGTCAAAGAAGAACAGTGTCTCTGTAATTGCGAGTGTGTGGGAGGCTGTCATTGCGATTGCGAGCGTGTGATTGTTATTTTGAGAGTTAGTGTGATTGAGAGCTTGCGAGTGTGTGTGTGTGTGTGTGTGTGTGTGTGTGTGTGTGTTTGTATTTGAGGCCAGGGGTGTGGCTATTGCTCCTCGGAATCAGCGGTTTCTTCCATTTTCTCGACTCACCCAGATAGTCGGTAAAATATGCGTTTAACCTACATGGCACGGCCACGGACACAACATCGGTGCTGAACCAGAGCCTTTAAAAAAGTCTGCGGACATTGTTGAGCCCTATGACAACATGACAACACTTGTCATGTGACTGAAGTGGCTGCATTTGATTGGCAAGCTTTTGTAATGTGGTTTTTATTGGTTGAAATAGTCACGTGATAGAGATGTAGCTGAAGACGTCCTCCGGGGATAGAAATCATGAGAGAAATAGATCTCACAATAAATAAAATATATAAAAAAATAAGGTAACGACCGTCACGTAGCCAAATGGAGCGGCGCAAATATTTACTCGAGTAAAAGTAAAAGTATGTTGCAATAAAACTACTCCTAAAATTACAATTTATTCAAAAAGTTACTCAAGTATTTGTAACGGAGTAAATGTAGCGCGTTACGACCCACCTCTGCCTATATAGTTGCGCAGTCAGTTTGGGGACATGGCTCTGTGTATTCAAGCTCGAGACACAGCCTACTACAAACAGATCGCGGAACTTAGCCGTTCCCCTAGACAACGTTAACGGGCAGGATATCCCTGTCTATCATTTTGTCCATCAAACCGCAGAGTTTTTCTGCACAGCGGCTCACTCCACCCGATTTTCACCGACACAGGGTTGCATTCACTGCTTTGCCCTGATTGGATTTCTTCCCAACTTGTCCCACAAAAAAGAGTAGTTCTGATTGGATCTCTTCTCTCCATTCGTCCCGCCCTAACATTTTCGTATCGTTCCTATTCGTTGACTATAGTGTCAGTTATATTCGTCTCAGTCTTCGTCATCATATCTGCCTTTTTATTTAGTTTTTATTTAGTTTACGTTCGTGAAAAAGGTTTGTTGACTATGATTTTTCGTCATAGTCTTAGTCAACGAAATTAACACTGGTGTACTGATTTCCTTCACTGTAAATATCCCGTTTAAGCAGGGCCCACAGGTTCTCAATAGGGTTTAAGTCAGGTGAGGAAGGGGGTCATGTAATTATTTTTTCATCCTTAAGGCCTTTACTGGCTAGCCATGCAATTGAGTACTTCGATGCATGTGATGGAGCATTGTCCTGCATAAAAATCATGGTCTTCTTGAAAGATGCAGACTTTTTTTCTGTACCACTGCTTGAAGAAAGTATCATCTAGAAACTGGCAGTAGGTTTGGGAGTTAATTTTGAGGCCATCTTCAACCCGAAAAGGTCCAACTAGCTCATCTTTTAAAGGCAACTATTAGTATCTTTAAAGATGAAAAATATAGTTGTTTTATTATTCTCACTTTAACAGATGAAAATAAACAAGTGAGATGGGAAGGGAGATCGTGTTTTAATTTAGTTGCAGAATAATTCTGCATACTAATAGTTGCCTAATAATAGCAAAACATATATTCTCGTAAGAAAGACTAAACCTCACTTTTACTTTCATAAACATTCAGGTTTAGGTTCTTTAACATTTTGGATTGACCGAGAGCACTGTAGTTGTTCAATAATAAAATTAATCCTCAAAAATATAACTTGCCTAAACATTTTGCACACAGTGTAAACAGGTTTGTAGCTAGGCGAGTATCCTGTCCATCTAATGGCGTGCTCTTCATGGAGTTAGATTTTGTGTGGCCTGCAGGAAAAAACAATAAGTTTTAGAAGTTATAGCCCAAAACGCCTTTTCCTTTGTTGTTGCGCCACCTAGTGGCCGGCATGTCTGAATTTTTGTGTCTGCGTACCAGGCACGGACCTGGATAAGCCATGCAAGTGGCATGTCTCAACCCTGGTTCTGAGTCCCTAGACCCCCAATAAAGCAAAAAAAATGCACATTTCAGAGTGGCCTTTTATTGTGGACAGTCTAAGGCACACCTGTGCACTAATCATGATGTCAGATCAGTATCTTGATGTGGCACACCTGTGAGGTGGGATGGATTATCTCAGCAAAGCAGAAGCGCTCACTATCACACATTTAGACAGATTTGTGAACAATGTTTGAGAGAAATGGTAATATTGTGTATCTGGAATGAATTTTAGATCTTTAAGTCCATCTCATGAAAAATGGGAGCAAAAACAAAAGTGTTGCGTTTATATTTTTGTTGAGTGTAAAAAACAGTGTGTAGTGTTTTGAAAGAAGTGTGTTGGAGAATTTCAAACACAGTGCAAAGCACTTATTGTGTTTGTAGGGTTGGTGCTTTTGTTTAGGGCATGGTTACAAAAGTCAGAGGTTGTGATGCTTTGGACATAGCAACCACTTTTAGTGTTTAAGCATTAGGCAAAAATCTGTAAATAAATTGTGCAAATCATTTTTGCGTTGTGGCATTTTGTTTAAATATTAATTTCTATACAAAAATGTCAAAATCTGTAAATGAAGACACAAAGGGCAAAGTTACAACACCAATAATCTTATCTACAGTAATAGACAGGACTTTGTGAATATGATTTAAGTGCATATTCTCCTCTCAAAGTGCACCAGATTCATGGATTCCAATGTACAGGGTACAAAAAAAAATCGGCCGTGGGGGCAGGACCCTTGACCCCCCTAGAGGGTTCGGGGACCACAGCACCGCTGCTGAAAAAAATCCCGCAGAAAGCACTGATATCATATGGCAACTGTAACTGTGGCTGTTTGACAATAACCATTGAGCGCTGGGTATTGGCTTTATTGCGGTGAACCGTTGTTCTGCAGACAGATGCGTTGCGTTCTAAAAATAGAAAAAGTTTAACGAGGAATCGATTGATCCTCGAGGAATCGAAGTGATCACTCGAGTAGCAAAAACACTACTCGTGCCCATCCCTAATATTTATTGGTTTTAGGGCTGCAACTAACGATTATTTTAATAATCGATGAATCGGACGTTAATTTTTTCAGATGAATCGGATAAAAAAAATAAACTTTTGTAAATGCTGCATCTTAATTCAAAAACTGAACATTACTTCAAATTCACAGTGCAGACTGAAGTGTCAAAACACCAGGTTATTGCTCCAACATCCCGGAACTATTAAAAGTAATATTAAATGATAAAAAATCCATAATAAACTTAACTGGGATAACACAAAAAAAATACATACAATGTATGATATACATTTATACAGTATTTAAGGGATGTCTATGGTAAACCAGTCAACCGATAATATTTTTAACCGGTAAATACTAACGGTTAAAAAAATTAAATCTTCTTAATTTCTCTCAGAGGACAGGAGATCGTTAATTTGTATTGATATTGATACCATTTTCGACACTCCTTAACGATCCAAGTCTTTATTGATATCACTATCGATACTTTTTTATTATTTTGTTGAAATAGAACTTGTATTATTGCTTTAATAGCTGAAATGATCATAGCTCAAGATAGGACATTAAACGGGTCATAATTAGGGCTGGGTATCGTCAAGGACTTCGCGATACGATACGTATCACGATACACTGGTCACGATACAATATATCACGATATATCACGATATATTGCGTATGTTGATATATCACGATATATTGCGATATTCCATAAACAAGTTGCATTGTCAAACATAACAGCACAATATATTGATAATTGCACAGACAAATGAAGTCAAAACTATTTCATTCACAACTTCCTTTACTATTTTCTTCCTTTTTTTTGGTTTTGACAAATGATCAAACACTGCTGCAGCTGCCATAACATCAAAATAACAAATCCAATTCACTCTTGTACTAACTGTACAGGACACAATGAAAATTAAAACACATCAGTGTGCTTTTGTGACACAGTGAATCTTAAGTGTTCTTATAAACAAAACTGATTTAACTTCAATAGTCAGTATCCTAGAGGCTCAGGCCTGACAGCAGACATGGGTTTGAATCTGACCCATGGTTGTTCTCTGCATTTCATTCCCTCTCTGCCCCATTTTATATCTGTATCTCTGCACTGTCAATAAAGCCTTGAAAAGCAAAAAAAAAAATAAAGTCATAAAATTAAAGCCACTACAAGTAACATGGCACGTTGGCGTCCCCTTTGGACAAAAGCGGTAGTATTTTTACGACGCCCGCTGTCGCAAAGCTGTTTTCTAGCTCGTGCCAGGCGCGCAAGTGTGAACTGAGAAGGGAGCAATATAGTGCATGTCCGTGTGTTGAAAGTGTGAGGACTCTTTTCGGCTCCGTGAGAGTGGTTTTGACACTGCATCAACTAATGCCAGTCACTGCCACACACACCTGATTGCAATGAGTTGATGCAGCAGTGTCACCTAACTACTCTCTCTCTCACGGAGCTGAAAGATTACGTGTCCGACTCCTCACAGAAAGCGAATGAACGATAGACGGCAGTTAGTATGGATCACGATGAGGTAATGTGTTTATGTTGTTGTAAATAATGACTATTTCAGATAATGGTTATCTGATGATGGTGAAGCAAAGCAAACTTTGTGTTAGTACCAACCGCTCATTCATTTAGGAGTAAACACTGCAGTCTAGTTTCGCTCTCGTGAAATTGTATACACGTTGCTTGGCAACGCCCTGGTCCCGCCCGTAAGCTATATCACTCTCCCTTTTAGCTTTTCTTCATTGCATTTTTTCTTTGATGGTTCAGCCCCGTTATCAGTCATTATGACGACAAATAACTGTCTCAAACAAAGCTCCCGCTCCCCTTCCCTCACCTGGAGGGATAGGCTTCTCAATTCACGTTGCTGCGCCGCACTGAAATCTGCGACCAATACGGATATGTGACCATAGAGCCTGCACGAGCGAACCGAAAATCGGACTGGGTGTGCGACCAGACCAAAAGCAGTAATAAAAACTATTTAAAAACGTCTTTCTTTGCACTGATGGTCTCGTTTGCTTTGTTAAAGGTAATTTATGATTATCAGAGGTAACATGAGGCTGTTTAAAAGATATTTAAATGTTACTCGTAGCCGCTTTAATAAAAAAAATATCGATTTTGTTATAAAAATCGATACTGATATCGCGAAACTAAGTATCGCGATACAGGGTTCGACATAACGTATGGCCCGGGGCCAGTAAAATCATATGCAGGGCAAGTTGATTGGCCAGTCACTGGCCCGCCCGGGCCAGTGACTGGCCAATCACAGTTCAGTATCTTTTTGTATCATGGTTCATTGAAATGCGCGTTGAGAGTCGGAATGAAAGCAGTGTTTATTTAAGACTCAATATAATAAACCTAATATAAAATATATTTTTTTAATGAAAGGCCAGTGGACAACCGATGCGTGGGCGTTTTGACAGGCGGAGCAACAAGCGGGCGCACTCTCGCTCCGTTGGCAGAGCTGCCTACCGTCCGCCTGCGAGTCGACAAATCAATCGACTTGCTTTGCCCCCTTTCTTTCTTCCCGCAGCAGAGGTTGAGGTGCAGAAAATGATAACTGCGCTTTTCCTTTATCTGCCACCGTAATGTTGCAGTATTTGCATCCAAGCCCCAATGGTAATACAAATGAGAGGCTTTACTTAAACGCTGTGAATGCGTCTCCGGTGATTGTGTCGGTTGTAGACAGAAACGAACGGAGGGACTCCGCTCACTGGACAGTTCCTATAGTCGCGCAGTTTGGCACTGTGTTTTCAGGCTCGAGACATTCAATCAGATCGCGGAAGTCTTTCCCATTGAAATCGCTAACGGGGAGAATATCCCCGGTTATTATTTTAGCCACAAACCACAGTTCATCTGCGCGGCGGCTCACTCGCTGGCGAGATCACACGGTGAAACGCTGTTGTGATCGGACGAAGGCATTGTGTGTTTCTAAGGTGATTTAACGTCATAGTCTTAGACGAGCGTTTAACTTGTGCTGCATATTTTGCACTGCATTGTTTTTTATCAATAGTTTGAAAAAATGGTCCCACACCGGACTCTTATGTGAAGCTGACACTTCATGGAGAAGTGACACTCCTGCAGCGCGCTCATGACCAGACGTGAACTCACATACACGGTGAGTCCCATTAAAAAAAACGGCATAACCCCCAGATTTTCGGATTTCTATTCTATTTTTAAAGTCAACTTGAGCGCAAGTGGAAAACCGGTCATTCGGTCGACACATTCACATCCCTAATGCATATAGAGAAAGTAATAAAAACAGCCTACCACACCACAAAGAATGATCAGACCTTCACAGCCTACCACACCACAAAGAATGATCAGACCTTCATCTTTTATTTTTTTTTAATGTTTGAACATGACTTCTGCAGGTGAACTATTCATTAAACGGCCCAAATTCAAGAATAAAAACAATCATCAAACTACTGGACTTTAAAATACTGGCCCACTCTTTCAACATACTTTCAGTTGTAGGCTTCAAATTCAATATGTTTGCCTGGTTTTATATTATGTGTATGAGCAATATCAACATTTCATATAATTAACTATAAGAAAAATAACCAAATCTAAAGGGAATATCTATACTGTTACAGTATAGATATTCCCTTTAGATATGGTTATTTTTCTAATACAGGTATTAAAATTATTGACACTAAATTATGAAGAAAAAAAAGTGTGTGCAGGGCCAGTGAAAATATACAAGGGGCCAGTAAAACTCGGATCCACTGGCCCGGCGGGCCAGTAGGAAAAAAAAGTTATGTTGAACCCTGCGATATATCGGTATTTCGATTTTTTTAGCACAGCCCTAGTCATAATTCCATCTTTACTATCTATTTTATATTGCTGGGAAAACAAGTTTTCGCCAAAATCTCAAATTTCTTTTTTTTGTGTTACATTTGAACTAGGGCTGTCAAGCGATTAAAAAATTCTATCTAATTAATTACAGGCTCTGTGATTAATTAATCTAAATTAATCGCATACTTTTATGACACTTTTATACCTGTTTATAAACAGCTGTATAGCCTGCTACACACACATACACACACACAGGGCGGGTGTCCGTTTACGCGGGAGACGAGACAGCTAGCAAACAAAATTGAGACACACACGGAGGAGGATTGAGAGATACTTTTGAACCTACATTGTTGCACCCACTAAATCAATAATGCACAGACACTGCGGAGAATAAAGTAAGATGTTTTCCTACCTTCATGCTTATTTGCCCGAAGCATCCCATAAACCGCCCATAGAGCCCTCGGCCCCGCCCTTTCCCCTGCTTCTCTCTTTACTTTTCTCCATTTCACCCGTGCGGGCTGTGTATGCAAGCTACAGGCGCAGCTCGGTGCAGCTGCGCACCACTTTTGCACCGGGTCAAAGGGCATTATAGAAGTGCGATTAATCTGCGTTAATTTTTTTAATCGTGTTCATTTTTCTGTGATTAATTAATCGAAATTAACGCATTCATTTGACAGCCCTAATTTGAACGCATCGATCATGTTACTGAGCCGGCCTGAACACATCACAGTTGACATGTTTGCTACTTTTTTTAAGCTAACTAGCTCTATATCCTTCCGATTTTAACATGGATTTAAAAACTGGATTACTATTTTTAACTGACGGGACTTTCTACACCGCTTTAGATTTGGTTATTTTTCTTTTAGTTAATTATATGAAATGTTGAGATTGCTCATACACATAATATAAAACCAGGCAAACATATTGAATTTGAAGCCTACGATTGAAAGTATGTGGAATGGGTGGGCCAGTATTTTAAAGTCCAGTAGTTTGCAGTGTTTCCCACTAATGTATCATTCCGTGGCGGGCCGCCACACTTTCATTTTGCCCCGCCACACTTTCATTTTTTTATTTTTTTTGATATATGTATATTTTACTATTTAAAAAAATATACATTTCATTTGCAATGCGCGAGTTTCACTTGGAAACAATAAGTTTCACTTGGAAACAATAGCATTTCCGCATAAAAGTCTTTAACGTGTGATTCGCGCTGTGATCTCAAGAAACAATATTTCCTTCAATCGTGGACGTATTATCAAAGCGCCGCTTGAGGGATCGAGGCTTCAATCTCCCCGAGTCAATCAGCCCCTCCCCCTGCGGTGTCAACACGCGCTGTGACTGTATTGCCTTTGAACACTCTAATTTTTTCAAAGTAAACGCTTCGGACCCCGCGGGACACTCAGTTAAGAGCATCGAGGGGGCGCCGAGAGGCAGGGGCTGGGACAGACGGTAGCTCGCCTCGCGGCGGACCGTCAGCTCGATCCCGAGATTCAACTACGAGCTTTTTAACTGCAGCAACTTTAAGATACGCTATTGGAGCTGGAATTACCGCGGCTGCTGGCACCAGACTTGCCCTCCAATGGATCCTCGTTAAAGGATTTAAAGTGTACTCATTCCAATTACAGGGCCTCGAAAGAGTCCTGTATTGTTATTTTTCGTCACTACCTCACCGAGTCGGGAGTGGGTAATTTGCGCACCTGCTGCCTTTCCAGCAGAGCACCTTCTGCTGGAAAGAATATTGTGAGCTATCCTTCGTGATTGTAGTCACAGTTATTTGAGCACTAGTAATTCAACAATCTAATAAAACAAAAGGGCGCTTGTGTTCACTCTTTTGAACCACAGGTAACCACCACCTTTGCTTCATTTTTTTGATGGCTCAAATGTGTATCATAGAAAATTATTTATTCATTAACCATTGATAAGTGTGTTAAACTCCATCTTAATCACCATTTATATAGGAATAGTGTTCCTCAAAGTACACCAGATTGATGCATTTAACATTTAAAAGGTACAAAATTTTCTTCCGGGGGAGCATACCCCCGGACCCCCCTAGGGGGGTCGGGGTCCCCCCCCCCACACTTTCAAAAAATTCTGTGGGAAACACTGAGTTTGATGATTGTTTTTATTCTTGAATTTGGGCAGTTTAATGAATAGTTCATCTGCAGAAGTCATGATCAATTATAGGGGAAAATAAGAGATGAAGGTCTGGGGCCGTATTCACAAAACATTTTATCTTAGCGCTAAGATAGCGCTAAGGAGCACTAAAAGTTCTTAGTAAGGAGTAATTTCTTAAAACCTATTCACAAAGCTGATAAGACCAACTTTTACTAAGGAATGGGAGGGACTCCTAAGCTAAGACTAGAGGGCGTAGTTGACCCTGTTGCTATGGATGACGTCATGTTCATAACTTCTATGCCCACAGTGATTGGCTGAGAGGGAATGAGTCCCTAAGAGTGAATTTATGATAGAAACACTGTGGGAGATATCCATATCGTGTCGCTGTATTAAAGTAAAGAGTTTTTATATACAATTAATGACAAGTGACACTGATTTAACATGACACCAAGATACTGCAGGGTTTCCCACACCGTCGTTCACAATTAGCCTACAATAGCGCCACATTGGCCTATTCATTTTAAATATTACAATGATTTGAATCGGAAAAAATGTCCTCATTGAACAGCTGCACGCTATGCACTCTCACTGTATTTCTCTCAACGGCGACTATGCAGCAATAGTCAGACAGCGACAAACCAGGAAATTCACCATTTAGAAACAACAGCCGGCGAAATCGTAAAATGCATGCGGAAGGAAAAAGGCGAAACGCGCAACTATACAGTAGCTGTGGAACGGAGGAGATGCTGCGAAGCGCCACATATAGGCCTACTCTAGTAGGAAATTAAACCCAAACGTGACACCAACAGTAACTGTCAGTGCATCATAAACCCAAAGCAACTGGAGGAAAAGGAACTTAATAATTTTTTTTTATATAAATATGATATACACTCAACAAAAATATAAACGCAACACTTTTGTTTTTGCTCCCATTTTTCATGAGATGGACTTAAAGATCTAAAATTCATTCCAGATACACAATTGTACCATTTCTCTCAAACATTGTTCACAAATCTGTCTAAATGTGTGATAGTGAGCACTTCTGCTTTGCTGGGATAATCCATCCCACCTCACAGGTGTGCAGGGCTGTACGCTTATTTTTTTAGGTGGTAGCACTGGTGCTAGCAAGCAAAAAAAATCAGTAGCACAAAAATAAATTCAGTAGCACACAAAGTATGATCGAAAACTTGCATAACCTTAACCCATGCATTTAGCTTTAATTACCTTTTAGCCTGTCATCTTGGTCTCATTTGAAATTCTCAATAAATTTCATATCCTAGTGTGTGCAGTAATAATTGTAGAAAAATTAATAAGGGTGCACTGATTGTAATTTAGACAAAATAATCTAACCTGCCTGCCAATTGCAATTTTTTGCTGATTCAGAATTATTTCTCCCCATAAAATTAATATCTATATATTTTTTGTATATACATATCATTATTATATTCATAATAATAAACATTTTTGGTAAAGGTCCTTCTGTTAATTAAAACCTATAACTTTAAAACATATAGCCTATTAAATAAATAAGTTTACATATTGTTACAATTTAGGATAAGTTAAATAGGTTGTTGTGAATGTGTTGGGAGTAGTTCTTCAGTGGCTTATCAGTTATTTCAAACTTTGTTTAAATAGACTACTGTTGTTGACTGCTCTCTGCAGCTGAAGCAGTTGGTTTTCAAGCTAGCGCACTGCAGGGCTGTGAAGTGCGAACTTCCTGTTCTTACCGGCTTCACGTTTGGCTAGTAAC
Organism: Hyperoplus immaculatus; assembly: GCA_949357725.1. NCBI lineage: Eukaryota > Metazoa > Chordata > Actinopteri > Uranoscopiformes > Ammodytidae > Hyperoplus > Hyperoplus immaculatus. The sequence continues at coordinate 32,762,743 of OX442355.1, read as the reverse complement.
ATGCTTTTAATGTGAAGGCGCACAGGAAATGTTCTGTTTGCACACGCGCTAACTTAACTGCATGCCGTCTCCTTCCGGTTATTACCGCTGGTAAAGTGTATTAGACGCTAGAATCGCTGCACAAGCACAGGTCCCGAGCACACATCTTTCACCAGCCAAAGTGGAGGGTGGACTCAATAACTTACTTGCCTAAGACTACATTTACCCGAATTTGGAGAGTGTTAATGTAGAGCCCTCTAAAAAGCAGTGTTGAGCAGCACTCCTCTGTGTCTCAAACAGACAGCATCTGCTCATTAGCACTCGTGCGAGTGTACTTGTATTCATCATCGCACGTGATCAATTTCAGTAGCAAATGCGATCAAAACTGTCGCTTTTTACAGCCCTGCAGGTGTGCCACATCAAGATGCTGATCTGACATCATGATTAGTGCACAAGTGTGCCTTAGACTGTCCACAATAAATGGCCACTCTGAAATGTGCATTTGTTTGCTTTATTGGGGGTCTGGGGACTCAGAACCAGTCAGTATCTGGTGTGACCACCATTTGCCTCATGCAGTGCAACACATCTTCTTCGCATAGAGTTTATCAGATTGTCAATTGTGGCCTGTGGAATGTTGGTCCACTCCTCTTCAATGGCTGTGCGAAGTTGCTGGAGACGGCTTATGGTGGAGAAATGAACATTCAATGCACGGGCAACAGATCTGGTTGACATTCCTGCTGTCAGCATGCCAATTGCGCGCTCCCTCAATGCTTGTGGCATCTGTGGCATTTTGCTGTGAGACAAAACTGCACATTTCAGGGTGGCCTTTTATTGTGGACAGTCTAAGGCACACCTGTGCACTAATCATGATGTCAGATCAGCATCTTGATGTGGCACACCTGTGAGGTGGGATGGATTATCTCAGCAAAGCAGAAGTGCTCACTATCACACATTTAGACAGATTTGTGAACAATGTTTGAGAGAAATGGTACAATTGTGTATCTGGAATGAATTTTAGATCTTTAAGTCCATCTCATGAAAAATGGAAGCAAAAACAAAAGTGTTGCGTTTATATTTTTTTGAGTGTATATAAATGTGTCTATACTTTCTAAATATAGCTTTACTAAGATCAATAAACCCTTACAGCTATTAAAGGTACCTTTTACAAAGCTCACTATCATTACATATCTCCAAAACACCATCAAATGGTTGTCTGTGATTTACTCTTAGTGACTTAGGAGTCCTCTCGAGGACTCTTAGCTTTTTCATAGATTTAGGAGCTAGTTTTAGCGCTAAAAGGCTTTGTGAATTGCACTTATCTTAAAAAGTTAGGAGTCCTAAAATTAGGAGTGAAACGCCCCTTATTTTTGAGAGTTACTCCTAAATCAGCACGTTAGGACCTACTCTTAGCCTTAAACTGTTTTGTGAATACGGCCCCTGATCAGTCTTTGTGGTGTGGTAGGCTGTTTTTATTACTTTTTCTATATGCATTAGGGATGTGAATGTGTCGACCGAATGACCGGTTTTCCACTTGCGCTCAAGTCGACTTTAAAGATAGAATAGAAATCCGAAAATCAGGGGGTTATGCCGTTTTTTTAATGGGAGATTTCACCGTGGCGCCGCAGGAGCGTCACTTCAGCATGAAGTGTCAGCTTCACATAAGAGTCTGGTGTGGGACCATTTTTTCAAACTATTGTTACAAAACAATGCAGTGCAAAATATGCAGCATAAGTTAAACGCTCGTCTAAGACTATGACGTTTTCACCTTAGAAACACACAATGCCTTCGTCCGAGCATAGCAGCGTTTCACTGTGAGAGCCAGTGAGTGAGCGAGTGAGCCGCCGCGCAGAAGAACTGTGGTTTGTGGCTAAGATAATAACCGGGATATTCCCCCCGTTAGCGATTTCAATGGGAAAGACTTCCGCGATCTGATTGTATGTCTCGAGCCTGAAAACACAGAGTCATGTCGGCAGACAAACTGCGCGACTAAAGGAACTGTCCAGTGATTCGTGTCCCTCCGTTAGTTTCTGTCTACAACCGAAACAATCACCGGAGACGCATTCACAGCGTTTAAATAAAGCCTCTCATTTGTATTACCATTGGGGCTTGAATGCAAATACTGTAACATTACGGCGGCAGCTAAAGGAAAAGCGCAGTTATCACTTCATTTTGTGCACTTCAACCTCTGCTGTGGGAAGAAAGAAAGGGGGCAAAGTAAGTCGATTGATTTGTCGACTCGCAGGCGGACAGTAGGCAGCTCTGCCAACGGAGCGAGTGCGACCGCTTGTTGCTCCGCCTGCCAAAATGCCCACGCATCGTTTGTCCACTGGCCTTTCATTAAAAAATATATTTTATATTAGGTTTATTATATTGAGTCTTAAATAAACACTGTTTTCATTATGACCCTCAACGCGCATTTCAATGATCCATGATGTAGTCTACAAAAAGATACTGAACTGTGATTGGCCGTTACTGGCCCGGGCGGGACAGTGACTGGCCAATCAACTTGCCCTGCATATGATTTTACTGGCCCCGGGCCATTGGTTATGTCGAACCCTGCCTAATTAGTTGAGGCTATATTTGGCTGCTCCACCTTAAGTCAGCCCAACTACGTCAGGATAATTTAGTTTCGTTTTCATCTCCGTGTCAAACAGCGGTTTGGATCAGCTGATCTGCTCGTGACAGCGGGAGTCAGTCTAAAGTAGGGCCCGACCGATATATCGGTCGGCCGATTTAATCGACCGATTATAGCACATCTCCGAAAAATCGGCATCGGCAAAATGCCCGCCGATTTTTTTTGCCGATTTTTTTCATTTATTTTTTTATTCTAGCAATCATGTTGAGTGAGGTGCATTGCTGCCCCGGAGGCAGATTTAATCGTTATCGTAATTTCTCAGAAAATAATCGGCATCGGCACCCAAAAATCAATATCGGTCGGGCCCTAGTCTAAAGCCAGTGATGATCACTATAAGTAAAAAAAAAATTATAAAATAAAGCTATCTCTTCTTCCCTCAATCTGTATGCCTCTCTCCACTGCACACTGTTTGTTGCACCCCTAGTGGAGACAAACCCAAAACAACACGCAGTGAGACTCGGCGTCCCGGCGATAAGCAAACACAAGCCTACACTAACGTTTAACAAAAAATTTACAAAGACACACTTAAAATAACGATAGATCTGCCCATAAATGTTTGCGAAACATACATTTAAAAACATTTGCTGAAGGATTCTTGTTGGTCTGACGTGGAAGTGGAATGTTTGCTGCAAATTTGGCCGAATGTAAATATTTAAAAACAACCGTATAGCCTACAAGTAGCCTATGCTCCAAATCCGAAACGCGCACATAGACGTGGTGAGACAAGGCAAGAAGAAATCGTGCCCAGGCCCAGATCTTTAGGAGCAGTGTGAGTACAGGCCAGCGGAGGAGTGGGGAGGGGGCTAGGGTTCGGTACAGGGCAACTTTGCCTAGTGTGAGTGTGCCCTAATTTTAGTTAACTTCTAGCACTAAGTGGCTTTCCTGCTCTACCTGCTGTGATACTAAACATCAAGTAAAAGTCCAGGCACCTATTCTGCACCTTGCCTTCTAAGGGCCAGACTCCAGCCAACATGACAGACAACCCCAGTCTGGACCACTGCTGAAGCTGCTTTTTATAGCCACCAACGTGGCCTGAACAAAATAAAAGTAGAAAACAGTGTGGCTATCAGTTAAGGATAGAAGGGTAAAGGCCAGGGATTACAAGAAAAGAGTAATACGAAACAAATAGAAGGTAGAAAAGTGAAAGAAAATAAGGCTGCAAAAAGAGAAGAGCAGTACTTTGAATGTGTCTTCCCTCCCCCTTCTCTCATGGTTGTGGCTCTCCTAACAGCATGTTCTGCTACCTAACCAAAACATTGTTTTGCATTTTTGGTCTCGAGCCAAGGAGCCTAGGGGCAAGGTCGTGCAGAGTGTGTGTGCTTCTGTGTCCATTCAGACATGAAAGCAGGGGCAGGCATGTGCGCATGTAGTTGAATTGAACGACGCTGCTCTGAGAGCATCCATGTGGCTGCTGCATAGAGAGGAGGGGCTGAGAGGAGCGAGGAAGGGAAAGACGGATGGTCCCTTCAGCCTTAAACAAGCTCCCTCCACATGGAGCACCTGCTTGCCTGATGCCGGGCACAGGCAGCGGGCTAGAGGCTGCAGATTTGAAAGGCTTTGTTTACTCAGGGAAGTGCGCAGGCCAAGTGCCACCATTAAAGGCTAGATTCTGACTGAATCTAAATGAAGACATCGAGCAGCAGATGGGAGAGGGTGACTGCTTCACTCGGTCTGCTCTGTTCTGTCCTCTGCGAGTCTGTATCATTACGACCAAGTATCGTTATCACAAATGTTATATGCTTTTATTTTGACAATCTCTCTGCACGTTAGGGATGCACCGATCCACTATTCTTAGTTCCGATCCGATTCCGATTTCTGGGTTTTGGATATCGGCCGATACCGATACTGTCCGATACGATATCATAATTATTCTACATTTCTTTGTTTGTGGTGGCTTTATGTGTAAGGCTAGGAAGGCTTAAGCAATTCTGAGCAAGAAATATACACGAATGCATTAGGGCCGGGCCGAATAATTCGAATATCGAAAAACTTGTTTGTTAAGTTTGTATTCGAAGCTCAATTCAGTATTCCAAATATATATATATTTTTATATATATACAGGGCTGTAAACTAGCGGTCGCCACTCGCCAAATGCGACCAAAATATTCCCCTGGCGACTTAATTTTGGAGGGATACATGACACTGGGGCGGGTAAAAGTTTGTCCCGATGGTCGTGCTCTTGCGATAAATTATGCATGATAGAACAAAACATTGTAGTAGCTGTAAACTGATAAATTATGACGGTAGCAAACGTCAAGCTAAACTGGTGATTTGTTGTGTGTCACACTGAAGTAGCTCCCCCGACGTCACCGCTGTAGAAAATAAGTTCCCCCGAAGAAACATAGCGTGCGCTTCACCGCCATAGAATGTATAAGAACGCCGTTCATTCACGCCCACAGCGAGCCTTCCGCACGTGAAGCGGTGCGGGAAAGCTATAGTGTGAGCGGCCACAGCTTGTATTTTGGTCATATCTAACACTGGACTGTAGGCCTATATAAAAGTGTTGTACCTTTGCTGTCTTTGGGTTAAAAAAACTCCTTCAACTCAGTATCCGTCTAGTCCAAAAACACTCTGTCAGCTGCTGCTGCTGCAGACGGTGTGCAGACGGGCTCGGAGAGTCGGCATCCGCGCATCAACAGTCATTCAAAGCAGCGGCAGTAATCACACAACCGGACGGTGGAGAAAGTCCCGTAGGTTAAAAATAGTGATCCAGATTTTAAATCCATGTTAAAATCGGAAGGATATAGAGCTAGTTAGCTTAAAAAAAGTAGCAAACATGTCAACTGTGATGTGTTCAGGCCGGCTCAGTAATATGATTGATGTGTTCAAATGCAACAAAAAAAAAAGAAATATGAGATTTTGGCGAAAACTTGTTTTCCCAGCAATATAAAATAGATAGTATAGATGGAATTATGACCTGTTTAATGTCCTATGTTGAGCTATGATCATATCAGCAATTAAAGAAATAATACAAGTTCTGTTTCAACACAATAATATAAAAGTTTTAAATGTGCAATGTTTGAAATGAAATGAATGAAACTAAATTAATATAATATTAAAATGTATTTCTAAATATTACTTTGGCCTCTTTTCTAAGCATGTACTGCTATATAATACTGTTATCTCAATGAAAAGTACTGAAACAGATGTATATATGCAACAAAAAGAGGCAATTTATTATTTGGCCGGTAAAAAATGTACTTGGCCGGTAGATTCTTTCATCTACCGGTCCCCTTAGCAGGTGAGCCAAAAAGTTAGTTTACAGCCCTGTATATATATATATTTTATGTTTTTTTTTGCACAAGTAGCTTAAACTGCACAGGGCTCCAGAGTGCGCCTAATTTGGGCGCACGTGCGCCCGAAAATCTGGTGAGTGCGCCCAGATATTTTCACTGGTCGCACCAGTGCACCTGAAATTTTTCACGTCATATTATGTAATATTGGGTGCTGTGCTGCACGATTCATCTAATCACGATGTGAGCTAGTGCAATTACATTCGGCACAAATGGCTGCGATTGCGGTCTAATGTAAATTTGCGCGCGTGTCTAAACGTTCCAACCGCTCCTCTCGTCTTTTTGGTAGCGCCCCTCGGCTCCTCTGACAGTGAGTGTGTGTGTGTGTGTGTAGCTGCGCGCGCACCTACACGGCGTGCAAGACTTGTGTGGACTATGGTGCTGACAGCAGAGTAAACAAACAAACATGGACTCCGACGCGCATCATCAGCATCCACGCTGAACTGTGACGGAAATCAAAGCCAACGTCTGCTATATGGGGATTTTTAAGATCCAGTACGGTGACGTTGAACACATTGAACTGCTGTCTAAAACTTGGAAAGTTATAGTCGCTATATGTCGCGTGGCGACCGGTGGCAACTCGCCCAGTGAGTCTATCAATTCAGTGCGGAGAAAAGTCGGATGCATGAGAGTGAAGGGCCACGCAAGTTTCAGTAAGTTGATAGAGACTATCGTCTCTGGAGGAATGCCTTTATTTTCATGGGGATTTTATTTTTATTTTTATCAAGTGTTTTATTATTTTGCAAACAGTGTAGGTAAGGGGTGTGCATGAGTACCCGTGTACTCATTTGGTAAATCATAAACGTTTAGGAAAAAAATCAATAGCCTAAATGAAAACCATTTTTTTTTTTTACTTTGGAAAATGATTATTTCCAGGAGTGGTTTGCGATGTGATTAACTGTAGGCTACTAAAGCAGATAACACAACACATGATTGTGTTTGGTTACAATATTTATTAATTTAAATATTTAACTGCACGCTCCACCTTCAGTTTCACTTTTGTTTTCATCTCCGTCTCAAACAGCTGATCCGATCAGCTGTTCGGCTCCCGAGCCCAACTGCCTGACAGCAGGAGTCAGTCTAATGACAGATCAATAGGCAGTTATGATCACTTCAGTCAAAAAGCAAAATCATGAAATGACTGCCTCTCTCTGTCTGTCTGCTTGTCTTTCTCGCGGCACACTGTCACCCCAACATCATGGCAAAAAAAAGTGACGTTGAACCCCCCTCACCCATATTACGGTTAAATGTGTAGGCCTACACTCAAAAAATTGCAAGCTGTAATCGTTTAGACATTTTTGTAAACCAAGTGTAGGCTGCTAGCCTACTACAAGCTTTATTTTTTATATGTTCAATGATTCTTAATATGTGTTTGTTTTAAATTGAGATCAGGTTTCAGAAATATCAATAATCTCAAATTTTCTTTGAAAACCAAGAATCATAATACAATTTATTTACTATATTGCATCGCAAATCTCAATACTGGCCACTATAGTCGCAATCACACAATTTCTCAAAAACGTACAGCAGTAATTGGGTGCACCCAAAAAATATGCTGGTGCACCTAGATGAAAAAGTTAGGCGCACCGGTGCACCCAATGAAAAAGTTAGTCTGGAGCCCTGCTGCAATATATGTTGTCAGCAAATATTACTACTCAGATATACACGTTATATATATATATACAACAATTGTTAAAATATAAATGTAATGCTCATTTAAAGTAAATTATCAAATTATTTGAACTTTGACCTAGTTGGCCACCCTCCTTTCAAAGAGCAATCGGTGATACACCAGCTGTTGGCTATGTGACATTGTCAGAGCGAGGCAAACTAAAAGCGGCACCAAGCGCAGTAGGAATACAGAGAGGGAGGAAGAATATCAGCATATGTGTTTCCCTTAACTTTATAACACAACATTAGTGTGATCTCGGAAGGGAAAGCTGCTATTGCCAATCAACAGTGACTGCCTTGCATCATAGGAATACGCGGTCAATAATGGATATAATATGGATACAAAAGACTATCAATATTGGATCTTTTGTATGGATTTATAAATCCCCGAAAATGCATGTTCCAGGATGGATTAATAAACTCGTTTAAGCTACGATGGCACAGCTGATTTGGAACGGAACAACAGCTCTATTCGCTTCCATGGGAAAAAGTAAGAAACTCAGACTTTGGTGTGTTTTTTTTTAGAACGAGTATTCAAATTATATCTCCCTCCACCGAACGTCGGCATCTGCTCGCGCGGGGCTTTCGCTCTTTCATAGTTAAAAGAAAATAAATAAAAAAAATTAAAATAAATTAATTTAATTTTTTTTTATCTGATTTTATATCGGAGCTGTCAGTCCGATATCCGATCCGTAGATTTCGCCCATATCGGACCCGATACCGATACTGGATCGGATCGGCCCCATCCCTACTGCACGTCTTTGTTTTACACTATTTCCACTAAAGTAATGGATTGCTTTTCATTCAAGGCTCGACAATAAGGATTGCCCGATGGCCTGGGGCAAGTAAAACGCCACGTCAGGCCAGTAACTATGACAAGTTCCGCTGAAATTTTGCTGAAAGAAAAAAATTAAATAAATAATAATTTTTTATTATTATTTTTTTATAGTGCCAAATACATCGATCTACGGTATATTTTCATATAGAACTGGTGCTAATTATTAAATAAACGCTTATGTTATCTCATTTGTGAATGACATTGAACAATGTGTCTACTCAACGATCGATTCTCGAGTCGTGCTTAAGACAACTCTAAAAATAGAAATCGGTAAATCAGGGGTTTTACTTTATTTGATTTTGGTAAATACCATGTAGCCAATTATCTGTCATATAGCTGTAATAATACTCATTTATGTATATTATAGTAATGTATAATGTGTTATAACATTTGTCTCGAGGGTTAGCTGGAGACCATAGAGTCACTCAGTGTGTTTACATGCAGACTCATAATGGGGTAACTAAACGAATAAGACTTCAACAGGACTTTTAAACTGCATGTAAACACCTTTATCCGATCTACTTTACACACAAATCGACACAATAACGGACAACAGAAGTCGGATAAGAACACTTAGATAACTCGTTCATTGTCGGCATTCTCTCTGCATGTACAGGGATCGGACATCGCATATTGGAGTTTGCTTCTGCGCCTGCTCGAGAATCCCTATGGAGGATTTCACAAGGAAGTGGAAGGAGACGACGTAAAAAAAAATAGTAGGGTTATTGCATAGAAAGTATATAAAAATATAAATAAATATTTGTATATATATATAATAATTTATAAATATATATCTATAAAAATTATTGCCGGAAGGGAACCGGACGTGGCTCATAACCACTTGTTGAAAGGGCTACAGCGCCACCTAGCATACTGGAGACAGCCATGCATTGGACACTTATCCGATTTCTTAAAGGCCATGTAAACTCAGACAAGTGACACGGTCCGTTCGAGTGTCTAGTTCGATATGTCTTAATCCAATCTAGTTGTGCCATGGAAACGCACTGACTGAGGCAGGAGTCAAAGACAATAAAACAGAAAGCAACAGTTTCAAAATAAAAACATGCAGTAAAACCAATAAATAAGTAAAACTGGAACATCAGGAGTCTCCGCTGAAATTGTTGAAAAAAAAAATTGAAAAACCTTTTTTTTTATATATATCGCCAAATAGCCTACAAGTCATCTATCTACGGTCGGTCTATGTTCATTTGTAACTGGCGCTAATTATTAAATAAACACTTATGTTATTTATCTAATTTATGTGCAAGTATAGTTGTGTCTGTTGCGTTGCATCTCTCTGCTCCGCTTTGTGAAGGGGGGCGGGGCTCCACCTCCGACACACACAAATATACACACTGGGACACACACGCAGATCTCGGCAACACACCGGTGCACACACACACACCTACAGTCAGAGAGATGGAGAAAATAACTACACGCATTACGTTGGTGTGACAGAAAATCCAAAAGCCAACGATTAAATTAGTAGACACCAACCTTCTGAAAAGCAGCAAAAATATCCGTGTTTTTTAAATACATCCAACGTGAATCTAGTCGTAGCGAGGATGCTAACATTAGCTCTGCTGCTAGTAGCATACTACCAGTTAATGTGCAGATCAACACAAATATCAGCAAAAGTTAGCAGAGGAACATCTTTACAGCCCGCATGTAGATCTCAATAAATGGGCCAGAGGTGTCACTTCACATACCAGGAAGCAGTGGAAGCTTGAAAGTAAGCTACTGGAAAAGTATTCAAAACAGCCTGTACTTAGCCAAAATTTTAGATTTTGAATAAAATAAAATAAAATAAACTTTTAAAACAGATTGTTGTAGGCCTAAAAAAAGGTCTTACAGAAAAAAGTTTTTAAGAATTGCTGTTGTAAAAAAAATAAGGTAAAAAAAACATTGCTGTGAATGCTTTTTTTAAGTGCTGTTCAAGTTCTTAATTACATGGTTTTTGTCTGCATAAAACACGTCTCATTTGCAGTTATTGTTGGTTTAGAAACAAAAAAATTATAAATGTTCCAACTGAAATAATATTTGACTAATAGCCTCCACTTTCAGTATGACCTTTAACTCATCTATAACACTGTCCATGATGTACATTGTAAATGAAGAGCGAATATAACAATTATTTGAACACCACTAATAAAAAAACTGTTGGTATAGGGTCCAGTAAAAATGGACTTCGGGCAAGTAGAATTCAGACCCACTTTCCCGACCGGGCAAGTGAAAAAAAAAAACCTTAGCGTTGAGCCCTGAACACACAAATCCTAAGTAAAAGCATGCTACAACAATAAAATTAACATCCGCCTCATGAATTCAGCTTATACTTCCCATTTTCTCCTCAGTTTTTTTCTTTTGCAGACTGCCAGAATAACAAAAATTTGTCAATAGTAATATAATCTCAAATCTCTTCGTATGTGTGAACTAGGGATGGGCGTGAGTAATCGAGTACTATAGTACTCCTCGTTTCAAATGAACTCGATTGGTGGATGAGGAAAATCTATATATATTTATACATCTACAATCTACATATATATATATATATATATATATATATATATATATATATATATATATATATATATACACTCAACAAAAATATAAACGCAACACTTTTGTTTTTGCTCCCATTTTTCATGAGATGGACTTAAAGATCTAAAATTCATTCCAGATACACAATTGTACCATTTCTCTCAAACATTGTTCACAAATCTGTCTAAATGTGTGATAGTGAGCACTTCTGCTTTGCTGAGATAATCCATCCCACCTCACAGGTGTGCCACATCAAGATGCTGATCTGACATCATGATTAGTGCACAGGTGTGCCTTAGACTGTCCACAATAAAAGGCCACCCTGAAATGTGCAGTTTTGTCTCACAGCAAAATGCCACAGATGCCACAAGCATTGAGGGAGCGTGCAATTGGCATGCTGACAGCAGGAATGTCAACCAGATCTGTTGCTCGTGCATTGAATGTTCATTTCTCCACCATAAACCGTCTCCAGCAACTTCGCACAGCCATTGAAGAGGAGTGGACCAACATTCCACAGGCCACAATTGACAATCTGATAAACTCTATGCGAAGAAGATGTGTTGCACTGCATGAGGCAAATGGTGGTCACACCAGATACTGACTGGTTCTGAGTCCCCAGACCCCCAATAAAGCCAAAAAATGCACATTTCAGAGTGGCCTTTTATTGTGGACAGTCTAAGGCACACCAGTGCACTAATCATGATGTCAGATCAGCATCTTGATGTGGCACACCTGTGAGGTGGGATGGATTATCTCAGCAAAGCAGAAGTGCTCACTATCACACATTTAGACAGATTTGTGAACAATGTTTGAGAGAAATGGTACAATTGTGTATCTGGAATGAATTTTAGATCTTTAAGTCCATCTCATGAAAAATGGGAGCAAAAACAAAAGTGTTGCGTTTATATTTTTGTTGAGTGTGTGTGTGTGTGTGTGTGTGTGTGTGTGTGTGTGTGTGTGTGTGTGTGTGTGTGTGTGTGTGTGTGTGTGTGTGTGTGTATATATATATATATATATATATATATATATATATACACGGTCGCGTGCGCAAATCCGCAGACACAGAGCAGCTGATAGAAAAACGCTTGGAGACACATGCTTTTAGCGCAAATCGCGGCCTTTCGCGCAGTTATGACAATGCACAAGTACACATCGCGCTTGCTAGTACATTAAAGCTACCCTTACCTTTGTTGCATTTTTACACTTTTTTTTGGATTAGGTTAAAATGGTATTAATAAGGTAATGACACTCTAAAATGCAAGACAGACCCACCAAGAGTAAAAACAAACAATGATTTAAATCTCATAATATTTTGTGAAAACTTCAACCAATGATATTATTCGGACCGAACGATTTGATTGGCGGACAGACCTGTCTGTTTGCCGTCTGCTTCTGTTTTGCGCATTCTCAACTAGAGGGTTTGTTTTGATTCCACGGCAGACAGTAGCGAGTAGCGACCATTGTAGAAAAGGCCCCAAAGTTCATAAGTTACAGTGTTGTTATTTCTTACAGTGTGTTAAGATGTGTTTTGTTCAGTGTGGATAGCAGTCAGTTAGGGCCGTGACGTCAGTCGGCCAGAGAGCCTGTTTAGTAACAGGGTTCGACACAACCAATGGCCCGCTGGCCCGGGGCCAGTAAAATCATATGCAGGGCAAGTTGATTGGCCAGTCACTGTCCCGCCCAGGCCAGTAACGGCCAATCGCAGTTCAGTATCTGTTTGTAGACTACATCATGGTTCATTGAAATGCGCATTGAGAGTCGTAATGAAAGCAGTGTTTATCAATATAATAAACATAATATACAGTGTTTCCCGCAGGATTTTTTTCAGCAGCGGTGCTGTGGTCCCTGAACCCTCTAGGGGGGTCCAGGGGCATGCCCCCCCGGCCGATTTTTTTTTGTACCCTTTACATTGAAATGCACGAATCTGGTACACTTTGAGAGGAGAATATGCACTTAAATCCTATTCAAACAGTCCTGTGTATTACTGTAGATAGGATTATTGGTGTTGTAACTTTGCCTTTTGTGTCTTCATTTACAGATTTTGACATTTTTGTATAGAAATTAATATTTAAACAAAAAATGCCACAACGCAAAAATAATTTGCACAATTTATTTACAGAATTTTGCCTAATGCTTAAACACTAAATGTGGTTGCTATGCCCAAAGCATCACAACCTCTGACTTTTGTAACCATGCCCTAAACAAAAGCACCAACCCTACAAACACAATAAGTGCTTTGCACTGTGTTTCTCCAACACACTTCTTTCAAAACACTACACACAGTTTTTTACATAAGACACATTGGTCAAAAATGAAATCTCCTGCTAAAATGGGCAAAACACAACTTTTTAAATTACAAACCACAACTAAAATTTGAAAAGAACACAGACGCACACATGAAAAATAAAAAATAAAGCTAATTGAATACCAATCAGTGTGAGCCTTAGCACTAAAAATAGACCTCAGGTGAGCTGAGCTCCTTTGTGAGACAGTGAGAGTCAGGGGAAGAGAACAAGAGAGAGTTGCAGGAGGATGAGGACAAAGAAGACAACAGACGGAGAACTGTGAAGTTTTTGCTCATCCACAAAGTCTACATCCAGCCTGGGAGCATTTAATTCTCCTTGTCCCTCTCCTTGTTCAGGATCTACCACTGCACCCTCTCTCTCTTGTTCTCCTTGCTTCTCTCTCACTTCTCTTTCCTCCCTTACTTGGTCTACCTGTATTTTCTGTAATAAACTTGAGCACTAAAAGGCCTTTAAACAACAAGTAAGAAATGCTAGAAATCTTATTTGTTTCCTTCAAATTACCCTATCTACATGCATTTGTAATGTTCAAATAATATCACCTTGCATTATGCATTCAAATCCAAAAGAAAATTCTCATTAGCTTGAAAGTTTGCTTCCCTAATTTGCTTTACTAACCTCAGCTCCTCCATTGTCCCCGTCTGCCTTTCTTTTTCTAATCACCCAGCTTTTTAGACTCATCTGCAAATGTAATATATATTATTTAACTATGTATATATACATTGTGCACAGTGCATCCCTTAAGAGCTTGTACCAGCCTTTTAACCTCTGAGCCCTTAGCCATTTTTGAGATGTTTTGGTTCGCCTGGATTTATTCTCTTATCAAGATTGCATTCATCACCCCTATAATGCATAGCTGTCAAGCTATCATTTATTTGGGTCACAACCTGGATTATCAGAATATGTGTGCTGCAGTGATGTCGTTTGAATGTAGGAAATTATCAATTAGACAGTAAAAAAAGCAAAAAATATCTCACAATTATTTATTGATATGACACAAAAAGGCACATTGATTAAGCTTGTTATTGCTTAAAACACTTCTTCTTAGTCTTGGGAGTCAAAAAGTGATGAGAAAATTATAAAATAAATATAAGTTATACATAATAGAAACTATTCATGCTCTTTTAAAAAGTCCATAGGCTTTTTCCCTGCATTTATGCTAATGACCACATGCTTACAGGCGATTAGCATAAATCCCTAACTAAAATACGCGATGAAAACGGATTTTATATGGCAATAAAAAACAACATCGTATCTAACAGTATGGATTCATTTTTCAAAGTTCCCGAAAATACACACACACACACACACACACACACACGCACACACACACACACACACACACACACACACACACACACACACACACACACACACACAATGTAGTCTACTAGAGGAAAAACGGCATGGAGGTTGCGGTTTATAGCCTAGATAAAATAAAATAAAATTACGATAGGACTCAGAGGGTTTTTAACACTGGTGGACACATTTTAGAAACTCTCTCTCTCTCTCTCTCTCTCTGTCTGTCTGTCTGTCTGTCTGTCTGTCTGTCTGTCTGTCTGTCTGTGTCTCTCTCTTTCCTTCTTTCTTCGCTCTTCCGCTTCACTCGCTGCTAGAATCAACGTAACTTTGCAACCGTGTACGCTACTACTGCCAACAACTGCCACACTCGGTGTTTGGATATTTTTCTTCATTGATGTTGGCTACGTGATGATATGCCGCGTGCTGCGCAATTTACGTGACGCGCTGCCCATTTTCTAAAAGGAGCTACGTACCAAAAAAAAATAAAAAATGCGGAGGAGAAGGATTTTTATAGCAGCGGCGCACGTTCACTCTGCGCCGCTGCTGAGTGAACGTGGGGGAAACACTGATATATAATATATTTTTAATGAAAGGCCAGTGGACAAACGATGCGTGGGCGTTTTGACTAGGGATGTGAACAATGTGTCGATTTTCGGTTCGATTGTCGACTCGTGCTCAAGGCGACTCTAAAAATAGAAATCGGTAAATCGGGGGTTTTACTTTATTAGATTTTTTTGGGACATGGGAGACGTCCGTTATGAGAGTTCACGTGTGGTCACGAGCGCGCTGCAGACGCTTAATTTCTGCTATGTGTATTAAATGTGTGGGTCAACAGTGCAGTGCAACATATGCAGCATAAAGTTATAGCATTCGTCTACGACCGTGATGTTAAATCACCTTCACACAAAGCCTCCGCCCGGACAAAGCAGCGAGTAGCGCTGTGACGGTGACTATCACCGTGAGACCTCGCAAGTATGAGCGAGTGAGTCGCCGCTCAGAAAAAGCTCTCTGTGGTTTGATGGATAAAATGATAACCGGGGCTATCCTGCCCGTTAACGTTGTCTACAGGAACGGCTTCCGCGATCTGTTTGTATGTCTCAAGTCTAAATAGGCTACACAGAGGCATGTCGGCAAGCTGACAGCGCGACTGAAGGGACTGTACAGTGAGCCGCTCTCCTCCGTTAGTTTCTGTTTTCAGCCGAGTAAGTTACATTCACCTCCTACGCATGGACAGCGTTTTTAAAATTAAAGGTTCTCATTTTATTATCAAAAAGGCTTTGATGCAGAGGAAGTCTGAACACACACAGCGAGCGGCACCAGTGTTTTTTGAAGGAAAGCGCAGTTTATCAGCACCACAACTTCGTGCCGCTGCCGCAAAAAAAAGGCACACTGCCTTTTCTTTTTTTTCTTTTTTTTAATGGCACAGTAAATCGATCGATTTGTCGATTCATGCCTCCGACACGTCGACACGCAAATAATGAGTCGTTTAACATCCCTAGTTTTGTCAGGCGGAGCAACAAGCGGGCGCACTCTCGCTCCGTTGGCAGAGCTGCCTGCCTACTGTCCGCCTGCGAGTCGACAAATCAATCGACTTACTTTGCCCCCTTTTTTTCTCCCCACAGCAGAGGTTGAGGTGCAGAAAATTAAGTGATAACTGCGCTTTTCCTTTAGCTGCCGCTGTAATGTTACAGTATTTGCATCAAAGCCCCAATGGTAATACAAATGAGAGGCTTTATTTAAACGCTGTCTACGGTGATTGTGTTGGTTGTAGACAGAAACGAACGGAAGGACTCTGCTCACTGGACAGTTCCTACAGTCGCGCAGTTTGTCTGCCGACATGGCTCTGTGTTTTCATGATCTACAATCAGATCGCGGAAGTCTTTCCCAGTGACATTGCTAACAGGGATAATATCCCTGGTTATTATTTTAGCCACAAACCCCGCAGTTCTTCTGCGCGGCTCACTCGCTCACTCACTGGCGAGATCTCACTGTGAAACGCTGCTTTGCTCGGACGAAGGCATTGTGTGTTTCTAAGGTGATTTAACATCATAGCCTTAGACGAGCGTTTAACATGATGCTGCATATTTTGCACTGCATTGTTTTTTATCAATAGGTTAGTTTGAAAAAATGGTCCCACACCGGACTCTTAATGTGAAGCTGACACTTCATGTAGAAGTGAAGCTCCTGCAGCGCGCTCACGACCAGACGTGAACTCGCATACACTGTGAAATCTCCCATTAAAAAAAAAAACGGCATAACCTTCTGATTTTCGGATTTCTATTTTTAACGTCAACTTGAGCGCAAGTGGAAAACCGGTCATTGGTTTGACACATTCACATCCCTAGTGCATATAGAAAGTAGTAAACACTACCACACCACAAAGTCTGATCAGACCTTCATCTCTTATTTTTTTTTAATGTTTGAACATGATTTCTGTAGATGAACTATTCATTAAACTGCCCAAATTCAGGAATAAAAACAATTATCAAACTTCTGGACTTTAAAATACTGGCCGACTGCTTCCACATACTTTCAGTTGTAGGCTTCAAATTCAATGTTTGCCTGGTTTTATATTATGTGTATGAGCAATATCAATATTTCATATCATTAACTAAAAGAAAAATAACCACATCTAAAGGGAATATCTATACTGTCACAGTATAGATATTCCCTTTAGATTTGGTTATTTTTCTAATATAGGTATTATAATTATTCACACTAAATTATGTGGAAGAAAAAAAAGTGTGTGCAGGCCCAGTGAAAATGTACATGGGGCCAGTAAAACTCGGATCCACTGGCCCGGCGGGCCAGTGGGAAAAAAAAGTTATGTTGAACCCTGAGTAAGTTTCCTTTCTCTTCTCCCTCGGTCAGATGTGTGAGCGTTGCCGCAGTAAGCGATCATTCCACATGGAAACGTGTTTATCTGAGTTTAAATGTGAATCACCCGTGTGTGAGTCTGTACATGCAGTCCCGATCGCTGTTATAATATAGTTTGCATGTTATTAACGGCTGCGATTCGCGGGTCGCAACAGCTGTTCTAACGATCTCCTCACGAGCGGAGTTTAAGCCTTCGTTCTTTTCCCGCGATCTACATGCGGCTGTGCCTGTGAAAGAAGGAAAATAAAGAGCGGATAAAACCCTACTCCTCCTCTCCTAGTCTCATGCTTATAATCTGACGCCTTTGGCCATTAGTGGTGTTCTGGCCGACACCTCTGAAGTGAAACCAGTGATACAAGCAAATCAGCGCGGTACCTGTACAGCCACCAGTTTCCTCCACTACAATATAACACACGTGCGTGTGCGGAGGCAGTAGTTTGTAAGTCTGCTTGTGTAAATAAAGTTTCTTCAACAAAAAAAATTAAACACCGGGGATGGGAATGAGGGGGTGGGGCATTGGAGGGAGGCGGGATGGTATGATAGTGCTGTAATTCTCAATTGCAGGATCGGTAAGAGTCCCTTTAATTGTTCAACACTACAACTACTACAACCCAGTGCACTTGGGTGGTTGGTACTTGGTAGTCAAGGCGGGGGTCTGGCGTTGCTAAGGCGGCCGCCTTAGCCATAAAGCGCTGGGGGAAACACTGAATTGTAGGACAATAATTTTATTTTATTTGCTGCCCTTCTTAATCTAAATGGTGACTTGTTTTGTTTGTTCGCCAACTACAGCCCTTGCTTTTTTTTTCTCCCCACCGCAGACCTACTCGATCGGTTTAAATTGTGGCCCACCTATTTAATTACTTTCAGTTAGGAAAAGGTGTTTTTAAACTTGTGGAAAATAAATCCTTTATATCATATGGCAACTGTGACTGTTTGACAAGAAGCATCACGCGCTGGTTATTGGCTTTATTGCGACGCACCGTTATACTGCAGACCGATGCGCTGCGTTCTAAAAATAGAAAAAAGTTTAACGAGGAATCGATTGATCCTCGAGGAATGCAAGCGATCACTAAACATACTTGTGCCCATCCTTAGTGTGAACAAGAGTTGACCTTATTTTACCAAAGAGCCTTGTTCATGGTTTTTTCTGGCTCAGAATGGGGCTTTGGGGGAGTGACGACACGGACCAACTTATTTTGGGTCTTTGTGCAACAGTAAAGCTGAAATGTTTGTGGATTTTAAGAGGGGCTGGGAGAGGGGAGTTTCTGTCCAGCTAAGGAGCAGTTCAGTCAGCCTGTCAATCACTGCGCTACCATGGAGCTCATTGACTCAATTACAATAAAGAACCTGTAAATATGAAGTCAAAATGTTTATTATTTACCGCAAATCACGGCCTTTCGCGTAGTTATGACCATGCACAAGCACACACTTATTGTTCTAATGCATAATTACTGGCGTTGTTAAGGCGGCCGCCTTAGCCATAAAGCATTCATAATACCCGCCATCAAGGAATAGATTTCTCACCAGCCATTTTATTAGGTACAGCGGTTAAATTTCTTGTTAACACATAACTTATCAGCCAATCACATGGCAGCAACTCGGGAACTGAACAGATGGCCAGTGTGAGTGTGCCCTTAGATGCTTTTGCTGGCTTACCTGGGGAGGCATTTTCTCGTCATTCAACCGGGTGACGGAAAGCATCATCTCTATAGCCTGTCACAAACAGTGGGTAACGCTTTATACTAAGGTTCTTGTAGTAAGCCTTAGTTAATAGGTAATAAGGACCTTATTAGATGCTTATTAACATTAGTTTGTGTTAATAAGACTATATATAAGTGTTAATAATAACATAATAAACACGTTGACAGTGAGATTATAAGACTTGTATAAGCACTTATAAGAAACTTCTTAACTATTTATTGATTGCTTAATAGCATTAATAAAAGTAATATGAGTTTCTGATAGCTGTTAATAAAAGCATTAAACCTATTTATTGAGTCATACTAACTTGCCCATTATGTCATTGTTAAACCTATACTAAGCATTGTTTGTTGCTTTATGAAGGTAAACACATCTTTATTAATCAATTATTAGCAGTTAACTATGCTCTATAAACAATGCTTATTAAGGTTAATAAGTCCTTTATTAAACAGGTAATAATGCATTTTGAAGGTACTGGATCTAAAGCGAGAGCAATACTTATTAAGGTTGATAAGGCCTTTATTAAACAGGTAATAATGCATTTTGAAGGTACTGGATCTAAAGCGAGAACAATACTTATTAAGGTTAATAAATCCTTTATTAAACAGGTAATAACGCTTAAGCACAAAAACACACTTTAAGACAGCTCTTTTGAAAAATATATTTTTATTTTCCTTTAAAATATTCTTGAAAATCAACAATTAAGGAAAAAAAAATCACATAACTGTGCATTTGTAAAAAATCAGATTTTTTTTCCAGAACTTTCAGAAACAACATTTTACTAAGTGTAAAAAAAAAAACTTTTGTAAAATAAAAATGCTGCCTGACATCGATTCAAGTGTCCAATGATTAAGACTGGACTATTCATTTAAAATATTAAATGAATAAGAACAACAAAACAATTAAACAAGTAGAGCAAAAAAAACTTCCATCAAACAATAATTTAAAAAAAAAATGTTGTAGGGAAAACAATATAAAACGACGTGGGGTTGTATGAGTTGCTTCTGCATATTGAATATGTAACCTTATGGAGATGGCAATCATCACTATAAGACTTTAGGCGAGACGTTGCTGTATCAGAAGTCAGCATTATACTGTTGCAGATAGGACAAGCAGAAAAGTGCCTTTTCACCACATATATAATTGCTAACCTAACAAATACAAGTCCATTCAATTGTTCTCTAAATGTAGGATTTTGTCAGTTTGGTTCGGCCATGTATTACTACGTAAATCAGCTGCTTTAACTCAAATTTGATGATTTATTAGCTGCTCTGCACCGACACAAGATGGTGTGTTAATACATGGCTGAACTACACTCGAAAAGAAGTGCAAAAATAAATGGCTGTCTGGTTGCAAACTAAAGCAGTGAAATTATTAATGCATACATTTGAACAGATCATTTTATATACAGTATGTGGTAAAAAAAAAAAGCCCTCTACTGCTGGCCCCCTCTGCAACAGTACAATGCTGACTTCTGCTCTACTTCCTCTTCCCATCGTCTGAGGAGGAGTCAGACGACAACGGACTTGACTCAGACGAATCCGAGTCAGGCTTTTCCGTAGCCTCAGGGGAAGGTTCAGCCAGGCTGGTCTTTCTTGTTACTGTATAAAGACAATACAAAGAAACATTGATCACAATTAGACAGATAGCAGACAGGTTACAATAAGCATTTAAGCCATTTGGACATGGAATCTGCAAAAGGGGGTGCAGCATCAAAGTAAATTGTGTCTGTAATGGTGAAAATGGTTGAAAAAAGTAATTATTTTCTTTCATTCAGATAGTTGTCCCTTCAAGAAATCTCTCTCCGTTGTCATGTCTTTTATTTTTTCATCCTGGCATTCTAATTTAAACCTGGCCAGCTCATGTTTATATATATGTAGACCCAATTTGGCAGTTGGGGCCATTTGGGCAGCACCTGGGGTCAGCACAGAAATAACCATTCGGGATTATTTTGAATCTGTATCATGGACTAGACCGACTTTGGAGCATTACTTGGCCCCTTCCTGACAAGCTATCATGACAAAACTGTTAGTAATAGATACTATTCTGCTCTTGCTCTTGGTTAGCTTAGCTTAGCAAATAGCTAACTGGTTCCTTGAAATAAAGCCCAGGATACAAGATAGGGTTTAGGCCTTTGATAAGTTTCCGATTACTTCAGATGTTTTGTAAAACTGTAGAAAACATACAAAAGACGGACTTTACAATATATTCATACAAATGAACACACACTATACAAAAGCTACAACTAGCTTAACACTAGCATAAAACAAATGAGCAGCCATTAACAATTCTTTTAGGTCCCGCTAGCTTCAATGCTAACTTACAATGCATTCTCAATGTAAAATGCTGCCGCGATTAGCATCGCCGAATATAAGTTAAAATTAAACACTCAGAAATTAAACAAACATAGCTGCTATGCCACACAAGTGATTAAGAAGCTTTAAACATAAATACTCACAGACTGAGACTTTCTCAGTACAACAAAGCTGAGAATTAACTGACATGCTGTGCTCTCTTGCTGGTTGCATCAAACTAAACTAAGGTAAACCAGGAGGGTCAAAAAAAAAAATCACACATGCAATGCCGTTTTTAACCACCAGTTGTCTAAAGCAAAAACAAATTGTGGGGGCAGAACAGATACGTTTGGTTTCAGTTTTATATGATAGCGTAAGCTAAACTTAGCTCAAAAAGGAAGCTCACCAAAGCTTCTGAAAGAAAGTAATGTATGCCAGGCAAACAACTAGCTAGCTAGAACCAGCTAACGTTACTATAGCATTACATTCTTAAACTTACCAGAAGAGCCATCCTCCAGGACCTCACCCTCTTCTTTTTCAAAGACCTGGTTTGGGCTGCTGACAACTCCGACATGTTCTCCTTATGTTCGTGAAACACTTTGGGCGTCAAGCATGGGCGTCAAGCTGGCGTCAAGCCATCAGCAACTTGCATAAACGGAACTTCCGGTTTTACAACTACCTTCAAAATAAAAGCCTTTAATGATCTGAGGCACAAAACTGATCATACGAGTCATATTCATCATAGATTGTGAAAAATATACAACGTTCTCGGGGCATCTAATTTTAACACTCACTCAACATGTAGCCTACGCGCACACAAAGAGGTGAAAGAATCACTTCAGAGCAAAAACAAATATATTATGCTCATTATGCTAGATGCCAAAAGACAACATTTTGGAAAGAGGGATACAAATCTGTGACTTTACTAAGATATGGCGCTGCAAACCAAACTCAGAAAACTCATTTTTAAGGCACTTCAACTAGAAAAACATTAAAGCTAATCAAATACCTTCACCGCTCTAACATTGTATATGTCGTTTTTCTAATTCTCATTGTATCCACCTTGACAATATATAGTACTTAGTAACTGTTAAAAATTACTTATTACCTTAATAAGCATTGTTCATAGAGCATAGTTAACTGCTAATAATTGATTAATAAAGATGTGTTTACCTTCATAAAGCAACAAACAATGCTTAGTAAATGTTTAACAATGACATAATAGGCAAGTTAGTAAGACTCAATAAATAGGTTTGTAATGCTTTTATTAACAGCTATCAGAAACTCATAAGACTTTTATTAATGCTATTAAGCAATCAATAAATAGTTAAGAAGTTTCTTATAAGTGCTTATAAAAGTCTTATAATCACACTGTCAACGTGTTTATTATGTTATTATTAACACTTATATATAGTCTTATTAACACAAATTAATGTTAATAAGCATCTAATAAGGTCCTTATTACCTATTAACTAAGGCTTACTACAAGAACCTTAGTATAAAGCGTTACCCAAACAGTGGGTGTGTTGAGTGCAGGTGGGCGGAGAGGGCTTGTGTTGCTAATTGCTGGACCCTTTTCACTTCATCTCAAACAAATCACGTCTTCCCAGGCTCTCTGCATTATGCTCACACCTCTGGATGGTCTGACACAAATATTACTCCACCGCCCGGCAGGAACGTTAAGTGCTACTGGGTTCTCTCTCTCGTCACAGCGTGTTTGTCAGCCAGTAACAATGCTCGTTATTATCTCGCCGTCACTTGTTTCTGTCTCTGGTGCTGTAGGGACAACGCCACAGTACAGCAGCAGTTAGCACGTTGGTTCATGAATAACTCATTGTTGGAAATGTTTGCGAACACTTGAACTGAGAAGGTTTAGCTCATTACTAAGTTTTGACACCTGCTGTCGTATGTGTGTTGACATCTGGGTTAAGTTGCCTATGGTAACATGGAGAAAATATGATCATCCAAATAATGCTTCGACCAAGCTTAGCGGAGTGAATGTCCCTTAATAAAACACATTATTTAAATAATTATATGTAAAATTTTCAAAGCAGCTCAATAGAGAGCACTTGACTGTTAAATGTATCTAAAAATCTGATTAAAATTTGTATTTCTCTTTCTTCTTCTCATAGATCTTGGGTCACTATCATGGGATGATTTGGAGAATGACCTTCCTGATGAATTGATTCCTAATGGGGGAGATCTAGGCCTGATGTGTGGTATGCCTTCAAACGGTGGAGCAGCGCCTGGAGCTGGTGGGCCAGGTGTCACCATGGTTGTCCCGGATGCAGCCGCCAAGCACAAGCAGCTCTCTGAGCTTCTTCGAGCGGGCAGCACCTCCAGTATCACAGGCGCAGGTCTGAACTCAGCCAGCCCTCAGTCCGGCGCTATGGGCCCTCAGCTGGGCACACAGCTACGAAAGAGCCCCCATGGCCAGGGCTCTCCCAACAACCACCCGTCCCCCCAGGCCCAAAAAGCTGGAACACCAACTGGAGTGGCAGGACAGAATCCACCAGGCTTTAACCAGGCCATGATGAACAATAGCCAGGGTCATGCTGGGCTTATGGCCCAGGGAGGACAGCCTCAACCTGGGCAGGTGATGAACGGTGGTCTCGGACTTGAAGCTGGCAGAGGAAGGGGAGCAGGCATGCAGTACCAGGCAGCTGCACCAGGAACGGGAGGAGCAGGGAGTGCGTTGGCAGAGACACTCACCCAGGGAGGGCAGCAGATGCAAGCAGGCAACATGAACAAGGTGAGTCACACACCCATTATCCATCACCACCCTTTTATTAATTATATTCTTGAAGCATGCACGTTTTGAGGTGAAAATGTCTTGAAGCAAACTAGAGATGCACATGACTTGGACTTGAACATAAAATCTCTGAGTAGGCTTAAGCAATAAATAAATTAATTGCACGATAAATTAAAATGAGCGTTAATTTTGCCAACCAAAGAGACTGGATTACAAGAGTTTTCACTCCGGTGAATGGTGTTTTTTGCCCCCACTGAAGGCTAAGTTTGGGGCACAACTAGTTGTCACGTGTCAGTCACTTTTTACATGGTCTCTGTGTGGGGAGGTGGACCCCTGGCGTTACACAGAGTGCAGCATGAGAGCCCGTTAAAGAATTACTCCCCCGGTGGAAACATTAAGTTGTATTGAAATCTATACTCCTATGTAGAATAAATGTGCACATTTTTTAGAAATCGGTTCATCCTAGCCTGAGAAAAGGCAAAAAGAGTGTTTCTATGTTTCTACTACTCTGGCTGTCTCTGGCTCAAAAGTCAGAAATCCTCCTACTACCACAATGCACTAGCCTGGCACCGCCCGCCTACTACTTCCGCTCAATTTTCATTTCCCTTCAGTCTGGGTGCGCGGTATATTATTAGGTTTTCTCCGGACAGATTTCTGCTGGTCCAATCAGCGAACAGAAGGAGTGGCTCAGAAGCCGGCGCATGACATGGTTGGTTGGCACTGGGCAGATCCAATAGTTTTAAACTTCAACAGACACCCGCCTTCAAGTGAGTTAACGTTTGTCAATTGAGCGATTCCAGACCTTCTGTACAAATGTAATTAAGTACGATGGTCTGGTAGAACCAGGCTAACAATGCACTGTGCTCGCAGCTCTCCAAGGCCCTGCCCACATTTATTGTAGTCTTGTGTGACTCGGATGAGTCTCACGAGAGACAGACCCACAGGCTGCGTGCTATCAACAAAACTAGCCTAGTCTTCAGCTTCAAACCGGAGGACTCTGAAACTAAATATTCTGGGCAAGAAGAGGACACTCTGGACGGGAGGGACGTATGCGGACCGGGACCCTGTCCTATAGAGATATTAATGCACCACCTCCTGCAAAACGCACTCGTGCACAGGTAAGACTTTCAACATATTTGACTATATTTCTGTTCACACAGTATGCAATTATAGCTGCTGTCAGGGGGGGAGGGGGGCTTGCTAAACTGTTTCAGAAACAAACTAATGTAACAACCGTTTGTGTGTTAGTAAAGCAACTAAAGAAAAAAGTTTGAATCCGACAATCATTTTCAGTGAGTGCTCAAAGCTAACGTTTCACTTATAGTAGCCTAACTGTTGTATTTTATGGTGACATTTCAGAATCCGATGCCTACAACCTCCATGTCAGCTGTAATAGTGGGGTAAAAAGTTGATCAATAGCTGTCTCCCACTCAGCTGCAATCAGTGCCCACACAAAGGAGGCTGCAGTGACATTTCTGAGAGGACATCTGTCCCCTACATCAAATTCAGCAGCATCCCATCTAAGGCTCTTCTAATATGTCCTCACACCTCTAGACCTATTGTAAATATGTTTTTTTTATAGCTCATCCTTTATATCTTATCTTTATCATGTTAGTATATTGGACATTTTACTTTTAAGAATTGTCTCATTGTGTGTTACATGGTTTCTATAGCATTGAGCATGATGTCACAATATTTTCCTTTGTAAACAATAAAATATCTTATGTTGTTGTTACCTTACCTTGGACTCCTGTCTACACCCATGTTCACCACTACAGACTTGTTGGTTGGAGGCTGCACAATAGTTACTGATTTTGATGCACAGATGACTGTCATATTTTTTAAAAATACAATCTATGAGGTAAAAAAATCACAAGGACGCAAGGTAGGTTCATCATACTGACAGGATCACAGGAAAAAACACAGATAAACAGAAAAATAACTAAGCTATCAGTTTTGCTACTAAAGCTAGCCAGAATATATTACAATGAAGTACTTCAGGCAGGGCTGTACAGTGCGACAGTTTTGATTGCTTTTGCTACTGAAATTGATCACGTGCGATGATGAATACAATTCCACTCGCACGAGTGTGACAGCTTGCAGATGCAGATGCTGTCC
The DNA here is from genome assembly GCA_949357725.1 of Hyperoplus immaculatus. Lineage (NCBI taxonomy): Eukaryota > Metazoa > Chordata > Actinopteri > Uranoscopiformes > Ammodytidae > Hyperoplus > Hyperoplus immaculatus. The sequence continues at coordinate 32,736,442 of OX442355.1, read as the reverse complement.
GTCTGAGACACAGAGGAGTGCTGCACAACACTGCTTAGAGTGCTCTACATTAACTCTCCAAATTCGGGTAAATGTAGTCTTAGGCAAGTAAGTTATTGAGTCCACCCTCCACTTTGGCTGGTGAAAGATATGTGCTCGGGACCTGTGCTTGTGCGGCGATTAATACACTTCACCAACGGTAATAACAGGAAGGAGACGGCACACAGTTAAGTTAGCGCGTGTGCAAACAGAACATTTCCTGTGCGCCTTCACATTAAAAGCCTGTTACTAGCCAAACGTGAGTTGACTTTTATTTTGAAGCCGGTAAGAACAAGAAGTTAGCGCTTCACAGCCCTGCAGTGCGCCAGCTTGAAAATCAACTGCTTCAGCTGCAGAGAGCAGTCAACAGTAGTCTTTTTAAACAAAGTTTGAAATAACTGATAAGCCACTGAAGAACTACTCCCAACACATTCACAACAACCTATTTAACTTATTCCAAATTTTACCAATATGTATAGGCCTACTTATTTATTTAAAAGGCTATGTTTAATGTTTTAAAGTTTGGTTTTAATTAACAGAAGGACATTTAACAAAAAAATATATTATTATGAATATAATAATGATATGTATATATACAGAAAATGTATAGATATTAATTTTATGGGGAGAAATAATTCTGAATCAGCAAAAAATTACAATTTGCAGGTTAGATTTTTGTCTAAATTGCAATCAGTGCACCCCTATTAATTTTTCTACAATTATTACTGCACACACTAGGATATGATATTAATTGAGAATTTCAAATGAGACCAAGATGACAGGCTAAAAGGTAATCAGAGCAAAATGCATGGGTTAAGGTTATGCAAGTTTTCGATCATACTTTGTGTACTACTGAATTTTATTTTTGTGCTACTGATTTTTTTTTTTGCTTGCTAGCACCAGTGCTACCACCTAAAAAAATAAGCGGACAGCCCTGACTTCAGGTCACATTTCTATATTGATAGCATTTAAAAACATTTTCTTATGCATTAAATACAGTAGCTCAGAATCTCAAGTTTGTCCTCAACCTTTTCCCCAGTAGAAATGAGTATTTCTCTAATAGTACTCTAGTTGAACAGCACTCTGGTTAGTAGACAAACCACATCAACCAACTTGAGTTCAAAGTTTTAATTGCAAAAATATGAACAACTATTTATAAAAATAAAATGTGTAGTGTGTTGGCCCAGGTCATTCTGGTCACAGCTGTTCTGGTTTCTTGATAGCCACGGTACTGCCCGTCGTATTCTCTCTCTCTCTGCAGGATTCACGCCAGGAAATGGCATGAATCGGCGATATTGTCTAAAAAACATTGAGCATTAGTAAGGCAAGCTAATTTTAGCCTGCAGCGCATACATGAAAAAGAACTGCAAGGTTACGTCACGTTAGCTTTGCTCCCCATGTTACCAAAAATAGGAAAATGTAGTGCCAATAAGACATGATTCAAAACTTTAATAATAAGATATAGCACTTGTGCCGTGTTTACGCCCGGGTCACATCCTGCGTCTGTGCAGTGTATCTAGCTCGCAGTTTTTTCCCCCCCACACAGTCAGTGTCTCACTGCTGCAGCGCTGCTTTTACCAGCCTGTTGCTACATGAGTTTTTCTTTGATAATTCACACTACCGTAATTTTTGGACTATAAACCGCAACTTTTTCCCCATTTTTCGACCCTGTTATTACACAGCACAGTATATGTTCTGTAGCTACTTGGGATGGGCGTTAGTAATCGAGTACTCGTTTCAAATGAACTCGATTGGTGGATGAGGAAAATCTTTTTGTGGCCGCCCCTATTTTAAAATGTTATATACGTGTACAAAACGGTACAAAACGGATAAAATAAAGTTTAACAAAATTAAATATTTTGATGAAAGTGCAATAAACTGAGCGTTGTGTCAAACATCAACTGCAAATGACTGCCACCTCCGTGCCACCGCAGCGCAGCCTGTGTTCTCCACAGCACCGCGGAGCTGAACACGGTCTCTCCTTTCTTCTCCAGAACATTTTCAGGAATATAACTGTCCAATTATTTCAAAGCAGATGATAAAGTTACGTTTATTAAAAGGGGAGATGACACCTGTTACTCTCAGTTAGTAATGAGTAGACTCCAGGTGAGCATGCAAGGTGCTCTCCGCTTGGAAAGAAAAGAAGAAGCAAGGCTTACTTCAGGCACATTCGCTACGAACCAACAACAGTTAAGAAGCCTTCAATAGGGAATATGGGGATAAGATTCAAAAACCGACCGGTGTAACGTTCCGTTAATGAGGAATTAGTCGCGGTAATTATTCACGGACACGGAGTGAGCATTACGCGGTTGGATATAGGCCTACAACTATCTGCTTTGGTGAGTTATTTATATGTATTTAAATTGTTGGACAATCATTTTGTATTATCTGCTGCCCTTCTTATTTTAAATAGTGACTTAGGCTATTTTTTTTGTTAAAACTAGCCTACAGCCCATGCGTTTTTTCTCCCCATCACAGACCTACTTGATCGGTTTGAATTGTGGCCCGTCTATTTAATTACTTTCAGTGAGGAAAATGTGTTTTAAACTTGTGGATACAGATCCTTAATATCATATGGCAACTGTGACTGTTTGACATAAGCATTGAGCGCTATATTGCGGTCAACTGTTGTTCTGTAGACAGATGTTGCGTTCTAAAAATAGAAAAAAGTTTAACGAGGAATCGATTGATCCTCGAGGAATGCAAGCGATCACACGAGTAGCGAAAACACTCGTGCCCATCCCTACTATTGCACTAAATGGTAACACTTACGTACGTTATGCAAAAATGCAACTTGTTTGTTGAAATGTTAATAAATGGGAGCTTCCTCAAGCAGCCATCTCTTTCCCGACAATCCCCTCTGTGCACAAACTCTTACATATGGTAATTAAACATTATAACACCTGCGGCTTATAGTCCAGTGCGGCTTATAGTGCGGAAAATACGGTAATAAAGCGCTGTGTGGCTGCTCTGATCTGCTAACACAAGCGCCAGGGGAAAAAAGTAAAGCAGACGCAAACGCAAGATGTGTGGTGAATGAGTAAAAATAAAAACTTACTGTGTTGTGGTCGACATCCGTCTCTCCCCGCGGCCTGTGGCTGGCGCCTCCAGTTCACCGTCTCAATACTGAAATATGTCTCCAGGGTCCCTCTGTCCATAATTGCTGCAAAGCTACGGTGAAGTTTCTAACAGTGAACACCAGGAGCACACCAGGCACAGTGGATGGAGCTCCTCTTCCACAGCATGGAGCAGCTGCTAGTGTAGCTACAGCTAGCTTCTCCTCTTCCTCCTTACGACTATCACCTCTCTTCCTCGCTGTAATCCGGTTTATACAGGGAGACACAAATGTTCGTTCACTGCAGTTAACATTAAAAATCCCCTTCAGGCGTTACAAATGGAAAATGTCCTTGTGCCATGGTCGGTGTTTCTCGGGACTCGGCTTCTCTCTAATCGGGGGAGAAACATGGTGGACGTTGTGTTTACATCTCGTCCGTGAGCTCCCGCCTCCCTCATTCCTTATTAGTGGGCATAAAAATGTTTGGAACTAGAGGCCTGTAGTCCTCGGGCCTTCTGGCACGCAAGCCACATTTGTGACGGATGACGCAAAACGCGTCATCCGTCACAAATGTGGGGTGTGGATTATCAGGACAGCTGGGCCAAGGGAAGGCTGAGTCAAGACAAACCTCTTTCCTTATATTATAATAGCCATTTTTATAATGATGGAACGCCGGTTCCGTATCGGTGAAGTAATCCTTTTTGAGGAGAGCCAGCGAAACAATTTGGAGGAATGCAAAGATGGAATTGGTATCAAAGCCGAATGCGACAGCTGCCGTGTGGGAGCACTTCAAACCGAACGACCGGGGTTGAACCAATTAACCTGTGCAAGCCGATATGTCGCATTTGTTAACTAAAAGGTGAAGTAAGCGGTTTATTTATATTAATATGTGTTAAATCACTCTTTATTCATACAGAAATCACTTACACGATGTGTGCGTTTCATCAAGCCAATCTCTTAGTCAGCTGCTCTGCATGTAATAAGCAATTAAACTTTATGTAGTATCCCGAAATTTTATCCAATCACAAGATAGAACGCTACAAACCGACACCCGTCCTCACCCGTCTCACTCATGGTCTCACTGCCGGTGCATGCCAGAGCGACACATGGGTGAATATTTATGCGCCTACAATGGCGGAGCTGGTAAAAATCCTTCCCAATTTGATTTCCTTTTGATGGTTTTTATCATGTTTTATCACACTTATGGATCTGAGATGATGCTAGATAACTTGCTGCTCGAAGACCGCAGGGCATTAATGTGGTGACGTAGGGGCGAGCGAGGGGACTGCTAACTGCAGTAACTGACAGGAAGTTAGCTAAAAGAACCATTCCGCTTACAGCTCCTTTAACGCGCCAATACCACAAACATGCATCTGCACCTAAAACACAATCACCCGATGCAGTTTTCCCAGCTTGGAAAAAAACAAACAGATGTTTCATTCATTGATAGTTTCATTTAATGCATCTAATGCATTGATGGTATAGTGTATGACGACATGACGTACTGAGTGAATGAGACGATAAGAATGTATTATTTTATTGACCACTCTACTTTTTTTTAAAGAGTCCATTACATGAGTGCAGTGCACTGAATTTCGTTATATAACGTACACTCACCGGCCACTTTATTAGGTGCAGCAGTTCATTTTCTTGTTAACACATATAACTAATTAGCCAATCACATGTCAGCAACTCAATGCATTTAGGCATGTAGACCTGGACGGGACAACTTATTGACGTTGAAACCAAGCAACAGAATGGGGAACTCTCGCTCCGTTTGCAGAGCTGTAGGCCTACCCTCCGATCCACGAGTGGGACAATACCGGGCGAGCCAAGTCAATATTAGGGATGTGAACAACTTAATAATAAGATCGCGAGTCAACAAATCAATCGACTTACTTTGCCCCATTTTTCTTCCCACAGCAGAGCTTGAGGTGCAGAAAATAAAAGTGAAAACTGTACTTTTCCTTTAGCTGCCGCCGTAATGTGACAGTATTTGCATCAAAGCGCTAATGGTAATACAAATGAGAGGCTTTATTTAACCGCTGTGAATGCATCGCTGGTGATTGTAATTGTGTCGGCTGTAGACAGAAACTAACGGGGGGAGGAGGCTCACTGTACATTTCCTCGCGCAGTTTGTTTGCTGACATGGCTCTGTGTTTTAAGGCTCGAGACATACAATCAGATCGCGGAAGCCTTCCCCATTGACATCGCTAACGGGGAGAATATCCCCGGTTATTATTTTAGTAGTCAAACAGCGGAATTCTTCCGCGCGGCGGCACACTCGCTCACCGGCGAGATCTCACGGTGAAACGCATGCTTAGCTCGCACTAGGCATTGTGTATTTCTAAGGTGATTTAACATCATAGTCTTAGACGAGCGTTTAACTTATGCTGCATATTTTGCACTGCACTGTTTTTCATCAATAGTTTGAAAAAAATGGTCCCACACCGGACTCTAATGTGAAGCTGACACTTGCAGAAGTGACGCTCCTGCAGCGCAGCGCGCTCACGACCAGATGTGAACTCGCACAGTGACATCTCCCATAAAAAAAAAACGGCATAACCCCCTGATTTTCGGATTTCTATTTTTAAAGTCGACTTGAGCTCGAGTGGAAAACATTCACATCCCTATTGCATATGGAGAAAGTGATAAACACTGCCTACCACACTTCCCTATGTTTGATCATGACTTCTGCAGGTGAACTATTCATTAAACTGCCCAAATTCAAGAATAAAAACACTCATCAAACTACTGGACTTTGAAATACTGGCCCACTCCTTCCACATACTTTCAGTTGTAGGCTTCAAATTCAGTATGTTTGTCTGGTTTTATATTATGTGTATGAGGCAGAGCAATATCAATATTTCATATCATTAACTAAAAGAAAAATAACCAAATCTAAAGGGAACTTCTATACTGTATTGTAATTATTGACACAAAATTACAGAAAAGAAGTGTCTGCAGGGCCAGTGAAAATATACAAGGGGACAGTAAAACTCAGATCCACTGGCCCAATGGGCCAGTAGGAAAAAAAAGTTATGTTGAACCCTGTAATTTAGCTATCACTACACTAATTATGTTTACAGTTATGCACCAGGTTAGTCATTTTAACCTGAAGCTCTTCACACTGAACACGTAGGGAGCGATATCATACAGCTAAGTCAAGTTATTATCATTGCCTCCTGTCAATGTAGCTGCTCCTGAATGAACATGGGGGAAACCAGTGGTTGACACTAACGGTTGCCCGCTTGCCCGGGGCAACTGAAAATAATGTTTGGGCAAGTTGAGATTGCTTCTTGGTTTCCCGGACGGGCAAGTGGATTTTAGAGGGTTTGTCTGTAGTCTAGGCTATGTATTCATGTGTTATACAGTCTGCAAAACATTTTTTTTCCGCAGACTCACAAAATAGATCGGCTATATTCGCAATTGAGCAGCTGCGCGCGGCAGCCAGCAGCATCACGGTCGCTCTTTCGCACTCGATCTCTCTATCTCTCTCTCTCTCTCACACACACACACACACACACACACACACACACACAGACTGTGTGCGCGCAGTTTCGCTGTCTACGTTCCGAAAGCCGGCTCTATCCTACGGACCTGGTTCCGCTATATTCAAAACCCAGAAATCAATAACGTTTGAGCTTATCGATACCGCTATGGAGTCCAGTAGGCTAGGTCACATTATATAATTTTAAATATCGAGTCGGGTCATCTTCATCTAATTAGGCCTAGTTCAGCGTATTATTCCATCACTGGACCGCATCATGGACTGTAAAAGTGTTCTACCTTCGACTGTCTTGAAGAAACTCCTTCAACCCGCTCCGTCTCCAAAATAAAAAAAAAAATCTTGTCTGCTGAGCCGCTGCCGCTGCAGACGGGCTCCGCACCATCTCATCATTCATTCAATGCAGCGGTGATCAACAAACGAGAGACTGTAGCAAGTCCCGCAGTTAAAAAATCGGATAGTTTTTAAATCCATATTAAAATCTGCAGGATAAGATCTACACTCAACAAAAATATAAACGCAACACTTTTGTTTTTGCTCCCATTTTTCATGAGATGGACTTAAAGATCTAAAATTCATTCCAGATACACAATATTACCATTTCTCTCAAACATTGTTCACTAATCTGTCTAAATGTGTGATAGTGAGCATTTCTGCTTTGCTGAGATAATCCATCCCACCTCACAGGTGTGCCACATCAAGATGCTGATCTGACATCATGATTAGTGCACAGGTGTGCCTTAGACTGTCCACAATAAAAGGCCACCCTGAAATGTGCAGTTTTGTCTCACAGCAAAATGCCACAGATGCCACAAGCATTGAGGGAGCGTGCAATTGGCATGCTGACAGCAGGAATGTCAACCAGATATTTTGCTCGTGCATTGAATGTTCATTTCTCCACCATAAGCCGTCTCCAAAGGCGTTGCAGAGAATATGGCAGTACATCCAATCGGCCTCACAACCGCAGACCACGTGTAACCACACCAGCCCAGGACCTCCACATCCAGCAGGTTCACCTCCAAGATCGTCTGAGACCAGCCACTGAGACAGCTGCTGAAACAATTGGTTTTCATAACCAAACAATTTCTGCACAAACTGTCAGAAACCGTCTCAGGGAAGCTCAACTGCATGCTTGTCGTCCTCATCGGGTTCTTGACCTGACTCCAGCTCGTCGTCTTAACAGACTTGAGTGGGCAAATGCTCACATTCGATGGCGTCTGGCACGTTGGAGAGGTGTTCTCTTCACGGATGAATCTCGGTTTAGGGCAGATGGCAGACAGCGTGTGTTGCGTTGTGTGGGTGAGCGCTTTGCTGATGTCAATGTTGTGGATCGAGTGGCCCATGGTGGTGGTGGGGTTATGGTATGGGCAGGCATCTGTTATGGACGAAGAACACAGGTGCATTTTATTGATGGCATTTTGAATGCACAGAGATACCGTGATGAGATCCTGAGGCCCATTGTTGTGCCATACATCCATGAACATCACCTCACGTTTCAGCAAGATAATGCACGGCCCCATGTTGCAAGGATCTGTACACAATTCTTGGAAGCTGAAAATGTCCCAGTTCTTACATGGCCAGCATACTCACCGGACATGTCACCCATTGAGCATGTTTGGGATGTGCTTGACCGGCATACGACAGTGTGCACCACTTCCCACTAATATCCAGCAACTTCGCACAGCCATTGAAGAGGAGTGGACCAACATTCCACAGGCCACAATTGACAATCTGATAAACTCTATGCGAAGAAGATGTGTTGCACTGCATGAGGCAAATGGTGGTCACACCAGATACTGACTGGTTCTGAGTCCCCAGTCCCCCAATAAAGCAAAACAAATGCACATTTCAGAGTGGCCTTTTATTGTGGACAGTCTAAGGCACACCTGTGCACTAATCATGATGTCAGATCAGCATCTTGATGTGGCACACCTGTGAGGTGGGATGGATTATCTCAGCAAAGCAGAAGTGCTCACTATCACACATTTAGACAGATTTGTGAACAATGTTTGAGAGAAATGGTAATATTGTGTATCTGGAATGAATTTTAGATCTTTAAGTCCATCTCATGAAAAATGGGAGCAAAAACAAAAGTGTTGCGTTTATATTTTTGTTGAGTGTAGTTAGCTAAAAAAAAATCGCAAACGGTTCAAATGTGATGTGTTCAGGTCGGCTCAGTAAAATGGTTATTAGGCAAAGGTCAATAGAATGACATCATGATGTGTTCAAATGTAACATCAAGAAAATAAGAAATTTGAGTTTTTCGCTGGAAGCTTGAATAATAGCCTACAGTTTGGGTAAAAAACTTGTAAATATGGAATTATGACCTGCTTAAAGTCCTATCCTGAGCTCTGCTCATCTTATAAGCAATTAAAGCAATAATACCAGTTCTCTTTAAACAAAATAATAGAAAGGTATCGATAAAGATTTAGATTGTGGAGTCTTTATAATGGTATCAACATGAATAGAAATTAATGATCCCCCTCTTTACTTACAGTATAACTGGGCAATAGCTTTAACATGGTGGACTTTAATCATTTTATGTCACACGATCACTTTATGGCACAATGTGACCGTTTTAAATAAGTAAAATGTTTCTGTGGAAGCTAACATTCAGCTTGACTCTGAGCTAGACTGAGTTTTCTGAGCCCCTGGGCAAGGTGCATGGCAAAAAGAGGCCCTTTCACGATGCTGCAGCAGGACCAAGCGCTTGGTGTAGTGTGTGATGTCATGATATATTGGCTTATATGAATTGTTGTTCGTTTTATGTGGTCAGGATGAGACTAGTAAGCAGTGTTTGCATTTAAGAGATAAGAGATCGCTAAAATGTATAATTCCATTAGCCTATACTGTACATATCATTGTTTAACAGTTTTTTTTGGGCAAGTGAACACAACATTCGGGCAAGTAAAACATTACCTGTACTTGCCCTATGGGCAAGTGCATTTGAAACCTTAGTGTCAACCCCTGGAAACACTGAGATTCTCATCCTCCAAATTGCTCTCTTGTCATGTGCTGCTGTGTATCATACATCTCTTTACTCTGCTGCCTGCTCTGTTGGTTCATCTGCACAGTCTTTTCACCCCATCACTTATTTTCAGTGCTCTGATTTTTTGGGAAATTAAATGTACACTCCACTCTTTGCTGCCCTACTCTTTACTTTTGGCACAGAGCTTATGTTGATACTAGTATGTGAGTGTGCCAGTACTCTGTGGTACGTAGCCACATGAAATATCTTATTGAGATTCTTTTCAACTAACATTGTAAATGCAAATTGAGTATCATTTAAAAAAATAAAATCAAGCTTCAGTTTGAGAAACAGGGGAAGGGATTGATCCTTGAAAAAAATGTTTCATTGTTTTCACAGTTCTCTCTTGCATTCTCATATTGTATTACGTTGATAACTTAACAGAACTGTTACGGAGTCGTCGTGTCAAGTCTGGTTGAGGTAGTGTCAGAAGTCTACAGCTGACACAGATAACTCCAACTCTCCAGTAGTGTCTGATTGTGGAAATGCAGCTCTGACTAAGTGGACGTTTCTTCATTGGTGCATGGGTCAAATCCTCTTATGATCCAGCCGTGGGAAAAGCCAAAGCCCACCGTCATTTAGCTTGGCTACCTTAAAACGCTATGCTGACTCCCCTCTTTTAGTCAATTAGTTCACGTAAATGAAAAAGCCTAGTCTCTCCCCCGTTGGTGTTTAGTTTTCTGTCATTTTGGGTAAGCTCAAAGTGCTAAGCGCTAACGCCCCTCTCGTAGTTCATTGGTTTGTGGAAAAAAAGGTTGCCGCCTTCGTTTAGCTACTAGTCAGTGTTGCAAAGTCTGCTTTGTATCAGTGACTTTGGGCTGTTTTTTTGTTACAAGCCTGGCTGCTTATTTCACTTGCAAGATCTGGCAATACTGCTGCTGGATTTAGTGAATGATTGGAAGATAAATAAAGTTTATTAGAGAATATATTGCACAACTTCTTTTTTTTTCACCATACATGTGTTTGCATCCCTGGATTATGACCAAGACCTCTAGAGAGAATAGCCACTTCTAGACCCCGTCTTTGTGTGTGGCTTTAATTAATTGCCGGTTGCAAATCTCTTTATGGGCATGTGCCTGGGTAAGAGGCTGCTGTCACTCTATCCCACCCCATGCTCCTTTGAATTTGGTATACGCATGGACACTCCCCCTTGCATTCCCTGGCTGTTTGGATGACTGCTTGCCCTGTCATGTAGGGAAAGACATATATTGTTAAGCACTTCATCAGTTAGAAGGTCATAGGGCAAGTGCAACTCGGAGGAAGGAGGGATAATAGCTGGCAACTGTCGCCCTGCCCGCCGATGTGTGGAGTTTCAGAGCGGAGGACTGAATGGGAAGAGCAAAGCAGAGGGCGTGTGTGTGTGTGTGTGTGTGTGTGTGTGTGTCCGCCCAGCTGTGTTGAAAGGCAGCCAGTGTCTGGTCGTCTCAGCTGGGTGTTTTTTATCTGGTCTGTTGGGGCAGTGTCAACAGCCTGAGGGGATAAAGCCCTGCCTGGTGTGGTCTGGTCTCCCAGCATCTGTGGATGAGAGCAGCAGCAAGTTGATCGGTGTGTAAAGCATTAACTTACACTATCGAGGACTTTATTCCCAGTAGTTCCCACACAATATGGATACACTCTTCTTTCACAGTAAGTCATATTGATTTTACAGATGCAGAGTAGATGCACATTTGTGGGAAATTATGCGTGAGCTTGTACAGTGCCGTGAAAAAGTATTTGCCCCCTTTCCGATTTCTTATATTTTTTCATATTTTTCACACTTAAATGTTTCAGATCATCAAACAAATTTTAATTTGAATCAAAGATAACCTGAGTAAATACACAATGCAGTTTTTAAATGATTTCATTTATTAAGTATAAAAATCTATCCAAACTTACCTGGCCCTATGTGAAGGTCTTTACATAGGTTTAATATGGCTGTGAAAACGCCATATTTAACATGAGAGTCAATGAGAAATTGCTCTGTTTTGAAACCTGCTCTTAGTGGCCACTCGGTGAACTGCAATTTGTCACTTTCGCATAGGAAGCTGGTAGAACTCGCTGTGGTCGGGGCTTGGTTGTGCATCGCTCCTCTGTGTCTTAATGAGACAGTATCTCGTCAACCTGTCGCACAAGTGCGAGTAGCCTTGTATTTATCTTCGCACATAATAGGCCTACATTTTAATAGGAAATGCGATTAAAACTGTCGCACTGTACAGCCCTGTATGTTTGCTTGTTTAAACCCCACCGGTTAAAAACACCAATGCAAACGGAAATTATGTACGTGTTTATTTAAAGCGGCTACGAGTAACATTTAAATATCTTTTAAACAGCCTCATGTTTCCTCTCATAATCATAAATTACCTTTAACAGCAAACGAGACCATCAGTGCAAAGAAAGACGTTTTTATATAGTTTTTATTACTGCATTTGATCTGGTCGTACACCCAGTCCGATTTTCGGTTCGCTCGTGCATGCTCTATGGTCACATATCCGTATTGGTCGCAGATTTCAGTATGGCGCAGGAACGCGATTTGAGAAGCCTATCACTCCAGGTGAGGGAAGGGGATAGGGAGACCAGATCCCAATTCACCAGATGTGGGACAAAGACTACGTTTGTGCGGGACAATGCGGGACAAAGTGCCGTTTTTTTAGCAAAATAAACTCGTGTCACCACGAGTGAGAGATGCCAGAGACACGGCTTTCTATATTAAAAAAACACTATCTTTAGATCAGCGCGCAGCAGTTAAGTTAGCTACTGTTAAACAAATAGAGCATTAAGGCTGCGGCTTCACATTAAAAGCATTTCACTGGCTTCACATTAGCATTTCACTTGACAAACGTGAGTTGGCTTTTATTTTGAAGTAACAGGAAAGTAAACGCTGAAGCACTGCAGGCAGCACCTTCACAGAGCCACTGAGCCCAGCAGCCCGATACACACACACAGACAACCACACACACAGACAAACGGAGACTGTTGTCTCCTCACAGCTATCGGATGAATGCCAGATTATAAAACACGCATTTAAAAAGGGGGGCTCACTTTTAATAACAATGCGGGACAACGTCTCAATTTGCGGGACGTGTGAAAAGTAATGGAAATGCGATCTGGTCACCCTAGAAGGGGAGCTGAAACCTTGTTTGAGACAGTTAGGCTATTTGTCGTCATAATGACTGGTAACGGGGCTGAACCATCAAAGAAAAAAAAGAAAATGCAATGAAGAAAAGGTAAAAGGGAGAGTGATAGGCGGGCGGGAGGGCGTTGCCAAGCAACGTATACACAATTTCACGGAGCGAACCTAGACTGCAGTGTTTACTCTTAAATGAATGAGCGGTAGCCTACTAAAACAAAGTTTACTTTGCCTCACCAGCATCATCAGATGACCATTATTCATCTGAAATAGTCATTATTTACAACAACATAAACACATTACCTCATCGTGATCCATAACTAACTGCCGTCTCTCGTTCATTCGCTTTGTGTGGGGACACATACTCGTTCAGCTCCGTGAGAGGTGACAATGGATCAACTCATTGCAATCAGGTGTAGTTGATGCTGTGTCACTAACCACTCTCACCGAGCCGAAAAGAGTCCGGTGCCCTCACACTTTCAACACACGGACACGCACTATATTGCTTCCTGATTATTTGAATCTTGAGGCCCTGTACGAGCTAGAAAACAGCTTCACGACAGCTGGCGTCGTAAAAATACTACCGCTTTTGTTCAAAGGTGTCGCCAACGTGCCGACTTACTCGTAGTGGCTTTAAATACAGAGCGGGTAAATGGAATCAGATCACAACTAGACACAGCAGACACATGTGTACTGCCAGGTGTGGACTGAGAGCTGTCCACTTGTGTTCGGATCACTAAAACCATATCGTAATCCCAGGTGGAAACGGGGTCTAAATTAACTTTTCTGATTCTGTCTATATTTTCCAGATTGGCCTTGGCAGCAATGGGGGTCCGTTTGGGGCCCAACCCTATGGCCAGGGTGCCACGGGGCCCGGCCAGCAGCAGATCCAGAACAAGGCTGCCCTCGCCAACAGCCTGTCACTATTTCCCAATGAACTCAAAGGAGCCGCTGTCTCCAGCGTGACAAACATGGTTAGTGCCTGTTACGCATGTAAATTACCGTACTATACTATTAAATGTCATATTTCATAGTTACCAGTTAAGGGCTAATGCACCTTAACTGCTAGTTGCCACTCAGTATTAAATGATAGGAGAAGAACAGCCAATCCTGTGGCATGAATAGCGACAAAGCTGACTGGCATGTCATTAGTGAAACGTTTTCAGTGAGTGATATCTGAAATAGTGAACTATAATTGTGTGACTAATTTATTCTTGTAGACAAATGCCAAGAACTGAGAATCTCCTGCATCACCTTTGAGAAAAATCTGAAACCGAAGGAGGACATTTTTATTATATTATTATTATTATATTCCATAATATAGTTTATATAGGAGGAGGACTTCCCATCCATCCACCCAGTCAAATCTCACATAAAGCATTAAAAACTAGTCTCCACCTTATCTGTCTTAAGTGAACACATGTCTTGTCCTGTATCGTAGCTTGTGGAATCAGGATCTAAATTTTTGAAGGGAGTTTTAGAAAGCTCCAGTTGTAAATAATGTACTTTTTTAACAGTTTGATGTGTGTTATGTATTTATATAACTTATTACCCTAGGTATGTGACAACGGTTACTAAGGGTCCTTCTGAGTCTACAAATTGCCTTTTTGGAAAACACCTGCACATACCCTTAGAAAAACTCATGTATAACATTTATTTTGTGGGGTAGTGTGATCAAAATTGATAGGGTTTGGCTTCAGGCTGTGGTCCCATTATGTTTTCCAGCTTTAGTCATCTGCAGGCAATTGTGTGCAAAAACATGATTCAGGAGGACATATAAACGTTCTACTTTTTGTGTTCGAACTTTCATTTAGTCAACGTCAGCAGCACTTACTTTGATTGATAACGGCTGAATAGAATACAGTGTTAATGTTGAAAAGAAACCAGCCCCCTGCATGTACTACAAACGGTTCAAGAACATCTTACAACTTACTTTTGGTATGCTTTGGCTTGTAATGGCGTTTTAAGGGAATATTACAAAACTGTTAAGGCGTTATCTTGTTACAACTTTGACATTTGTCTGCCTTGTCTTTGTTGGCCATGCAGCAGCAGCCTCAGCTTCCATTGGCTGCTGGCGGAGCAGTGGCTTCAGCAGGCCCCACAGCAGACCCAGAGAAACGCAAGCTGATCCAGCAGCAGTTGGTCCTGCTGCTTCACGCACACAAGTGCCAGCGACGGGAGCAGGCCAATGGGGAGGTGAGGGCCTGCGCCCTGCCACACTGCCGCACCATGAAGAACGTCCTCAACCACATGACCCACTGCCAGGCCGGCAAGTCCTGCCAGGGTGAGTTTGGAAATCAATTGTTTCCTGTTTCTGAAAAGGTCAACAAAAGGTACATTTTGCTGACTTTGCTGCATTGTGGTCACATAACATTTTTAAAAGCACAAATTAGGTAACGTATTTGTCCAAAATCTGAAAATGTGTCTTTGGCTACCTTGCAGAACATTAAAAACCGCACAAGAAATATATATTAATGAAGACAGATAGATTATATATTTACAGTTATATTAATCAGGAAAATACAGAGGATGGCTGATTGTAATATGTCATTTAGTCGTAGTCAGTTATGCCCTATTATGTGTAGCCATTTCTTTTTACATCCCCCCCAGGACTCGACACAGGGGGCTTTCTCATCCATTTAAAGAAAGCTCAGCTCCTACCTTTTTTTGCCCACTTGCGGATTAGGTCTCCTCGGGATGGTTGCACCGGCTGGACGTAAAAGAAGCCGAGTGTAAGCCCTACGTCAGTCCTAGCTACTTCCAGCCTAGTGATAAATATTTACAGCTGTTGCACCATCGAAAAAGCTACGACCAGGCGCAGCTACGTCCGACCTCGCAATGAGTGTCCATGTGTCTCTTGGTATGTTGTGCTTATGTTCACCACATCAGCGATTGTATTTGGGAAAGATCCACAAGCATAAAATCAGCGGGGGACAGCGCTTGGTTCTGTTACATGTTGCAATCGCGGTGATGACTCGTTAACAATTGGAACAAGTCAGCCTTTCTTTCACATCTGAAGGCCCACTGACGTAGCAGCTGCACGTAGGGCATAAAGTGCATTTTACATCCAGCCTAGTTTTATGCTCGGGTGTATGTCCAGCTGGTGCAACCGACCCCCGCTCCTTACTCAATTAATTTTGTTCTTGAACCTCATATTTCTCTCCTTACTGTGTACAGCACCAGCATAGATATAAAGAACATTTCCACTCAATCTGCTCTCATTTTGGCACCATGTCTTCTCTCTGGACTTTAATGCCTAAGTTAAATATCAAGGCAAACATACTCAGAGGCCAAGATGTATAATATGTGAAGGAGTCTATGTCTGTGCTCCCTGCATGCCAGCTCATTTCATCTTGCTCATGATTTCTACTGCTTGGTGCTACTGAAATAACAAGGGAGAGAGTTTTTGTTCCCTGACACACAGTTGTCATCTAGATCAGGGGTTCCCAGCCTTTTTTTCCAAGGACCGGCATATTCATTTAAAAAAAAATCCAGGGCCCGGTTGCCAATCTTAATGCCAAAATTTGAACATGCAGCATAGCATTTTGTAATTTTTTT
Source organism: Hyperoplus immaculatus (assembly GCA_949357725.1). Taxonomy (NCBI): domain Eukaryota; kingdom Metazoa; phylum Chordata; class Actinopteri; order Uranoscopiformes; family Ammodytidae; genus Hyperoplus; species Hyperoplus immaculatus. The sequence continues at coordinate 32,720,169 of OX442355.1, read as the reverse complement.
TCAACATATGGCCTCCACCGTGGTTAGTTTACAATTGTTGTTTTTGTTGTATATTATGCAGTATGTGCAGTGTGTACCTGCTACTTCACCCCACATCCTCACACTAGGTGCACCGCGTTGTCCGTCAGATACATAGCCAGTGTTCAGAACCAATGAGCTGCCAAGCGATCACAAGGCTTCCGCAAAAAAAAAACATTTTGCAATTGTTTTTTAATTTTTTTTGGATGGAATAGCTTTGAAAAATAAACACGTAGAAAAAATTAAAAAGCAAATATTTATTTTTATTATTCCGGAAATATTTCAAGGCCAGGTACAAACGGGTCTACGGACAGGTACCGGTCTGGTGGTTGGGAATCACTGATCTAGAGTTTAGATTTACCTGAAGCCTGTTGGCTTAGTTCATTCATTTTCACCTGAGGGACCCTGGAGTCTGTGATTTTAACTAGTGCTTGTATTGGCTTTGGTCCTCAATCTGAGCACTTTTCTTTTCTTTGTTCATCACTGCATACCAAATCTACAAAAAGCTGCCAACATGATAGCCCTGGTATGTCTGAGGCTTTGCCAGTAGTATTGGAGTTCAGCGAAGATAATTAAGTTAAACTGTTTATTTGTGCAAAGCTCTTTGAAGTTATGTACAATTTTTTATTCGGCATTAAGTAATAAGTGCCAAGCAGCTTACAAGGCTGATTTTAGTCTGTTTGCGATTTCTCCTCAGATTAGCGGCTAACACACATTAGCTTGGTAACAGATTAAATAAAGCCCATCAGTTTGTTCAGTCGCACATAAGTGAATGCGGTTAAGGTTCCCCCTCCGACCGCAGTGACCTGCGATATTTGAGTTTTTGGGTGGACACATTTCTTTTCTATTGTTTGTCATTAGGCTCAGGCTCACTAACTTTTTCCCACTGGACCACTATGTCCTTCCTTTAAATTATTTTTACAAAACAAGTTTTTCTGTCCTAATTTTGCACTCAACGCAAATCCACATTTTGAGCTTTTTTGTATGGTTTTGATCTCATATAACCCGTTTTTAGCCTTGTAAAATAAAAATTGAAAAATTCCCAGGAAACTCAGGACTACCTGTTAAGAACAATGAATCATATCTTACTCCTAGTATCAGCGGTGTCCTTTTCTGTGGGTTCCTTTATGAACTGAGTTAGGCGTGGGAAAAAAATCGGAATAGCATGTCCCTCGAGGCTTATCGCGATTAACCTATAAGGGGCGCCACAGGGGCGGGGCCTATCCACACATTGGCCATAACTCCTTAACCATAGGTCCTATCATCATCAAACTTGCTGGGTATGTACAGAAGTCATGTGGTAGCATGTCCCTCGAAGCTTATCGCGATTTCCCCATAGGGGGCGCCACAGGGGCGGGGCCTATCCACAAATTGGCCATAACTCCTTAACCATAGGTCCTATCATCATCAAACTTGCTGGGTATGTGCAGAAGTCATGTGGTAGCATGTCCCTCGAAGCTTATCGCGATTAACCCATAGGGGGCGCCACAGGGGCGGGGCCTATCCACAAATTGGCCATAACTCCTTAACCATAGGTCCTATCATCATCAAACTTGCTGGGTATGTGTAGAAGTCATGTGGTAGCATGTCCCTCGACGCTTATCGCGATTAACCTATAGGGGGCGCCACAGGGGTGGGGCCTATCCACAAATTGGCCATAACTCCTTAACCATAGGTCCTATCATCATCAAACTTGCTGGGTATGTGCAGAAGTCATGTGGTAGCATGTCCCTCGAAGCTTATCGAGATTAACCCATAGGGGGCGCCACAAATGCCCCCTGACTCAGATTGACTTGCAATTTCTTACACATGTACAGCTCATGGTGCTCTACATTATAGCCTCTCGGACAATAGGGGTCAGCCATGACTATTTTTTTCGCCGCCATTGCCCAAAAAGTTTACGCAGGGGCGGGGCTTAATAACACGTTGGCCATAACTCCTTAACCATAGGTCCTATCATCATCAAACTTGCTGGGTATGTGCAGAAGTCATGTGGTAGCATGTCCCTCGAAGCTTATCGCGATTAACCCATAGGGGGCGCCACAGGGGTGGGGCCTATCCACAAATTGGCCATAACTCCTTAACCATAGGTCCTATCATCATCAAACTTGCTTGGTATGTGCAGAAGTCATGTGGTAGCATGTCCCTTGAAGCTTATCGCGATTAACCCATAGGGGGCGCCACAAATAAGAAAAAGATCATTCACTAAGGCAATGTTTTCCAGGCCACGCCCCTTTCCCCCTGGCTCCGATTGACTCATCATGTGTCAGACATGTACAGCTCATGTTGCTCTACGATAAAGCCTCCCGGACCATAGGGGTCAGCCGTGATTTTTTTTCTTCCCCGATTTGCACGGGCGGCCCGTACTTTCAAATTCTCCGCGGGATTTTCTAGTTCTTACTTCTTCTTCTTCTGACTTCTTCCGCCACATTTTCTAACTCTATCTCCTCCCACACCGTTGCACGTAGAAACGGATTTCCGCTAGGGGGCGCTGTTATGAAGTCCCGACTGAAAGAACTTTGAGAGACCACGCCCCGCACACCGTAACTCCGATTGACTTGAAATTTCTCACACAGGTGTATGTTAGGGTGCTCTCCAAAAAAGCCTCTGGGACCATATAAGTTTGCCTATGAATATTTCCCGCTAATTAGCATAAACTGAAAAACAGGGTGTTATCCACAACTTTCTGAAATTTTACTGTATCAACACCAAATTTCTCGTGAAGCCCCGGGGGACTACAATAAACATACCCGTAAAAGATTATTAGGACAACTTGAAAAACATGGCCGCCATTGACTAAAAACTTTACGCATGGGCGGGGCCTATCCACAAATTGGCCATAACTCCTTAACCATAGGTCCTATCATCATCAAACTTGCTGGGTATGTGGTATGTTACCATATTAAGCCCCTCCCCTTTACAATATTAGGCCCCTCCCCTTTTAACATATTAAGCTCCTCCCCTTTATCACGTTAGGCTCCTCCCCTTTACCGCGTTAGGCTCCTCCCCTTTACCGCGTTAGGCTCCTCCCCTCTACCTTTATAGGCTCTCGGACCATTGCCCAAAATGTTTACGCAGGTGCGGGGCTTATTAACAAATTGGCCATAACTCCTTAACCATAGGTCCTATCATCATCAAACTTGCTGGGTATGTGCAGAAGTCATGTGGTAGCATGTCCCTCAAAGCTCATCGAGATTAATCAATAGGGGGCGCCACAAATGCCCCCTGACTCTGATTGACCTGGGCTTACACTAGAGGACTTTTAAAAGACTTTGAAAAGAAGTCGTGTCGTGAAGTGTAAGCCCAGCATAAGAAGAAGTATTTCGGAGTTATGCATCTCGAATAAATCCTCTGTGTGCGTACCTACAATCACCGCAGCTGCGCCCACTTGCTTGGCATTCAATTCTTTAGTGTTACCTACTCAGTCAGTTGTGTCTAAGGGGCCGTAGTGTAGTGGTTAAAGCATAGGGCTCATAACCTGGAAATCACACACTGTAAAGTGCAGGTAAACTTTGCACACATGTCAATCATGACTCAAAGATGACCTCATATGATTGTAGAGAACCAAAGATTGGCGGTTCAAATCCCGGTTAACGCAAAATTTTAGACTTACACAGATTTTCTTCTAACTTTGCACAGATGTTGATTATGGCTCAATTATAACCTCAGATGAGTTTAGAGGTCAAATTTCCAGGTAAAAATTCATTCATAATTTCAGCTAGAAAGTCCATTCAAACTTCCAAATATTTCAAATTTTTCATACATTGTATTATTCAACCATTCTGTTCATTCATATATATTCATTCTTGTTCTTCATCAACATTCAGCAGTGAAGGTTATTCAGCATCAGCTTCAGCTCAGCATCGCAGCATTCACACCGCAATTTCTTCAGGAATTGCATTTCTAGTTTACTATGATGCCCAGTGTGAGATACAGAACATGAGGGAAATCTGCTGGTATCGCGGCAGGAGATGAAGAGCTGGTAACATTCTTGAAATGTTGGGAACACTTTATCTTCACCTGGGTCCATGTGACAATCAGCATATTGATAAACCAAGATATTGCCCATCCCTAGTGTGGAGCACTTGGTGGTGGTGACCATTCACGGCCAACTGTCCGCATCAAGGTAATGAACCCCAGGCGTCAGAGCTCTCGTCGGGCAAATACACCAGCCTCCATCGATGTTGATTGTCTTGTTCCCATGTACAAGACATCTTTCGGTCAGTCTGTTTTCTCTGTAATAGGGGCAAAACTATGGAACCTCTTGCCCACTAATCTAAAACTACAGACTAACAGCAACACTTTTAACAGAGGACTTAAACAATGGCTCAAGTCAAATCAACAGTGCTCACACAAATAATTTACAACTGGTTTATTGTCTGATCATGCTGCCTTTGCTTTACTCTGTGTGTGTGTGTGTGTGTGTGTGTGTGTGTGTGTGTGTGTGTGTGTGTGTGTGTGTGTGTGTGTATATATATATATATATATTTGACTATCATTATATTGCTGCTCTGTACTCCATTGTATACTGCATTTTTATTCATTTAATGATCAGTTTTTCCCTCATCAGTATTTGATCTTGTTCCTGTCTTGTTTATTTTTGTTGTTTTTAAAAAGCCTCCTGTGGACAGGTGTTGAAAACTAGCATTTATGCTAATACACTGAAAACCACTGGTTTGTCCAATAGTATTGGCATGTCCATGTCAAATAAAAATCTACAATCAATCAATCATAGGTCGCTCTCTTTTCCTCTGCAGTGGCTCACTGTGCGTCGTCCAGACAGATCATCTCCCACTGGAAAAACTGCACGCGACACGACTGCCCCGTCTGCCTTCCGCTGAAGAATGCCAGTGACAAACGTACTCAGCAGCGTAAGTACACCAAGCAGACTCCAAACACAAGGCTGAATTATGTCCATTGACTACGTTAGAACAGGCTGTGGACATCAAGACATGGCAAGCTCCGGGTTTGTCTTACAAAGGCCTCCTTTCTTATCTCAGTCATTACAGGGGCTTACGTTGGGTTTATGGAGCTGTGACAGTCTATAGTGAAAGCCGTTAGACAGAATGGCACCCACTTGTGGCTTTTTCCTGAAACGGAGCCCAATGTGTTTGTGTGTGTGAGACGTGTGTGTATGTTTTGACATTCAGACTGAAGCGATCTCGACTTCCAAAGTCTGATCTTCAATGAAAATTTAGTTTTTAAGTTTATTAGTTATGACCTATTAAACTAGTATTAACTAATTTGTAACACGATGCTTTAACTACAACCCTTCTCTTCATAAAGAACTACCCCCTTCTCTCACGGCTTCTGCTAAGCGGCGAACCCGGGCTCCGGCGGTGAGCGCGCAGGATCCTAACCACTAGACTACCGGGGATATCTTCTTTAAAGATAAAAATTGTTCTACTTAAACCCACCGTGTTCAGCGTTTTACTTCATCAGAACCCCTTTATCCTTAATTGTGATGCCGATTTCCGTGTAGTATAAACCCTTTTAAATTTGCTTCAGAAAATCTTCCTCCTTTTTCACGGGAGATATCATTCACAAGTTATTGCAATTAAGTTGTATGCAACTTAGTTTTGTAAACAACCCTTCCTAATAAATAGAACAGATATACTATTTTCAGAATTTAAACATCACGTTAAATCTGGGAAGGTATTATAACCTATTCTCTCCTTACAGAGAGGTTAGTTGTATGAGGTTGTGTGTGTTTTAAATCAGTAATGTGCCGTAGTGTGGAGTCAGATTGTACTTACCTCCCCGGGGGGAAACGATCTCTTTGTAGAAAAAACCTATACCTAAAGTCCTTCTGTTCCAGCTATAAACTAATTCAAACTGAGGCTTTACAACATTTTAAGGGATTTTACTTACAAAATACATGAGAGTATAGAAATATTACATAAAATGGACAAGAAAGGATAAGAAAAGAGGTTTATGTGCCTATAAACTCATCAATTGGAGTCTTTGTTCATTTCCCCTAATAGTTGTTTTTCTTGGTATTTTTCACAATTTGCCAAAGCACAAGACCAGAGTTATTGCATGCTCTCCGATTTTAAACTTGCGCCTATCCCTATCTAACATCCCACTGAGTCTGTAAAAATGGTAAGGACTTAAGGAAGATTGTTAACGACACCAGTCAGTAAATGGGAGATCTTGTCTCAACCCAATCTCCGTTAATTCCAATCACTATTCTATAAGACCCCTGTTCTAATATTCCCCATCTAAAGTTTTAGAATTTTACCAAGTCATCTGTGTTTCAAGAGTTTCAAAGAAGTGTTTTAAAAGACTCTGCCTCTAAGTTCTTCGAAGTCCAAAATTTTCCAGAGTATTTTGGACTCAAAGTTTTTCTAAGTTTTTCTTCTGCCTCTATGGTTGAAGGGTCAGAGTGTCCTGGAACAGAGCGTGACAAACTATAGAGTATATAGTAGTGCCTGCAAAAGACGGCCCAAAAAAAGCCCTGTCCTGCTCCAAACGAGCTGTTATATAGTAATCTGAGGACCAATGAGACTTGAGAGAGGGAGGAGTGAAAAAGTCACAGCTGCACGGGGGACCCCAGTAGCCCCCTTCCTCTACTCCTTCCTATGACCCCAGAACACCTGCACGGGGGACCCCGGTAGCCCCCTTCCTATGGCCATATAATCCTCCCCCTTCCTCTGGTCAACTTTAACCTGATGAGCCTTCACACTCTATTCTGTTTCATTAAAAATATCCTACTTTTACCTATGACAAAAAGATATACAAATGTCACAAGATATGCACAAGTAATAAGTTGCATCAAGGTCACCTCACTCAACAAGGCAAGTCGAGGCAATTTATTTCTAGCTTTGCGCTTTTTTCCATGATGAGTAAAAAAAAAAAGCAGCTGATGAGACTGTTGTCCTGCTGCGCTTGTCATCTGGGATCTGGATGGAGGGAGAGTGAGAGGAAACATAGAGCGTGTGCTAGAGGGGTCCTGCTGTTTACTGTGACTCCCCATTAGAACGTAGCCCAGGTTGATGCTGACTCTGCCTCAAACTCAGAACTGCTTTTCTTTTCGCTTTTGTTTTTCAATCTCCATGTAAACATAGTTGCAGGATAATCAGTGTTTTTTTGTCACACCCTACCATCAACAAAAGTATTTTTGTCATTATATAGATGACTAATAATTAGTTTTCTTTTGAACTTTCTCTCACATTTTTAATCCCTCGTGTTCTCTTTTTATTTTCCTTCAGCACCGCGTTCAGCATTTTTTTCCTCACTTAAAGCATTCCAGTGTTGGTCTGTCCCTGTTTGGCTCGTGTGTTAAAGAACATGATGCCGGGGCTTGTCTCTCCTGCCAACACAAACAAGCGCAGTGTTTCTTTGTCCTGCCTCTTCAGATTTTTCTCGTGCACAAATTTAAGAGATTTTTTTAGGTCAACCCAAGCCTGAACCCAGACAGAATATGCTAATGCTGTGTCCCCTAAAGGTATTATGCATTTATTCAGCTCACTGCTGTTTAAAGCGTTTAGCCTTCCATTAATGTTCTCGCTGTTTCACGCTGCCTTGTGATTCCATCTTGCCGGAGGGAGTGGGTATACACTTGTGTTTGATATTACCTGTGTTAAAAGTATTCTCCACTTTGCTATGTTTTCACCAAATCCGATTCTTTTTAAATGTATCGGCCTTAGTACACGTTACCAAATATGCTTTTTGTCTATATATTGTAGCTGATGCGGCACTAAAGTAAGCAAGCTGGTCAACATTGCACACTACTGACACTATACTCTAGTCTGATTGTGTTTGAGTGTTGTGGCCTGACTGCTCTGTCTCTCTCCCCCAGCCATGCTGAGCTCCCCCAACGCGGTCCTCCAGAACGCCATGTCCTCAGTGGGTGTGGGCCAGGCCAGCGCTCCCACCATCAATACCTCAGCCCCCATAGACCCCAGCTCCATGCAGAGAGCATACGCCGCACTGGGGCTCCCCTACAGCAGCCAGCCCTCTGGGCAGGCCCCGGGACAGACAGCAGGCGCACAGAACGCACAGCCCCAGCAGCAGCTGAGATCCATCAATGCACTTGGTAAAGCCAGACGGACGGGCTGATTGTAATTCTTTATTTTCAACTGAATGTAATAAGAGCCGATAATGTAGTAACTTGACAATATTGTAATAACATTTCTGAACCAACAACGTAATATCTTTATTTTCCCATAATGCAATACGTTATTACATTATTGGCTGGTTCTTACATTATTGTCCGGGTTTAAAAAAAAATCCTTAAAAATAAAAAATAAATAAAAAGCTGATAATGTAATAACATTATGGGCAAAAAGTTATTCTGTTAATTGTTCAGATCGATTATGTTTTTGGCAAATTACTAAATTTTTATTACGTTCAAAACTGCACTTTTTTTTTTAGGTTATAGACCATTATTACATTATTGACCAATAGAATGTATTTATTGACTTGTTATTGCACAACACAACTCATTTCAAATATCCTCAATGGGTCTAAAATGTCATATCAAACAAAGTCTTTGTGGTCAAATTACTATTTGAGTATGTATTTTGATGTATAGAGTGCTCTTCATTTGTAAAACATTTGGGCCATTTAAAGCAATATCGCATACACCGCTGGGCTCTGAAATGGGGACGGGGCTGTTCTGTGTTTCCAGGTAACCCGATGGCTCTCGGAGGCGCGACAATGGGCGTGACCACTTCAGAACAGACAAACCTGCACACAGAGTCCCTTCCCAACACACTCAACACTAACAAGTCAGTCCCCACCAAATAACTCCATTGCATTAATTAACCCTAACTTTTTTCTTTTTTTGGAATTCAGAAAACTTTATAAAGTGAACATAGAATACACAAGATGATATCATGACATGATGATTTTTCCACCTGATAAATTTGACATAAACCCAAACAAAAGCTGTAACTGTATTCTTCCTCGTGTTCCACCTGTAGTCAGCTGCCGCCAGACGGGTCAGCTGTGGGCTCAATGGGCAACCTCCCAACAGCAGCACCCATCTCCGCCACAGGGACCAGAAAAGGGTGGCACGAGCACGTCACTCAGGACCTGCGCAATCATCTCGTACACAAACTGTAAGTGCAAACTGCCTGCTGGAGAGATGCAACAGTTGTAGAATTTCTTATTTGTCTTCTTGTTAAAGGTGAAGTAAGCGATTTATTTATGTTAATATAAGTGTTAAATCACTCTTTAGTCATACAGTGATCACTTATATAGTGTGCATGTTTCATAAAGCCGGTCTCTCAGTCACTCGATCTGCATGTAATCGGCAAAAAAACAATCAGAAGAGAGAACGCTACAAACCGGCACCTGTCTCACTGCCTGTGCACGTGCAGAGCGACAGATGGGTGAATGTGTATGCGCCTACAATGGTGGAGCAGGTAAAAATACTTCCCAATGTCTGTTTTGATGGTTTTTATCATGTTTTCTCACACTTATGGATCTGAGATGATGATAGCAGTGTTTCCCACAGAATTTTGCTCCCCCGGAAGAAAATTTTGTACCTTTTTAAATGTTAAATGCATCAATCTGGTGTACTTTGAGGAACACTATTCCTATATAAATGGTGATTAAGATGGAGTTTAACACACTTATCAATGGTTAATGAATAAATAATTTTCTATGATACACATTTGAGCCATCAAAAAAATGAAGCAAAGGTGGTGGTTACCTGTGGTTCAAAAGAGTGAACACAAGCGCCCTTTTGTTTTATTAGATTGTTGAATTACTAGTGCTCAAATAACTGTGACTACAATCACGAAGGATAGCTCACAATATTCTTTCCAGCAGAGGGTGCTCAAAGAGCGCAGAATGAATTGTGATGGAAAAATTGCTCGCGATCAGACATACAGATGGTAATTTTCCTACTTACTAGGGATGCACCGAAATGAAAATTCTTGGCCGAAACCGAATAAAATTAAACAGTTGGCCGAAACCGAATACCGAAAGAGGCTTTTGCAGTTTTGTTTATTATTTAGTCAATTACTTCAACATTGCATACATGAACTCCCAAATGTTCTCCTCAAACATAGCCTACAACTAAAAAGCAACCCTAAATAAATAATTAAACAGTAAAACCTTCAAATCTAAGAGTAAAATTAATAATTTACTAGGAATTAATTTGTGAACCTCTCACTGATTTTTACCTCATGACTTATATGAGGATGAATCTACAAAAAGATTGACTTAGGCCTATTGCCGTTCTTCATTTTTTGCAGTGCAGGTTGAGTTGCTCTAAAAAAACTGCACCACAGCTCCCACCGTAATGTTCAGACTTCAGAATTTGCTTCAAAGCCCTGATCATAACAATGAGAGGCTTTAAACGATGTCAATTCTTAGGAGGTGATTGTAACCTTTTTGTCTGTAGACTGAAAGTAACGGAGGGAGGCGGCTTGCTGGACATGTATTTAGTCGCGCTGTCAGTTTGCCGACTTGGCTCTGTGTATTCAGGCTCGAGAAATGCAATCAGACCGTAGGAGCCTTTTCCCCCAACAGCGCTAACGGACAGGATATCTCCGGTTATCATTTTAGATGTCAAACTAAAGTTTTTTTTGCGCGGCGGCCCTCACCGGCGAGGTGTCACTGTGAATGACACCGTTACCAACCGTCACACTGTCACAGAGTTTCACCGGGTGAATCGCTGCTTCGCTCGCGCAAGGCTTTTGTGTTTCTATGGTGATTAAACATCAGTGTTGGACGAGCGTTTTAACTTTATGCTGCATTAAGCATTGCACTGTCAGCGCCGTGTTTCATCCAGTTTGAAAAAATTCTCCCACACTGGACTCTGACATTTTCATGCACGCTCCAAACTGCTCCTGCTGCGCGCTCACAAAGAGACGTGGGCTCGCATACACGGTTACGTCTCTCTTTACTGCCATTTCCTGGTTTACCAGCGCGCAGCTCTTTTAAAAACATATTTCCTTAGTGTCATTTAGTTCGCCAATTTTCGGTAATGTTGTTCGGCTTTTTAACTGTTTCGGGCCGAAACCGAAAATGACTTATTTTGCCATTTTCGGCCGAACTTTTTCGGTGGCCAAATATTCGGTGCATCCCTACTACTTAGGCTACCTCAATAAGTTTCATATGATCCTTGTCAAATTAATGCGCTGATACCTCTTCTCGTAGGCTACTTGAAGGCAATACAGTCACAGCGCGTGTTGACACCGCAGGGGGAGGGGCTGATTGACTCGGGGAGATTGAAGCCTCGATCCCTCAAGCGGCGCTTTGATAATATGATTGAAGGAAATATTGTTTCTTGAGATCACAGCGCGAATCACACGTTAAAGATTTTTATGCGGAAATGCTATTGTTTCCAAGTGAAACTCGCGCATTGCAAATGAAATGTATACATGTATATTTTTTAAATAGTAAAATATAGGCTACATATAGGCCTATCAAAAAAAAAAAAAATGAAAGTGTGGCGGGGCAAAATGAAAGTGTGGCGGCCCGCCACGGAATGATACATTAGTGGGAAACACTGGATAGATAACTCGCTGCTTGAAGACCGCAGTGCATTAATGTGGTGACGTGGGGACGAGGGAGGGGACTGCAGTAGGGCTGCCCCCTGAAAGTCGATGATTCGAATCATCAGCCGGGAACCCCCGCAGTCGACGCAGATTCTCCAAGTCGAACCATCGTTTTTTTTTTGTTTTTTTGTTTTTTTGTTTTTTTTTCAGCCAGTGTACATTATAATAAAAGAGAAAATAAGAGCAAAATACTGACGTTATCATGCCAGGGCAATAGGTGGCGGTAATGTGTCACGTCCCTGGTCACATCAGGCCGCCATAGAAGAAGAGTGGTGAAAACTAAAGAGGAAATGGCAAAAGAAAAAAACCAAAGCCGATGTATACGTTTGCGCTGTGCAAATTGCGCACCATATATGCCTATTGATTCTGCTCTGCTATGTGCTGTAATAAAGATAGGTCGCCTTGGAAACAATTAAGCCCCAGTAGACCGCGAGCATCTCGTCTTTTTTACTCGTGCAAATCGCCATTCTCTGCAGCTGTGACCGGCTCTGTGTTGTTTCCCTCTCACCGGCTCGCCCGCGCTTCAGCTGCGCTCCAACTCCCTGGTTCATTCGTAATTTTTTTAATATATTCAACCTGGAGGTTGTTTATTTTAAGCTCTGTTTTCGGTGCTCTTAAAGTCTGTTTTCAACTGTTTTTCGGGTTGACGGTTGGTCAAATATATCACTCCAATGCACTTTTCTGATTGACAAATAGTATCACGAATAGTCGAATCTCTGGTTTGAACAGGCAGATCCGATTCGACAGAGAAAATTCCGAGTCGGGGACAGCCCTAGACTGCAGCCACTGACAGGAAGTTAGCTAAAAGAACCATTCCGCTTACAGCACCTTTAATCACTGTTGTTTTCAAGGCCGGATTCTTAAATCAAAGTTTTCAAGCACACTAGTAGAAATAACCAGAGATATTCATCGCTGCAAATTCTGTTCTTGTGTGGCAGAGTACAAGCCATATTCCCTACCCCTGACCCGGCAGCTTTGAAGGACAGACGAATGGAGAATCTGGTGGCCTACGCCAGAAAAGTGGAGGGAGACATGTACGAGTCAGCTAACAGCCGGGTAAGTCTTCAGAAACTAAGCTTTCACTAGAACATAACTTGAATTTCTCAGTATGCATACTGTTTTTCATCAACTTTACCATCTCCTTCCACTTCCCTTCTCTTCAGGATGAGTACTATCACTTCCTTGCTGAGAAAATCTATAAAATCCAAAAGGAACTGGAGGAGAAAAGGCGCTCAAGGCTACAGAAGCAGATAATCAACCAGGCACCTCTGGTCGCCCAGGGGACCCAGCAGCCCGGCCTTCCCCAGCCCAATGCCTTTGGCCCAAGGCCACAGAGTGAGCACTATCTAAATACCAACTTAGATAATGTAAAGCTTTCTCTGGACAACTATTTATGTCCCTGATAGGTAAAGCACCTAATATTTTCACATATTGAATAAATATCCTTGGCTTTAAAGCTGTGTATTTTTAGGGGATATGTCAGCCTGAAGACATGTTGCTATTACCTTTACACTGAGGTAGACATACCTGTTTGAATACTGTATAACAGTATATTGCTTTATGAAAAGTGTACAAAACATAACATGAAGAAAGATTGTGTCCATATTGCCCTATTTCCAGCCATTTGGCATTATTTACAGGAACTTGTGTAATTTTTAATAATATTTAAATTATATAACTTTGGCCTTTTTCAATCTTTATTACAGATGTTCATGTGGTTCTTCACATCTCCTGGTTCAATGTTTTTTTCTTTGTCTTTTTAGATGGACCGGTTCCTTTGCCCAACATGCCAAATCAGATCATGAATCGCATGCAGGTTTCACAAGGTATGTCTTAGATGAGGCATGGCACATGGTGTTTCCCATTGTAATTAACACAGACCGTCAATTCAAACAACTGCGACTCAGAATGCAATGCAAAACATGAAACTTTTATTGTAATTCAAAAGACAACGGCTACAAAGAAACAAGAGTAAAGCAGGCGTCCGGAAAGAGAGATGTGCGGATGTTTTAAGATACAAGTAGAAATACTAAGCTAAAGTATACAGTATGCTAGTGTAGGGCTGTGCGATATGGCGATATATATCGTCTGACGAAACAAAAACGACTATCATTATCGTTTATTTCGTTATGTTGCTAATCCCACTCTTTAGGACACAAACTATACATGTAGCTCGCAGTTAAGTTACTGTTATTCAAACTGAAGATTTCCTTCAGCGTAACTTCACATTAACCCTCTGAGCCCCAGAGCTATTTTGGCCGTTTTGCATACTTTTGATTAACCCTTACTAAACTACAGTAAGAATTATTTATCATGCCAAAGTTTGGTATCTTTCTGTTCAGCACACCCTAGCCTATATAACCTGATTGTTATTTTTTTCATTTTGACATAATGAATTATCATATTGGACCCAAAATCACATGATAAATGTAAATACGGATTTATTTATTTATACTATGGGTAACTCAAACATTCATATTGAATTTTTTTAAAGCTGAAAATAAATACATGGGATGTTATTATGGAAATTCAAAAGTTTGATTGAGGTGGCATCAACCTAAATACACATTTTATGAACAAATAGCAGGTGAATCCATAGGCGTTTTCCCCAAAGTTCTTTCAATCGTGACACAGAGTAGCCTGGCTCCGCCCGCCTACCTACTTCCGGACAAATTTAATTTTCCCCTCATAGTCAGTCTGGGGACTAGGCGTATTAGTGGGATTCTGCTCAGGCAGATTTCTGCCTGTCCAATCAGCGAACAAAACGAGTGGCTGAGAACAATGACGTCGAAGTCGCGCTCCCATTTCAGTTGAATGCTGCATTCCTTATACTCGGAAGAAGGAGTTTTCTCACTTGGTAGTTCCGAGTTCCGACCTGTCTGTGTTCCAGTGCATCTGCTCGAGAAAGTATGGACGCCTAAAACCTTTCTCATCCAAATAACTTAACGTTAGGCTCTAGCAAGTTACCGTTGCCAGGTTGCCGGTAGATCCATAGACTACAATATGTAGTGAAGGAAATTTCCGAGTTTCCAGTACAACTGGAACGCACCGTGATAAGCCGGCTCATGACACACGTGACGACCAAACGTTATGCGATTGGTTGGCTAATCCAGAGTGGCACTGGGCAGATCCAATAGTTTTAAACTATTTCAACAGACACCCGCCTCCAAGTGAGTGAACGTTTGCCAATTACAGCACTTCCAGACCTTCTGTACAAATGAAATGAAGTAGCATGGTCTGGTAGCACCAGGCTAGACACAGCGGGCACATACAAAAATGTTAAGCTTGCTGTGTTTGGTATCTTTTGTTTCAGTAAAACTTCACCTACAATACCTGCCAGTTTTAATTTCACTTTGACATAAAATGTGAACATTATGGACCCAAACCTAAAAATAAAATAAATAAATAAATAATTATTTTCATATTTTTTTCATATGCCTTTTTATGAAAAAAGCTAGGCCTAGGTAGACCTATATAATAAAACATATACAATATATATATATATATATATATATATATATATATATATATATATATATATATATATATATATAAAAAAATATATATATATATATATATATATATATATTATATTAAAAAAATATATATATATGACATTTGTATATAAAGTATAGATTATTAGGCTACTGTATCTGTAGGCTACACGTTATGAAGGCTGGCTGCTGTGTGTATACTCAGTGCTTCAGTCAGACAACAATGGCTTTATGTAGCCTACATAGTCACTCTTTGACTCTGAGAATGAACTGTCCTCCTCCTTCATGTCAAAGAACAAGCTGATAGCTTGACTCACGTTCAAAGTTTTCTTCAATATGACTAAAACATTCTCAGTAGTCTATCTTCAAAACTCTCAGTACCTCTCAATGTTCCTCCGTGTGTTTGTCACTTTTGTTTGCTAGCAGCCTCGTCTCTCTCTCATAGAGAGACTCCCGCCCCCTGTCACTTCTTCTTCGTCTCTTTTAGTGAAGCTTCGTATCAGTTCGGGTACTGTCCCCGCGGGCTGTCAAGTGCTGCCCAGCTCGCAGTGTAAAGTTCCAAGAATGCTCGGCTGTTCTCTCAGCGGTGAGAAGCTCCTGCGCTCCCCGGGGCGGTCACCCTCTCCGCGGGGTGAATTTACAAGCCGCCGCAGCCTCAGCTAAAGAGGATAGCTCCATTAGGCTAAAGAGCTTAGCTAGCGAGGAATCCACCAATTCAGTCAATTCTGTGCCATGAAACCCCACACGGCCCAAAACTACTCAAATGTCACATTTGCATTTTCTATTTTGTTGAATGCTTGAAAATTTGCATTTGAATTAAAGCAGAAAATAATCAAATATGGGTGAATACTTTACATTGTGTTGAGAATTAAATTATTTATATGACATTTTTATATTTATTAATTGAATTTACAGAAAATATGCTATATCGTCAAATGTATCGTTACCGGGATATGAAATTCCTACGTATATATCGGGATATGAGATTTTGGTGATATCGCCCAGCCCTATGCTAGTGGAAATAAAGGAAAGTGTCAGTGAAGCAGAACACGCAAATGGACACATGTAGGATGGCATGAAAGTCAGCGAAGCCATGTTGTCCCTATACAAGCGTGACCTTACTCGGCACTGAAAAATGTCAGTTTTACCTAAACTGTAAGTTTATGTATTGGCGGCAAGATGGGGAAAAAAGCACAACGTTTCACCAGTATAATGGGATTGTATGGCTCCTCCACACTACTTCTTGGTGTGTTTTGTGTTTATGTGTGTCCATTACTGAAAATTGTGCTCCACTCTTCTTCACAGGAATCAACCAGTTCAACCACATGGCTCTGCCCAACGCCCAGATATCACAGGCACCAATGGGAGCCCGAGCTGCCTCACCAATGAACCACCCACAGCAAATGAAAATGAGCTCCGTCCCAGCGGTAAAGAGGGCAGGGGGCACACACACACACACACACTCAGGCATATACCGTATTTTCCGCACTATAAACCGCACTGGACTATAAGCCGCAGGTGTTATAATGTTTAATTACCATTTGTAAGAGTTCGTGCACAGAGGGGATTGTCGGGAAAGAGATGGCTGCTTGAGGAAGCTCCCTTTTATTAACATTTCAACAAACAAGTTGCATATTTGCATAACGCTTGCATTCCTCGAGGATCAATCGATTCCTTGTTAAACTTTTTTCTATTTTTAGGACGCAACGCATCTGTCTACAGAACAACGGTTCACCGCAATAAAGCGCTCAATGCTATTGTCAAACAGTCACAGTTGCCATATGATATTAAGGATTTTTTTCCACAAGTTTAAAACACATTTTCCTCACTGAAAGTAATTAAATAGACGGGCCACAATTTAAACCGATCGAGTAGGTCTGCGCTGGGGAGAAAAAAAGAGAAAAAAAAACATGGGCTGTAGTTGTAACAAAAAAAAAATAGCCTAAGTCACCATTTAAAATAAGAAGGGCAGCAAATAATATAAAATGATTGTCCCACAATTTAAATACATATAAATAACTCACCAAAGCAGATAGTTGTATATCCAACCGCGTAATGCTCACTCCTTGTCCGTGAATAATTACCGCAACTAATTCCTCATTAACGGAACGTTACACCGGTCGGTTTTTGAATCTTATCCCCATATTCCCTATTGAAGGCTTCTTAACTGTTGTTGGCTCGGAGCGAATGTGAGAGACCGTGTTCAGCTCTGATTGTTTGCACTTAATCACATTGCTGTTGAGCTGGAATGCCAGTAATGTGATGTGGTCTTTGCCATGGCTAATTTTCCTGGATTGGTCAGTGGTAACATTATCCTGTCCTACCTTGTAGATGGGCATGTCTCCCTCCCGGATGCCCCAGGCCCAGGGGATAATGGCTGGACACGGTGGCGGTAGCATGGTGGGCCAAACGGCCAGCCAGGGACAATTTCTGGCTCAGACGCAGTTCCCACCAGGATCCGCTGCGGTTGCCGCAACGAGCGCCATGAATGTCACGGTGGGGCCTGGCATGAGCCAGCCACCTGCACAGGCTGCCGTCACCCAGGTGAGAGAGACGAGGGCTGGGGAGCTGTATCTAAACCAAGTTGGCTAACTGTTTGTTTTGGCTGTCCCTTTTTGGAGTTGCTACAAATTCGTGGTAATTCCAACTAGCTGCTGGGGATACTAAAGCCCAACAACTTTCACCAGTCACACTACGGACTAATTTTTTCTTAAAGATGAAGTCAGCGATTGTGGAGAACGCTTGTTGTCAAAATCACTTTTTGTCAAAATCAGTTAATATTTTCTCACGATCCTCACGCTACCTGTTTGTACGGTGTCATACACAAGAAAAATCTGGTGTTAATGCACAGCCTAGGCTTTATAAACTGGTGTGTACACACTGGATTTCTTTTCAGCACACACACACACACACACAGTACGGACAGGTAGTGTATTGTGACTAGCTTTCCACAGAATTGCTGACTCCACCTTTAAATTGTTCTCATACCAATCACAAGATGCTCTCTAAACCCCTCTAATTGTGTGTGGTTTTGTGTTTGTCCGTATGATTGTTTGTCTGTCTGCTTATCTTGTGTGCGTATGTCTGCGTGCCCGTGTGTGTGCCCGTGTGTTTGTGTCCTTCTCTCCAGCAGCCGAGCGCTAACCTCCCCATCAATGCACTTGGCCCCTCGCTGGGCCCTCAGCTAGCCTCCTCCCAAATCCCCTTACACTCCACGCCTCCGCCCTCTGCCTCCACGGCTGGTGGGGCCAATAACCCCTCGCACCCCCAGCCCTCCAGCCGCAGCTCTACCCCCACCCTCCCCGGCCCTGCCCCGGCGCTGGGTGCTACCCTGCCCTGCCCCACCCAGCCCCAACCCCAGACGGAGCTCCCCGCAGCTGCACAGACGCAGCCCCTGCCTCAGCCCCCTTCCACGCCGGTGAGACTGAGACACTCTGCATGCCCTGCACCCCCCCTCCCCCCACCTCTGCATTGTCCCATCCTCTGACTTCCATGTACCAACCCGTCGCATCCACATCCACTCCTCTGCCTGATAACCGCATTCACACCACTGTTTGTAGCATCCATCACAATGGGAATGTTAACGTCTTTCCACCTAAGGGAGCAATACAATCCATATGGGAGGTGTTAATCTGTGCCGTGGCTTCAGTCCTGCATGCAAGGAAGCAATTGAGCTGTTGCCAGCACCTCGTAATTGTACCTCCCTTCTCTGTGTTTCAGTTGTCTCAACCAGGGGCTAGTCTGGATAACCAGGTGCCCACGCCAGCCTCAGCTGCCAGCGCCGACCTGCCGGTTCAGGAGGTCAAGAAAGAGCCACACCATGACCAAAAGGACTTTGAGGCCGCTGGCGGCAAAACTGAGCCCAAGATGGAGGTGGGATAAAACTTCTTGTTGAGATCATAAACTGATTCATCTGATTAATTCACTAATTAATGCTTCTCTTCACTTATTTGTGTGTTCTCTCTCTAGTGATTCACTCTTGCCTTCTTTTTTAGGAAAAAAAATAAGTTTAATAAAGCTTATGTGGCCTGGTTATATTTCTTTGTCAATGTCATACTCATACAATTCAGTGCTATCAATGACATGTATTCATCCACAGTTAATTTCAACATATATAAAAAATGTTGCAAAGTGAGGTATTCCCATTTTTTTCACTTATTAGCAAGTGTTGGGAGGGGGGACAAGTTGTATTCAGGGTTCGTACGCAGTGTGGAAAAGTATGGAATTTAATTTAAGTAATATCCAGGTCTGGATAAGTATGGAAAATATAAAAGAGAGTATGGAAAAGGATTTGTGTTTCCAGACTATTGCCCCAACTCTCCAAAAGATATCTAAAAAATACTTATCAAACTAGTCGCGTAACAGTAGCTGTATACCGATCGGATGATAGGTCACCAAACAAGCTGGCTGGAGGCTGGTGTGTGATGACACATCATGTCTGACAGACAAGTCCCACCCATTTGGGTGATCATTTTAATATTTCACATGAAAAAGCCAAAGCCCACTGTCATTTACTTTGGTTGGCTTAAAACGCTAAACAAACGCCCTTCTGTAGTCGTTTAGCTGCTATATTCATTAATGATTAAAAGATAAATGTAGTTTATTCAGGGCTCCAGACTGCGACTAAATGCTCGCATTTTGCGACCATTTTTTGAGACAGTGCGAGTACTTTTTTCAACTAGGGGCACTCGTGGGACCGGGAAATTTGCCGACATATTTTTTAATTATTATTATTATTATTACATCCATTATTAGTGCTTTGTGTTTGAGAGAGAGAGAGCAGTCCGCGACTGATCAGTGAAACCATCAACAGCGCGGATCACGTGACGATCCGGCTGTCGTCACCTCGTTAACATGTTGCCAACTGGCGACCTTTTCCGCTATATTTGCCGACTTTCCGCCATAGCGCTAAGGCTAGTTAAAGAGGACCTATTATACTTTTTCGACTTTTATGACCTATAAACGTTGTTATAATGATTTATAGTCATATTTAACCATACTAAAGTATCAAATAATGACTTGCATGCATTTAGACGTATTCCCTGCTGACCGTCTGGGGTGGCTGTGCAGAGCGCTAAACACTAGGGCAGCCGGTCGAGAATTCACTTGTTCAAATTTCCGGGATTCGTAACTTTTTTTTTTTCATGTAACGTGCTCAGGCACGCTCCGGCTGCATGCCCCCACCTGCCTGCTCAAATCTGCCCGTGTGCTGCCAAAAGTGTTGCGGAAGGAAGGTAACCAATCACAACGGAGTGGGGTTTCCAGGAGGGGGTGCGAGGGGGCGGAGAAGCACAAAATCAAGTGTGGACAGAGACTGCTGAATGCACCCAGAAGAGTTTCCCGAAAATCTACATGGTTTTTTGTGCTTTGATTCGTGTCAGGTTGCTCTATAGGAGTCATTAATGAGAAATTAAGACCAGAAAAGTGGTATAATAGGAGATCTTTAAAGACCAGTGACGCATCTTGCAACTTTTTTTTTAATACCGCACTCACCAGAGCCGAGTACTAGCAACGGCTGCTGTCTGCTCCTCCTCACCGCTGACAGCCCTCACTCACACGGTTTGTGTGTCTGATAACAGCCCCCTGCTACCTGCAGCAGCCAGCAGACAGACAACACCGTGTCGCTCTGAGCAAGAGCTGCCAGGTGACGTTTGTAAACACGTAAATAGTTCTATAGGTCCTCAATTGGCGACTGCATATCTATAAAAAAAGCTAACCTTGTAGTTATGGCAACTAACACAGTTTTTAAAGTTAGTTTGTAAGAGGCCTACTTAATTTGTATAGGCCTACTATCTGGTCAGCATTTTCTATTAATTTTGCCTCTTTCAGAATTGCATATTATGCAAATTAGTTGATTATGTCATCTCACTAGTTAATTTTGGGCCTATAACTATTTTCCTTATAGAGGAGTCAGCAGAGATAGAGAAGGAAAAATCACAGGCATCAGGTTTAAAAGGGGTTGTGGTGAAAATGGGTCAAAATCCCTTTTCCTTAAAGGAATGTGTGGTAACTTCTGCCCAATACAGGCGGGCGGCCGGGTTATAAATGAAGAATACTTGAGGCGTAGTGACCGTTAATAACTTTATAGGTCAGGTATGGCACATATCACGGCATACATCTACTCATCATAGCAGGAAGTCAAACTCAAACTACTGAAGCCCCGAGGAGCTTATATTCATACAAACAGGAATGCACTTATCTTGCGATGCAAGTTAACGTTACAAAAGAATGTCTGAAGGATTTCACATGGCGTTGCAAAATCAAAAACACAATGAATTGTATCATCTGTTGTCAGTGTGGTCCAAAACAATATCAGTAGGCCTAATATAGTTTAAATTGGGAAAAATTGTAATAGATGCGTTGCAGGTCTATTTAAGGTTTCCCCCTACATTTTCTGCTTGCACCCCTAAAAATTCTGAGTTAGGGGTGCTAGAGCTCCTAGTAAAAAGTGTTGTCTGGAGCCCTGTTATTGGAAAATACACTGCAGACTATAGTTGTCCTCAACAGAAATTTACTTCTCAGAAATTGCATCGCATGTAAGCATAAAGTTTAAATAGCTAATTAGAGGTTACTATTAAAGATGGCTCTGAATTAGTAAACCACTTCCTCTGTATCAAATAACAGAATATACCCATCATTTTGGTTCTTTTTCTTTGGCCAGATTATCAAACACATGTTAAAGGGCACCAGATTACAGGATATTACATCTATTCATTTAAAAATGTTCTGTGGCGGGACCCCCAGACTCCCCTTGGTGGTACAGAATGCATCATAGGCCAATATGATTATTTGACTATAATTTGATAGAGAAAATTATCACGTTAATTCCAACATAACAACGCAGGCCTACGTCAGTCAGGTAGTAAACTATATAACTAATTTTATTTCCTTGTGCTGATGTCGCCTAATTTTTCACCATAAATGTGTTTGCATCCATGGGACTGAAACAGTTTGACATTTTGCATTATTAAACAACGTCTGGCGAGTCTTTCGAGCAACACTTATCAGAAGTGGCGAGCGATCTTCAATAAATGAACCTTTAGTTTTTACTTGCTTTTGAGTTTGGGCAAAGTGTCATGGGTCGATGTTAATTTTCCGAGGACTTGCTTCGGAACCAAGTATTTATACACTCAACAAAAATATAAACGCAACACTTTTGTTTTTGCTCCCATTTTTCATGAGATAGACTTAAAGATCTAAAATTCATTCCAGATACACAATTGTACCATTTCTCTCAAACATTGTTCACAAATCTGTCTAAATGTGTGATAGTGAGCACTTCTGCTTTGCTGAGATAATCCATCCCACCTCACAGGTGTGCCACATCAAGATGCTGATCTGACATCATGATTAGTGCACAGGTGTACCTTAGACTGTCCACAATAAAAGGCCACTCTGAAATGTGCATTTTTTTGCTTTATTGGGGGTCTGGGGACTCAGAACAAGACAGTATCTGGTGTGACCACCATTTGCCTCATGCAGTGCAACACATCTTCTTCGCATAGAGTTTATCAGATTGTCAATTGTGGCCTGTGGAATGTTGGTCCACTCCTCTTCAATGGCTGTGCGAAGTTGCTGGAGACGGCTTATGGTGGAGAAATGAACATTCAATGCACGAGCAACAGATCTGGTTGACATTCCTGCTGTCAGCATGCCAATTGCACGCTCTCTCAATGCTTGTGGCATCTGTGGCATTTTGCTGTGAGACAAAACTGCACATTTCAGGGTGGCCTTTTATTGTGGACAGTCTAAGGCACACCTGTGCACTAATCATGATGTCAGATCAGCATCTTGATGTGGCACACCTGTGAGGTGGGATGGATTATCTCAGCAAAGCAGAAGTGCTCACTATCACACATTTAGACAGATTTGTGAACAATGTTTGAGAGAAATGGTACAATTGTGTATCTGGAATGAATTTTAGATCTTTAAGTCCATCTCATGAAAAATGGGAGCAAAAACAAAAGTGTTGCGTTTATATTTTTGTTGAGTGTATAATAAGCAACTATTTGCTATTTGTATTCGAATGTCAAATATAGAATGAAAAATCTACAGAGAATCCTGAAAATTTTAGTCTGGAAAAGTATGGAATTTTTAAATGGAAAATGTGTAGGAACCCTGTGTATCTGTGCACCCAGATTTTGAAGAGTGTTACGCCTGCACAGTGACTCAAAGCAACAACATGTATTGAAATAGTTTTGATTTTGAAAAGTCAGATCTTGGTCCAGCCAATGTTGGTATATGTACAATCACACTCTTTTATCC
Organism: Hyperoplus immaculatus; assembly: GCA_949357725.1. Taxonomy (NCBI): domain Eukaryota; kingdom Metazoa; phylum Chordata; class Actinopteri; order Uranoscopiformes; family Ammodytidae; genus Hyperoplus; species Hyperoplus immaculatus. The sequence continues at coordinate 32,696,876 of OX442355.1, read as the reverse complement.
ATGATTTAGAGACGGTAGTATGACAAGTTTTCTCTTTTGTCTTTAGACCGAGGAAGACTCAACGGCTTCAACGTTGGTAAAGAAGGAGAAGCCAGAGGAGAAGCCGGAGCAGATGGAGGTGGAGGAGAAAAAGCCGGAGATGAAGACTGAACCCAAAGAAGAGGAAGACGGTGGAGCAAACAGCACCACATCCTCATCCCCCTCTCAGTCACGGAGGAAAAGTGAGTCTGAGGCCAAGATGATTAATATCTGTGCCGTCTGACTGATTGAAATAAGTTCCACTCGGTGAAAAGAGAGGGTTTCTGTCATTGGCGGTGATGTTAACTTTGAACACAGTCATGGCTTATTTTGAATTGTATTTGATTACGTCATTCTAAGGCTGGTACTGAGTCTGACCAATGTTCAGACTGTAATAGTCCACCTTTGATTTCGACAGCATTTTCCACAAATAATGAACAGGCTGTGCACCTGCTGGTAGTATATACTCGTCAAATCAATAATAACATCCACTTGAAGGCCACATAATGTATAGCTTCAGGTAGAATGGAGAAAATGGAGAAATAATAGAAAAGTCCTTGGGCAGTATGATAAATATTTTGTGGCATGTTTTGATAGTTCAGACACACACACAGGCACGCACACACACGCATGCACGACCCCCACCCCCACCCGGGGCCAAAACAGAAACGAGACGCAACGTAAATGGTGGTCATGTGACGAAGACTATAATCAAATATATAATGCTTTATTGTTGACGAATGAAAACGGGACTAAATGTAGTTTACAAAAACGAAAACTCTGCTAAAATATCTTTTCATGTTCATTGACAAAAACGAGAGGACACGAAATGTTATAAGGCTATTTTGTCTCGCCATTATTATTATTTTGGAATATTTCTGTTTCCTGAGTCTCGGGGCTGCAAACAGGCTACGGCTTCAGATTAAAAGCATTTCACTGGTTTAACATGAGCATTTAACTAGACAAATGTGAGTTGGCTTTTATTTTGAAATAGCAGGAAGTTAGCAGGTGACTTTACTTCCTCAATCCCCACTCGCGGCAATACAGAAGCTAACAAAGCATTATCCCCCAAAATCAATAATACGGAGAAAATGACTGCTGAACATTTACATTGCGGGCTGCAGCCTGAAGTTAGGTCAATATGCGGCCAAACATACTCACGTCGTCTTGACTGGATTCCTGTCGGACATTAACCATGACTCCTGTGTTCTCTGCTCTCCTGATACATGCAAAGTCATGTTGAAAAAGTATTCCATTGTTTTTTGAAGGAGTAGTAGCCCTGTTTGTGGACGTATATCCATCAAAACTATGCCGTAGGTCCTTAGCAACGGTCATTATACCCTTGACAGCGGTCTTGCTGTAAATAACAGACCTGTAGAATGCCGTGATTTACATAGGATTCTCAAAGTGCCATGTAATAAGTTCTGTCAACAAATTCCACTGTATGCAGTCTGTGCTTCCAATCTCATGGTTCAAACCATTTGTGTTATATCTTGTAATACAAAATCTGACTTCAGTTTACAAGCAATACAAGTCATACACAAACATTTTATTTGCACTTTGTTATTATGTTATTGTAGCTCTAGCATTCAAGCACCTCGTTTCTCTTAATTAAACATGAATGTAATGTAATTTTTTTGCTGGCATTGTCATTTGAAGCTATTTCATTTAGGCCTATTTATTTTATATAAATGTACGTCATTAGACAGGATATTTTGAAACACAAAGAGAAGCTGTCCAAGCTCCACCAGACTGCTGTTCAGGTTGAGGAATGCGGCATTCTTTCATGTTTGGTAGCTCAAATAAATATGATGTAAATTAAATCAGAGCGTCTTCCGTGTCTGGAATAGCATGTATTCTTGAGTCTATAAGGTAAAAATAATATAATAAGATAAGATAACCTTGTTTGACTTGTGAAATGGGGGACTTAAAGAACATTTTGATTTTGTCTGTACTATACTAGGTAATTGTACTATATTAACTGGGTATAATTGCATTACTAAAAAGACTAAAATACAAATGTCATTGACTAAGACTAGACTTAAATGTCATCAGCTTTTGTTGAATAAGACTAGACGAAAATAGTCCCAGATAATTCTGACTAAGAGAAGACTAACATGCTCAGACTTTTAGTCAACTGAAACTTGACTAGACTAAAAAGAGTTTAAACGTGACTAAGACTAATAAAAACTAAAATGACAATTTGACACAAAGACTGGACTAAAACTACACTTAAAACAGGTCGCCAAAAATAACACTAGTCAGGTCTAGGATCAGCAACCTTATGTGCCAAATAAAAAAGCTTATCAAAATGTAATATGGCGAATGGGTGACGAAATCATCTGTGTGTAGAATTTGGGGATTTTTTTTCATAGCAGACTTGGTAGAAAATTATTATAATATCCATAAGTACGTTTAATTTAGTGCATAATAGCTGCATTTTATTTAGAATTATTATTTTTTCCCTTAGATAGGGTCTTTTATATCTCCGTATTTCTCCAAACCGTGGACCAAGGCATGGGCGCTGCCATTTTGGAAGCGTCATAGTTGGAATGTCATCAGCTCTACAGAAGCACTGAATGGAACAGTTGGCCACACTGTGTCCATCAGAACTACCAGTTGGAATGTTGTTGAAGAATTTCTGTTGCTTCTCTGAACGGGAGCCAGAGACGAACTGTTGTGATCTAGAATTGTACCACTTGATGATGTCATATTACACACTGCACCTTTTAAGATGGTCCAACTAAACATTTGATTGTGTGACTTTTTCTTTGGGACGGGCAGCGTGTATATCTATAAAAACTTGATTGAAATGTGCAAGGTCAACATGGCGCCATTACCATGAGCTGCATTAATCAAACAATACAACAAGCTTGCCACAGGAAATAACATTTATTATTATTATTATTATTAACATGTTTACATTCAGATTGGATTACTTCCACTTACCTTGCCATTGCATTTGTATTGCATTTCAGTCTTTAAACCCGAGGAGTTGCGCCAGGCTCTGATGCCCACTCTGGAGTCTCTCTACAGGCAGGACCCTGAGTCGTTGCCCTTCAGACAGCCAGTAGACCCCATGCTTCTTGGTATCCCGGTAGGTTGCACATATGCACTTTGCCAGTCAATTTTTATCTACTTTACTTACCTTCGAGTTGAATATGCTCATGGGATATTGTTTTACTATTTTGGGCACTCAAAGCTCTGAAGGCGAGACACGGCAGGCAAAAACATAGTTTTTTAAGCACTGGTCAATTTTGAGATTTGTGTCTATTTAGCTTCTATAACATGTCTTCTTTCATACTAGTATGGATAAAAGGTCCAAAATATACATTTAAGGTGTTTATTTTACTAAACTTTGACTGCTTGCTTCTGTATTTTGCTCCTAAATTCGTCAAAAGTGAGCATTCTAACGTAACATACAGCACCGCGACCGCTGTATGAATCATAATAACCATGGTACTGTTGTAAAGCTCTGAAACTCAAGAACAAAGTTATCGGATCCAAATATGGTAATTTCCTTTATATCAGTAACCAATTGTGAAAGTGTGAGGAGGGATTCAATGCTAGGAACGCGGCCTCATTGGCTAATGCACATTTCTGACGATGTGATTCGTTAAAAGGCATCATGTGATGCAAGCCGCGGGTAGCTCGAAAATCACAAAATACAATGGGAAAAACGCCGAAAATATGCCAAACCAACACCAAAAAAATACTTAATCAATTGGCTACGGACATTACATGATCGCCATTTGAAGGGGAGAAGTGTTAAAGACATGTAAATCACGCCGATCATGTCGGAGAGACACAGACTGTCAGAGGATCAGAGGGGAGATGGTGGGGAGAGAGAGCGTCTGTGCCGACTCCGGAGCAGGTTGACAGACAGTGGCTAATAATGAATTAATCACGTTTAAATTGAGAGACGCCGAGATCGTTTTCCGACATTTGGCAGTGTCACGGCGACCACTGCCATACCATGGCTTGAGCCGTTCAGTAACGGTAATGGTCCCGGCACGGTGCCAGTCCCGGCACGCCCCGCCTCCCCCCTATAATTTCACGACAGGTATTGCCTTTACGGCAGAGGCAGGTAAAGCTAAATATAGTTGGTCTTTATTCACACTATATCACAACGTAACGCCGTAAATTAATGGATTCATTCATGTCTCTGGTGCTTTCCGTTGTAAGGATATGTGCGATCTGTTTGTTGTTGCTTTTGAAATGACAGATTCTTTATTAAACAGTCGGACTTGCTCTGGTCACGGTAGTTAGCATAGCCGGGACTGGCACCGTGCCGGGACCATTACCGTTACTGAACGGCTCAAGCCATGGTATGGCAGTGGTCGCCGTAGCACTGCCAAATGTCGGAAAACGATCTCGGCGCACCTGTTTAAATTAGCGTGTGGATGTAAATGTTACTATGCTATGGTTTATATATGTTAAGCAGTGGTATGCCTATATGGCATTGAGGGGTGTAGGGCCTAATTAAATAAATTACTCTAGCTATAATCATTGATTATCAGCAGAATTCACGTTTTTATCTTTAATAGCCGTTTTCTCAAAATGAGCTATTTCCAATACTCTGAGAAAAATATCTCAACTTCTAGACCACTGACATCAACCAAACTTTCTATAATCATTCATAGCACTATTTTAAAGGTTTTTACACAAGGATTTGTTAATATATTGTTAATTGTCTGATTTATGATACATTTTCCTCCTAAAAACATGCCTAAAATGCATTTCTAAGACATGTACATAGTATTTTTTGATTTATTAAATGAAAAAAGGCTGTATCCAAAATCTGTTGTGTAAAAACTTTAGAAACTAATATGTGCTTAAAATAAAATAGAGATTTTAACTCTGGCTTTATCCAACATCTAAATTTTTTTCTCTCCAAAAATGACCCAAATTTACGCATAATTGGTTAAATATTGCCATATTTGCATATTTAATAAAATATTAAAGAAAAACATATAATACAAAACATAATTGTGTTAGTGTCAGTAATCAACTGGCAACGTTTCATGATGATATCTATAAGTTAAAAAAAATTCCCTTTTCACCTGGGGTGTCTCGCCTTAAACACCAAATTTTTTTTCTCCCCAGGATTACTTTGACATTGTTAAGAACCCGATAGACCTGTCCACCATAAAGCGTAAGCTGGACACGGGCCAGTACCAAGAGCCCTGGCAGTACGTTGACGACGTGTGGCTGATGTTCAACAACGCCTGGGTCTACAACCGCAAGACGTCCCGCGTCTACAAGTACTGCTCCAAGCTGGCCGAGGTCTTTGAGTCAGAGATCGACCCTGTCATGCAGGGCCTGGGATACTGCTGTGGGAGGAAGGTGAGAGAGAGAGAGACATCATTCAAGAATAGGCTAATTAACATGCTAAAGAGCTAGACTTAAGACCTACTTCACTGGTGGAAATGTGACGGTGTATTCATTGAACTCTGAGATCCTATGTAGTATAAATGTGCCAACATTTTAGAAATCGGTTCATCCTAGCCTGAGAAAAGGGCAGAAAGCATGTTTTATGGGCTCACTGTCTAACCCTACATGTGTGTCCATCAGGCATGCAAACTCGTCACCTTTCGGCGAAATTCGCCGTTTTGGAAACAAAATTGGACATCTATGTGATTCGTGGAGATCCGTTGAGAAAATATTTTAGGAGGGGGGGGGGGGGGGGGGGGTCTGTTGGCCAGCACTGTGTGGCTGTGTTCGGACTAGTGGATCGGAACAGATTGGCTGGAGGCGGGAAACATGAAATAAGGGGTGAATCCTCATGGACCGAGGGAGCAAGAGGCGAACAGTGACTGGGTTTATCCTTCGAATGATCCTGAAGGGACCAACGAAACGTGGCGGCAATTGGCGAGACTCTACCCGCAGTGGGAGATCCCTTGTGGAGAGCCACACCCTCTGACCCACCCGATAGTTTGGGGCTGGGCGGCAATGCTGTTGTGACGTCTTGTTTCGGGTGCAAATTTTGCAAGCTGCCACAAACTCGCTCACATCTCTACCCATCCGGGGCCACCAGAATCTCCGTTTGAGAAAACCAATAGTGCGACGAACACCAGGGTGATTTGTGAGGTGTGCGGAGTGGCCCCACTCAAGGACTTGTGATCGCACTCGTGCCGGAACATACTGACAGCCTTGACTCCTGGGTCAGGCTCCTGCTGTTGAGCCCCCTGAACCACCGAGTCAATCTCCTCGGTCAGTGGGGCACGGATGCGGGTAAGGGGCACAATGGGTTCTGGAGAACTGTCACTATCTGAACACTGGAATCGTATAGATAAGGCATTTAGCCTCCGATTTTTTGAACGTGGACGGCCCTTATGTTTACTAATGACTTCACTAAGTGGAGCGTACCCTGCAGGAACCCCATTTGCAAGAAGAGACACAGAGGCCGAAGAATCAGAGGGAGTCAAGGTCTCAGTAACCCCAAGAGTCAGGCGGTCACTGGGGAAAGCACAGGGGAGGCCTACTGAAATGGGAGATTTTGGACAGAGGCACTGGTGGCAGGAGGAGGCTCACATCCAACAGGTTGGAGTTGAACCGAGTCTGATTCCATCATGTGAGATGCACAGTTTGGACTCCAGCTCATCACCCTCCCAGTCCTCCAATTGATGTGAGGGTTGTGTTCCTTGAGCCATGGGTGTCCCAGAATGAGGGGTAACTGAGGTGTATCAATAAGAAAGAACGTAATCTCTTCCGTGTGATTGCCAATGCGAATGAAAATCGGGCAGGTGACCTTCTCAACCCTACCCCTACCCAATGGTTGCCCATCCACTGCAGTAATTGCGAGTGGACAAGGAAGATCATAAATGGGTAATTTGAGCTTTTGGGCCAGGGTTGAGTCCATAAAACTACCTGCTGCTCCTGAATCAACAAATGCCGAGAAGGCGCGCCAGTGTCCATCCCAAAATAACTCAAAGGACAAAGGGGTGTGACTACTGGCCACGGGAGGGGAATTATTAAGACTCTGCAAGACCTCCCCAAGGTCTGACACGCCTACCCTGATTCCCTGCTTATTGTGTTTCTGCGTTGAGGGGCACTGGCGAATGAAGTGACCCACACTCCCACAGTATAGACACACGCCACTGCTCATACGCCTCCGTCTTTCCACGGAAGTAAGCCGTGTGTGTCCTATTTGCATGGGATCCTGATCATCATCATTGTTAAGGGACCCCTCAGGCGGGGTAGGTCTTTCACAAGGGATACTAAACTCCTCGGACATCTGGTGGGTGTACGCTTGTTTTCTCTCTCTATTGCGCTCACGAATTCTGTTGTCAATTCTAATAGCCAATGAGATTAAATCCTCAAGTGAATCTGGAACCTCACGGGAAGCAAGCTCATCCTGAACTCTCTCAGACAAGGCATGACTAAAAGTGGTCACTAGAGCCTCCCTGTTCCAACCTGATTGCGTAGCTAAAGTCCGGAATTTAATTGAAAATTCTGCAACGCTTGCAGAGCCCTGACGTAACCTAAGGAGGCGTTTGGCTGCTTCGTGGCCACTAACGTTGTGGTCGAACACACGCCTCATCTCCGCCATGAAGAGGGGCGCGTCAGCGCAGACTGGAGTCTGCCTATCCCATAAGGCTGTAGCCCATGAAAGGGCCTTTTCCGAAAGAAGGGATATTATATATGCGACGTCGTAACTCAAACACTAAACTGCATTGGGTTATAAATCCCTTACACCTCCCTGGATGCCCGTCATAGCGGGCTGGGGTTGCCAGCTTGGTCTCCTGGCCTACAAAAGGGTCATGGGGTGGAACTGGAGGTGCTTGTGCTTGGGTAGGGGTTGGCCCAGGTGGTTGTAAACGGGCCAGTATCTCCCGCAGCATGCAGTCCTGCGAGGCCTGTTGCTCTAAAATGGCACGTAGGGTTTGGTCGTGCGAGCCTAACATGGCTCTTTGAGCAGAAATTGCCTGCCTATGGGCCTCTAAACTGTCACTAGCAGCAGCACTAGTGAGGTCCGCTGTGCCTGCATTGGGCTGCTCATTCTGTAAGGCTTCGGGGGGGAGTTTGGGACACAGGTGCGGACCAAGGGGTTTCTAAAAGTTATCCCCGGAGAGATAACCACTAAATCGCAACGCGACACTGGGAGGGGGGAGAAAACAAAAAGCACAAAGTTGTGCAGGGCCACACAGGCCACCTTTTAATATTGAAAACAAGAACAAAACCACCGCTGCCAAGCAGCTGAACGGACACACACACAAAACAGAAGACTATGAAACACAGGGAGCACTCAGAGACAACCTCTCACTACCTCTTAAGGTGAGATAATGAGCAGCACAGAGCACTGGGATCTCAGGGCATATATCATCTCCTCACACCTGGGTCCAATCAGCCAATCAGTGCCACACACCAGATTGCAGTCAGGGAATCAGTCACCATTCTCACGGAGAACCTTCCGTCTCCTCACAGACCACAGTTGGTCGAAATAATAATTTCTGCCGTTTGTAGTCACCTCGACTAGAGTGAAGAGAGTCTTGTGTTTTGGCGAAAATGTGAGCGCGGCACTGTCTATTGTGTGGTGTTTTTCCTCGTCATTAAATGAATCAGTTGGCTACACTGTGTCCCACTGCTACGATGTCACGTAGCTGCCACAGCCAGCGTTGTTCGCTGTCTCTATCAGTTGCACCGAGCCGTCTCTGTGCTCACAACAACACGGGGGGAATAAATAAAGAAGCGGCTGGTTTGACCAAGCAAAAACGAGAGACCGCTGGCTTGACCACAGTTGTTCCACAGCCCGATAGTTTGACCCACATTCTGGCAGCGGCTATCGCAGTCCAGCCTAAACCCCGCCCTACCAGTAAGGGTAGGGTCGGTGGTGGAAACAACACCGAAATTCTTAAAAGTGAGCTGTCCCGCTCTGAGCCGACCCGACCCGCTCTACTCGGTGGAAACGAGGCAATAGTAACTCTAATGTTGTTAGGTATTTATCTTCATCTCTTATCTATTGTAAGGGTTTATGAATGACTGCACGTACAGTTGTCAGATCGCGGACCCCAAACAATGTCGTTGCCTAGCAACTTGCTCGAAAATATTTCATTTTCCTGGGTGGGTAGAATTGTGCCCAGTGGGGCGGTTGAGTAGGAAAAGTATTCAATCGATCCATACCCAAAATCTGCCAGGAAGTTAGTACTCATCCGGGAATTTCCCGCATACCCAAACTCGCATACCCAACCGTCACATACTCAAAATGATTACGAGTAGGACGTTAGTATGGCTTTCTGAACACAGCCCTAGTGTGTGTGGTGTGGAGCATGGACCTAAAGTGGAGTGACCATAGTGACTAACTATGATTGACGGATGTTAACTCCTATCATATGAGCTTTGACTGTCATTTGGCCAATCAGAAACAGTAATTTGACATTGAGGGGGGGTGACATCAGTCAGTCAGAGCGTCTGCAGGGAAGTTTAAATTTTTTCTCTTCAAGTCATCGGAGCGTTCAAGTAGCTGCAGCCGCAGTACTATTATTTTACCGTGTTAATGCGCCTACTCGGTTTATGTGAATCACTTTTTAAATAAATTTGCCAACCGTTGTTTTACAGCCATTTGCATTGCTTAATGCGCGCGCTGATTAACAGCCGCGGTTGGCGGATTGTCACTGCAGATTAACGTGTCACCTCAAGTTAATAATGTGCTTTTGTCTATTGCTGTTTTCACGGTTTTTGAATGGTGCGTGGTGTTCGGGCCGACACACCTGAGGTGAATGTAGTGATTATAACAGATCAGCGCCGAAACAACACACTCACCTGCGTCCTCCACTATCGTCCCATTTTACACCATTATGTTCCTGCGCACGACTGAGGTGTGTGTGTGTGTGTGTGTGTGTGTGTGTGTGTGTGTTTGCGTGTGTGAGTGCGTGAACACGAGATTAACTATGTTGACAGAGTGTATTCTTATGTGTTTGATAGATGGTTGTGTAACAAAGATAAGGCAAATCCTGTTTGCCACAATATAAATTGTTAGTCTATTGTAAGGGAATTTGGTGTGATTGATTTGAGGCTCCATGTTATTTTCTGTCTTATTTAAAGCTGGTTTTGCCAGCATTTTTAACCGTTTTTCTAAGCTGTTTTTAACGTTCTTCTTGGTAAATAGGCTACCTACACACTTTGTATTGTAAAAGTCAAGAAGGTTGGCTGACTAACTTGTTTTGCTCATTTTACTATTCATCTGACAAACATTTTTTTGTCCTTAATTCTCTTCACCGGAATACACCAAATTGCTTCTCTTAAATCTTCAAATCAAAAAAAAATCCTCCGGGATCTACCGGGGTTTGTTTTTGGACTTCTCACCTTTTTCATGGCTCATGAGTTTGCATTACAGATGGTAAAATGTAGGGTTAGGATTAACAGGACAGCTGGGCCAAGGGAAGACTGAAGGAAGAAAAATGTCATTCATTATATTATAATAGTGATTTTATAATGATAGAACGCTGGGTCACCATCGATGAAGTATTTCTTTAATCAATGTCATTCCTTTATATTCTCCTAATTGAACTGATTTATTGACGTTTTGTCACCGTCTTTGTCGTCTCACTTTTGTCTGCAGTTCGAGTTCTCCCCTCAAACCCTTTGTTGCTATGGCAAGCAGCTCTGCACCATACCAACTGGAGGCACATACTACAGTTACCAGAACAGGTACCCACGTCTGTCTGTCTGTCTCTGTCTGTTTATCGATGTGTGCATTTGACAGAGTATATCTTTATAGTTATGGGTTGCTATGAACCCAACTATGTATTGGCTATGAAATAAATTCAGCTGTAGAATTTAAATCCCACTGAATAACCCCTGTGTGCATCACACATTTGCAGGCATGGTTGTCTTTTTGATAGGCGATAAATGTGGCCATTTGAAGTGTATTACCCGCCCCCCCTGCAGCCTGGGCTCTGTTCCTCTGTAGCCCTATAGGGACCACTGCTCTCCTGACAGCTTCAGCTTTAATGGCTCTGCCTCCCGGTCCTGGCACGGAACGAAATTAAAGAATGTTTTTTTTCACACCACAACATTTATTAACAGCGAGGTTTCAGCATTCCACATACAGAGAAATAACCAAAAGGAGCGGGAGACTCTGAGAGCAACAAAGCCGTGTGTTGATTTGTATCTCTCTCAGCATCTACGGCGGGAATGAGTGAATTCAGTGCTGCTGGCCCCTCTCTTGTACGACAGATGAGAATACAACGCTTTGGTTAAGGCCCACAAACAATGTTGCCCATCATTGCCTTTCCCCTTTTAGTTGAAAGCAAGCCCCAACCTCAGCGATTTTTACCGGCATTCAATAAGGAAGTGACCTACAACTACCAGAAAGTGCCACTGGGGGTGGCGCCAAGACGAGCAGTTTTTCTTTGACTCACTTGTTAGATAGGCCGTTTTCAAAGTCTTATTAAACCGATTTACAGCCTGGGCCACAAATTTTAGTCTGTATGTTTAGGTCATATCTCCATGACAACACTGAGGGGGGTGAATTTTTTTGGCCCACGCTAGTTTTTATTCTTTTGGAGGTTAAAATGTATTGGCGCGATCTCTTGAGTGACAGCTCTCCGCCCGTTGTCCCTCACTTTGCCTCGGAGGTATACGTCAGCTATCTCCCTCCCCCTCACAAAATGACGTCGATTCCCCTTTTCGGCAAGAGGAGTGAGGCGGAGTAAAAATCTCACAAGATGGCGACGCGCACAAACCAGGATTATTGGATGCCGTGTGAATAACTGAGGTCAGCCTGGATGCTACATCCATATTATTTACTATCTATGGTTGAAAGCCAGCACATGATATATAGCACGTTCCTTTGCACCCCCTGCTGTATAAACTGTGCAACTGCAGCCCCCTTTTTTCACATGTGAACTGGGCATTTTGAGAGAGGAGCAGCACAGCAGCAGTCGTGAGGCAGCAGTCTATTTACACTCTCAATGGGAGCTTGGGGTTCCCCCCCTCTATTAGAAAACACAAAAGACGGGTGTTAATTTGTGCACAATTGTATTGGACACAAAAAAAAGTGGCCGCATACTAAACATAGTAATATTACATGTTTTATACTTCAGTGAAAGAGACAACAGGGAGCTGTCCGCGAGTGTTGCTCAGCTACACATATGATGTTTAATGTGCTGACCGTTCAATGTGTATTATTGCAGGTATCATTTCTGTGAGAAGTGCTTCAATGAGATCCAGGGGGACAGTGTTACGTTAGGAGACGACCCTGCACAGCCACAGACGTAAGTCAACTATTGATAATGGTGTTGTAGGGAAACGTCTTTCCTTTTTTCTGGAACCTTTTCGGGTCAATTTATTTTTTTGGGAGAAAAAGGAAAAATCTTCCCTCTTTACTTTTGTACTGGTCAGTGCAGAGTACAAGGCCAGCTTCAAAGCAGCCCCCTTGCAGCCGATATATATTCAAAGTCTTGCCTCTGCTAAAGTGTGCGACTTTAGCACAGATCCTAATAACATACAGAGTGTCTCCAGCTGTGAGAAGCATCTCCCAGCTTACACTATGTCAATCCAAACTGTAGGTGAATTCTTATTGAGCATTTCCCCACATCCAGCAACCAGACACGCACAGAGCTTCTGACTCATGATGGGAATATCAAGCGTTTTTTTATTATTATTATTTTTTAAGATTATTTTTTGGAGCATTTTTGCTTTTTTTTAATTAGATATGTTGGAGAGACAGAGTTGAAGTGGGGCAGAGAGGGGAAGACATGCAGAGAACTGACCCGGACGGGATTCTAACCCGGGTCTGCTGCAGGGCCTGGGCCCGGGGGGCAACGCTCTGACCACTGCACCACGGGTTCCCCAATGTGTGTTTTGTTTTTCTCACCAGCTCTCCTCTTTCTGTTATTTTCCCTGACACTACAGGATGATCTCTAAAGACCAGTTTGAACGCAAGAAGAATGACATTCTGGACCCCGAACCGTAAGTAGACACAAACCCCTCACGGCCATTTTCCCCATGAGAAGCACCAATACTAAGAGAGAATCATATTGTTTCTCTGCTGCTCTTTTCAGAAGTTAGTCTTGTGTGTTGAGTAATCACATTACTGCATTTTCCTACTCACTTGTTCCTGTTCACATCTTTAAAAGCTTTTTTTTTTTTTTTTTTTTGCGACACACATCTGGCTTTGTTTGTGTGCTTTTGGTGCATTTTATCTCTCTGGTGCTCTCTGATCAATCACTTTGGTTTGACTGAGGCCCCCGGGAGCAGCTCAGCAGAGTGGAACCCTGTGTCAAATCTCTCCCTGTGTTCCAAATCATATACTCTTTCTTTTTACTAAACTACATACTAAAGTACAGAAGAGTTTAAGGGCCACATGAGGGGGAAAAATCAGATAAGGAATTTTTTTTTTTATCATTATGTTGAGAAATGTCAAGAATAAAGACGAATACCGTATTTTCCGCACTATAAGCAGCACTGGACTATAAGCCGCAGGTGTTATAATATTTAATTACCATATGTAAGAGTTTGTGCACAGAGAGGATTGTCGGGAAAGAGATGGCTGCTTGAGGAAGCTCCCATTTATTACATTTCAACAAACAAGTTGCATATTTGCATAACGTACGTAAGTGTTACTATTTAGTGCAATAGTAGCTAGTAGGGATGGGCACAAGTGTTTTCGCTACTCGTGTGATCGCTTGCATTCCTCGAGGATCAATCGATTCCTCATTAAACTTTTTTCTATTTTTAGAACGCAACGCATCTGTCTGCAGAACAACGGTTCACCGCAATAAAGCGCTCAATGCTTATTGTCAAACAGTCACAGTTGCCATATGATATTAAGGATTTTTTCCGCAAGTTTAAAACACATTTTCCTCACTGAAAGTAATTAAATAGACGGGCCACAATTTAATCCGATCGAGTAGGTCTGCGTTGGGGAGAAAAAAAGCATGCGCTGTAATTGTAACAAAAAAATAGCCTAAGTCACCATTTAAAATAAGAAGGGCAGCAAATAATATTAAATGATTGTCCTACAATTTAAATACATATAACTCACCAAAGCAGATAGTTGTAGGCCTATATCCAACCGCGTAATGCTCACTCCGTGTCCGTGAATAATTACCGCGACTAATTCCTCATTAACGGAACGTTACACCGGTCGGTTTTTGAATCTTATCCCCGTATTCCCCATTGAAGGCTTCTTAACTGTTGTTGGCTCGGAGCGAATGTGCCTGAAGTAAGCCTTGCTTCTTTTCTTTCCAAGCGGAGAGCACCTTGCATGCTCACCTGGAGTCTACTCATTACTAACTGAGAGTAACAGGTGTCATCTCCCCTTTTTATAAACGTAACTTTATCATCTGCTTTGAAATAATTGGACAGTTAGGCTATATTCCTGAAAATGTTCTGGAGAAGAAAGGAGAGACCGTGTTCAGCTCCGCGGTGCTGTGGAGAACACAGGCTGTGCTGCGGTGGCACGGAGGTGGCAGTTATTTGCAGTTGATGTTTGATACAACGCTCAGTTTATTGCACTTGCATCAAAATATTTAATTTTGTTAAACTTTATTTTATCCGTTTTGTACACGTATATACAGTATCTCACAAAAGTGAGTACACCCCTCACATTTCTTCACATTTTTCTTTATATCTTTCCATGGGACAACACTGAATAAATGACACTTTAATACAATGTAAAGTAGTCAGTGTACAGCTTGTATAACAGTGTAAATTTACTGTCCCCTCAAAATAACTCGACACACAGCCATTAATGTCTAAACTGCTGGCAACAAAAGTGAGTACACCCCTTAGAAAAAATTTACAAATTGGGCCCAAAGTGTAAATATTTTGTGTGGCCACCATTATTTTCCAGCACTGCCTTAACCCTCTTGGGCATGAAGTTCACTAGAGCTTCACAGGTTGCAACTGGAACCCTCTTCCACCCATTTATGACAGCATCACAGAGCTGGTGGATATTAAAGACCTTGCGTTCCTCCACCTTCCATTTGAGGATGCCCCAAAGATGCTCAATAGGGTTTAGGTCTGGAGACATGCTTGGCCAGGCCATAACCTTTACCCTCAGCTTTTTTAGCAAGCCACTGGTCGTCTTGGAGGTGTGTTTGGGGTCGTTATCATGTTGCAATACCACCCTGCGGCCCAGTTTACGAAGGTTGAGTGCACATGGTCAGCGTCGTACACAGAGGTTGGCTTTGGAAAATAGACGTATCAGTGCTGCCAGCATTGCTGAAGGGCTTGAAGGGGTGGGGGGTCAACCTGTCAGTGCTCAGACCATACGCCACACTCTGCATCATACTGGTCTGCATGGCTGTCATCCCAGAAGGAAGCCTATTCTCAAGATGATGCACAAGAAACCCCACAAAAAGTTTGCTGAAGACAAACAGACTACGGACATGGATTACTGCAACCATGTCCTGTGGTCTGATGAGACCAAAATACATTTATTTGGTTCAGATGGTGTTAAGAGTGTGGAGCGGCAACCAGGTGAGGAGTACAAAGACAAGTGTGTCTTGCCTAGAGTCAAGCATGGTGGTTAGAGTGTCATGGTCTGGGGCTGCATGAGTGCTGCCAGCACTGGTGATCTACAGTTCATTGAATTCTAACATGTACTGTGACATACTGAAGCAGAGCATGATCCCCTCCCTTCATAAACTGGGCCGCAGGGCAGTACTGCAACATGATAACGACCCCAAACACCCCTCCGAACGACCACTGGCTTGTTAAAGACGCTGAGGGTAAAGGTTATGGACTGGCCAAGCATGTCTCCAGTCTTACACCCTATTGGGCATCTTTGGGGCATCCTAAAACGTGAGATGGAGGAGCGCAAGGACTCTAATATCCACCAGCTCCTTGATGTCGTCATGAATGGGTAGAAGAGGGTTCCAGTTGCAACCTGTGAAGCTCTAGTGAACTACATGCCCAAGAGGGTTAAGGCAGTGCTAGAAAATAATGATGGCAAAACAACATATTGACACTTTGGGCCCAATTTGGACATTTTTTCTTAGGGGTGTACTCACTTTTGTTGCCAGCAGTTTAGACATTAATGGCTGTGTGTCGAGTTATTTTGAGGGAACAGTAAATTTACACTGTTATATAAGCTGTACACTGACTACTTGACATTGTATCAAAGTGTCATTTATTCAGTGTTGTCGCATGGAAAGATATAATGAAATATTTGAAGAAATATTAGGGGTGTACTCACTTTTGTGAGATACTGTAACATTTTAAAATAGGGGCGGCCGAGGCCCGCCGGCCTAAAGGCTACAGACACAAAAAAAAAAAAAAAAGATTTTCCTCATCCACCAATCGAGTTCATTTGAAACGAGGAGTACTGGATTACTAACGCCCATCCCTAGTAGCTACAGAATATATACTGTGCTGTGTAATAACAGGGTCGAAAAATGGGGAAAAAGTCGCGGCTTATAGTCCGAAAATTACAGTACTCCAAAATGCTAATCGGAGTTAGTGTGGCATTTATGTATTTTCAGCATACTAAAATTGACGTCCATGTATTGGGACATCCTAAATATTTTGCTGGCATACTAAATAGTAGGGAAGTATGGGGATTGGAACTCTGGGTCAGTGTATCCAAATACTTTTTTGCATCAGACAGAATTTGATGTACAATACCAATAATCCTTCCACAATGGCGCACTCGCTTTGGCTGGCCTGCAAGTGGGTAGCGACAGAAGAAACTTAAACAGCAGATGTGTTTTGTATCAACGTTCCCACAAACGACTTGAATTGGACAGTGCATGATTTGTTAGCATAGGTTATTTTTTTTGATGAATCGTCTTTGTCAGGGCATGCATTTTTAACGCTAAATACTGCAAAGAGTACATCAAGTATTTTTTTTATTCAGGAACCTACAGTTTTCTGTGAAGATCTGTGAACTCTTATCTGGTCTAAAAATGTGTACATGTCTCACTGTATGCCTGTCTCACTGTATGCCTGCCTCACTGTATGCCTGTCTCACTGTATGCCTGCTTATCTTCAGGTTTGTGGAATGTAAAGATTGTGGACGGAAGATGCACCAGATATGCGTCTTACACTACGATGTCATTTGGCCGTCTGGGTGAGTTTTCAACCCCCTATTTTTCATAGATTTGGCTAAATTGTTTCTTAATAATTTGGGGTTAACTGAAACAATTTGTCATAACTTCTTTAACTTTCTCTCTTTTTGCAGATTCATCTGTGACAACTGTTTAAAGAAAGGTGGAAAATCAAGGAAGGAAAACAAGTTCTCTGCTAAACGTTAGCTCAATTCTCTATACTTTTTTTTACATTTTCGTGATGTTGAAAACTGCTTTCCTTAAATTTTATGCAGTATTCAAAATGTCAACAGATTATTGCAGTTTTGTGTCAAAAAGCACTGAACACACAAGGTAATATAATCCACCTCCACTGGCACCAGCACATGGGGCACACAGGTCTCACAGTGGCGGCCTTGTTATTCCCATGTCGGCCTTGTGGTTGTCACTGGTATTCTTGGGCTTTTGTAGCCCTGCAGAACATGTGACCTTTAGGGCATATGGTGCTAACAGATTCAAGATCTTGTGGTCACATAGCACAGACACGCGCACACACAAATGAGTTCTACTTACTTTCTCGTTAGCGTAAATTGAAGGGTGTAACTCCATGCTTTACTTCATCCTGCAAAGTTAAAAGAATTGACATTTTTCCCTAAACATTTCTCTTGTGTGTTTTTGTACACCGCAGGGCTGCAGTCAACCCGATTGGGAATGTACATAGAGGACCGTGTGAATAAATACTTGAAGAGACAGAACCACCCGGAGGCCGGAGAGGTGTTTGTCCGAGTGGTGGCCAGTTCCGACAAAATGGTGGAAGTTAAGCCAGGCATGAAAGCCAGGTGAGAGCTTCACTGACACTGAGAAAAATAAATTTGTATTTTAAATTGACCAACAGAGTCTACCAGAAACAGCCTTATAGTTGTAGGTAATGTATTCTTTGGTGCGTTTTGATTACATTTTTTCCTTTAAAACACCTTAAAGACCTACTTCACCGGTAAGAAAAGGCAGAAAGAGTGTTTTATGGTCCCATTGTCTAACCCTACATTTTACTAGTGTGACATCACACTAGTAAAAATGTAGGGTTAGGATTTACAGGACAGCTGGGCGAAGGGAAGACTGAGGGAAGAAAAACCTCATTCATTATATTATAATAGCGATTTTATAATGATAGAACGCCGGTTCCGTATGGGTGAAGTATTCCTTTAAATTCACTAAAATGGCTTTAGTCAAATAAATGAACAAAAAGAGTCAACAACCACAGTCATGATGAGGGAGGCCCTTCATGTTGTAGACATCCAAATGCCTGACTCGTCCTCATTTGATTTGTAGATGCACAGGCACAGCTCGTGTTTTTCCTGAGCTTGATTTTTATTGGCCCTGCAATACAAAGCTGAATGCCCTCCATAAAGATTTTATACCCACTCAGAGTGATTGTGGAAGCTTCATGTTTGACAAGCCGGAGTGCACACCCTCCCTGAGTACCTCACAGGGTGGTTCAGAGTTCAGCATCACACAGGATCAAAGTCCTCCATGCTCGTCCATCCCTCATCCAAGAGTCTCTTATCTTTAGTCTGACTGATATAAGGTTGTTTGCTGTTTATTGACTGCGGGACACTTGACCCAAATTGTCGCATTAGGCCCTTGAGTGTCGCTGAAAAAGAGCTGCACAGGTACGACCTCTATTACAAAACCTATGCAACCATGAGATACAAACTTTATCAATCCCAATTTCATATTGAAGTCAAGTTACTTAAGAACAAATGTTTTAACCTCTCTTAATCTTAATCTAATCAAATCAAACTTTATAGCACATTTCATACACACTACGAAGGCAACACAAAAGCCACAGGCATAGCAAGACATTACCTGTCAGAAATTAAATAAACACAAAAACAGAATTGATAAACATGGACTGAGTAAAAGAAGAAGAAGTAAAAGCATGGATCGATACAACAATAAAAACAGGAAGTGAGAAAACCCCATCCCATCCCAGACTTACGGCCTCCACACACATCCTGCGTCTACCTCTGGAGCGTGTCGCCTTCCGTTACTGCTGCCTCTCGCACTTTTTTTGGACACACATACAACGTCTCAACTGCTGCTGCTGCTGCAGCGCTGCTTTTGAAAGCCCTGTCTTTCTACATAGAGTTTTCATAGAAAATTCACATTAAAAATGAAGTTCTTTCATGTCATTTATGATGCATATGATTTATATTGAGTCTAATATTGAGTCTCGACAGTAATCCGTGCGCCTCATTGCCTTTTCTTTTTGCCACATTTTCGCTTGTTGGAAGTTTTATTTTGAAAGGGACACACAAGTCAATATGACTCTCAGCAGAGTATTTCTCTATCGGTTAATGCAGCGAGACCCAAGGGAGACGTGCGTCTCTCAGAAAAAGGTTAAGTGGAGCGTGGCTGCAGACTCGCCTCCGACAGGCCTCGGCAGCGCGTCCGAGGTTGGATGTGTGGCCGCTCTAGGTTGATTACACGGTCAGTGACAAAAAGGCAGACGCGCAGTAGAGGTAGGATGTGTGTGGGAGCCGTTACAGGAAAGACCAGATGACCAACTCGGGGCGGTTGGAATAAAATAAATGTTAAAAGAGTAAAAGATAAATAGATAATGTTGATTTGTAGAATAGCTCAAATAATCAGTGAAGAAAAGTGAAGAAAATGCAAATAAACGTTTCTCATATTGAATTGTTTCTTCATCACAACAGATTTGTGGACACGGGTGAGATGCACGAGACCTTCCCCTACAGAACCAAAGCACTTTTTGCCTTCGAGGAGATTGACGGCGTGGACGTGTGCTTCTTCGGCATGCACGTCCAAGAGTATGGCTCGGAATGCCCATTCCCTAACACTAGGTGGGTACATAACGTATAGTATAGCACATTACCATAAAGGAATGGCACTGCATCTGAAACTCACCTTGTTCCCTACTGTCTTCCTCTGCAGACGGGTCTACATATCATACCTTGACAGTATTCACTTCTTCAAACCTCGGATCCTACGCACAGCAGTGTACCACGAGATCCTCATCGGCTATCTGGAATATGTCAAGAAACTCGGGTAAGCCTCTGTCTGTTTAATCCTTTTATCACCTCCGCTCATGTAATACGCTGCTGTGTGCTTTGTGTTGGGGATTCAGTACTCTTTGGTCTTACTTTTGGTTTTCGGATATGCCCACAGGTATGCCCAGGGTCACATCTGGGCATGTCCGCCCAGTGAAGGAGACGACTACATATTCCACTGCCATCCCATCGACCAAAAGATCCCAAAGCCCAAGAGGCTGCAGGACTGGTACAGGAAGATGCTGGACAAGGCCTTTGCTGAGAGAATTCTGCATGACTACAAGGTTAGGAGGAGACATTTTCAATACAGACACAAGGCTTACATATACATCTGAAGTCTGTAGAATTTTTAAATCAAAGGACAGATCTACAAGTATGGATTTACTGTGTTCCTTATCATACTTCCTGGTAGAATTATGTGGGTTGTTGCTTTTTGAACACATGCAACGTTGTCTTGTATATGGTATGTGTACACCGCAAGGAGCATTTCTCACCAAGCTGTGAGTGACGAGAACGAGCCCGACCATCTTGAGGCGCCGATGCACGAGTGTTCAACACTTGCTCATGTTCGCAGTATAACAAACTGATTGCTCTTTATGTCAGACTATGTTTGAACGGCAATGCAATGCATTTCTTTTTGTGAATGATACAGGACCTACTAGCATTGTCATGGATGTATTAGGACTGTGAAGGCTGACGATGAGGCAGCGGCCGCCTGCACGCTTCCTCCCGTCAGCTGTTCTAGTGCTGCCTTTATGCACGGCGGTGGAGACGAACCCAAAAAAACACACAGCGGGACGCGGCGGTCCGGTGATTTGGAAATGTTTGACAAGGAACTTCATAAAGACACTTAAAATAACGATCTCTGCCCTTACAAAAAGCTCTGACTTGGATAACTTTATGGAGCCATCGATGTACAGGGCTCCAGACTAACCTATTTTACTAGGAGCACTGGCGCCCCTAACTCAGAATTTTTAGGGGCGCAAGCAGAAAATTTAGGGGCAAACATTAAATAGACCTGCAACGCATCTATTAAAATGTTTCCCAATTGTAACTATATTAGGCCTATTGATATTGTATTGCCAGCATGTTTTGGACCACACTGACAACAGATGATACAGTTCATTGTGTTTTCGATTTTGCATCACCATGTGAAATTCTTCAGACATTCCTTTTTCCTTTTTTTTGTGCCCATTTTCACCACAACCACCTCTACATCTGAGCCCTCTGATTTGTCCTACTCTATCTCTGCTGACTCCAGGAAAATAGCCTAGTTATTGGCCCAAAAGTAACTAGTAGGAGCTAGGTGACATTATCAACTAATTTGCATTATAGCCTATGCTATTCTGAAAGAGGCTAAATGAACAGAAAATGCTGACCAGGTAGTGTACAAATTAACTAGGCCTATTTACATATTTACAAACTCACTTTACACACTTTTTTTGTTGCCATATTACTACAAGGTTAGCTTTTTATAGATATGCAGTGGCCTATTGAATGTGGACATATCAAACAATTTTCGTGTTCACAAACGTCCCCTGACACACGGTGCTGTCTGCTGGCTGCTGCAGGTGGCGGGGGGTTTCTATCAGACTGCCCGTGTGACTGAGTGCTGTCAGCGGTGAGGAGTAGACAGCTCCGTTGCTACTCTGCTTTTGAGCGCGCGGTTAAAAAATAAATCTAACAGCCTTATCGCTATGGCGGAAAGTCGGCAGGTATAGCGGAAAAAGTCACCAGTTGGCAACATGTTAAAGACGTGACGACAGCGGGACACTGACATGAGAGTAGGTTACGTGATCCGCGCTGTTGATCACTCGCGGACTTATCTCTCCCTCTCCCTCTCCCGCTCTCTCTCTCTCTCTCTCTCTCTCTCTCTCTCTCTCTCTCTCTCTCTCTCTCTCTCTCTCTCTCTCTCTCTCTCTCTCTCTCTCTCTCTCTCTCTCTCTCTCTCAGTACTAATAATAATGATACAAATGTCGGCAAATTTTCCGTTCGCGCACGTGCCCCTAGTTTTAAAAACTACTCGCACTGTCTCCAAAAATGCGAGCATTTGACGGGCTGTTAAATGAATAATAAACAGCGCGCTGCACATTAGAACAGCATGTACATTAAAGATCTCGTATCCGTCCTGAGAGGGCAAACATGATAATTTTTCTTCTCAAGAAATGTTATATTTCTTATCCTTACAGAAGACTTCTTTGTATTTTTTAAGTCAGTTGAATTTTCTTTCAAGTTAAATGCAAATGAGCACAGTTAATATTCCAAAAGGCACACGCTCTTCCTTGACCGTTTTCAATCTGTGGTTCTATAGTTCTGTAGTACTGTAAGTCCAATACTGCATTTAATTTTATATGGGTGTTTTACATGTGTATCCAGTGTTTCCCCTAGAATTTTTTTGGAGTATGTGTGCCGCGTGCGTACCAAATTTCTAGAAGAGATTGACAAAAACGAATTCCATTTGGGATGACAGCCCGCTAAAAATTATGGCATAGGGTTATGCTTTCACATTCGGTACAAAGTACATGTGGTGTTTCTCACAGGATTTTTAGATCCTGCTGGGTGAGAATGGACCTTCTAGAGGGGTCTGGGGGCATGCCCCTGCAGAAGAAAATCTTATCCTTTTAAAGTTAAATGCATCAATCTGGTGCACTTTGAGAGGCGAAATCTGATTTATTTATTTATTTATTTTTTTATAATTCTTTTTATTTGGAAATGTATTATGAACACAATCATATTCTGAGCATACATTTTAGCAGACATATCCATAGTTTTTTGTTGTTTTTTGTTTACATACACATACGAACAACAGTATCCCACCCACCCCACCCACTTGAACATGTAGTACACACACTTAGACTAACAAAAAGAAGAAAATAGAAAAATAAATACAGTAAAAATAAATAAATAAAATAGTAAGCAAGGTCATCATACTTTGTCGTGCCAAAAGTCACCATGTACTTGTTCACATGCATATTCACAAACACTCTACATTATAGGCTGGCATGCCAGCATCAATCCACATCGTAATTACACAGACAATGCATCATGCATACATACGGTACTCTATCCGAAAAACAGTTTTATAATTGGATTGGCCCAGAAGTGACCAAATCGGTAATTAAACCAAAAAAAAAAAAAAAAAAAAAAAAACTACTGTACGCTACATGATATAGGGCCCTAATGCAAGAAATATAGCTATGGGGTATCAGGTATAGTTTTGAGTTTCCCTATGTATTTCAAAACCGGATCCCAGGTGGAGTAGAATTTGTCCCTTGACCCCCTAAGCGAGTATTTAATTTTCTCTAATTGTATAAAGTGCATCAGGTCACACATCCACAAAGACGCTTTGGGAGGGTTTTTTGATTTCCAATGTAATAATATTCTTCTGCGTGCAAGCAGGGTCACAAAGGCCAGTATGTTTTTATAACTTTTTCTTACTATAGAATGTCTACGATCTGTGATGCCAAATATAGCTGCTGCTGCATTTGGTTGGAAATCAATATTGAGCGCCTCAGATAATGTTTTAAAAATCATAGGCCAGTAAGTGACCAGAGCAGGGCATGACCAGAACATATGGGTTAAATTGGCAGGGGTGTGATGACATCTGTTACAACTAGCATCAGAATCAGGATATATTTTAGCTAATCTTGCTTTGGAAAAGTGAGTCCGGTGTAAAACTTTAAATTGTATTACACTTAATTTTGCACAAGAAGTGCTGTCATTCACTCTTAGTAAAGCACAGTTCCACATGTCATCTTCCATGTCCTCCCCCAATTCATCCGCCCAGTCCGCCCTTATCTTCGCGATGGTTATGGTTTTAAGAGAAGCTATACAATCATGTATTCTAGAAATTAGCCTTTTCGAATTGAATGGGGATTCTAGTAGGTCATCTAAGCCTGACACTGAAGATACATTTGGAAAGTTGGGGTCATGGCTCATAAGGAAGTGGCGTACTTGAAAATATCGAAACAGGCTAGATCGAGGAAGGCCAAATTTTTGTGATAAGTCATTAAAGCTGGCAAATACACAATTTATGTACATATCTTTAAATTTAGAAATGCCTTGTCTCCGCCAAAAAGAGAATGTAGCATCTAATTTAGCTGGGGGGAAAAGATGGTTGTTGCATATAGGGCTTAAGCTAAGAATTTGTTTGGAACCAAAGAACCGTCTCATTTGAAACCAGATCTTCAAAGTATTGATGACAATTGGGTTGTTTGTGAACTGGGTAGTAGAAACGGGAAGACTGGAAGTGACCAGAGCCGTGAGAGACGTTGAGATGCATGATGTAGCTTCATACTGGCACCAGTCTGTATCCGGAGTATGAAGCCAAAACATTATTTTTTGAACATTTGCAGCCCAGTAGTAGTAAAAAAAGATTAGGAAGAGCTAGGCCTCCCTGTAATTTAGGCTTCTGTAGAAGCTCTAAACGTACCCTAGGGTTCTTGCCATTCCAAATAAAAGAAATAAAAGCGCTATCAATACATTTAAAGAAAGACCTAGGAAGGTAAAGTGGGATACATTGAAACAGGTAGAGGAATTTTGGGAGCACACTCATCTTGATGCAGTTAACTTTACCTGCTAAGGACAAGTGGAGTGTTCTCCATTTCTTTAGATCTAGATCTGATTTAATTTTGTGCTCTGTAAACAACTGTCGTATGTCCTGCCTAAAACTATTTTCTGTAATAATTTGGAGACACAAGTAGGGGTGTAACGGTACACAAAAGTCACGGTTCGGTACGTACCTCGGTTTTGAAGTCACGGTATGGTTCATAGTTAACGGAGAATGAACATCTTTAGTTGTCAGTAACTAGCTGACAGTATGTAATATACAAATAAAATGCATAACACATGCAACTCTCCAATAAATAAAATACTTATTAAATACTAGTGTAGGTGCAGCATAAACTAAAATTGCAATGAAAAAATATAGTGATAATGCTCAGCAGGCTCTGTAAGCTGGTATGTAAAAAAAAGGGTATGTTATCTTTAAGGGTCTTTTTGACTTTAAAAAAATAAAATATTGCTGCAGCTCTCTTAAACTCTAAAGTGCTCTTATAAATATAACAATTATCAAATAAAAGTGCTACTGCTGCATTAATTGAATGACAGCTTGTTTATGTTTAGTATAAAAAAGAAAATAGTGTCTGGGTTTTGCCCAGCTCGTTTTTCTTCACAGTAATGGTGATAGTATGCGCATGCATGTTCGACGTGTTGCCTCCTACATAAGCGATCGCGGTGAAACAATAACCTGTGTGCCGACATTGTTCCACACGTCTATCACTGTTTTCATAATTCACCTGGAATCCGAAGTTATCCCTCAAACGGGATTTGAATGACAGGGGGGCGCCTGCAAGCTCCGGTTTCCTGTTGTCTTTCGCCATGCAGTTCGCTCTCTGTTCGAAAGCATTGTATAACATTTTGATTTGCACTACTCATAGACAGTAAAAGAGGGGGGGAACGCTGCTACTACAACTGCTAATAGTGATGCAAACGGAACACTAGAGCGGAGAGGTGTGTATCCCTTGCTCTGACTGCAGCTGGGAGGGACTGCTGCGTGAGGACTCGGCCGCCTGTCAGTGCTCTGGGAAGGGCGGGAGTGGCCGTTGAGCACCCGCTGCTCGTTTAGAAGTGTTAAGAGCGATACATGCTTTAGCGACAGGGTCTCTAAAAGTCACCAATAACACCAGAAAAAGTAGCTAGATTGGTCGCTGGTGGCTTTTTTTGAAAAAGAGTCGCCAGAGGGGTCTGAAAAGTCGTTGAATATAGCGGCTAAATTGCTAACACTGCCTGACCCTCATGCTCATCAGAGCTAATAGACTCTCAATCGCTGGCTGCTACTGCGCATGTGCGAGCGGAGCCGGAGGCTAAATGGTCCGGGGGGAACTCCGACGACAAGTTTCAAGTTCCACACCGCAAAACAAGCCTGTACATTCGCCACAAACGGACCGCGGTCCATCTCTGTAACACCAAATACGTGCCTGTACCGTCACAGTACGGTACAAATACGTGTATCGTTACACCCCTAGACACAAGCCATGTAAACTATTGAAGAAAACATGTGGATTTCAATAAAAATATGAAAATAAAATACAATAAACTCTTAAGATCTAATATAGACAGGTCCTGTCTAGTACTCATTTCTGGAATAATCTGAATCACCTCACCTTGAAACTAGCCTATTGATTTTTTTTTTTTATGCAAATAGCCTTGTTGAAAATAAATGAATTAACAAAGACTACACATCATGATTAGCCTATCAACATGTGTGCTACATACATAAGGCAAATTCCCTATTCCGACCATTATCATCTAGCCTATTTCTTTATTTAAAACATAGAAATAAAGTAGCAT
This sequence comes from Hyperoplus immaculatus, assembly GCA_949357725.1. Taxonomy (NCBI): domain Eukaryota; kingdom Metazoa; phylum Chordata; class Actinopteri; order Uranoscopiformes; family Ammodytidae; genus Hyperoplus; species Hyperoplus immaculatus. The sequence continues at coordinate 32,670,460 of OX442355.1, read as the reverse complement.
TGCAAATACAAAAAAATAAAGCTTGTAGGCCTACAATAGTCTGCTGTCTACAAGATAACTTGTAGACAGCAAGATAACAGTTTAAACAATAAATAATTAATATGTCCCTTGAAAATAAATGAATGCTTTTCTGAGAATGTCAAAGGCAGTAGCAGTATGGCACTTCTGTAAACTTACTGAAACGTGTGCATGCCGTTTTTTTTCTGCTCTACTGTTGATACGGATTGGTTGTGTTGCCACGGCGACGTAGCGTTTTTAACTTTCTAAGTTTTGCTCAGCACTTTTTCCTGTTCAACGTCCCTGTTACTGAGTCCCTAATATCTCCATAGCCTGGCTCCGCCCGCCTACCTACTTCCGCTCAATTTTCATTCACTTCAGTAGTCAGTCTGGGGCTGAAGTGTATTCATGGGTTCCTTCTCCAGCCAGACCTTTGGCAGTCCAATCAGCGAACAGAGCGAGTGGCTGAAAACGATGACGTCGAAGTCGCGCTCCAGTTTCAGTTGAATGCTGCGTTCCTTTATAGTCGGAACTCGGAGATTTCCGACTTGGTAGTTCCGAGTTCCGACCTGTCTGTGTTCCAGTCATAGATAGTAAATAATATGGATGTAGCATCCGGGCTGACCTCAGTTATTCACACGGCATCCAATAATCCTGGTTTGTGCACGTCGCCATTTTGTGAGGGGGAGGGAGATAGCTGACGTATAGCTCCGAGGCAAAGTGAGGGACAACGGGCGTAGAGCTGTCACTCAAGAGATCGCGCCAATAGATTTTAACCTCCAAAAGAATAAAAACTAGCGTGGGCCAAAAAAATTCACCCCCCTCAGTGTTGTCATGGAGATATGACCTAAACATACAGACTAAAATGGTTTCGTGGCCCAGGCTGTAAATAGGTTTAATAATGCTGTGAAAACGGCATGTTTAACATTGGAGTCAATGAGAGATGGCTGTCTTCTGCTCCCAGCGCCCAGTGGCACTTCCTGGTTACTACAGTTGTGGTCACTTCCTTATTGGATGCTGGTAAAAATCGCTGAGGTTGGGGCTTGGTTCCAGTGCATCTGCTCGGGAAAGTATGGACGCCTACAACCTTTCTCATCCAAATAACTAAACGTTAGGCTCTAGCAAGTTACCGTTCCCAGGTACGGTAGATCCATAGACTACAATATGTAGTGAAGTAGGAAATTTCCGAGTTCCCTGTACAACTGGAACGCACCGTCAGAAGCCGGCTCATGACATACGTCACTACAAACGTATGCGATTGGTTGGCTAATCCAGAGTGGCGCTGAGCAGATCCAATAGTTTTAAACTTCAACAGACACCGGCCTCCAAGTGAGTGAACGTTTGCCAATTACAGCAGTTCCAGACCTTCTGTACAAATGAAATGAAGTACGATGGTCTGGTTGGACCAGGCTAATATCTCCATAGAGCAGTCATGTTAGTCATGCTCCTGCTCATTGGCTTCCGTGTTTAAAGGTGCGAACACACCAAACGCGTTGGGTGCGGTGGCGGCGTTCCTATTTTTGCATAGGGAACCATTGGTTTAGCCGCGGTAAAGCGGTGCGTTGGTCGCGGTAGCCGTGTTACCAAAGCGCCTACCGTACCAACGCGCAAGTTCAAAAAATTTAACTTTTTCTGCTCCAACGCGTGACGTTTAGCCGCGTTAGCCAACCAGCCTGGGAGAATGACCCGACGTCACGGACATCGGCACGGTGGGAGGACAGTGTACACAGAGGCTGAGAAACACCGAGGAGGAAATGTATTTGCGGCTGGCTGGTGCTGTATGAAGCCGCTCGGGGATAGAAGACGTGCGGAAAGTGAGCCAGTGGAATGGGCTTCCTGGTTAATTCAGTGAATATGTGCGGCTGTGCTTTAGCCGATAAACCAAGGTAGCACCGGTCGGATAGCATTAGTTAACTCACCCGGTTGTGTGCGGCCACCATCTCCATATAATGAACCCAAACATAACTGCTAAGTCCGGGGAACTTTCACAACGAGTAGGCTACAGCGAAGCACCAGTGTTTAGGCCTATATCTACGCCAGCCACGGTCCCATCACAGCCAGGTAGGGTAATGTAGGCTACTTGCCTTTATTTTGTACTGCCGTGCACACAATGCTGCTGTAAATGTGTTTGGTATGATGCTGCCTTGCTGTTTGTGTTCATTTCCGAGCGGCGTGAATCTGCAATGCTGTTTTAAGGCTATTTGTTCCGTTCAGTTGCTGTTTATTTGTCTTCTGGCACAATTGTTGGCCGTGTTGTTGTTGTTTTTGTGCGGACATGATCGCTGTTGTGTCAGGTCGGGTCTGATCGCAGCCATGGTTGATTAGGGGAATAAATATATCGGGGGAGACTAGCTGCGTAGGTGCGTTGGGCGCGTTGAACCATTTTTTGACACAAAATGACCAAGCGCCAGATCAAGTGCGTTGGGCACGTTGGCCACCGCACCCAACGCGTTTGGTGTGTTTGCACCTTAACAAGTGCGCACCGAATGCACACACGCATCGCGCCGCACGCAGACACACAGATCAGCTGATGGGATGATCAGACGAGAGGTTGTAAAAGACACGAGGGGTAGACCGACAGTTCTGCGCAGACGCTCGCAAAATATTACTACAGAATCAATGAAAAATTGATTTAAAAAAATAAAATTATTTTAAATTTAAAAAGGCTGCTGTTGGCCTGGCGGGGGGTCCCGTTGGCCTGGCGGCCTGTATAATGGTAGGGGAAACACTGGTATCTATTTTTATATTCAAGGTGTTGTTTTGTTCAGGTCATTAGGACTCTTTCTTATCAAAATGATTACTTTTAGCTAAAGTTTTAAGATGGAGATTAGATAACCTGGTAGTCTCCACATTAATCTCCATTATTATATTGTTTGAAACAGTATTGTTGTATTAGATATTATGTAAATTGTGTGAATTTTATTTAATATTTTTTTTTAAATAGTTTATTTGTAAGTTTTATATATATATATATATATATATATATATATATATATATATATATATATATATATATATATATATATATATATATATATATATATATATATATATATATATATTAGGACTGTCAAGCGATTAAAAAAAATAATCTAATTAATTACAGGCTCTGTGATTAATTAATCTAAATTAATCGCATACTTTTATGACACTTTTATACCTGTTTATAAACAGCTGTATAGCCTGCTACAGTTTGTTTCTCTCTCTCTCTCTCTCTCTCTCCCTCCCTCCCTCCCCGCGATTCATTCACCATCGTCCTCATAGGCAAAAATATTGACACTCACGGGGCGGGAGACGAAACAGCTAGCAAACAAAATTGAGACACACACAGAGGAAGATTGAGAGATACTGTTTTGAACCTATATTGTTACACCACTAAATCAATAATGCACAGACACTGCGGAGAATAAAGTAAGATGTCTTCCTGCCTTCATGCTTATTTTCCATAGAGCCCTCGGCCCCGCCCTTTCCTCTGCTTCTCTCTCCCTTTCACCCGTGCGGGCTGTAAGCTACAGGTGCAGCTGGCCGAGCTGCGCACCATTTTGCACCGGGTCAAAGGGCATTATAGAAGTGCGATTAATCTGCGTTCATTTTTCGGTGATTAATTAATCGAAATTAACGCGTTAATTTGACAGCCCTAATATATATATATATATATATCACACACACACACACACACACACACACACACACACACACACACACATACATACACACACAGTGTAGTGTGAAAGTTTGTGAACCCCTTGAGCCTTTTGGAATTTTATTTATTTTAACCATTATTAATTCATTTTTATCAATACCAGTATTTCTTATATGAAATAACAGATGTTTGTTTATCAATTCAACATTTTTCTTTTCCAGAAATCAACTGTTAAAACAGATAAAACTAATTATTTGACAAATGTTGTATGTGCAAAAGTTTGTGAACCCTGAGCTGCATTGCTTAAATCGAGCAAGGTAAACACAATCAGATGGGCCAAATCGAGTGATGAAATAGACCAATGTAATGAGAGATCTTCAGGGAAGAAATTGGGCGGCACTAGATAAAACAAAGATAAAACCAGGTCATTTTAGGCCCAACAAACTGAACCCATACAGGTCAGACATGCTCAAAGGGGAAAAAATCTCAGAGGATCTCAGAAATAGAGTTTTGATACTGCACATTTGTCCTGGGACAGCTATAAATTCATATAAAAAAGTTTGAGCTCCATCGGTCCACCGTGAGGCAAATCATCTACAAATGGAGAGCTTTAATAGTGACTTAACATCTGCCTAGAAGTGGACTTCCTTCACAATATCCTCAAGCACCACAAGAAAAGGGATTTTTCAGGTAAAAGCCAACCCAAACATTACATCTGGAGATTTGCAGACCATTTGCCACCACCGTTCTTCACTTGGGAGAAGGTTCTCTTGGTGGTAGGCAGAGTTGCGTTTTTGCCCAAACAGTTAAATTTTGGACAAATCTGTCCACAGAAAAGACTCCAGGTGCTCTCTGGCAAAGTTGTGACAAGCACTTTTGTTCTTTTTTGAGAGTAGAGGCTTCTTCAGCAACCCTCCCTTGAAAGCGATGTTGACTTATTCTTATTCTTATTGTGGAACCATGCACATCTGTCCCAGATGCTGCAAGAGAGGTCTGCAAATCACTAGATGTAATGTTTGGGTTGGCTTTCAAATGAAAAATTACTTTTTTTGTGGTGCTTATGATATTTTTGAAGGAAGTCTACTTCTAGGCAGATGTTCAGTGACTCTTAAAGCTGTCCATTTGTAGATGATTTGCCTCACGGTGGACCGATGGAGCTCAAACTTTTTTTTTTATTAATTTATAGCTGTCCCCAGACAAATGTGCAGCATCACAACTCTATTCCTGAGATCCTCTGAGATTTTTTTTCGCTTTTAGCATGTCTAACCTGTATGGGTTCACTTTGGTGAGCCTAAACTGACCTGGTTTGATCTCTGTTTTATCTAGTGCCGCCCAATTTCTTCCCTAAAGATCTCTCACTACATTGGTCCATTTCATCACTCAATTTGGCCCATCTGATTGTGTTTACCTGCTCCATTTAAGCAATGCAGCTCAGGGTTCACAAACTTTTGCAGATACAACATTTGTCAAATAATTTGTTTTATCTGTTTTAACAGTTGATGTCTGGAAAAGAAAAATGTTATATATGTTTTATATATATATATATATATATACACACACACACACACACACACACACACACACACACACACAGATATATATATATATAGTGTGTTCAATTTGGCACTGGATATAAAAGGGCATTCTTTTTTGACAAAGTGTGTTGCATTTTGAGGCTCTAAAGTACTGTTTCAAGTACCGTTTAAGCCCCAGAACCGTTTCAAAAGTAACAATACCCAACCCTATATATACAGTATCTCACAAAAGTGAGTACACCCCTAACATTTCTTCAAATATTTCATTATATCTTTCCATGCGACAACACTGAATAAATGACACTTTGATACAATGTCAAGTAGTCAGTGTACAGCTTGTATAACAGTGTAAATTTACTGTCCCCTCAAAATAACTCGACACACAGCCATTAATGTCTAAACTGCTGGCAACAAAAGTGAGTACACCCCTAAGAAAAAATGTCCAAATTGGGCCCAAAGTGTCAATATTTTGTTTTGCCATCATTATTTTCTAGCACTGCCTTAACCCTCTTGGGCATGTAGTTCACTAGAGCTTCACAGGTTGCAACTGGAACCCTCTTCTACCCATTCATGACGACATCAAGGAGCTGGTGGATATTAGAGTCCTTGCGCTCCTCCATCTCCCGTTTTAGGATGCCCCAAAGATGCTCAATAGGGTTTAAGACTGGAGACATGCTTGGCCAGTCCATAACCTTTACCCTCAGCTTCTTTAACAAGCCAGTGGTCGTTCGGAGGGGTGTTTGGGGTCGTTATCATGTTGCAGTACTGCCCTGCGGCCCAGTTTATGAAGGGAGGGGATCATGCTCTGCTTCAGTATGTCACAGTACATGTTAGAATTCAATGAACTGTAGATCCCCAGTGCTGGCAGCACTCATGCAGCCCCAGACCATGACACTCCAACCACCATGCTTGACTCTAGGCAAGACACACTTGTCTTTGTACTCCTCACCTGGTTGCCGCTCCACACTCTTAACACCATCTGAACCAAATAAATGTATTTTGGTCTCATCAGACCACAGGACATGGTTGCAGTAATCCATGTCCGTAGTCTGTTTGTCTTCAGCAAACTTTTTGTGGGGTTTCTTGTGCATCATCTTTAGAATAGGCTTCCTTCTGGGATGACAACCATGCAGACCAGTATGATGCAGAGTGCGGCGTATGGTCTGAGCACTGACAGGTTGACCCCCCACCCCTTCAAGCCCTTCAGCAATGCTGGCAGCACTCATACGTCTATTTTCCAAAGCCAACCTCTGTGTACGACGCTGACCATGTGCACTCAACCTTCGTAAACTGGGCCGCAGGGTGGTATTGCAACATGATAACGACCCCAAACACACCTCCAAGACGACCAGTGGCTTGCTAAAAAAGCTGAGGGTAAAGGTTATGGCCTGGCCAAGCATGTCTCCAGACCTAAACCCTATTGAGCATCTTTGGGGCATCCTCAAATGGAAGGTGGAGGAACGCAAGGTCTTTAATATCCACCAGCTCTGTGATGCTGTCATAAATGGGTGGAAGAGGGTTCCAGTTGCAACCTGTGAAGCTCTAGTGAACTACATGCCCAAGAAGGTTAAGGCAGTGCTGGAAAATAATGGTGGCCACACAAAATATTTACACTTTGGGCCCAATTTGTAAATTTTTTCTAAGGGGTGTACTCACTTTTGTTGCCAGCAGTTTAGACATTAATGGTTGTGTGTCGAGTTATTTTGAGGGGACAGTAAATTTTCACTGTTATACAAGCTGTACACTGACTACTTTACATTGTATTAAAGTGTCATTTATTCAGTGTTGTCCCATGGAAAGATATAAAGAAAAATGTGAAGAAATGTGAGGGGTGTACTCACTTTTGTGAGATACTGTATGTTGATCTTGAATCTTCCATGTTTTTTGTTTTTTTTGCCTCTCAGGATATCTGTAAACAGGCGACAGAGGACCGTCTGACCAGCGCTAACGAGCTGCCCTACTTTGAAGGTGACTTCTGGCCCAACGTGCTGGAGGAGAGCATCAAAGAGCTGGAGCAGGAGGAGGAGGAGAGGAAGAAGGAGGAAAACACCGCTGCCACTGAAACACCTGAGGTACATGACAATGGCTCGTGGTTTGATGAACAACAAACATCCATATGAATTTACCACTACACTTTCTTGTTATGTTCCATCGTCTTTGACCGGCCATTTTCCACTCTGAGCTTCTGTAGATTAACTGTTTTATATACTCAAGTGCTTGCTGTCAAAAATCTGTGAATATCTCCTCACAACCCGCTACCTGTCTGTACTGTGTGTGCGCTGAAAAAAACATCCAGTGTTAAAACACAGCCATGGCTCTGTAAACGGGCATGTTGATAGCTTCGCGTGCCCCCTTTGTTTACGCACCCTTTGTTTTACCTGCCTGTTTACAGAGCCTAGGCTGTGTATCAAAACCAGATTGTTTTCAAGGGCACACAGTACGGACAGGTAGCGGATCGTGAGGCGAGATATTCACTGATTTAGATAAACCGTGATTTTGACACAAGCATTTTCCAAAAAATCTAAATCACCACTGCACCTTTTTAAGCCTTTTTAAAATCAACACATTTTGAATAGAATCTGAATTGTAATGATCTCGAATGAGAGGTTGGATCAAGGGGACATCAAAGTGTATCATAACCAAAATCCTCACTGTAATAAATCCTAATATTCTGTCAAAAATCAACACAGGTAATGTGTGATAATTGAGTGAACTCTTTCTTTAATATATGTCATCGTATATCCGCCACAGGGCACACCAAGTGACAGCAAAAACGCTAAGAAGAAGAACAGCAAGAAGACTAATAAAAACAAGAGCAGCGTTAGCCGGGCCAATAAGAAGAAGCCCGGCATGCCCAATGTCGCCAACGACCTGTCCCAGAAGCTCTACGCCTCCTTGGAGAAGCACAAAGAGGTCAGATTTGTCTTGTTTTTATATATCGTTTCTAACAAAACACTGTCTTGAAGATCAACTTTTCTGATCCTTTTCTGTGCTTTTTTTCACTGTCTGCTGAAGGTGTTCTTTGTGATCCACCTCCACTCCGCCCCCATGGCCAATACCCTGCCCCCCATCTCTGACCCTGACCCCTTGCTCTCTTGTGACCTGATGGACGGCCGCGACGCCTTCCTGACTCTGGCCCGGGACAAACACTGGGAGTTCAGCTCCCTGCGGAGGTGCAAGTGGAGCACCATGTGCATGCTAGTGGAGCTGCACAACCAGGGACAGGACCGCTTTGTCTACACGTGCAACGAGTGCAAGCACCATGTTGAGACACGCTGGCACTGCACTGTGTGCGAGGTGAGATACTGCTTTAACCCTAGTAGCGTGCTGTATTCTGTTTTTCTTTTTTCCTTTTTTTTTATAGATTATTTTGACATGCAGAGAACAACCATGGGCAGGATTCGAACCCGTGGTCTGCTGCTTCTGAGGACGGAGCCTCTTTTGGCGGTGCTCTTAGCACAACACCACGAGCGCCCCCCATGTATTCTGTTTGAAATTACTGGTGTTCCAATGTCCTGGATCTATCAGACTAGGAGAGTCAAGGATAAATCAAGAATTATATTTGGGGACGGAATCAAATTTCTTTTATGAACAGCAAAAGTACATTTGACCAATCTATTTACAAGAGTTGGTTGGACTCATTTTAATGACTGTTTCTTCGTCTGTCCTTTCCTGCAGGACTTCGATCTGTGCATAAGCTGTTACAACACGAAGGGACACGAGCACACAATGGTGAAGTGGGGCCTTGGCCTGGACGACGACAACAACCAGGGTGGAGATTCCAAGAGCCCTCAGGAAAGCCGGCGCTTAAGTATCCAGCGCTGCATCCAGTCCCTGGTCCATGCCTGCCAGTGTCGCAATGCCAACTGCTCTCTGCCGTCCTGCCAGAAGATGAAGCGAGTGGTGCTGCACACCAAGAGCTGCAAGCGCAAGACCAACGGTGGCTGCCCTGTATGCAAGCAACTCATCGCTCTGTGCTGTTACCACGCAAAGCACTGTCAGGAGAACAAGTGTCCTGTCCCGTTCTGTCTGAACATCAAGCACAAGCTACGCCAGCAGCAGCTGCAGCACAGGCTCCAGCAGGCCCAGCTGATGAGGAGAAGAATGGCTACCATGCAAGGCAGAACCATGCCACTTCCATCCCCGCCAGCCTCCGCCGCCCCCACCACTCCCACCTCCCACGCCCAGCCCAACACTCCCCAGCAGCCCCTCTCCAACCAGCCACAGACCCCCAACTCAGCGGGCGTCATGTCTCCCTCTTTCCCCAACACACCGCGCAATGGCCAGCCTCAAGCACCGGTGTCTCAGGGCAAGCCCGGGCCCCAGGCCTCGCCTCTACACCAGCAGCAGTCCCCGCTCCCCCAGCAGCCACAGCCATCGCAGCAGCTACAGCAGCAGCCTCCCCTCGCCGCAGTCAAGATGGCACGGCACATCGAGAGGATGGCCCAGGCCCAGCAAAACCAACAGAACTACCGGGTCAACATGAACGGCTTGGCCATGAACCCCCAGCAGCCACAGCAGCTCATGACAGGACCCATGCAGGCACCCATGCAGATGGTGCCGGGGCCCAGGGGGCCACAGGTCGTGCAGCCGGGCATGGCCCTGGGGCAGTGGCCTGGAGCCCCAGGGCCCATGCAGGCAGCTCAGACCCAACAACCAGGCCTGGTCCCTGGCCAGACCCCACAGCAGGCCATGACCATGCAGCGAGCCATGATGGCTCCCGGGCAGCAACCTCAGCCAAGCCAGAGGATGCTGATTCCACAGCAGCCTGTTCCCCGGCCGCAAACACCCCAGAGACCTGGTGCTATTGCACCCAACGCTCTCCAGGACCTCCTCCGCACCCTCAAGTCTCCCAGCTCGCCACAGCAGCAGCAGCAGGTTCTCAACATCCTGAAGTCCAATCCTCAGCTAATGGCGGCGTTCATCAAACAGAGGACAGCCAAGTACCATGCCAACCAGCCGCCGCAGCAAGCAGGTCAGCCACAACAGCCCGGCATTCCAGCGATGCAGGCTATGGCCATGCCAGGAGGAGCGGTGCAGAGGCCGGGGATGCCCCCTCAGCAGCCTCCTGCGCAGGGCATGGCAGCGTTAGGGGCTCAAGGGCAGCTGATCAACGCAGCACACACCAACCCTCAGATCCAGGAGCTCTACAGGCGGCAGCTCTTAAGACAACAGCAGCAGCAGCAGCAGCAACAACAACAACAACAGCAGGGGGTGATGCCTCAGGGCCATCCAGGCCAGTTCCCTGCTCAGACGCAGGGGACAGCAGCTACGTACTCCCAGCTCCGCATGCAGCAACAGCAGCAGCAGATAGCCATGCAGGCGGGCGCAGGCGCTGCTGCCGGACCTATGGGCCAGCTCCCACCCATGGCTCAGATGGCCCAGGCTGGCATGGGGGGGATGGACTCTTCCCAGACCTTACTGCATCAACGAATGCTCCAGCAGCAGCAGCTTCCCCAGCAGCAGCAGCAGGCCGTCCTCAAGCAGCAAATGGGCTCTCCTGCCCAGCCCAGCCCCATGAGCCCCCAGACCCACCTGCTGGCCGGCCAGCCCCAGGGTGGAGCCCACCTCCCCGGCCAGCCCACACTAGCCAACGCCCTCAACAACCAGGTCCGCTCCCCCGTGCCAGTCCAGTCCCCTTGTCTGCCCTCTCAGCAGCAGCGGCCACATTCCAGTCCCTCACCGCAGGTCCAGAACCAGCCGCAGCCCTCGCCACAGCATCCACACCCCCCACACTCGGGTTCCCCTCACCCAGGACTCGGGGGCCCACTGTCGGGCTCCATGGAGCAGGGACATTTGGGGGCGCCCGAACAAAGCGCCATGCTACCGCAGCTTAACACTCCCAACAGAGGGGGGCTGAACAGTGACTTGGGCATGGGGGGAGACGCTACAGGGGACACTCTTGAGAAGTTTGTGGAGGGATTGTAGCATTTTTCTGCTGGGAACTTAAAGACCTCCTTCCACTTCTGTGTCTTGTAAGAGGGCTTTGTTTGTTCTTTATAAGGTTGAGAAGGTTTTTTTTTGTACTTGACATGTAAAAAGTTTCAACTGTTGTAAAAAGGAAAATTTGGTCGAGGAAAAAACAAAAAAGGTAACACTTTTAGGGAATGCAATTGTTTCCTGAAGCCAAGCGATGGGTATTTCTTCCTTAAGATGTTGAGGGATTTGCAAGTTTCATTCTTAAATTAAATTAAATTTAAATCACAAAGAATATATTTTTTGGTTGAGACCAAATGTGTTCAATACTCAATTTATTTTTGGTTTGTATTTGGTATGATTTTATGCCTTTCACGTTTCTTTTCTTTCTTTTAAAAAAAGAAAATGTACAATTGCATTATATTATTCATATCTTTATTTTGTACCTTTTTGGAAAAAGAAACTTAAAGCATTTTTGTGTTGAAACTGTATAAATATTTTGTCTGGGAATTGGGCCAGGTTTTCGTTCTTTTTCTGAAGCTGTCATTCCTGGCAATTGTAATCTAGTGTTGTACCATTACTCCGAGGCGATGCGTTCAGAGACCGTTCCCCTTCCTCTTTGCGTGTATGAAGAGCACTCAGTCGTAATAAAATAGGAAAATGGACTGCTGCAGGTTGTGAACACATAGGCCATGTATGCAGGCGCACATGAAGACACTCACACAACCCTCACAGTCACTTAAATAACTACAGCTGGTTTCACAAACGCAGACGACAAGGACTGCAGCCTACATCGCAGTGGCCTAGAATTTGAAAAAAATCTTTCTTGCAGGTGTAGAACATTGTTGCTTTGACATAAAAAAAAAAGAATGTCATACTTTTTTTCATTTCTTTTCATACAAATGTAAAGTGTAAAGAGACCAGCCCCCTAAGCTGAGGTGGAATGATCACCGTTGTTTGTAGGCCTGACACCCCATCCTCTACATTTTACACTAAGCTGGTGTGCTATCTAGGATGAAGGGCACATTTGAGATTTCACCCCAAGGAAAAACAAAATGTTATCAACCCTCATTCCTCACTCACGTAAAACTTGAATTAGGGGGGAATTTACTTTTTCTCCTATTGTAAATCAAGTTATTAAGCAAAAGACTATACATATAAGGAAGAGAGAATGCAATCATTGTATAAACTGGTAAAAAGACTCATTTCTTACTTATATACCATATTGTTAAATAAACTGTGTGCAACAGAAGAACTCCAGTATTCTGTTGACTCAATACTGAGGCATCACTCCTTGTTGGTTTGTGTTCATTTGGTTTCAGCTCAACAGTGTTTTAATCTTGCAGTCACCAGAAACAGTAGGTGGAAAATCAACTGATATTGTGTCCCTGCTGGAAAAATATGCATTTATAATACATAATTAGACAATTTATTTTCAGATCACTAACGTTAGCCTGGTCCAACCACACCATCGTACTTCATTTGTGAAATGAAAAAAGTCTCAACCTGAATATCCACTGATTTAAGGTTTAGTTTAAATGATATATTAAGATCCATATGCATGGAGCACACTTTTATTTTAGGACAGCAATCTGCAGATACTCCTCAAATTTCAGAAAAGGACAAATGTTGAATTTAGGAAGTCAAGTTCGGACAAATTATGACTCAAATACCAATGGGAATGAATGAAATGGAAAGATTTCTGCCATTTTAAACGGCTATTCATAAGAAATGTAATGCATGAGTATAGAATACACATGAAAACAGTGATACAATACATTAATGGAAAATAAATGGGTTCATCACAGGTCTTGATTAATTTAAATAAGGTGCAATGCACTTTATGCAAATATTTCTATTTTAAGTTATCAAAGTGTAATGGAAATCTTGAAGTTGTAAACTTTGCAAGGCCTTGTTATGCCTTGTTATGTCTGTGGATATCAGTGCCATAACATTGGGAAGTATAAGAAATGCCTTTAATTGATCCAAGTGAAGTCAGTGACCGTTTTATGAAAAAGACTTTAGTTGGTGACATAATTTACAGCTGTCAGATTTGAGATATTCTCAGTATAAGACCCACTGCACAGGTTAAGTAGCCTACAGACAGTCGCTCCTTAAGAATAATACATTTCTTTTTTCAGAGGACCTAAAAGTGACAACCTCTCAGATCCTAAAGGGACTACTATACAATTTCCTACTTTACCAAGATAGGTCCACGAGGAATGTGCATCAGGAAAGAAAAATTGAACATTTGCCGATGAATACAATAGGCTCGTTCGACCTGTCGCCGTCTTGCTAAGACCTGCGCAATTATGACGCTCGTCTTGCTGAGCGCACAGCATTATGGTTAGACTTTTTGTCCCACTTGCACCCATAGACATTATAAAGGATAGACGCCGCGTTGGCCGCTACTGCCTATTGGCGCTGACGAGAAATGCGGCCGCCATCTTGGACCGGTCACAGGTTCCACTCAGTGTAGTCTGTTTGGCAGGTGGAATGAACTGTCAGCGCATGTAATTAATCATATCTCATTAAATACCAAACTGATATTCACGCGGTTTTCTTTGCTGCAAAGATCATACATGTAGCTAAGATACAGGGCACACGTTTCGACGTGTTTTAATATTCATAGTGGGCTTAACAGTCATAGAAGATTCTGATATGATATACTGTAAGTAACCAGACGTCCGAGATCAAAACGAGGAACATCCCCCGAAAAGGGAAGCAGAAACAGATATGGGCAGTAAAGTCAGCTATTTTAATAAGTTAACAATATATGATTAGGCTATATATAAATATATTTATTCATTTACAGTGACGAGCATACACAATAAAGACAATCACATAACATAAACAGAGAACAGAAATAAAATAGGATAAAATATATTAATTTAAATAAAGTAGGCCTATACAAAATACAAAACAAGAGCAAAAATAAAATACTAAATGAACAATGAATTCAGCTAAAACAGTTACAGTCAGATGTGTAAAATTCAGAAATCATAGATTGGAGTTAGCTCGGGGCAATTTAGGAGGAGTAGTCGAGCATGGTACATATGAAGGGTGGATGTTTCCCATGAAGGCATTAAATAGCCTATAAATAAAAACCAGTGTATATAATATCTCATTAAAAGAGAAGGACAACATGAGTGTTCATGTAAAAATATGTTTTATTTCTCTAATTTAAAACACAAGCTTGTTAGGCAATTGCTTCTTAAAAGAGGACGGGATTTTTTAAAAGCAAAGTCTTCTTGGTTGTCCAATGTTCTATACTAGGGGGGGAATACTAGGGGCCTATCCGAAAACTTTTTTTTGCATAGGAAATTTCCTTTCCTATCGAGATGAACCGGAAGTACTCGGCGGATAGGTGATCCGAATTCCCAAAATGCTTGAGAGGCACCTATTTGGAGACGCATGGGGAAAGTGGAACTCCACCGGAAGTGGATTTCATTGGTCAGAATTGTAACCTATTTGTTTTCTTCTTTTTGTTTTACTGCCGGAGTTCACCTAGCGGTGAATAATAATACACGGTTTCCACCGGTTATGATGCTAGTACACAGTAAAATACGTCAGTTTGTTAAGGGTCCCAAGTGGCCAGGACGGTGGTAAAAAGTACATGTTGAGGTAGAAGATGAATGAAGCAACGAAGCTTTGTGTACATCTTCTGAAATCCGTCTGTTTAATTCACAATCATCACGAGTAGGTCAATCACATACAAATATCAACTCTTATAAATGAAACACAAAAAGTGCCACCACATTAAAATAAATAACTCATTTTAAAAAGTGCAAACACATCAAAACACACAACTCATTTTAAAAAGTGCAAACACATCAAAATACATTTTTTTATAAGAGTTTATATTTTTATGTGATGTGTGGGCATTTTTTGTGTCTTTCAGTGACCGTGGAGGTCCGTTTTCTCCATGCGTCTCCAAATAGGTACTCTTGAAATGCTTAGGAAAGGCAAAGGAAAGGAGCCTCGATTCATCCTTTAACCCTCCTTTAGCATAGGTTACTCCTGACCAACCTATGCTAAAGGAAAGGAGATAGTGGTATCCCATAATCCTTTACGGCGGCAAGATTTAAAGCAACAAGCCACCGCCGGAGTTTACCGACTCTACACGAATACGAACGAGAGGCAAAACAGAAGAGAGGAGAGGAGAAGAGAAGAGAGGAAGATTTAACTCAGCTAAAACAAAATACCCCCCCCCCCATTAAGATAATAAAGAACTCATAAAAGACCAACATCATAATTTAGTTATTTTCGTAGCACATCGTTTACACCATAAGAAAATAAAATACCAACTTCACATTTAATGAAGTTACTGGGGGCAGTTCATTTCAACATCAACATAGGCTAAGTGTAGCCTCTTTTTATTCCACTTGTGAATTGGGATATATGGGAGGGATTCTCACTCTGTTGGCGACAACCTGATTAAAATCAATATGAAAAGAACGCATGGATCAAACGAGCGCTTGTTGTAGTCGGAGAATAGTGTAGTTTCACGCGACTCACGTCAGCAATACTCGCCGTCGCGCAATGACGTCGGTTAGGAAAGGTGGAGTCGAATTCATTTGAAACAGCGCTGTTCTTTCCTATGTTCGATAGGAAGCACCTTTCATCTCTCCTTAACCCCGATGACGTTTAGGGGTTAAGGCATAGGAAAGGAGGCTTATAGGTTAGGAGATTGGACTTTTCGGATAGGCCCCAAGTTCAGTCTAGTCTCGAGTTGGTTCCTCAGACACAGACAGGAAATCAATGCGTGCGTTGCAGCGCGGTACATTTAAAAACACATTCAATACAAAATCACAGCAATCAAAAGTATTAAATTAAGGGAAAATCAAACAACAACAGCAAACAATGGTACTCAAATGCATAAAATAAAGTTAACCATCCTTACAATCGCATTTTACTCCGAAGAGAAATTCAAGCGAGGCGAGTTTGGCAATGTGGTGCAGCCTTAATTTGTGAAAGACAGACACAACCAATGACAACAAGTCGGAATGGTGGTTGTCGATGCCAAACTGTGTCTCCTCAATATGTTCCCCAAGCAGAAACACATCCTCCGTTTCAATCTCCTCCCGGACGAAGTGTGTGACTCGGACGTCTGGTTATTATATCATATCAGAATCTTCTATGACTGTTAAGCCCACTATGAATATTAAAACACGTCGAAACTTGTGCCCTGTATCTTAGCTACATGTATGATCTTTGCAGCAAAGAAAACCGCGTGAAAATCAGTTTGGTATTTAATGAGATATGATTAATTACATGCGCTGACAGTTCATTCCACCTGCCAAACAGACTACACTGAGTGGAACGTGTGACCGGTCCAGGATGGCGCCCGCATTTCTCGCGCTCAACGCCCAATGCGGCGTCTATCCTTTATCATGTCTATAGGCTCGTTCGACCTGTCGCCGTCTTGCTAAGACCTGCGCAATTATGACGCTCGTCTTGCTGAGCGCACTGCATTATGGTTAGACTTTTTGTCCCACTTGCACCCGTGGCTGGCTGCGGCTCGGCTGCTTGAGACTTTGAAGTCCCGCGGTATCAAGACGGACACAGACACTGGAGCAAGTCGCTGCAGTTGCTCCCCACGGGCTGCGGGAGCGAAATGTCTGATGGGAAACGTCTTGCTGACAGGCGGAGCTGAGCGCTAATTGGGAGTTTAAACCTCGTGCCTTTGATGCGTTTCCCCAATTGGTTAGGCAAAAGTCTGACATCACCGCTCAAAATTAAATTACGATCCATTCTTTTTGATTTTAATTTATGTTTAATCATTAGGCCGCCACAATATGCATTTAAGCAGAAATGTACTTAATCAGAGTTAAACCTCTGAACCCTTGACATAGAAATAATTTGGATGTGTAACTCTCCTGTATAGATATATTTAAAAGTGAACACAAACTTGAGTCACATAAGATCTTGGTGAAGTGATTTTTATACCATTAAGATTAAATCATAGGCTTATTTCAAGTGATCTAAATGGTCTGGGGATTGTATTTTACATGTAGTGTCGCAAAGCCAGACCAAAACTACAACAAGTAGTTTGTTTGTTACACATCATAATACAGTTCATCATATCCATCTCTACAATAATAATAAGGGATCTTTTCTTAGACCTTCTTTATTTAGGCCGATCATATTCGTTATGTGAAGGGAGAAATACTAAACCTCCTTTATTTGGATTTGTAAATTATTCTTGTAAATTATTCTTTATCACTTAAAAGTAGGTGTTCTAGTAAAGTAACAAGAAAGATAAAGATGTGTGGGGAATGGGGATATTAGCTTATATCTCGTTTCTTGTTTTGAAAATGCCCCTCGCTTTTAAAGTGTTTACTCGTCTTTGTGTTGTGTTCTGCTTCTAATCGGTTGTAGCATGTGTGACTCTCCTGCGAATATGTTTCTAATAGGCCTTCAAAATAAAACTAGAAAACGAACTGCATCCGCAACAAGGACGCTACTTCCGACTCGGAGCTGTCCGGCTTCAGTCAGGCATTTTCGTCACTCCCCCGACTGCACTCGGCTACTCTCGTCTACTTTCCAGACGAGCCACAACGGAGGTCGAACGAGCCTAATGCTTGCACCCGCGGCTGGCTGCGGCTCGGCTGCTTGAGACTTTGAAGTCCCGTGGTATCAAGACGGACACAGACACTGGGGCAAGTCGCTGCAGTTGCTCCCCACGGGCTGCGGGAGCGAAATGTCTGATGGGAAACGTCTTGCTGACAGGCGGAGCTGAGCGCTAATTGGGAGTTTAAACCCCGTGCCTTTGATGCGTTTTCCCAATTGGTTAGGCAAAAATCTGACATCACCGCTCAAAATTAAATTACGATCCATTCTTTTTGATTTTAATTTATGTTTAATCATTAGGCCGCCACAGTATGCATTTAAGCAGAAATGTACTTAATCAGAGTTAAACCTCCTCTGATCATCCCTTGACATATAAATAATTTGGATGTGTAACTCTCCTGTATAGATTTATTTAAAAGTGAACACAAACTTGAGTCACATAAGATCTTGGTGAAGTGATATCTTTATACCATTAAGATTAAATCATAGGCTTATTTCCAGTGATCTAAATGGTCTGGGAATTGTATTTTACATGTAGTGTCGCAAAGCCAGACCAAAACTACAACAAGTAGTTTGTTTGTTGTTACACATCATAATACAGTTCATCATATCCATCTCTACAATAATAATAAGGGATATGTTCTTAGACCTTTTTTAACTTTATTTAGGCCGATCATATTCGTTATGTGAAGGGAGAAATAGGCTACTAAACCTCCTTTATTTGGATTAGTAAACTATTTTTATCACTTAAAAGTAGGTTTTCTAGTAAAGTAACAAGAAAGATAAAGATGTGTGGGGAATGGGGATATTATATCTCGTTTCTTGTTTTGAAAATGCCCCTCGCTTTTAAAGTGTTTACTCGTCTTTGTGTTGTGTTCTGCTTCTAATCGGTTGTAGCATGTGTAGCTCTTCTACGAATATGTTTCTAATGGGCCTTCAAAATAAAATTAGAAAACGAACTGCATCCGCAACAAGGACGCTACTTCCGACGGCACGAGCTGTCCGGCTTCTGTCCAGGCCCCCAGGATTGTGCCTTCTCCGAGCAGCCAGCATGGACTAGTGGCCAACCCATTGGTACTGCATGCTGTGAATGGGAGCTTATTTTCCTATGAGCCCAGAGGCAGATTTCCCCCGTCCACACAATACAAGCGGCGAACAAGATTGTGTCTCCGCAAATTTTTTCTGGATATCAATCATAGGCTCATACCTATCTTTAGACCATTTACTAATAAAACTGAAGTTTTTTCATTTCAAAACGCCACCTCAAGCGTTTTATTAGCCCAACGGCTTTTAACGGCTTTCAGTTGGTTTTCGAGGGAGGAGGCATGGGTCCATGGCATGGTCCATGGTGCCGCTACGTCATACAAAAAGACGTGCCTGGCTCACATGAGAGCAGTATGGCCGCTTCCTTGTTGCTTTTTTGCGCCAATGAGCAGCTTTCATAGGAATGAATGGGCGCCATGTTTCAATACGGTGTCCATTTCTTTATATGTCCATGCTTCTGTCAGGCTTTTTCGTCACTCCCCCGACTGCACTCCTCTACTTTCCAGACGAGCTCAACTGAGGTCGAACGAGCCTATTAAGATGCGGTGCGTTCACGTGACCTGCAGGGCACGCATTAGGCTCGTTCGACCTGTCGCCGTCTTGCTAAGACCTGCGCAATTATGACGCTCGTCTTGCTGAGCGCACTGCATTATGGTTAGACTTTTTGTCCCACTTGCACCCGTGGCTGGCTGCGGCTCGGCTGCTTGAGACTTTGAAGTCCCGCGGTATCAAGACGGACACAGACACTGGAGCAAGTCGCTGCAGTTGCTCCCCACGGGCTGCGGGAGCGAAATGTCTGATGGGAAACGTCTTGCTGACAGGCGGAGCTGAGCGCTAATTGGGAGTTTAAACCTCGTGCCTTTGATGCGTTTCCCCAATTGGTTAGGCAAAAGTCTGACATCACCGCTCAAAATTAAATTACGATCCATTCTTTTTGATTTTAATTTATGTTTAATCATTAGGCCGCCACAATATGCATTTAAGCAGAAATGTACTTAATCAGAGTTAAACCTCTGAACCCTTGACATAGAAATAATTTGGATGTGTAACTCTCCTGTATAGATATATTTAAAAGTGAACACAAACTTGAGTCACATAAGATCTTGGTGAAGTGATTTTTATACCATTAAGATTAAATCATAGGCTTATTTCAAGTGATCTAAATGGTCTGGGAATTGTATTTTACATGTAGTGTCGCAAAGCCAGACCAAAACTACAACAAGTAGTTTGTTTGTTACACATCATAATACAGTTCATCATATCCATCTCTACAATAATAATAAGGGATCTTTTCTTAGACCTTCTTTATTTAGGCCGATCATATTCGTTATGTGAAGGGAGAAATACTAAACCTCCTTTATTTGGATTTGTAAATTATTCTTGTAAATTATTCTTTATCACTTAAAAGTAGGTGTTCTAGTAAAGTAACAAGAAAGATAAAGATGTGTGGGGAATGGGGATATTAGCTTATATCTCGTTTCTTGTTTTGAAAATGCCCCTCGCTTTTAAAGTGTTTACTCGTCTTTGTGTTGTGTTCTGCTTCTAATCGGTTGTAGCATGTGTGACTCTCCTGCGAATATGTTTCTAATAGGCCTTCAAAATAAAACTAGAAAACGAACTGCATCCGCAACAAGGACGCTACTTCCGACTCGGAGCTGTCCGGCTTCAGTCAGGCATTTTCGTCACTCCCCCGACTGCACTCGGCTACTCTCGTCTACTTTCCAGACGAGCTGAAAGTTAGGTCGAACGAGCCTATTAGTTCGCTCATCGTCACGTGACCGGAAGCGGTTGAGTAGGAGGACTTTTGACATGAAAACAAACCCAGCCAGCCCAATTCTCTTCATATATTAGCCATATTTTGTATGCATAACCTTATGCATAGTTTAAAATAGGCGAGACTCTCGTCTGCGACGGGCTTTTGAATGAACTGCGATGAGGCAGGAAGATGAAGCTGAAGAGAGAGGTAAAGGTAAGAAGAGTTAGCATCACAAGCTAGCCGCTTTCAAACATTTATTTCTTAATACAATTACCCATATGTATAATAATTTCGTTGAAAAGGGTTAGCATTTAAGGGATGGCACGGCGGTTGTAATTGTATTTCTTCAGTAAAACGGTAAAAACCGAACGACGCTGAAGTTGGCAGCTGATTCGCAGCAGCCGATTCGGCAGTTAAAGAAAAGTTAAGGGATTCTTAAGGAGCTGCGGAGCGACGGATTCTCCGTTGTTTAACCTCCTAAATCGCCGCGGTAAAGCCACATTAATTAGTCTAGATTATCTAAGAGAGTCTAACCATTCTTTAAAAACAGTTTACAATTGATGTAACCTTTATTAAGTTTGTTTAAAAGAAAGAGAGGGGAGATCAAACTGCTTTTTTTGCATCTGGACCACATTAGAACTAGTCCTGATTGAAAACCACTGCACCTAGACTCTTCAAATCTGGACTAGAATATCACAGTGAGGCTATAGATTATAGAAAACATAGTTTCTGATTTGTGAAACTTTTACCCTATCTGTGAAAATGCAAAGAATGCACATTTTAATGGTGTTTAGGGATCCAGACCGCATTAGAACTGGTCCTGATTGAAGCTGATGTCTTTATATTTGTTTTTTTTGTTTTGTTTTTTAAAGATATTTTTTGGGCATTTTTATGCTTTATTGACAGTGTAGAGACAAAGTTGAAATGGGGCAGGGAGGGGAGTGACATGCAGAGAACGGTTGGTTACGTTGTAACCCAGGTTCTCTGAGTGGAGAGACTATCTCTCCACCTTACATAGTTGACGTGGATATTCTTTAAGACACATCACTTGTGGCGGCCACGCATGATTGGCCAGCCGTGGCGGCCACGCATGATTGGCCAGCCGTGGCGGCCACGCATGATTGGCCAGCCGTGGCTATATAAGCTACACGCATGCGTGGCCTCTTCGGTTTGAACCTTGATTGGAACGCGTTTCTGAGCGGCATCTCGGCTGGAGAGATAGTCTCTCCACTCAGAGAACCTGGGTTACAACGTAACCAACCGTTCTCTATCATGTCAAGACTATCTCTCCATCCTACATATTCCATATGTACGGGGACTTCTGTAAGGCACACCGCGAGGAAACCAAGCAGACCCAGCTGCTCCTGCGGGAGCCTAAATAAAAAAGGCAGTTGAGTTCGAATGACACGTCACCACCACCAGAGTGTTCACCCATGTGCCCAGTATAAAGGAACTATTTACAATTATACATTATGTACACACCATCGCCAAGGCGCCAGACGCTACCAAGGCTAAGCTGGCCCTGCAAGACCCTAAAGCCAGCCATGAATGGGTAGATGGCCTAGCCCAAATGCGCACCGTCCAGCTGCATTGAGCCCAGCACTCGCTCCGAGAATGGGGTGCTGGCTGCCACATTCATGCAGTAGAACCGGATAAAAGTCGACAGGGTCGACCAAGAGGCCGCCGTACAAATCTCAGATAGAGGGGCCCCTCACCATAGGGCCCATGACGTAGCAATGCCCCGTGTGGAGTGCGCCCGCACCCCTACTGGGGTCGGCTTGGTTGCCCTCTCATATGCCTGCTGGATAGCATCCACAACCCAGTGGGCAAGCCTGGCCTTGGAGACTGGCTGTCCAAGACGGTTAGGCTTGTAACAGACAAAGAGCTGGCCCGTTGTCCTATGGCTACGTGTCCGATGCAGATACACTGTTAGGGCCCTGACTGGGCACAGTAGTGACCGCCTACTCCACCCTGCTTCACCTTCCTGAGGATGGTGGAAAGGGTGCAGCTCAATAGATCGACTGGCGTGGGACTCAGACCAGACTTGAGGGTGGAATGCAGGATTCGGGCGCAGCACCACCCCAGCACCACCTGGCAAGAAGCGGCAGCAGTCCTCATGCACTGAAA
Organism: Hyperoplus immaculatus; assembly: GCA_949357725.1. NCBI lineage: Eukaryota > Metazoa > Chordata > Actinopteri > Uranoscopiformes > Ammodytidae > Hyperoplus > Hyperoplus immaculatus. The sequence continues at coordinate 32,647,869 of OX442355.1, read as the reverse complement.
GAGCATGCAGCTCTTCCATTCTCTTTGCAGATACAATTGCGAGCAAAAACGCTGTCTTGAGAGAAAACCATTGTAGGCTAGCTCTATCCAGGGGCTCGAATGGCTCATTCTGCAAGGCCGACAGCACCACCTCCAAATCCCATGGGGGGACAGCTGGCCTTCTGCGATGTGGAGTAACCCTACGAGCACCTCTAAGAAACTGAGCAATAAGGTTGCAACAGCCTTCTGCCAGCTTCCGAGGTCCAACACGGGTCCAACACTATTCCCCTAAATGTCAAGGGAGATTTTCCCACCGCCAACATTTCCTGGAGGAACTGGAGAATATCATGGGCCGTGCAGGCGAGGGGATCCACCTGTCTCGAATTGCACCATGATTGAAACCCTCCCCAACGATAAGCGTATGCCGCCCTCGTTGATGGAGCCCGGGCTCCTTGTAGAGTGCTAACCACAGACTGGGGCAACCCCATAGCTAGAAACCCGGCCCTCTCAGGGGCCAGGCCCAAAGCCGGAGACCCTGGGGAAAAGGATGAAAGAGAGTCCCGTGGACCTGGGACAGGAGGTCCCGCTGACCCGGGAGCTCCCACGGGTGTCCCTGAAGGAGGGTTGCAATCGCTGAGAACCAGATCATCTGGGGCCAATTGGGGGCCACCAGAATGAGGCTCACCTCTTCCACCTGAACTCTCTGTAGAAGTGTATGATGGAGGGTGAAGGGAGGGAAGGCATACAGGAGGCCTTGTGGCCACTGTTGTGCCATGGCATCCGTGCCCAAGGGAGGATCACCCCTTTTCATGGAGAAAAAGAGGGGACAGTGAGCTGTCTCCCTCGAGGCGAAGAGATCGGCTGTGGCTGTACCAAAGCACTCCCAGATATGCAGTCTCCATTCCCCGGGGAGGGGTCCCCCTCTGGAGAGCCGATCCGCCGCAAGGTTCACCTGACCCGGGACGTGCATCGCCCTGAGGGACTTGAATCGTGGATACGCCCACTCCCATATTATCTGAGCCAATCTGCAAAGGCGCGGGGAACCCAGGCCCCCGTGCCTGTTTATGTATGTCGCTGTTCTGTCTGTCCTTACCAGTATGTGGCAGTTTTCCAGCTCTGGCAGGAAGTGCAAAAGAGCTAAATGGATAGCCTGCAATTCCAACTGATTGATGTGCTGTGTCAACCAGGGTCTGTGCCATTGGCCACTGATGCCTTGACCCTTGTGTACGGCTCCCCAGCCTACCAGGGAGGCGTCGGCGGACACCACCTGGCGACGCAACACCGGCCCCAGTGCATTGCCCCGTGCTAAATTGGCTGGTTCCTCCCACCAGCGGAGAGCTATGCGCAGTCTGCGTGAAACCAACACTCTGGCATGCAGATCTCTCTGTGGACAAAGACCCAGGCTCAGGAGGCAACGCTGCACTGGGCGCATGTTCAGAAGGGCCATGGACACGATGTGCACCGTGGCTACCATTAACCCAAAGAGTCGAGGCTGAATCTCCAGGTCACTGTGGCCCCCAAACGAAACTGGGACAAGCACGCCCTGAGGGCGGCCTGTCTCGCTGACGTAAAAAAAAAAGAGTTCCTGATTTAGCATTCAAACAAATGCCCAGGAACTCTGTCGATTGTGAAGGCTGCAACCTGCTCTTTCTCTTGTTGAGTCTAGGTGTAGTGGTTTTCAATCAGGACCAGTTGACATGTGCCTTTATTGCATTTTCACAGATAAGGTAAAAGTTTCACAAATCAAAAACTATGTTTTCTATAATCTATAGCCTCACTGTGATAATCTAGTCCAGATTTGAAGAGTCTAGGTGCAGTGGTTTTCAATCAGGACCAGTTCTAATGCGGTCTGGACCCCAACAAAAACTTGAAATTTATCTTTATTGCATTTTCACAAATAGAATAAAAGTTTCACAAATCAGAAACTAAGTTTTCTATAATCTATAGCCTCACTGTGATATTCTAGTCCAGATTTGAAGAGTCTAGGTGCAGTGGTTTTCAATCAGGACTAGTTCTAATGTGGTCCAGATGCAAAAAAAGCAGTGAAATCTCCCCTCTCTTTCTTTTAAACAAATTTAATAAAGGTTACATCAATTGTAAACTGTTTTTAAAGAATGGTTAGACTCTCTTAGATAATCTAGACTAATTTATGTGGCTTTACCGCGGCGATTTAGGAGGTTAAACAACGGAGAATCAGTCGCTCCGCCGCTCCTTAAGAATCCCTTAACTTTTCCTTAACTGCCGAATCGGCTGCTGCGAATCAGCTGCCAACTTCAGCGTCGTAAAAACCGAGTCATAATTATTTCTAACGTGATGTTCTTAAACACATGTAACTGTTCCTCTGTCACAGGTGATCCACGTCGGTCCTCGGAAACAACGATTAGCTGCACGGCGTAAACCATCTCTGTTTGCGGGCTGAGGGGGAAGCTGGCATGGCCTTTTAAATTGAGACGCCACCATGGATGACTCGGACGAGGATTTTGAAAATCTCTGCTCGAAGCTGCTCAAACGAGTCCGCAAGAAACCGGGTGAATCCAGACAGAAAGTGGAGCAACAGCCCTCCAGTCAGGCAGGCGATGGAGACAAGAGGAGGAGAAATAACAAAAGGGATGCCAAACCCGCACGGACCCAGCCTGTGTGTAGTGATGCGGTCTGTGGGCGGGCTGGACGCGACTCAGGAGATACCGGGTCAAGAGCACCAGCAGGACAGAGAGGCGAGAGTGGTTCTTCTGCCCAAGACAAAGTGCTCCTCAGAATGCAACAGTTCAGGAGAGCCAGTCCGCAGAGGGTGGTGCACAGCAACAAGGGCCAGCCAACCAACCATGAGACGGAATGTGATCCTCCTGCTCCTCCACCTCTAACACAAAGACCAGGTGAGAGGACACAACGTTCTTGGCACACAGTGATAGTTTGCAGCATGTTTGGCCCAGTGAACAGAAATGTGATGAGACCGACTGTCATCATCATCATGCATGATTGGTCATTTTTTTCACTTCTTACACTAAACAAAATGCTCCTTTAGATTCCATATGCGGGACATGAAAACAGACCTCACTGTTGTCGGTCACGATCCATTTGTAGGAAAAAATTTTTTTTTACAGGTATCCAAGTTGTGCTAAAGTAACTGTATTTTGATGATGACCATTAGGGCTTATAGAAGACATTTTACTAAGCTGACTGTGAGAATTGTTGTGGATATAAGAGCCAAGCAGATAAATGCTAGCAGGAATAACTCCAATCTTATTCAGCTAGAACAGTGTAATGATTTCCCACTGTATTGAAGCTCTTAAGGCTAAGAACATACACAATTTTAAATCAAAATGGTGGTACGTTGAAGTCACAATATTAAATCTGTATATTAGGATATGATCTAGTATCCAGTACAAATGTAACTTGTAAAAAGCAGCCTTTGGTTGTATCTCCGATGCTCCAGAGGCCTTCAGCTCCGGCCTCCACCTGGACAGTGACGAGGCTGTGGCCCTGCGGCTGCAGCAGCAGCTGGACAGGGAGGCAGCGGAGCAGACTGTGGACCTGGAGGACGGAGGCCTCTTCTTCTGTCAGATCTGCCACAGAGACCTGTCCCACATGACCCCAGAGGGCCGCACGCAGCACCTTAACAGGTGTGGATATTTAGAAGACATTGTATCTTTCTTAAAACTTCAATGACGAAACATATGACTGTAATAACATACAGTGCAGTGTTAATTTCGTAGACTAAGACTATGACGAAAAATATTCGTCTACGAACCTTTTTCACGGACGTAAACTAAATAAAAACTAAATAAAAAGGCAGATGTGATGACGAAGACTGAGACTAATTTAACTGACACTATAGTCTACGAATAGGAACTAGACGAAACTGTTAGGGCGGGACGAATGGAGAAGAGATCCAATCAGAACTACTCTTTTAGTGGGACAAGTTGGGAAGAAATCCAATCAGTGCAAAGCAGCGAATGCAACCCTGTGTCGGTGAAAATCGACGGGAGACCGCGCAGGTGTGAGCGGGTGGAGTGAGCCGCTGCGCTGAAAAACTCTGCGGTATGATGGACAAACATGATAGTCAGGGATATCCTGCCCGTTAACGATGTCTAGGGGAACGGCTAAGTTCCGCGATCTGTTTGTAGTAGGCTCTGTCTCGAGTTTGAATACACAGAGCCATGTGAAACTGCCGCCTCCGTCCGTTAGTTTCTGTTTTTAAGTTACAATCAACTCCGACGCATGGACAGCGTTCAATTAAAACCTCTAATTGTATTATCTAAAAGGCTTTGATGCAAAAGAAGTCCGAACACACACAGCGGCAGCAGTGTTGCTTAAAGGAAAGCGCAGTTGCTCAAATTTATCAGCACCTCAACTGCGTGCTGCTGCTGCTGCCCAGGGGCGGCCTTAACAATCTCGGGGCCCGTTTCAAGACCTAGTGTGGGGCCCCCCACTTTTTTAAAATATTTTCTTTATTTTATTTTTTTTATAAATAATGCTTGTGCATGCTCCCCGCAAAAAGAAAAAAGATTGTGGAATCCAGTTGGTTCATAGACAGATCATGAGATAATGGACCCCCGGGCACAGGCTCTTAAAGCCCCCCCTCCCCCCTATCCAGTCAGGTACACTGATTTTATGTGAGATTATTACTAATGAAATAGAATACATGTTTTGTATTACAACCATTAAATCTGTGTCTGTATTGCATATTCAAACCTTAATACCATTCAATGAAGAAAAACACTTAAGTCGACGAGGCCCGCTGTAGATTTCGTCAAACTAAAATCTGCTTATATTTAGTAGACTAGACTAGACTAAGACTAAAATATTTTAGATGACTAGAATAGGACTAAGACTAAATGGTGTGATATTCAAAAGACTAAGACTAAATCAGAATTTGCTGCCAAAATTAACACTGATACAGTGCTCAGCATAGATGAGTACACCCCCTTCGAAAGGTTACTTTTTAAACAGTATCTCAATGAACACAAAAACTATTTCCAAAATGTTGTCAAGACCAAGTTTAATATAACAAATCTTTGACTTATAACATGAAATAAAGGTTAATAATATAAACTTAGATTGCACATTTCAGTTTTACTCAAATAAAGGCATATTTAAAATAATTGTATTGATTATGGGGCCCATTGTAGTCCGGAAACCAAGGCAATTGCCTACGTTTGCCTATGGCTAGGTTCACCTCGTCTGCACACAAACACACACAGACACACACACACACACACACACACACACACACACACACAGACACAGACACACACTATAAGTCTGGCACGACACCGGAACCGCAACCACTAAATTGCTAAATCAACATTTAGGCCATTATTCTCACAGGCCTACTTGATATCCTGGTCATGGATTGTGTGTAAAAATAGAGTAAAGTGTGCTTTTAGGGCAGGAATAAAAGACGATAAGGTCGGACAGAGTCGTTGCCGTCCTGCAGCCAGCCAACCATCGTTATTGATGAATGAGAGGGGCGATCCTGAGTGTGCTAACGGCTACATTAGCTGTGAAACTTTTTTTTATTTGGTGAATGCTCAGCGCCACCGTACCAGAGTGACTTGCAAAGTAAAAATTAACTACCGTAGTTTCCGCACTATAAGCCGCACTGGACTATGCCGCAGGTGTTATAATGTTTAATTACCATATATAAGAGTTTGTGCACAGAGGGGATTGTCGGGAAAGAGATGGCTGCTTGAGGAAGCTCCCTTTTATTAACATTTCAACAAACAAGTTGCTTATTTGCATAACGTATTCAAGTGTTACCATTTAGTGCAATAGCTACTAGGGATGGGCACGAGTGTTTTCACTACTTGAGTGATCGCTTGCATTCCTCGAGGATCAATCGATTCCTCGTTAAACTTTTTTCTATTTTTGGAACGCAACGCATCTGTCTGCAGAATAACGGTTCACCGCAATAAAGCGCTCAATGCTTATTGTCAAACAGTCACAGTTGCCATATGATATTAAGGATTTTTTTCCACAAGTTTTAAACACCTTTTCCTCACTGAAAGTAATTAAATAGACGGGCCACAATTTAAACCGATCGAGTAGGTCTGCGGTGGGGAGAAAAAAGAGAAAAAAAGCATGGGCTGTAGTTGTAACAAATAAAATTGCCTAAGTCACCATTAAAAATAAGAATGGCAGCAAACAGGGGCGGTTCTACAGGAGGGCACTGAAGAGCCTTGTCCCCCCAGCTGCCCCCCTAACTTTTGCATTCTCATAAATGTACTTGTAAGAACAAACCGCCACTATGTCAACAAGCCACTCAAATAATTTAAACAAACAATACATTAAACAAAAGTAAATCATTTTAAATCTAATCTTATGTCCTGCCCCTCAAATACTTAGCCACGGACCTGCATCATATGCGCATATCTGCGATCACACAGTTTGTCACACACAGCGAGTCAGCGCGGCGAAGGGTAACTGACCTGCTCCTAGCGTCTGAAGGTGAAGTCAGTTTACCCTTGTGAATTTTAAACACACCAATCTAACCCTAACCCTTAAGTTAAATTCGTAATTAATGTAATGCAATGTAAAAGTAGCTAATTCATCAATAAGAGCACACCCATTCATTGTTGGCCAAAAGGGAAATCACTCGCTTGTGACTTGTAGGAGCATATTTCCCTTTTATTAATGTGTAGGCCTATTGTAGTACAGATAAGAGGTTGATAAAAATATTTTAAAAAACTTGCATGTTCGGATCCAGAGAGAGAGAGAGAGAGAGAGAGAGAGAGAGAGAGAGCTGCACAAATTAAACCAGGTTACATAATCATATGTTAAAGACATGAATAAAATAAGTGAAGGAAAAGAAGAAATAAATGTGAGGGATGAGGAGGAGGTTTTATATTCAGACAGAGGCAGGTAGTGATCAGCAGGCAGATGAAAGGTAGGCAGAGGGTCTGACTGCAGTCCCAGCCTAAACTACTGTATTGTTATTCTCCTTCCATATAAATTCCACTAGACTAGAATGATATGGCATGTCACTCAAAATAACATGTTTCAATGATTTCCTGTTTTCTGTTGTAAGGCAAGGCAAGTTTATTTATATAGCACAATTCAAACACAAGGCCACTCAAAGTGCTTTACAGGGGCAAGATTAAAATACATAAAACACATTAGAAGCAATGTGTTGTATAGGGTAAGCTATGTAGGCTTAAGATATAGGCTACAAATGTCTTATTTTATCAGAAATGATGATCAATATAATATATATGGGGATTCCCGCTACCGTCCTCCCATACGACCTCTTGCCCCCCCTTCGCCACCCCATGTAAAATTTTCCAGATCCTCCACTGGCAGCAAATAATATAAAATGATTGTCCTACAATTTAAATACATAGGCATTAAATAACTCACCAAAGCAGTAGACTTAGTAGTTGTATATCCAACCGCGTAATGCTCACTCCGTGTCAGTGAATAATTACCGCGACTAATTCCTCATTAACGGAACGTTACACCGGTCGGTTTTTGAATCTTATCCCCATATTCCCTATTGAAGGCTTCTTAAAGAGGACCTACGATGCTTTTTGACTTTTATGACCTATAAACGTTGTTATGATGATTCATAGTCATGCTTAACCATACTAAATTATCAAATAATGACTTACATGCATTTCGACGTATTCCCTGCTGACCGTCTGGGGTGTCTGCGCAGACCACTAAACACAGTGGAGAAGTTACGTGTTCAAAGCGGTCTAGCCTTTCATAATTTGTGACGTTGCATAAAAATTTGTGACGTCACCACGCGGATGTTTCCATGTATGATAATGCTGTCACTTCCCTGTTCGCGTCTGCCTCGCGCCCTTATAGGTCCATGCTCGCGCTTCCCGCCACTGAAAGTGTTCCGGAAGGAAGGTAACCAATCACAACGGAGTGGGGTTTGCAGGAGGGGGGGGAGGGTAGCGGAGATGGCCGAAGCACAGGCGGAGGGAGCCGAAGCACACACACTCAAGTGTTGACAGGATGTGCTGGATCGCCAAAATAAGAGAAAGAGCTTCCCGAAAATCTACATAGTTTTTTGTGATGTGATTCGTGTCAGGTTGCTCTATAGCAGTGTAAAACAAGAAATTAAGACCAGAAAAGTAGCATAATAGGTCCTCTTTAACTGTTGTTGGCTCGGAGCGAATGTGCTTGAAGTAAGCCTTGCTTCTTCTTTACTTTTCTTTCCAAGCAGAGAGCACCTTGCATGCTCACCTGGAGTCTACTCATTACCAACTGAGAGTAACAGGTGTCATCTCCCCTTTTTATAAACGTAACTTTATCATCTGCTTTCGAAATAATTGGACAGTTATATTCCTGAAAATGTTCTGGAGAAGAAAGGAGAGACCGTGTTCAGCTCGGCACCGCGGGCTGCGCTGCGGTGGCATGGAGGTGGCAGTTATTTGCAGTTGCTGTTTGACACAACGCTCAGTTTATTGCACTTGCATCAAAATATTTAATTTTGTTAAACTTTATTTTATCCGTTTTGTGCCGTTTTTACACGTATATAACATTTTAATCCACCAGTCGAGTTCATTTGAAACGAGGAGTGCTCGATTACTAACGCCCATCCCTAGTAGCTACAGAACATATACTGTGCTGTGCAATAACAGGGTCGAAAAATGGGGAAAAAGTCGCGGCTTATAGTCCGAAAATTACGGTAACTCATTCCTCTTATCCGTCTTTGCAGGTGTTTAGATGAGAGTGAAGGGAGCGGCCCAGCCCCTCCGCCTGCTGTCCCTGACTGTCCCATCTGTGGCAAGAAGTTCAAGTCCCAGAAGAGTCGCTGTGCCCACCTGAAGCGCTGCTCCTCAGAACTGGGCGTGGCTCCAGCTGTGCTGCTGCAGGCTGTGCATAGACAAACTGAGGAGGCACAGAGTGTACCCACTGCTAACACACTGTGAGTACGTCAGTACAGCCACAACAAAGTACCACCATGCACCTCTCAGCTAGACTGACACACACACATACGTATCAGTGAGATACAATAAATCAGACAAAACACATATGACAATTATATACATTATGAAAATTATATACATTATGACGTGTGTGCGTGCGTGTGTGCCTCAGTCATTCATTGTCCCTCAGGTTGTGGCATGTTAATACACTCAACAAAAATATAAACGCAACACTTTTGTTTTTGCTCCCATTTTTCTTAAAGATCTAAAATTCATTCCAGATACACAATATTACCATTTCTCTCAAACATTGTTCACAAATCTGTCTAAATGTGTGATAGTGAGAGCTTCTGCTTTGCTGAGATAATCCATCCCACCTCACAGGTGTGCCACATCAAGATGCTGATCTGACATCATGATTAGTGCACAGGTGTGCCTTAGACTGTCCACAATAAAAGGCCACCCTGAAATGTGCAGTTTTGTCTCACAGCAAAATGCCACAGATGCCACAAGCATTGAGGGAGCGTGCAATTGGCATGCTGACAGCAGGAATGTCAACCAGATCTGTTGCTCGTGCATTGAATATTCATTTCTCCACCATAAGCCGTCTCCAAAGGCGTTTCAGAGAATATGGCAGTACATCCAACCGGCCTCACAACCGCAGACCACGTGTAACCACACCAGCCCAGGACCTCCACATCCAGCAGGTTCACCTCCAAGATCGTCTGAGACCAGCCACTGAGACAGCTGCTGAAACAATTGGTTTGCATAACCAAACAATTTCTGCACAAACTGTCAGAAACCGTCTCAGGGAAGCTCAACTGCATGCTCGTCGTCCTCATCGGGGTCTTGACCTGACTCCAGCTCGTCGCCGTAACAGACTTGAGTGGGCAAATGCTCACATTCGATGGCGTCTGGCACGTTGGAGAGGTGTTCTCTTCACGGATGAATCTCGGTTTACATTGTTCAGGGCCAGGGGCGGATCTAGAAAAATATTCATGGGGTGGCAAGAGGGGGGCAGGAGATTTTAAGGGGTGGCAACCTGTGGCGGATGTATACAGTATGCCGATTTAATTAAAGCCATATAAATAAATATTTACTTGGGAAAGCCCCCACATTTAGATATGTTGACTAAATAACATAATACTTAATGTATTGTAGCACGAGTGAAGCCTTACATTTAAACATAAAAGTTGTCAGACAAAATGTTAAAGATTATTATTACTGGGGGCGCCTTTAGCTCAGTTGGTAAGGCGTCCCCCTCCCGGGCTGGGCCCAGCAGCAGACCCGGGTTCGATTCCCACCCGCGGTCGTTCTCTGCATGTCACTCCCCTCTCTGCCCCATTTCACCTCTGTCTCTCTGCACTATCAATAAAGCATAAAAATGCCCAAAAAATATCTTAAAAAAAAAAAAAAAGATTATTATTACTGAATAATTACTGCATTACCTGCCTCACAACAAACACCTGCACTAATACACCAGCATGGGGCTCAAAATCTATGCAAATAGGGCTGCAATAAGTACTTAGTTAACAGTGAGTCTTTGGTATTTGTCTGTGTTAATATGAGATACTCCCATCAGATGTCAATCATCAGTCTAACTTGAGTTTAAATATCAAGTTATTCAAATAGTCTAGTAATTTACATACAATACAGATAAAATCATTCATATAAATATTGTGTGGCATTTTCCTATGTTTGGTCACAAACAGTGACCTGTTAAACACACTGTAAATGGGAAGAGGTTCAGTAATGTCCAACACAGAAATAGGCCTACTGGTTATTATGAGCAATTGATAAGCACAACCTAAGACTTTAATTTAAAATAGTGTGATAAAAATTAGGAAGTATCCTTATACAAAGGCCTATAGATACAATTAAACAAAATAATTGATGAATTTCAAGGGTGTAGGTTATGATTAAACCTTGGTTTAGGATACTTTTTAAATGGGAGGTCTGGGGGTGTCCCCCCAGAAATTTTTGAGCATTCATCACTTCATTTCCTGCATTCTGGTGAATTTGTTTGCATCAAGTTTATGTAAAGTAATTGACAACATTTAGGTTCCCAGTGACAAAAATAGAATATAATACAATACAGTAATATCATGCCTTCTGTATTGCTTTCAAATATTGATTCTCCTCTATTGTTAAAAAAAATGGTTTAGATACTAAAACAATAAGAAGTGATTATTCACGTCTATCATTGAGAATGTAGTGGCTGGGTGGTATTTTACTATAGCCTGCAATCTTCAAATATTCAAAAATAACACAGTGCAAAATGAGGTTTTAATCCTCATGTACTTCCTTTAAGCTACTAGTGACTAAGTGTGCAGTGGACAAAGGGAGGAAGAGATTGCTTTATTTTATAATTTAGCTTTTTGATTTGAGAGTGATCCTCGTTGACTTTAGACTGACTCCCGCTGTCTGCTCCGTGAGGCTCGAGCCCTTCAGCTGAGCGAACAACTGTCCAACACGGAGATGAAAAACGAAACTTAACTATCCTGTCCTGCCTGGGCTGACTTAAGGTGGAGCAACCAAATATAAATGAATAAATATTGTACTAAACTGTAACACAAGTAATGAGTTGGAATTTGGATCAGTAGCCTACAGTAGTGCACAATCGTCGCTCATGTGTACGTTATTGTAGTTTTTCCGAAGCATTCACGAGTTCCTAACGTTATTATTAACCTCTAGGGCTAGGCATTGTCACAACACAGCAGCATAATAACTTTATAGGAAAACTACCACTACATTAGCCCTGCTCTTTTCTCATTATTGTCATTTCTTCATAGATAGACAGTTGATCAGTAATACCTGGAGAGTGTAGTCTCTCCTGTGCTGCTTGCTTCGTTAGTCTAGAGGTTTGGATCCGTCTCTCGCGCGCCTTCCTTGTATTCAAAATCAGTGCCGTTGGGAGCGGTTAGGAGTCTCGGGAGTGGGTCGGGGGGGATCGGGTTTGGGCAATATTACCTGGCTGCATTCACTTGCAGTCGGACATTTGAAACTCGCGCTCGTAAATGTCTCTTAACAGCCAGAAATAAATGTTTAATTGGGCGCTGCCAACTGGGGTGGCAGCTGGGGTGGCAAGGCTTTTTTTTAGGGTGGCAGTTGCCACCCCATGCCACCCCGGTAGATCCGCCCCTGTTCAGGGCAGATGGCAGACAGCGTGTGTGGCGTCGTGTGGGTGAGCGCTTTGCTGATGTCAATGTTGTGGATCGAGTGGCCCATGGTGGTGGTGGGGTTATGGTATGGGCAGGCATCTGTTATGGACGAAGAACACAGGTGCATTTTATTGATGGCCTTTGAATGCACAGAGATACCGTAATGAGATCCTGAGGCCCATTGTTGTGCCATACATCCATGAACATCACCTCATGTTTCAGCAAGATAATGCACGGCCCCATGTTGCAAGGATCTGTACACAATTCTTGGAAGCTGAAAATGTCCCAGTTCTTGCATGGCCAGCATACTCACCGGACATGTCACCCATTGAGCATGTTTGGGATGTGCTTGACCGGCGTATACGACAGCGTGCACCACTTCCCACTAATATCCAGCAACTTCGCACAGCCATTGAAGAGGAGTGGACCAACATTCCACAGGCCAAAATTGACAATCTGATAAACTCGATGCGAAGAAGATGTGTTGCACTGCATGAGGCAAATGGTGGTCACACCAGATACTGACTGGTTCTGAGTCCCCAGACCCCCAATAAAGCAAAAAAATGCACATTTCAGAGTGGCCTTTTATTGTGGACAGTCTAAGGCACACCTGTGCACTAATCATGATGTCAGATCAGCATCTTGATGTGGCACACCTGTGAGGCGGGATGGATTATCTCAGCAAAGCAGAAGTGCTCATTATCACACATTTAGACAGATTTGTGAACAATGTTTGAGAGAAATGGTAATTTTGTGTATCTGGAATGAATTTTAGATCTTTAAGTCCATCTCATGAAAAATGGGAGCAAAAACAAAAGTGTTGCGTTTATATTTTTGTTGAGTGGATATACTGGGCAGCAAGATGTGCCCAGTCTCCTTCTCCGAGGAGTATTTTTAATTTGGAGAGGTCGTTCAGCTCTTTGAAATCTGGTACTGAAGAGCTGAACTTGTTCAAATACAATTGTCTTGTGTCATTTAATTTTGTACATTGTAGGAGAAAGTGCATCTCTGTCTCAACCTCACCTGTCGAACAGTGACCACATTTTCTGTTTTCTTTTGGTTGCCATGATTCTTTGTGTCTTCCTGTTTCAATTGCCAGTTTGTGGTCACTGAGCCTGTACTTGGTTAGGATCTGTCTCTACTTTCTATCTCTGACAGTAGAGAGATATTCTGCTAATTCATAATTTATTTTAAGGGCGAGATAACATTCCAATGTACTTTGGCTTTTAGTTGTTTCTTCTCAATGGTCCAGATAGGTTTCTCAATGGTCCAGATAGGTTTCCGGAAACAGCGGACCTTTATTAACTCACCCGTGCGCACTCACCTCACGTGCTGCAATCAAGCTAAGTGCCGCCCGGTGTGATCACAAATGAAAAGAGTTTTTATACACAGGAAACACGGCACCACTGATATGTGTTCTAAAGCACCACCAAAACCCAAATGACTTCTGTCTTAACAGATATACTGATTTTGATTATATATTGCTACGTTATTCATCAGATCAGGAGAGTTCAAAACTTTGATGAATTTGTCTCCACTGTCTGGGGCCCATCTGTAATTACGATTTAATTTAAACAGCTTACTGGTTTCTATTTGTGTGTCACTAATTTGACCTGACAATTTAAGGAACACAATTTAAGGAACCCTCAACTATCAGTGCATTCACTGTCAGACAGCAATCCCCCCTTTCAGACCACAATCAAATTAATGTGTTCCTTAAATTCTCAGGTCAAATTAGCGACACAAAAATAGAAACCAGTAAGCTGTTTGAATTAAATCGTAATTACAGATGGGCCCCAGACAGTGGAGACAAATTCATCAAAGTTTTGAACTCTCCTGATCTGATGAATTACTTAGCAATACATAATCAAAATCAGTATATCCCTTCCAGAGATGGTGTAAAGAAGGCCATCACATCAATATGATATTTCATAAGGCAGCTATTAGGGCTGACCTCATAAAGCAAAAACGGAGACCTGTTAAAAGGCAAAATACTGAGAAATGGTTTGATCAAGAGTGCAAAACAATCAGAAAAGAGCTGAGAAAAATAGCAAATCAGAAACATCGCCAACCACAACAACCCAGCCTTGCCCGATAGATACAATGACATTTTTAATAAATATACATCAAAAAAACAAAATTATACCCACATGAAACTTGAAGATATTGAGAATGCCATTGACCAAAATCAATTCTGGGATATGTGGAACAAGTTCAACCCAAAGCAACAGCAGACATTACCAATCCAAAACGGTAACATCTGGAGATCACATTTTGAAAATCTTTACAAAGACATACCAATCAATCAAATCAATTCGGATCAATGTATTATAAAAGAAAAACTCCAAATATTAGAAGAAACAATTAAAGACAATCAAAACCCCCTTGATTTTGATATAACTTTAGAAGAATTAACAACACAGACAAAATGTCTGAAGCCAAGGAAAGCTTGTGGTCCAGACAGCATTCAAAATGAAATGCTCAAAAGCAGCACCCCAGAGATGCAGGGTGCAGTGTTGCATTTGTTCAATGTAATATTACGGGCAGGATGTTTTCCCAACATCTGGTGCGAAGTGCTCATTTCCCCCATTCATAAGAGTGGGGACAAATCGGACCCTAATAACTACCGTGGCATCTGTGTTAGCAGCTGTCTAGGGAAACTATTCTGTAGTATCATTAATAAAAGAATAATAGATTTCCTTGAGGAACAGTCAATACTAAGTAAAAGTCAGATTGGCTTCCTCCCAAAACACCGCACCACTGACCATGTATATACGCTTCACACTTTAATTAACAAACACGTACAACAAACGAAAAATGGAAAAATATTCTCTTGCTTCATTGATTTTAAGAAAGCTTTTGATTCTATTTGGCATGAAGGGCTCTTTTACAGACTCTTAAATTGTGGTATAGGTGGCAAAACCTTTGATCTGGTAAAATCCCTGTATTTGGAAAACATGTGTGCTGTCAAAATTGGAGATAAACAGACAGAATTCTTCCCCAGAGAAGAGGCGTTCGGCAGGGTTGCAATCTAAGTCCAACTTTATTTAATATATATACAGTCATATGAAAAAGTTTGGGACCCCCTTCTAATTTTGGGGATTTTTGTTCATCATTAGCTGGGATTTCAAAGAAGCAAATTCCTTTACATATATGACATACCTTAGGTAAACAGAAGCAATTCAGCGGTGTCATTTTGTTTATTGGAATAATAGAAAATATGCAATTAGCATCATAACAAAATTTGACTGGTGCATAAATTTGGGCACCCCAAAAGAAAAATGTCATCAGTACTTAGTTGAGCCTCCTTTTGCAAAAATAACAGCCTCTAGACGCCTCTGGTAGCCTGTGATGAGTGTCTGGATCCTGGATGTAGGTATTTTTAACATACTAAAGCGATCCAATTCAGTTAAATGTGACGGCTGCCGAGCATGGAAAGCCTGCTTCAAATCATCCCATAGATTGTCGATGATATTCAAGTCATTGGACTGCGACGGCCATATCAGAACATTGTACTTTTCCCTCTGCAGGAATTTGAACTGTGTTAAGGGTCATTGTCTTGTTGGAATATCCAACCCCTGCGCAACTTCAACTTTGTGACTGATGCTTGAACATTATCCTGAATAATCTGTTGAAACTGGGTTGAATTCATCCGACTATCCACTTTAACCAGGGCCCCAGTCCCTGAAGTGGCCACAGCATGATTGAACCTCCACCAAATTTGAAAGTAGGTAGCAGGTGTTTTACTTGGAATGCAGTTTTCTCCTTTCGCCACGTAAAGCACTTTTTATAATGACCAAATAACTTATTTTTTGTCTCATCAGTCCAAAGCATTTTCTTCCAATATGAATCTGGCTTGTCAAAATGAGCTTTAGCATACTCCAAGCAACTGTATCTGTGGCGTGGCCGCAGAAAGGGCTTCCTTCTCATCACCCAGCCATACAGATGTTTTGGTGCAAATTGCACTGAATTGTTGAACCATGTACAGATACACCATCTGCAGCCAGATGTTCTTGCAGGTCTTTGGAGGTGATCTGTGGGTTGTGTGCAACCATTCTCACAATCCGCCGCATATGCCGCTTTTGTACTTTTCTTGGTCTGCTAGACCTGGGTTTAACTGCAACTGTGCCTGTGTCCTTCCATTCCCTGACAACATTCCTTACAGTAGAAATTGACAATTGAAACCTTTGGGAAAGCTTCTTGTAGCCTTCCCCTAAACCATGACAATGAATAATTGGTAACACTTTATTTGAAGGCGTATACATAACGCCGTCACAAGACTGTCATAAGACTGTCATTACACTGTCATGACACCTGTCATGAACATTATGAATGGTTATGACTGTTGTCATAAAGTGTCATTCGGTAAATTATGTCACGTTTAATGCCACATTGACATTGTATGAGATGTCTTTTTTATGACAACCTGACATAAGCTAAGATAAAATAACTTGTCGATGTCTTTGTAATGACAACCTGACATAAGCTAAGACAAAATAACTTGTCAATGTCTTTGTAATGACAACCTGACATAAGCTGAGACAAAATGACTTGTACGTGTCTTTGTAATGACAACCTGACAAAAGCTGAGACAAAATAACTTGTCTGTGTCTTTGTAATGACAACCTGACATTAATGAAGACAAAATATCTTGGTTATGTCGACTTGACATTAACCAATAACATGACCTGTCATAAACATGTAATAGTAGGCTTAATAATCAAATGTAAAGAAACTATTTTGATTTATGTTGTAAGATTACATTAAACTGTCATGTGGAAGGTTTTGATATTGACTGTCATGAGACCTTCATTATACTGTCATGAATGTTTCTGTTGGCCTGAAGTAAAGTGAAACAATTTGGACAATTCATTAACATGTCATGAAGTTTTATTACACTGTCTAATGCCTTTATAACAGGCTCATGAATGATTATTTTGGCCTCAGGTAAAGTGAAACAATTTGTACATTTCATTAACATGTCATTAAGTGTTATTACACTGTCTAATTTTGACATTGACTGTCATGAAACCTTTATTATACTGTCATGACTTTTGACTTTACCTCAAAGTGAAACAATTTGGACTTTTCAGTAAATATTATTACACTTAATTATACACACACAACAGTGTTAACTGCAGTAGAATCCCCTTTATAGATGTAACATGAAGCATATCAGTATTACGTGTGGAAAATACCTTAACAAAAGCAATATAAGTCAAGACACTCTGTTTTATTTGCATTGAGACACTAAACAAAAAATATATACATACAATTAAAACAGAAATAAGAACTACTATAAAATCAAATGCACTTTCCAGTCCTTAAATTAACAATCCAGAGATTGTATGTTATATAATATATGTTATAATGGCTGCTAAAAATCACCAGGAAGAGATCAGCTTAAACACAAAAGGAGGGCAAATGGCACTCAGCTTTTAAACATTGTAGGCATGTTAGCTTCAGCATATAACTAGTGCAAACTTGTAAGTGAATACGGTGCTTAAACAGGCAGATTGCAGATCAGCAAATCATAGAGCTATTAGCACACACAATAATAACAGAAATATACATTAGATCAGGTTGAAGTAAATAAAAGATACATAAAATAAAAGAGACTGTGTAGGCCTACTGCCCTGGCAGTGCGTAGTATGGAGCATGACAGCCAGCTAACATTTAAAAGCCCAATAAAGAATAAAAGACCCAATGCTTGACTTTTATTTATTTATTTATTTATTATTATTCTTCCGGACAATTACACACAATACATAATTTTCTCATTGCATATTCATACATATTACTTTGTGTTATCGTCCGAAGGGAAGCAGGAGAAGCCAAAGGCTTTTCGGGTCCCGCCCCCACTGCCATAAGATTCAGATACACAGATACACAGCTACTACAGTTAGAACATTTTTTTTTCTTTTTTTTTTTAAGAAGAATCATTCTAAAACACAGATAATTTTAGGTCTCTAATTTCCTCTCTGCCTGTGACAATGCAGATATGGCCTTGTCCATTTCTTCTCTAGTAGCCTAAACACATCTGCAAAAGTATTCAAAACAGTCAGTGTGTCTGCAGACCTCGGCTACAGTCCCAAAACAAGTCCATGCTTTTGCCTTCTTTAATCCTCGTCCCTCCGGAATTGATCCAAATCCTCCTCCGTTTTGATTTGCACAATTTTGGCTTCTTCGGGTGTAGCTCCATTCATTTTGATGAAGATTCTTCCATCTCTCGTCCAAGTTTGTTGGACCTGTCCACATTTTTTTAACCCTCTCGCTTGATAGGCCAAATAAGCCTTTCTCTTGGTTAAATTTTCACTCATTCCAATTTGTTCACCTTTAAGCTTCTTGCCTTGACTGAGCAGGTTTATCTTATGCTTTCTACTCACAAATTTCAGAATGACAGCACGCTTTTTGGCGAATTTCCCTTTCGGGAGAAGAAAACAGGACTCCACGTTCTCTAGATCCAGATTAATGGCTTTGCTTCTCAGAAACATTGCCACTTGTTTTTCCACCGTTACATTCCCTGTATCGCCCTCTTTTTCTCCATTCCCGGCACCTGCATACGACCTTGGTTTAATATCCATTCCAGTTAGTATCACATCTCTGTTTTTTGCTTGTTGTTCTTGTTCATCAATTTTATCTCCAAGCTCTTTCAAGAGCTGATCTTTCTTCACATTGACGGCTTGAAGTTCCTTCAATTCGATCATCAGTGGCTTCAGACCAGCAGCAACTTTCTCTTTGATTTTTACATCAAAACGCCCAATCAATTCGTCAACAATCCCAGCCAGCTCAGCCTTCCGCAGTGCTCGCTCCGTCTCCCTCTCACTTTGTATTTCTCTCTTCAAATCTGCCAACATTCCTTTCTTCAAGTCTGCCAACTGTTTTTTCATTTCTTCCGCAAAAACTTTGTCTTCTTCCATTCCCTTATCAGTGGTTTTTCCTTTTTTGGACATCTCCAGAGATTTTCAGAGATTTTTAATGCTGTGAATCTGAGTTCTCCGCTGCTCTCAGTAAATAGCTCTTCACCCTCAGCAAGCCGGAAGTTTCTTGTTTCTTCGTGAATCTTGTATTGGTAGGTTTTTCTTTGTAAAACTGTAACATAGACATGAAAAAATAAATCAATATACACACAGTACCAGACCTATACAGACAGTAGACAATACACACTAAGTAGTATATGGTAAGTATACACACAGCTATGCTATTCCTATCTAAGTATTAAACAACAAATGACTGTAAAAACACAACTTAGCATGTATGACAAAGTATAGTGAGCTAGCAAACAATTAGCTTCTGTAGTAGTGTACCTGCAACTAACAGGGCCACATGTGCAATCAAATAAACAAGTAGCTTACTTTACATTCTTACACCTGAAAGCTAACATTACAAACTATCAACACTTACAGAAAAATAGTCTCCAAGGCAAAGGCGTTATAAAGAAATACCCTGCAGCATTTATCTGTAGGCTATGCTGTTCCTGTAGTCTGCATACAACTGTGAACAAAATGTAGGCTACATGAAACACCGGAGATTTGGCGCTAGATCCTCTATGAAACACGTGAGGGCTCACTCTGACACTTTTTCCAAAAACCAAGATAAAATTAAAATATTAACACTTCATATTCACTTAGAAAAACTACTATATAACAATAATTGCAATTGCAATATGTCAAGACAGTCTGTGCTAACTTAACTATAAGTCAGTAATTATTGTTGTATAACAGTTTTTCTAAGTAAATATGAAGTTTTAATATTTTCATTTTATCTTTTTGGAAAAAGCGTCAGAGTGAGCCCTCACGTGTTGCATACAGGATCTAGCGCCAAATCTCCGGTAGTAGCCTAGCTTACAATTTTTTTCACAGTTTTATGCAGTCTACCGGGACATCATAGCCTATACACGCTCCTGAGTATTTTTTTATTACGCCTTTGCCTTGGAGACTATTTGTCTGTAAGTGTTGATAGTTTGTAATGTTAGCTTTCAGGTGTAAGAATGTAAAGTAAGCTACTTGTTTATTCGATTGCACATGTGGCCCTGTTAGCTAGCAGGTACACTACTACAGAAGCTAATTGTTTGCTAGCTCACTATACTTTGTCATACATGCTAAGCTGTGTTTTTACAGTCATGTGTTGTTTAATACTTAAATAGGAATAGCATAGCTGTGTGTATACTTACCATATACTACTTAGTGTGTATTGTCTACTGTCTGTATAGGTCTGGTACTGTGCGTATATTGATTTATTTTTTCATGTTACAGTTTTACAAAGAAAAACCTACCAATACAAGATTCACGAAGAAACAAGAGAAGTCAAGCATTGTGTATTTTATTCTTCATTGGGCTTTTAAATGTTAGCTGACTGTCATGCTCCATACTACGCACTGCCAGGGCAGTAGGCCTACACAGTCTCTTTTATTTTATGTATCTTTTATTTACTTCAACCTGATCTAATGTATATTTCTGTTATTATTGTGTGTGCTAATAGCTCTATGATTTGCTGATCTGCAATCTGCCTGTTTAAGCACCGTATTCACTTACAAGTTTGCACTAGTTATATGCTGAAGCTAACATGCCTACAATGTTTAAAAGCTGAGTGCCATTTGCCCTCCTTTTGTGTTTAAGCTGATCTCTTCCTGGTGATTTTTAGCAGCCATTATAACATATATTATATAACATGCAATCTCTGGATTGTTAATTTAAGGACTGGAAAGTGCATTTGATTATATAGTAGTTCTTATTTCTGTTTTAAGTGTATGTATATTTTTTTGTTTAGTGTCTCAATGCAAATAAAACAGAGTGTCTTGACTTATATTGCTTTTGTTAAGGTGTTTTCCACATGTAATACTGATATGCTTCATGTTACATTTATAAAGGGGATACTGCTGCAGTTAACACTGTTGTGTGTGTATAATTAAGTGTAATAATATTTACTGAAAAGTTGTTTCACTTTGAGGTAAAGTCAATACTTCATGACAGTATAATAAAGGTTTCATGACAGTCAATGTCAAAATTAAACGATTAATTAATGATATGTTAATGAAATGTACAAATTGTTTCACTTTACCTGAGGCCAAAATAATCATTCATGAGCCTGTTATAAAGGCATTAGACGGGTTAATAACGCTTCATGACATGTTTATGAATTGTTTCACTTTACTTCAGGTCAACAGAAACATTCATGACAGTATAATGAAGGTATCATGACAGTCAATATCAAAACCTTCCACATATGACAGTTTAATGTAATCTTACAACATAAATCAAAATAGTTTCTTTACATTTGATTATTAAGCCTACTATTACATGTTTATGACAGGTCATGTTATTGGTTAATGTCAAGTCGACATAACCAAGATATTTTGTCTTCATTAATGTCAGGTTGTCATTACAAAGACACAGACAAGTTATTTTGTCTCAGCTTTTGTCAGGTTGTCATTACAAAGACATTGACAAGTTATTTTGTCTTAGCTTATGTCAGGTTGTCATTACAAAGACATCGACAAGTTATTTTGTCTTAGTGTGACCTCTGTGGTCGGTCTCTCGCACAATAACGTCTCGGAACCCAGGTTTTGGCAACAGCAGTTTTTAATGGCTCTGCATCTGGCTGGCTGCATATTTTATAGAAAACAACAGCGGAGAGAGTCATCAACGTGGGCACGGACAAAAGTGTGTTCACTCATGGAATTCTCTCAATGGCTTTGGAGAATCCCCAGAATTCATTGCCCTAATGACCCAACTACTCCGTGCAGGTACACGTTTACGACAGTAGATGGCACTGTTGAACCATTTTAGCTGGATTTAAACAAGAACTCAACCAACCATGTTACATACACCCCCCTTAAATCCTGCTAAATTGGGGCACAATAACGAGAAAAAAAAATTATATGTATACCTGTAGCTACCCATAAGAGCATATTCACAGTCATAAAGTCAGTTCAACAACTTTCCACATGGAATTATGTCAGCAAGAGATTGGCCAGACCCCTCACAAACATAGACTAAAAAGATGCCGTATACACCTCTCGTACAATAAACTTAACTCTTTCACAGGGATAACCATAAGTCACCATAGACAGGCACTAGCGTGAGTAAAAAAAAAACAACTGCAGGAAACTATCCCGAAAACATGTTTCTGACAAAAGAAAAGAAAGAATCAGCTGTTGATACTGAATCATCCACAACCTGTTCATTCATCTCACAAATAAGTCTGTCTGGAAGTTTAACACATCTACCTGCCCTAGTGCAAATGGGTGGTGGCTGTGTGCAAACTGTATGTTCATGTGTGAGTATGACTGGTTGTGTGTCATGTTCAGGGGAGGGGAACTGTTCATCTGCCACAGCTGAGGGCGGGATGGCTGCATTCTGGGAAGCCACGATTCCAGCCGGTAGTACAAGATAAGGCAACTGTTCAGCTTGTACAGCAGAATCAGAGGACTCTGGAGCTACGTACACAGTATGTGGGGTTACAGTAAGCTCGGTCTCCAAGTGTGAGTCGCTCATAGCTGTAACAAGAGAATCAGGCTGGCTCTCTATGGATTCCACATCACTTGCATCATCCATCTGCTGTAGCCAGTTACGTGTCTTTGTCACACTGTCTTGAACATCAACGACTGGTTCACATTGTTCACTTCCATCAACAGAAGGGCAGCTCAACTCATCATCATCTCCGGCAGGAAGAAAACTCACAGGGAGTAGAAGGTTTCTGTGAACAACTTTCTCTCTTGATGTCACAGGGTCCTTGATGCAGTAGACATTGATTCCAGGCTTTACAGATGTCACTTCGTAGACTGTGGATTCCCACTTATCTGCTACTTTCCTCTTCCCTCTCTCACCACGATTCGCAAGTAAAACTCTGTCACCAACTGTGAGAGGAGATCCTCTTGCCTTGCGGTTGTAGTTTTTCGCCTGACGAGCCTGCTCTGTGCGACTGTTCTGCCGAGCGATGCGTGCAGCTTCAGAAAGGTCACGTCTCAAATGGAGGACAAACTCATTGTGACCAACAACAGCATTGCTGGGGAGGGCGTGCTGGAACAAAACATCAACTGGTAACCGGGGAATCCTGCCAAACATAAGAAAGAAGGGTGCAAAACCAGTTGTTTCGTGCTGAGTGCAATTGTAGCAGAATGTCAGCATTTGCAGCATTTGTGGCCACTTAGCCTTTGAGTGGGGAGGCAGGGCCCTGATCATGTTCCCAAGAGTCCGGTTGTAGCGTTCCACAACTCCATTTCCCATGGGATGGTACGGGGTGGTATGTGACTTGTGGACACCGGCCACTTCTAGGAGCTCTTTAATGAGTTGACTCTCGAAATTGGCTCCTTGATCCGAATGAATGCGTTTAGGGAAACCATAGATGCAGAAGAAGTCATTCCAAAGGCGACGAGCAACCTGCTTTGCTGATTGGTTTTTGCATGGAAAAGCATGTGCCAGTTTAGAGAAATGATCCGTGACAACCAAAACGTCAACACTTTTTTTGTCAGTGTGCTCAGCAGTCCAAAAATCAATACATACAAGCTCAATTGGCTCGGAGGTGCAAATACTTTCAAGTGGGGCACGGTCTTTAGGCTCTGGAGTTTTCCCAACCACACAGCGAAAGCAGTTTCTGACATGATTGATAACGTCTTGCTCCATCCCTATCCAAAAGAATCTCTGTCTGGCAAGTGCGAGCGTGCGAGCCTGCCCCTGATGACCAGCGGAGTCATGGAGACCACTGAGGACTTGTGCCTTGAGGGCGTTTGGAACAACGAACTGGTGAGTTGTCATGTTCATTTGTTTGTCTCGTTTCACTTTGTACAACACACCGTTCTTTATGGAAAGCTTGGGCCAATGTCGTAACAGCTTCAGCACACCACGAGGCTCACCAGCACGTTCACGTCTACTGGGCCTCCTGTGACGCTGGACATAAAAGAGAGCTCTGCCCAGAACATCATCCTGCTCCTGTAGATTTACCAGTTCACTACTTGGCAGAGAGGCAGTTTGGTCGACAGGAGCGAGCTGGGGAATATCTGGTCCAATGCCTCTGACTTGGCTTAAACCTCCAGTGTCATGTGCATTCAACACAGCTGAGACGTCCTGTGAAGACAGTGATCCATGAGAGGTTGGTGATGTGACAACAGCTTCCTCCTCAGACTGATCTACAACCATCTGGCAGTTAGTAGTACATCTGAACGCATCTTGTACTGTCCTATCCAACAACCCACTGACTTGATTCTGCAACAAAGCATATGGCTCATTTACAAGGCGGTGGCTCATGCATGACTGGACAAATGGCTCTCTACTTAGCGCGTCAGCGACAACATTCTTTGGGCCAGGGACATAGTTCAAGTCAAAACTGTAAGCAGCAAGCTTTGAAACCCATCTCTGTTCACATGCATCCAACTTAGGTTTAGTTAAGATGTACGTCAAGGGATTATTATCCGTCCAAACTGAGAACTTTTTAGCTCCTTTTAGCCAATGGCTAAATTTATCGCAGACTGCCCATTTAAGAGCAAGAAACTCAAGACGGTGTGCTGGATAGTTAAGCTGCGAGCTTGAGAGAGTTTTGCTGGCAAATGCCACAGGTCTGGCAATCTTTCCATCAGGAGGCACTTGTGAGAGGACAGCTCCTAAACCATCAAAGGAGGCATCAACAGCAAGGATAAATGGGGAGTCAAAATCAGGATGTGCTAGTGTAACACTGTGCATAAGGTCATGCTTTAAAACCCTGAAAGCTTCTCTGCACTCGTCAGTCCAATCAGATGGTGACAGTCTAACTGGGCCCTTTTTGAACTTTGGTTTATTTCCCCTTCCTCTTTTGGGTGATGCAGCAGGTTCAGCCACGAGGCTGAACAATGGCTTAGCTTTGGCAGAGCAACCTTCAATAAAGTGATGGTAATAGAGGACCATACCTAAGAAGGATCTGATTTTCTTTGCAGACGGTGTCTCTCCATTAGGCTCCATCAGGTCAGCTTCCTGCACGTCATTAATAGCCTGCACTTTACTCGGGTCAGTCTTAACACCATCTCCACATATGATGTGCCCCAGGAACTTGACAGACCGGCGAAGAAAGTGGCACTTTTTAGGCGAAAGCTTCAAATTGTTGGCCGAAAGGCGGGAAAAAACCATCTGCAACCGCTGGAGTGCGACCTGTTCAGATGGAGCATAAACCATTAGGTCATCCAGGTAACATAACAGGCTTGTGAAATTTTCATCACCAAAGATGGACATCATCATTCGCATGAAAGTAGCAGGGCTGTTTGTGAGACCCTGAGGCATCCTGTTATATTCATGTAGACCAAAGGGGGAAGAGAACGCTGTGTATTTTTTGTCATCCTCATGCAGCCTGACATTGTAGAACCCGGAGGTGAGGTCCATTGTTGAAAAGAACACATTTCCACCGAGTGCAGCGAGAGTGTCTGTCTGATGAGGCAATGGATGTGCGTCTTTGACAGTTCTTGCGTTCAACCACCTGAAGTCATTACAGATGCGGAGATCACCATTTGACTTGACAACCAGGACGAGGGGAGATGCATATTCACTCTGAGACTTGCGAATTATCCCCAATTCCTCCATATCATTGATGGCAGTGCGGAGCTTATCGTAATGGCAGGGTGGGACTCGTCTGTATGGAAGTCTGAAAGGCGTATCATCCATTAAACGGATTCTATGTACAAAATCTTTTGCCTCACCGCAGTCCATTTTGTGCCTCGAGAATATGTTCTCATACTGTTCAATGATGTACAGCAGTTTATCTTTCCACTCAGGAGAGACTTCACAGGATAAAAGGTCCAAATCTTGCAGGCCAAGGTCGCTCAAGATGCGTGATATTTCTTCCTCCGACCTTGCTTTAGGAGGTGAACTGTGTGTGTGCTGCGCACTGGATTGGACGTGCTCTGGTTCCGGTAAGTCCTGCACAGAGAGACATGGGGACACATCGGCAACCTTTGCATTTCTCTTAAGCGTGAGTGGCTTTTCAGTTGGATTTAATATTTTCACTGGAACCCAGCCTTCTCCTGACAACGAAGTCACAACTCTCCCCACAAGAATTTGTGCAGGTCTGGCCTTAGACTGTGTGGGTTCAATGACAACTGTTTTTCCCACTGCAGATACATCAGAAGCAGGTAACTTAGCCCACACTAAATGCTCAGACATCGGCTGTAAAGTGACACATCTTTTAAGTTTAGCTGTGCCGATCCTGTTCGGTGTCCCTCCGGCTTCACATTTATCCATGTCAGACAACAGAGACATTAAATGGGGTAGATTATCACCTTGAGTGTTTTCAACAGGAGATGTGAATTCACCAACTGTCTCCTTCATCTGTGAGATAAGCCACTTGATTAAGTTACTGCCAAGAATCATTTCATCAGTCTGGCCTGGCACAACCAGAACTGGTATTATCACTTTATAGCCATACACTGATGTTATGAGGTCATACATGGCGGTAGGCGTGACAAGGTTACCCCCACAACCAACAATGACAAACTCTTCAGCTGATTTCTTTTTCATGTCGGGGATGGACTGGGAAAGTTTGTTGTCAGCTGCCACACTTACAGTGCATGCCATAGATCCACTGTCCACTAATGCTCTCAGGACTAGATTATTAGCAATGGTAACATCTGTGTAGAATAGGCTGTCAGTTTTTGAGAGTCTCTGCAAGTCTTGTACAATCATTGTTTTATGTGATGGCAAAATATTGCTGTAGGTCTCACATAAAGTGTCATAATCTTCCATTTCTGTCATATTCACGGTGGGAGGCTCACTTACTTGATCTACACTGTCCTCCCCTATGTGCAGATCATTTAGTTTCCCTGTTGACGATGGGGAGGAGGGCGTCTTCCCTCAGGGCAGTTGCGACGTGAATGGTCAGGTGAGTAACAAAGAAAGCACAGCCTGTGCTCGCGACAGTGTGTGAGAGCAGAGTGAGAGCCGTCTTTACATAGCTTGCATGGCATTTCATTCAATCCCTCAATCCTTGGCGGCCTGTTCTGTGGTCTCTTATTAGATTGAGTGTAACCAGGGCTCTGCAGCAACACTTTCTCCAGCATTCCAATCAACCTTTCCAGAGCACCGGTGTCTTGGCTCACAGCTTGCTTTTGTTCTGGGATGTCTGAAACAGGCGTAGTGTTAGGACAAACCTCAACTTTGTTCATGTTTACTTTTCCACTTCTCACTGCAGAAGATCTTACTCCTTTCTCAAGGTGGTATTCATCTAACACTTCTTGAACCTCTCGTGTGGACCATTTGTCAACCGTCTTGGACCTAAAGGTAAGGGCTAAATCTCTGTTGGGGCAGTGTCTGATGAACATACGTGTGACTTCAACACTGGGGTTGTCGAATACTTTGCCTTGCTCTTTGAGAGAAGTTACAGCATCGTCAGCAGCTCTGTTAAGTCTTATCCAATATTCATATGGATCCTCCTCCCCCTTTGGTAAAGTGGAGTAAAAGTCAGCCAGCGGAACAGGGGAGCAATGGCTTGAGCCAAAATGTTTGTGCAGTAACCTGTAGATTGCATGTGGATTACGCTTAACATCAATCTCACCATTTCTTATCCCATATCTCACCACATCCTTAGCCTTGCCTCTCAGGTGGATGAGAATTTCCTCAGCCTGATGTTCCAGCTGCACGCCACTTTTATTGATGTAGTTCTTCATCGAGTCCTCCCAGTCATCAACATCCAGTTTATCCGAGCTCTCCCCTCGAAACGCAGGTGGGTCTTTAACTCCTCTCTGTGCGACCAGCTGGACTTTGGATTGATCTAGTGTGTGGCTCTGGAAGGACTCTTTGTTATTGCAAGACTCATCATGGCTTGTGTGTGCAGCAGCTTTGGGGCTCGATGTGTTAAGGTGGGACATTACGCTATCAGCCAACTGCTGACCTATTTGCTGCACAATAGTGCTCATTTGGTCAAAGAGTCTAACATCATCATGGGGAGGGGCTGGGGGTGATGTGCTAGTGTACTGTGGTGGACATAACTCAACTTTAGGTTCACTGTGAGGTGTCGCTACATCATCACCAAAACATGTCTTATTCCCCACATGATGATCACAAAGAGAAAATGGGACTGGGGTGCTATGTAACCCCCTACCCCTGCCAATACCCAGCGGAGTGATATCAGAGTTACAAAAGTTACTGAAGCTCATCTTTGTCATTAAAAGTCACAAGTTATAGCTAAGAACTCAATCAAATATAGCAACTAGGCTGGCACTTAAACACACTTAATAAAAAGGACACAGTTCCAAAACGATGTAGTGGCGAGAAGACGTCTGTCCGGTCCGGCGTGGTCATGGACGAGTCACGGCACCAATGTGACCTCTGTGGTCGGTCTCTCGCACAATAACGTCTCGGAACCCAGGTTTTGGCAACAGCAGTTTTTAATGGCTCTGCATCTGGCTGGCTGCATATTTTATAGAAAACAACAGCGGAGAGAGTCATCAACGTGGGCACGGACAAAAGTGTGTTCACTCATGGAATTCTCTCAATGGCTTTGGAGAATCCCCAGAATTCATTGCCCTAATGACCCAACTACTCCGTGCAGGTACACGTTTACGACAGTAGATGGCACTGTTGAACCATTTTAGCTGGATTTAAACAAGAACTCAACCAACCATGTTACATTAGCTTATGTCAGGTTGTCATAAAAAAGACATCTCATACAATGTCAATGTGGCATTAAACGTGACATAATTTACCGAATGACACTTTATGACAACAGTCATAACCATTCATAATGTTCATGACAGGTGTCATGACAGTGTAATGACAGTCTTATGACAGTCTTATGACAGCGTTATGTATACGCCTTCAAATAAAGTGTTACAGAGAAGTGCAACTTGCATTTAGGCACCTAAAATACCTTTTCTCATGATTAAACATACCTTTATATGAGGTTCAAGGCTTAACAACATAATCCAACCAACTTTGTGTTTAAAGTCCTCAGTTTTACATGCTGTTACATGCATTAAAATCAGCAAAACCACAAGAGTTCCCCTATTTTTGCACAGCCAGTTTTTCACATTTTATTTAATTTCATAAAACTAAATCCTGCTTTTCAAAAAATCTTTGTTTGGAAAACATCCCAGTACTTAGCTGTTCCTGGTAAATGAAAGACATACCACTTTTATCTTTTTTTGTGTGAAAGCAGAGTCAATTATAATGCCGGCTGCGAGGGGTTCCCAAACTTTTTCATATGACTGTATATAAATGAACTGGCTGTTGAGTTAGATCAATGTGCTGCTCCTGGCCTCTCCCTCCTAGATAGAGAGGTGAAGTCCTTGTTTTACACTGATGCCCTTGTTCTACTGAACAAGGACTACAGCAACAGTTAGACGTAGTAGAACAGTACTGTCAGAACTGGGCCCTGGCAGTAAACATGATGAGAACAAACATCAATTTACTATTAATAATCATGTCATTGAACCAAATATGATTTATACCTACCTTGGTATAACCATAACAGCATCAGGGAGTTTCAACATGGCAGTGAATGCACTAAAAGAAAAAGCTTGAAGAGCTCTATTTGCATTTAAGAGAAAATGTTATAATTTCCAAATTCCAAAAAAAATCTGGCTTAAAATATTTGAACGTGTCTGTTAATAGAATTATTTCATCAAACAACCAAAGTGTTTGTAATAAAAGAATTTGAGTCAAGGCAGGCTTCAGAGCAGGTGAAATTTACTTGCAGACAGCAGCAAGGGAATCAACAATGTACCTGGTTTGGTTCATGGTTGAATACAAAGAAATGAACAGTGTACATGGGATTATATGCAAGTGAAAGTGTGTGCACAAACACACTAGGTTCGTGTGTTCAGGACATTTGAGTTTCGCTGACGAAAGCTGAAAGATTTTTAATTAGGCAGATAACAGAATATGGGAAATTTGGGGAGTCATTTTTACTCCCCTATCAACTCTCAATCACTGTGCACATGAATGTGTCATACCTCTGTATGTGCCAAACTCTCATTAGGCAGTTTTCTTCTTCAAGGCTAAACAACAGTTGTAGCAAAAACACTTTGGAGTTCTTTAAGTTTACTGGGATAAAGTTCAACAGGCAGAAAGCATATATTGTAGCATTAAAACATTATACAATCATAATGCAAATTAAATTTCATTAACAGTGTCATCCAGCCCATTGCGCTGTACGGTAGTGAAGTATGGGGTCCACTCAGTCATCAGAGCTATACCCGCTGGGACAAAAATCCAACAGAATCTCTACATGCAGAATTCTGCAGATACATTTTACATGTACACAGAAACACACCAACAAATGCATGTAGAGCAGAATTAGGCAGATACCCACTTATAATTAACATTCAAAAGAGAACGCTCAACTTTTTTAACCACCTGAAATCCAGCCCCAGAGACACCCTCCACTCCAAAGCCCTCCAAACCCAAGAGCTGAGCCCAGAAAAGAGTCCCCTATGTCAGTTGGTACTGAGGCTAACTGTCCACTCTCAGACACACTCTGACCAGCCTCACAACAACACTGCTCTCCAAACAGTAATCAGAGTAAAGCAAATTATAGCACAATGTAAAGAAACCTATCTGGACCATTGGGAAGAAACAACTAAAAGCCAAAGTAGATTGGAATGTTATCTCGCCCTTAAAATAAATGATGAATTAGCAGAATATCTCTCTACTGTCAGAGATAGAAAGTAGAGACAGATCCTAACCAAGTACAGGCTCAGTGACCACAAACTGGCAATTGAAACAGGAAGACACAAAGAATCATGGCAACCAAAAGAAAACAGAAAATGTGGTCACTATTCGACAGGTGAGGTTGAGACAGAGATGCACTTTCTCCTACAATGTACAAAATTAAATGACACAAGACAATTGTATTTGAACAAGTTCAGCTCTTTAGTACCAGATTTCAAAGAGCTGAACGACCTCTCCAAATTAAAAATACTGCTCGGAGAAGGAGACTGGGCACATCTTGCTGCCCAGTATACACACACACACACACACACACACACACACACACACACACACACACACACACACACACACACACACACACACACACACACACACACACACACACACACACACACACACACACACACACACACACACACACACACACACACACACACACACACAATTTAATATTCATACATACATAATTCATACATTTAATATTCGTATATATGGTTCATATTGTATATTGTTTTATTTTGACACATATTGTGTATTGTTTGAATATTTGGATTTATTTGATGCTTTGCTTTGGCAATATTGCTTTAAAAAAAATATTTCATGCCAATAAAGCCAATTTTGAATTTGAGAGAGAAAGAGAGTTTTGAACTGAACCGGGTCACGTTTTATTGCTTGCCTAGGTAATAATAATGGATTAGATTTATAGCGCTTTTCTAGCTACTCAAAGTGCTTTACAGGGTTCCAGGTTCCATTCATTCACACACAGTCATACCGGTGGTGGTAAACTACGATAGTAGCCACAGCTGTTAACAAAGGAATCTAATTAGAAAGATGCACGCCATGCTCATGTCACGCCCATAGTGTGAACAAGGCCTAAGAGTGTAGTTTAAGCCAACCTCATACTAGCCTTAAGTAAATTTTGTTTTCCCTTCAGCATACAGAGTGGAGACGCCAAGAGAAAAGGCCCATCCAAAGTGGGCCTACCTGCCAGGAAGAAGCCCAGGAAGAAGACTGAAGCCCTGGACGATGACACCATGGTGGCCCTGGCCCTGTCCTCCTCCCTGCTGGAACAGCAAAGAGAGAGGGATTCAGAGAGAGAGTTACAAACAGGAACTGCTGCCTCTCACACCTCCATAGAGTTGAAGTGCAGGTCCAACACAGGTACAGAATTTTCACAATATCATCTGTGTTTGTCAAGGCTAAAAAGTTTCTATGGAGCACTAACATGCATACAACAGGGCATATGTATCTCACGGGTATAATACAAACTCTGGTAGCTACTGTAAATGCATACATTTTAAATTGTTATGAATATAAAATGATCACTTAATCACAAACTCACTGAGTTAAAAACGAGTAAGACAATCTTTTGAGATGCCATATTCCAATGTGTTCTAAAACAGGCTGGATGGTTATGCTGTTTTGTTATTGAGTTGTGTGGAAGTTGTTGTGTTTATGTTTTCCTGCATTGTGTTAATAAGTTGGGTGGGTGTTGGCAAGCCTTTTACTGTAACAAATATGTTGTATATAATGAGGCAGTTTTCATTGTCGTCCTGTGTATGTGTCCGTGTGTGCCCTTTGGCAAGGCTTAAAGCAGTGTTTACAATTATCAACAAAAAGCATGACACATTATACCGCTGTAATAATCTGTAGTGAAAACATGACAGATTCTCCTTTTAATTCTGCGTCCTCTGCCCCCCCCCCCTCTCTCTCTCTCCGTGTTGCAGGTAAGGGGCCTGTGAAGAGGAAAAAGGCGGCTGTCCCTCGCCCCCCTCCACTCCTCCTGGTTCAGGATGCAGAGGAGGCTATGGTGAGGCTGCAGGAGCGCGTCTCTGCTCTCCTGCTACGCGGCCGGGCCCCCTCTCCTCCCACCCCGACCCGCTGCCCCAGCTGTCTGCCTGCTCGGAGCTGGGATGCGCCCCTCTGGCACAAGAGCAGACTATTGGAGAAAGGCAGTCCGTCTGATTTCTACGCTCCAGAGCTCAGAGAGTTCATCACGCCGTGGGAATGGGCTACGGTAAGAGGGACTAAAGGCAGCTATCACCAGGGTTGTCCCCGACTAAAAGTTTACATAGTCAATTCTGATTGGTGGAGTCTTGGGTCATTGATCCATATTTTCATTTGCAAGACTACCATAGTGTTCTATTCACGCACAATAAAGGCCTCTATGATCAGTGGTAAAAGAGTTCTGCACTGGTTGTCCCATTCTTTACCTATGCTAGTCTTGCCAAAGTAACCCTGGGATACCACTGGTTGCGTGTCTGTTGCGTGATGGCTCTGCTGTGGTTTTGCTCCGTCTTCTGTCTAGACCCACAGAGCACAGCACACTGTTACTGGTAAGCTAGGGTTATTACATAACTACGCTCAGTCGTACAAGTATGTGGTATAAACAAAGCTACCCTTGCTGTGGCACATATTACAGTTTGTGAAACATATTTGGATCAGATGCTGCTGTATGCTTTAGTATTTTTTTTATTTTCCTGAACTAATTTAATTACAGTTTTTGATCAATTGTATACACACGCATAGGGTAGCTACATTACAATATAACGGCATGTAACAGCCTGAAATGTAATAGGCCTACTTTATAAAAAAATAAAATGCAATAACTGGTCAATAATGTAACAAAATGCTGCGCCCAAAACGTAACAACTATTTGCCTATAATGTAACTACTTATTACATTTTGGGTCAGTCTGTACATTATGGAGTGAGCAAAATATTTTCCTCTTATAGTGTAATTATTGTACAACATTATAGAGTTAGTCATTATTCCAGTGTTATTCATACTGAAGCAGTTCAAGTCCAGAGATTCAGAGCTGAAATGGAACAAAGGTGAGTTAAACTCACCATCGCGTTTGTGTCTGAATATTTTGAGCCTTGACTTACACACCAGGCAAAGTAAGGCATTTTGGGCCAAAAATAGAATAAATTGTAAAATAATTTTTTTCAGCTCAGATAATTTATATGAGGTGTCCAGAACAACATACTGAAAGTCCTAAGAAATCCTAGTTGAGGAAATATGTTTAATTCTCATCAATCAGAGATGTGTGCCAATAAGGCGAGACACCAATCAATCCCAATAGGGCTATTTTATTCCTTTTTGAAACTTTACACAATGAAAGTATCCATGAAAATGAAAATTTTTTGTATTGCAAGTTTCTTTGAAAAATAATTTTAATATGCAAATGAGCTATACACTAATCGTACATGCCCAAAATAAACCCAAATAGGCTTAATTTTTTCCTTTACTCCTACCACAATAAAACTTTACATAGTAAAAGTATACTTGAAAAGTAAAACATTTTGTATTACAAGTTTCTTTTTAAATGAATTTGAATATGCACATGAGCTCCACACTTATTGAATATCCAATCATCCTACTGCCAATGGGTGATGGCAATGCTGCTTTTAGACTGGCCTCTAACCTGAAAAACTGCCTGGCTTACCTGCCAGGGGTATAACAGGTGCCTCTCATGAATTAGATCCCCCCCATATTTTAATATTTTCATTTCATTTTCATTTCATTTAACTTTTATTTATCCTCGAGAGACCAATTGAGGGATGACCCTCATTTTCAATGACGTCGAGTCAAAACAAATTCAAAACAACAATACATACAAAATATTCAATGCAAATACATCAAATACACAACAAGTGAAGAGAAGAGAAAAAAAAACAATTGAAACATTTACAAAGTGGTGAAGAGTGGCAGCAATTAAAAGGAATAAAGTACAATATAGTCTAATTAAAACAGTTACAGGTAGAGTTTGGCAGATCCAAGATAGTCTGTTTAAATTGGCCAAAGGATATGAATGTATTTAGTTTAATTTTTAGCTGTAAGTTGTTCCAGGAGTCGGGGGCACTGAAGCTAAAAGCTGTCTTTCCCAGCTCAGACCGGGCTTGTGGGACATAAAGCATAAGCATGTCAGTGGAGCGGGTTTGATAAAGCCCATCTGAAATGTGCAGCATTTCTGTTAAATAACGAGG
Organism: Hyperoplus immaculatus; assembly: GCA_949357725.1. Classification (NCBI taxonomy): domain Eukaryota; kingdom Metazoa; phylum Chordata; class Actinopteri; order Uranoscopiformes; family Ammodytidae; genus Hyperoplus; species Hyperoplus immaculatus. The sequence goes on along the minus strand of OX442355.1, from coordinate 32,613,235 downwards.
AAGCTTCCCAGTCAAGGCTTTGTAAATAAAAATGTGCCAATGTGCGTCACGTCTCTCTTTAAGGGAGGACCACCCAACCTTTTCATATAAGAGACAATGGTGTGTGTCATAAGCATCTCCTGTGATGAATCTTAAAGCAGAGTGAAAAACAGAGTCTAGGAGTTTAAGACATGAATGAGATGCATGCCGGTAGACCACATCACCGTAATCAAGGACAGACATAAAAACTGCCTCAATAATCCTTTTCCTACTAAATAAAGGGAAGGTGGTTTTATTCCTAAAAAAATAGACAATTTTTTGTCGTAGTCGACAAACAAGATTATTTATATGAAAATGAAAAGTGAGTTTATCATCTAACCAGATGCCGAGATATTTATACTCCGTGACTCTTTCAATTAAAAATCCATTCTTTGTAAACATATTAAAATCATTAAAATGTGTAGTTCTTGCTCTGGAGAAACACATATATTTGGTTTTGTCTGTATTAAGAACAAGCCTGAGGTCCACTAGACAGTCCTGCAGGGTGTTAAAAGAGCTTTGTAGGTTCTCAATAGATTGGTGCACCGAATCGGAAATGCAATACAGCATTGTGTCGTCAGCGTATAGATGGGCGTGACAGTTTTTTAGCGATGAAACAATGTTATTTATATAAATTGTGAAAAGAACTGGACCTAAAATTGAGCCCTGTGGGACACCATTTGTAACAGTTAAAAATTCAGATTGGTATCTTCCCAGTTTAACTGACTGCTGTCTATCAGAGAGATAATCCCTAAACCAGCTACATGCAGACTGATCAAAGCCAATGTCATGCAGCCTCTGTAAAAGCCAATGGTGGTCAACAGTATCAAAGGCCTGTGAAAGATCAATAAAAAGTGCTGCACAGTGCTTTTTCTTGTCTAATGCTGCAACAATGTTGTCTACAACCAAAGTCACAGCAGAGACAGTACTGTGACCTGCCCTAAAACCAGATTGGAATGGGCTCAAAATGGAAGCACTAGTTAGAAATGTTTTTAACTGATTATTAATAAGTGATTCTAGAATTTTTGCGAGGCATGGGAGTTTGGAAATTGGCCTGTAGTTATTAAGATTATTCTTGTCACCACCTTTATGTAAAGGAATTACGTGAGCTTTTTTCCAAATTTTAGGAACTATTCCAGAGGAGATGGAAAGATTAAAAATATGGGTAATTTGTTTTGATATTATATGTGTAGAGAGCTTGATTGAAAAGGGGTCCAAATTGTCCTCTCCTATGTACTTCTTGGGGTTGATGGCGAGGAGTGCATCTACAACAACACTTGTGGGAAGAAGATCAAGGCTGAAAAGAGGAGTTTGAGAGACAGGCGGTACGTTACTACTGGTGGTAGAAGGCCTATATCCTCCATTCTGAAAGAGTTGACCAGCAGCTACAAAATGTTTATTAAAAGCTAAGCCAATCTCTTTTTGATCATTGAGAGTGTGAGCATTTAATTTGATCTGAGTGGGAACTGTGCTAGAATTGTTTTTATTATAGTTCACAGCTTTCCAAAATAGTGCAGAGTTAGAGTAGCAGTTTGAGATTAATTCAAGGTAGTATTCAGATTTGGCTTTCCTGACCATGGCTGTGCACTTATTCCTAAAGTGTCTAAAAATTGTCCAATTGGTATTATCTCCAGAGCGTCTAGCTACAGACCATGCTTTATTTCTCTCGGAAAATAAATCAGACAGTTCACTTGTAAACCAGGGGTTTGATCTATTTTTTACTCTATGTTTTTTTAGGGGCGCATGCTTGTTTATAATTGAGGTGAAAGTATTGATGAAATGGTCTAAGGCTAACTCAACATCCGAAATTTGCGTAGTCAGTTGAATGTCACTATGATGGAGATCACTTAAAAAGGCTTGCTCATTAAAACCTTTAAAATTACGCTTAATTATGATTTTAGGCTGAGATCTTTTTAAATGAATACTTCTGATACAGGCCACTGGGCAGTGATCACTAATCCCAAGATCAAAGACACCAGCTGAGGCTATTTTATTTATTTTATTTGATAAGATCAAATCTATTAAAGTTGATTTTGCTGGGTTTTTTAGATTAGGTCTTGTGGGCTCAGTTATTAATTGTGTAAGATTAATGTTGCTACAGATTTCTTTGAAAGATTCAGAGGCACCAGAAAGCCAGTCAACGTTAAAATCACCCATCACAATTACCTCTCTATTTACATAACTGGAGAGCATATGTGTTAGATCGTTTAAGGAGCTAGTTACAGCTGAAGGGGGCCTATACACACCAATTACAACAAAAGAATCATTTGACGATAAAGATAATTCTAGCGCGATAAATTCAAAGCAATTTGGAACAGAGACAGCATGTAAAAGTGTTACAGAATAACAGGATTTAACATATACAGCTACTCCCCCACCCCTAGTGTTTCTGTCTATTCTGAATAAGTTATCATTTATTGCCACAATAGAGTCATCTGTACTCTTCTTTAACCAGGATTCAGTCAGAATCAAAACATCTGGGTCTGCCTGGGACACTAAAATCTTTACGTGGTCTAATTTATCATGCTGCAATAAACTTCTAATATTTAAATGTAGAAAACCCAAGCCCTTTCTTGATTTAAGAATTTGTGGTGAATTTAGCTAATTAATTTCAGCTAGAAAGCATTGCTTGTTTTTCAGGGTCATACAAAACAGGTTTGTGCCTGTAGAGGGAGCCAGCGTTAGAAGCAGCAGGTGGATGGGCCGTTGGAGGTGAGGGAGGACAGTCAGGTGTGATGTCCAGAGCTGGAGGAAGGTTTGCAGCACAGATGTAAGGGGAGTATAATTCATGTTGAGGAGGACTATTGGGGGGATCTTTTTTATTGATGTCTGTGATTGAAGGACAATTTGAGGTGTTGAGGGAGATCTTTTTTTATGGGGGATGCTTTGGTAGGGTCGTGCTGTGGTAAATATCAGTCCGAATTATGCCAAGATGCGATGTGATGAATGTAGTGATTAGTAAGTTCTTTAATACCTTTGGCATTGGGATGGAGGCCGTCAGATTTAAGTAGTGTGTGTCTAGAGAATGAGTCAAAGTTGTTAATATAGCCCAGAGAGTTGATCGAGCACCAGGACTCCAAGCCGTACATGGAAATCCAGAAGACGGCTGTAGCGCTCAGGGCTTTTGGATGACGTGGGAATGGGGCCGGAAAATATACAGAATTTCCCCAGGCTCTCCAGGGTGATGGCCAGACTCTGTAGATTGTCCAACAGTTGGTATGACCGTTTATCCGTTACATTATTAGTTCCAACATGCAGGATGACTGTGTGGGCAGTAGGGTGGAGGGCAACGAGGGCAGGTGTTAGCTCCATAATGTCAGATGATTTTCCTCCAGAGAGGCAGTAGGTGAAAGCACCAGGGAGACAAAGAAATCTGACAGTAGAGTCACCGATGATGAGGATCTCAGGTTGGTGATTCAAGCAGCTCCCATAGTAGAGAGACAGCTTCGATGAGAGGGGAGGAGGTGAGGGCGGGGCATTGCTGCGAGAGAGAGCCTCACCTGTACAGCGGATGTCATCACCGGGGGCATTATTTTGAGGAGGTACGGAGGGACGCACACAGGGAAACACATTTCCGGATGGAGCTGGTAAACGGTGGCGATCTCGATATTTAAACTGGGAAGTGGAACCTTGACGTCCCCGTGTTACCTTGGAGCAGGTTTGGACCGGCGAAGCAGATGGAGAGCCGGCAACACGAGCCGCAGGTTCAGTAGCCCCATATAGCACTTCCAGCGGAGCAAATGGATTGCGCGTCAATATAGGATCCGGCGAGAGCAGAGGAGGAGATGGAGAGGAGAGTAGAGGAGGAGGATGAGGATGAGAAGATCGTGTAGAAGATCGTCTGCCCTTCCTGACAACAGACGTCCATGTAGCGTCGGGAGGTTGAGTAGCAGAAGCAGTAGAAACGCCGCTAACCGGTGCCTGAGAACTTGAAAGAGGAGCTTTTTCAAGCACAGCTAATTTCGAGACCAGGAAGGACTGCCGCTGGAGGAGATCGTGAATGAGACTCTCCACTGACTTGAGCTCGGATCTCAGGAGGAGAAGCTCCGGATCTGTCTGGGTGAGTGCCGGTGACATGATGCGGTGAAAAAAGACAGAACACTATAGAGCTAACGCTAGCTAGCGGAGTTAGCATTAGCGAGCGGGGATTAGCAATAGATTCTGGAGCACCAGCCTTCTAAAAAAAAACTAAATACAAGGAAAAAAATCCTCTTTACTTAAATAATCAGTCTTACTCAGTATGAGGGATGAAATGACAGGAAAAGCTGCCGTATATCAACAAAGAGTAGAAAAAAAAAAAAATCAGCAGCGTCAATGGACGTGGATGCAGACAGTTCCACCATCTTTTAGGTTCAATGTTTCAATGTTCAAGGTTTTATGCAAATGAGCTATACACTAATCAAATATAGGCTACCCAAAATATATCCGCATAGGCCTAATTTGAACCTTTACTCCTACCACATTAAAACTTTACAGAATGAAAGTCTACATGAAAAGTAAAACATTTGTATTAGAAGTTAACTTATAATGGTCAAGGCTTTCCAGAAGGGGTTGGTCGAACGTCAGAACAGGGGTCACATCATACTGCAGAGCTTGAGTTGCCACAAACCTCAATGTTGAGTATATGCAGGATTCATCACTGGGATCAAGATCAATCATTGGAAGGAATGTTACTGAAGCTCTCCCAGGGTGTTCATCTAGAAGATGCAGGATCTGCATCATACCAGACCATGATGGCCTTTGAGAGTGAAGGAGTGGGGATGTCTTCCAGAAAACATCCAGCTGTGATGTTTTGTTATCTGCTTTCTAATGTGTTTTATGTATTTTAATCTTGCCCCTGTAAAGCACTTTGGATGGCCTTGTGTCTGAATTGTGCTAAATAAATAAACTTGCCTTGCCTTGCCCCAACCGCAGCAATATCTGCAGCAGTCACTTGAATCTTTAAAGGAAAAACAATTAAGCCTATGCGGATATATTTTGGGTAGCCTATATTTGATTAGTGTATAGCTAATTTGCATATTAAAATAAATTTTCAAAGAAACTTGTAAGATAAAAATGTTGTATCACAAACCATGCAAAGCACAATGCAGATGTGCTCATTGTCCAAACTGCCATTGCCTCTGCCAGAACAAAAGACACAGTCTCAGTAGGTGATGACACAGACTTGTTAGAACTCTTGTTGCATCATGCTGATCTGAATGCACACAAGCTGTTTATGGCACAAGAACCAAAGAAAGCAACAAAAACAAGACGGATATGGTGCATAAAGTAGACAAAGGAGTTACTTGGTCCCAAGGTGTGTGACAATCTCCTCTTTCTCCATGCCATTTCAGGCTGTGATTCTACGTCTCGTCTATTTGGCATAGGAAAGGGAATGGCACTAGCCTGGAAATCCAGACCTGCCACTAGGCACTGGCGAATTAAATGTGCTGCGCCTGTTGGTCTGGGCACTCTCCATTGGAGCTCATTAAATATGTCAAGAGATCCTGAGCTATGTTTCAATTGGTTCTATCTGATATGGGCGGGACAGAGCCCTATGTATGGTGCTCAGGGGCGGACGTAAACGGATGACGACAGTGCGCCGTCGAAGCCGTGATAGTAAACATCAAAGATGGCTGTGGATATGTTGTTTGAATTTGAGACGGCTTTGGCCTCGACCCTTTACAATTTGGAAGACGGCACTCAAATCTTTCATTAGCAAGTAAGATGAATGTTCTGTTTTGCCGACCGACCATGGCAAAAGTTAAATTTAACAGTTAATCCCGCTGTTCGCTAAACAAACGGGGCTTAATACGTCACATTGTTCATTGCTCTGATTGGTTGTAGTGCTATCAAATTGTGTGCAGTGGCATTTGAAGAGACAAATCTAATTCATGAGAGGCACCTGCCTTGGCAGGTAAGCCAGGCAGTTTTTCAGGTTTGAGGCCAGTCTAAAAGCAGCATTGCCATCACCCATTGGCAGTAGGATGATTGATTGGATATTCAATAAGTGTGGAGCTCATGTGCATATTCAAATTCATTTAAAAAGAAACTTGTAATACAAAAAGAGTTACTTTTCAAGTATACTTATACTATGTAAAGTTTTATTGTGGTAGGAGTAAAGGAAAAAATTAAGCCTATATTAAAATTAATTTTCAAAGAAACTTGTAATACAAAAAATGTTCATTTTCATGGATACTTTCATTGTGTAAAGTTTCATTTTGATAGGACTAAAGGAATAAAATAGCCCTATTGGATTGATTGGTGTCTCGCCTTATTGGCACACATCTCAGATTGATGAGAATTAAACATATTTCCTCAACTAGGATTTCTTAGGACTTTTAGTATGTTGTTCTGGACACCTCATAGAAATGATCTGAGCTGAAAAAAATTATTTTACAATTTATTCTATGAAAAACGCTATTTTGCCTGGACTATCTGATAAGAGTGCTTTTATTGCATACTACACACTACATTGTAGCAATTAGCCCTTTGATCCAACAATAACCGACTCACGCTATAATGTATTAAAATGATAACACTATTAGTAGAACAATATTTTGCTAGCTCCATAATGTAATGACTGGCTCAAAATACGTTGTTACATTATGGGCAAAACATTATTACGTTTTGGGCTCAGCATTTTTTTACATTGTCGACGGATCACACATTTAGGGTTTTATTCAAGGTTTACATTTTTCACATTGTTTGTAACATTTTGGGCTCTTGAAGGGGCTTGCAGAGAGTCTAATTAACCCCCCTGGTGGGCGAACTGTTTCCAACGCCGTCCACTCGGTCAAATGCGCGGTTTACACAGAGCTGCTGCAGGACGACGATATAGGCCTACCAACACCTGACCGGGTGTATGTATATTGGTTGTTTTTCTAAGTGTTTATCAAAATGTATATCCTAGAGATACTTCTCAACTCCAAATCTTATCTCAATTACCTTAGTTGTAGTTGATGTGTGAGTGCCGCTTACTAGCTCTCACTGGCTCCGACCGGTTTATACGTTTCGTTTTCCTTGTGTTGCTAAAGCTAATTTGAAAATGTAGCTGGTACTGTAATTCAAACATATTGTGTATTTTATTGGTAAATATTTATGTTTATATTTAGATAACTTTCCTCAGTCAAGACACCGGACAAAATCTACTTGCTGTTTGGTCTGGCTTTGCGAGACTACGTAGCGAATAAACGGCACGAAAATGCGAATAATTTGGAAAGTGAATTTCTACGCGCCTGACAATCGGAAGCGACGTCAAAATCGTTCTGAAAAAAAAAAGCCGAAATACGTCGCTGATATAGAAGCTTGTATTGACTTGTATTGACTTGTATTGACTCGTTCGATAATTATTATTGACGGGCTAGTTAATCGTACGAAAAAAACGCGCCCGGTGTGCAAAGGCCTTAAACCAGCTATATATGCAAAGAGTATCCAAACGCTTGTACAGCGTAATGCTGGGCTTACACTAGAGGACTTTTAAAATACTTTGAAAAGACTAAAGACTGAAACCCTTTTACATCTAAAGACAATCAACCAGGGACGTTGGAACTACTTTCTTAGGGGGGGAGGGGGGGTGCTGTAAATTGGCCGAGGTGCAGCGCTATCAGACAAAGCAGTAGGCTACTGGTAAAATGAGCAATCTATAACCATGATAAAATAGCCTACTTATATTTAAAATAATTTGATTAGAATTAAGCTATTAAAACAAACTATAAAAGCAAATAACATTTAAGAATTTTCCAAAGTATCCTTATAGACTTTTTTATTTTTTTAAATCATGAATTTGAAGGACGTAGGTTTTGATGAAACATTGGGTTGTGATCATTTATAAGTGGGGGTGTACTCCCCCAGAATTTTTTGAGCATTAAATGCTTAATTTCCTGCATTCTGGTGAATTATTATTCACCAATTTGTTCCTTTTCTGTTTACAGCCGACAAAGTTACAATCAAAAGGACCGCATAGACAGCGCATGGACAGCGTTTTAATGAAGCCTCTCATTCTTATTATCATAAGGGCGTTGATGCAAATGATGAAATCTAAACATTACGGCGGCCCTGGTGGTGCTTAAAAGGACAGCGCAGTTGGCAATCTCTCCTCAGCAGTGCAAGCCACAGTAAAAGTCCATCGCACAGCCGGTCCCTGTAACTTGGCACGATACCGGCACACACCTCGGAGGAGCAGGTGAACGTTGCATCCTGTCAGCGCGTCTCCCTCTCTCTCTTTCTCTCTCTCTCTCTCTCTCTCTCTCCCCCTGTGGTAGGGCGCTTAGCAGACGGAGGGAACGTATAGTGACTTGATTGACGTCCACCAGGCTGAAGTTACCTACTGCTTTGTGCCATTAACCTGGATTTTTAATGATAACCTAATGCTCATTAGTGCGCGCCCCTCAGCACTCTGACTCTACTGAAGTGCGCATGGGAAACGTAATCTTGTCCTGGGCACGGTGAAGAAATGCGATGGGCATATTTATGTAATCTAGCCTATATAGTAGGCCTATATAGCCTATAAGATATAAGAGTGTATATTTATGCTATGTCAAGTTGATGTGAGGGAGCAGGAGATGGGAAAGAGGACATAGGCTATGAGATTGTATACAGAGCAATCGCGGGAGCACAGGGCAAAGTGTAGGGGGGCGGAGAGGGGGTGCAGGCGGTGGTGAGGGGGGGTGCGGCTAGGGATGCACCGATCCACTATTTTTAGTTCCGATCCGATTCCGATATCTGGGTTTTGGATATCGGCCGATACCGATACTGTCCGATACGATATCATAATTATTCTACATTTCTTTGTTTGTGGTGACTTTATGTGTAAGGCTAGGAAGGCTTAAGCAATTCTGAGCAAGAAATATACACGAATGCATAAGGGCCGGGCCGAATAATTTGAATATCGAAAAACTTGTTTGTTAAGTTTGTATTCGAAGCTCAATTCAGTATTCCAAATATATATATTTTTCTATATATATATTTTATGTTTTTTTTTTTGCACAAGTAGCTTAAACTGCAATATATGTTGTCAGCAAATATTACTACTCAGATATAAATGTTATATATACAACAATTGTTAAAATATAAATGTAATGCTCATTTAAAGTAAATTATCAAATTATTTTAACTTTGACCTAGTTGGCCACCGTCCTTTCAAACACCAGCTGTTGGCTACGTGACATTGTCAGAGCGAGGCAAACTAAAAGCGGCACCAAGCGCAGTAGGAATACAGAGAGAGAGGAAGAATATCAGCATATGTGTTTCCCACAACATTAGCGTGATCTCGGAAGGGAAAGCAGTGCTCGGCGAAATGCTAACGTTAGCTTAGCTTAGCTGTTAGTTTAAATTCCCTGTGCAGTGCTGCTATTGCCAATCAACAGTGACTGCCTTGCATCATAGGAATACGCGGTCAATAATGGATATAATATGGATACAAAAGACTATCAATATTGGATCTTTTGTATGGATTTATAAATCCCCGAAAATGCATGTTCCAGGATGGATTAATAAACTCGTTTAAGCTACGATGGCACAGCTGATTTGGAACGGAACAACAGCTCTGTTCGCTTCGGGGAAAAAGTAAGAAACTCAGACTTTGGTGTGTTTTTTTAGAACGAGTATTCAAATGATATCTCCCTCCACCGTACGTCGGCATCTGCTCGCGCGGGGCTTTCGCTCTTTCATAGTTAAAAAAATAATAATAATAATTAAATTAAAAAAAATTTTATCGGATTTTATATCGGAGCTGTCAGTCCGATATCCGATCCGTAGATTTCGCCCATATCGGACCCGATACGGGATCGGATCGGCCCCATCCCTAGGTGCGGCCGCACCCCCCGCACCCCTACTTCCAACGTCCCTGCAATCAACTCACACCTGAAGACAACTAGTCATTAGTTTTCAGTCACAGAGTGAGATTTTGAAAAGACAGGGGTCTCATTTTTTTTTCTTTTTTTTTTAACCTTTATTTATACAGGTAAATCCCATTGAGTCCGAAGACTCTTTTGCAAGGGAGACCTGTTCCCATTTACACGTTACCATTCACACACACATTCATACACCGATAGCAGGCTAACTATCGACATTCACACGAGGCAAGGTGGGTGAAGTGTCTTGCCCAAGGACACAACAACTATGACACAGGTGGCAGGGCGGGGATCGAACCTCCAACCCTTTGATCATCAGCCGATCCGCTCTACCAACTGAGCCACAGTCGCCCCTATATTGCAAGACTACAACTAGATTCCTTTTGAGATTAATATTATTTCCGCAAACGCAATTGTGATTATTTAATTAAAAACAAGTTCATTCAATATTCCGAGCGGGGGACTTCCTTTAGTTATTTGACCAGCTTTATTTGCTGATCTCATCCCCCAATAACTTAGGGCGGCCCCAGGAGTTGAAAATATTGAACTTTTTGCCGCCGGCCGCGCCGCAATAGCCAATCAGCGTTGAGCTCCTCCCGACGTCACTCACTTCGGGACGACGGACAGAGGAAATTAAGATGGATGAAAACATAATAGTCACAGTTTGCTCCCATAAGTTCTGTGAATAGCCTATGTGTCTGTTGCCTGCTGTGTACAGTTATCAGCTTTGCTTTATGAACCAAGTTTGCACCGGTTAGCTTGGGTAAAGCACCATCAGCACAGCAGACTGGTGCTCTCAGCACCGGTTAGCACCAGCGCCAGCATATCCCCAGAGTAGGAGAAGGCTACTCTGGTCGGGCGGCGGACACAATATGACCCAATATGATCACGCGGCGCGGAACCTGCGATTCGCGCGGCCCCGCGCCGCGGAGTGCAGTGTGTTGGCACCTTAGACTAGCGATAATGTCAAACCTGTTTGATAATGTCGGAACGTCAAGACGGGAAGAAGACTGGCTGAAATCGGGTCAGAAGACCACCATACACCAAACGACTGAGATTACGTGCGCGTGCCACAACTCCAGCACGACTCCCGTGATTTCAGTCCGACATTGGAAGATTGTCTGCGACTGTCAAATCGCGTGAAAAGTCGTGTAGTGTAAGCCCAGCATTAGTCAACTCAGTCTTCTGCATTTGGCCACAAGTTATCATCCACATCACAATGCATGTCCTGACAGAGCCCCCTCATAACATTTACCTGAGAAAAAAAATGTCATCCCTTTTCCCAAACTTTTCACCTTGCATTGGGAAATTATTTATCGGAGGCTTGATTTTTTTTCAATTGTACATGTATCTTAAAGTGCATTCTGATTTACTGTAATTTTGGGTTATTATTATTCATTGTGCACATTTAACAGTTTTTACAAAATCATGCAAAAATGGACAGCTGGATGGTGGTGGTTTAGTTTGAATGTGAAAACAGTTCATTTACAAGATGTGTTAAGTGGACCTCTAATTCTATGAAAACATTGACTTCTGTGAACTCTATATTGAGAATGGTGGCTAGAATGTAATATGTCATGATATTTTCCTCCACTTCTAGACTGACGTGGCCAACAAGCCCCCATCTGTCCAGCCTGCTAGTGAAGGAACTCCTGGGGCGGTCTCCATCAGGACTGCTGCTTCCTCTCCAGCTCCCTCCACCCCGGGCACAGGGCCGCTCCTAGTGGGCAGCCAGGCACTCAGAGACCTAATGGAGCTGGCTGAAGACGGCATGACCCTCACACAGTGTGGTTACACTGCTTCAGGCAATGACAAACACACAGTCTCTCTCACAATACAGTACACAAACTGTCTTGGGAAAAAAAATCTGTTTACCAGTAGAGACATGCACTTTTAGTTAAAGGAAACAAATCTGTACTAATGTATCATAATTCAGGTTTCATATTATGTCTGTTATTTTTTATTTGTTGGGTGAAAAAAACATCTTGGGTTCATTATCAGTTTCAAATATTACCCTCTTACAACCTACTTCTTAATTTTATTTTATTTATATATATATATATATATATATATATATATATATATATATATATATATATATATATATATATATATATATATATATATACATATACATATACACAGTTTATATATACAGTGGAGGAAATAAGTATTTGATCCCCTATTGATTTGTAAGTTTTCCCACTTACAATGAAATGAGTGGTCTATAATTTTAATGCTAGGTTTATTTTAACAGTGATAGACAGAATATCAAAAAGAAAATCCAGAAAATCACATAAAAAATATATAAATTATTTGCATTTCATTGAGAGAAATAAGTATGCGATCCCCTACCAACAATAAAGGATGCTGGCTCCCACAGAACAGTCCTTTCCTTTCTCCTGATCTCAACTCGTTACCTGTATAAAAGACACCTGTCGTTAACTCTATAAAAGACACCTGTCCACAGAATAAATCAGACTACAACCTCTCAATCATGGGCAAGACCAAAGAGCTGTCTAAGGACATCAGGGACAAGATTGTAGACCTGCACAAGGCCGGAATGGGCTACAAGACCATTGGTGAGAAGCTGGATGAGAAGGAGACAACTGTTGGTGCGATTATTAGAAAATGGAAGAAGCACAAAATGACCATCAATCTCCCTCGGTCTGGGGCTCCGGGCAAGATCTCACCTCGTGGGGTCTCAATGATCATGAGAAAGGTGAGGGATCAGCCCAGAACTACAAGGCAGGAGCTTGTTAATGAGCTCAAGGCAGCTGGGACCACAGTCACCAAGAAAACAATTGGTAACACACTGCGCCGTAATGGCTTAAGATCCTGCAGCGCCCGTAAGGTCCCCCTGCTCAAGAAGGCACATGTCCAGGCCCGTCTGAAGTTTGCCAATGAACACCTGAACGACTCAGAGAATGCTTGGGAGAAGGTGATGTGGTCAGATGAAACAAAGATTGAGCTATTTGGTATTAATTGAACACGCTGTGTTTGGAGGAAGAGGAATGCTGAGTATAACCCCAAGAACACCATCCCCACCGTCAAGCATGGAGGAGGAAGCATTATGCTTTGGGGGTGTTTCTGTGCTAAGGGGACAGGTCGACTTCACCGCATCGAGGGAAAGATGGATGGGGCCATGTACCGTGAAATCCTGGCTGACAACCTCCTTCCCTTAGCAAGGTCACTAAAAATGGGTCGTGGATGGGTCTTCCAGCATGACAATGACCCAAAACATACAAAGGCAGCAAAGGAGTGGCTCAAGAAGAAGCACATTAAGGTCATGGAGTGGCCTAGCCAGTCTCCAGACCTAAATCCCATCGAAAATCTGTGGAGGGAACTGAAGCTTCGAGTTGCCAAGCGACAGCCTCAAAACCTCAAAGATTAGGAGAGGATCTGCAAAGAGGAGTGGTCCAAAATTCCTCCTGAGATGTGTGCAAACCTGGTCATCAACTACAAGAAACGTCTGACCTCTGTACTCGCCAACAAGGGTTTCTCCACCAAGTACTAAGCAATGTTTTGATAGGGGATCAAATACTTATTTCACTCAATGAAATGGAAAAAAAATTATATATTTTATTTAGCGTAATTTTCTGGATTTTCTTTTTGATATTCTGTCTTGCACTGTTAAATAAACCTATCATTAAAATTATAGACTGCTCATTCCATTGTAAGTGGGCAAACTTACAAAATCAGTGGGGGATCAAATACTTATTTCCTCCACTGTACATAATGTTTTTTATTACTAAAAGCATTTTTTTTTTTTGTGAATGTAATTTCTCAGTGTTCTCCACTAGCAGAAAATGCTTAGAGGTGTTAGGGTGCATTACATCCTTTAACTCCTAAAAAAACTATTACTGTGTAGTTTTTTGATGGTCTGGATTGTCTCTGCTCCCACAGACAAGAGCGTCGGTCGGATCCCAAACCTTGTTCTGAGCGGTTTCGTCCCAGAGGAACCTGACGAGCAGGCCGACCGCTGTGTGAGCGACTTCCTGCCACAAACGAGACACAAGACCCGCCAATCCATGGGGGCAGACAATGAGCCAGGCAGCCACCGAGTGGTAAGACCTGTCATCATTGTGAAGGAAGTTCTTTTAAGGTTGGAGGTCAACTCAAACACAAATTAATAACGTTTTGGGCTCAGCATTTTGTTACATTATCAACCAGTTTTTTAAATTACATTTGGGGATTTAACTGTCCCAAATAATAAGACATACATCTTGTATCATACTGTATAATACATAATGTCATGTGTGTTTTGTATGTCTCAGGCCTGAAACAAAGGGATTTCTCCATGCTGAGATGATGCATGGCGTGTTAATACGTGTTCATTTCCTCTGTAGGTTTCTCTGTCCAGACTGGCGTCAGACCTGAGCAGCATGGTGAACAACCCTCAGCTCAGCGATGTGCAGCTTCAGGTGGACAGTGGAGATGTCTACTTTGCTCATTCCTTCATAGTCTACGCTCGCTGCCCCCTGCTGGCCCAAATGGTAAAAAGGATCACCTTGTTTGTTGCAGAGCACATACCTGCTAATACAAGCACCAAGGCTCTTCATATTTACAGATGAACCTATGTTTTCTTTTCATAGCTTGACCTTTCGAGGAAAAACGCAGGAATTGAAAAAAGACTTTCCAAAGGGATATAACATCTTAAATCTGTCACAGTTTCGGGGTACTTTCTGGCTAATAGATTCAGCTTATCTAATTATACTGGGCAGATGCTTTCTGTTGACTTAGTTTAAGCAACCTGAGCAGATTTGTGGACCTGAGTTGGTCAAAACTTTTTATTTTAAAGGAAAAAACTATGAAGTATTATTCTCTACAACATAAGACACATTAGTATTTACAGTATACTCTCGTCCCCGGCTTCTCTCCCAGGTCCATGAAAGTGGTTTGGGTGTGCAGGAGGAGGGAATGCCTGCAGCCCAGAGGGTGTTGATGAGCGACGTCCCGGGACAGGCAGTGTTTGCGTTGTTGCAGTACCTCTACACAGCCCACTGCTCCATCCCAGCATCACTACAGCCTCATGTACTGGAGCTTGCATCCAGGTTGGTATGCAGTATGCGAGCCAGGACTTTTATATGTGTTATAGGGCTGGCCCGAATATTAGTATATGAGGTTAGTATTCAAAGCTCAACTAATGCTGGGCTTACACTAGAGGACTTTTAAAAAACTTTGAAAAGACTGAAGACTGAAACCCTCTCACATCTAAAGACAATCAACTCACACCTGAAGACAACTAGTCATTAGTTTTCAGTCACAGAGTGAGATTTTGAAAAGACAGGGGTCTCATATTGCAAGACTACAACTAGATTCCTTCTGAGATTAATATTATTTCTGCAAACGCATTTGTGATTATTTAATTAAAAACAAGTTAATTCAATATTCTGACTTCCTTTAGTTATTTGACCAGCTTTATTTGCTGATCTCATCCCCCAATAACTTTAACTCCTAACCCTGTAGGAGAGTGTTCAGGTTGCACGGCTGTCAGCCTGGTTCTCCACCGAGGCTTCTATGAAAAAGTATCCGAAATAAGTACCTCACCAGGCAGACACAGGTCGCGACTAATGCCGCTCCTCCTGTCTCGTGCTTGGTGCAATGCGAGAGTGTGACAGTGTTTACGTCATTTCGCTTGAGCCAACCCCCTAAGACTAGCGATAATATCAAACATGTTTGATAATGTCGGACCGTCAAGACGGGAAGAAGACTGGCTGAAATCGGGTCAGAAGACCACCATACACCAACGACTGAGATTACGTGCGCGCGCCACAACTCCAGCACGACTCCCGTGATTTCAGTCCGACATTGGAAGATTGTCTGCGACTGTCAAATCGCGTGAAAAGTCGTGTAGTGTAAGTCCAGCATTAGTATTCTGAAGCTTGTTTTTTTTATGCGACAAAACTTGTCTTTTACTGAATGGTGCAGTGCCCGTCAGCTAAAAGACGGCCTGTGAATAGACTGGATGAAGATGCCGAAGACATCGGCAATATGGGAATATTTTATTCACAATGGACCAAGCAAAGCCCCCATACTGCCCTAGTATCCCACATCCCGGAACCAATTGTATAATTAATACAATTTTGCCACGTACTAGATCCATTTGCAACCACAAAAACACTTATACTACTGTATGCTTAACATTGGTATTCATATTGTTGTTTTTGATTGTGTTTTTTTTTTTTTTCTCCGATGCCTATAAAATAGTATAATGGAACAGCCCTACCGCATGTGTTCTAAGTAAAGCAGCACATTGTGTGGATGACCATAAAGGTGATAACTTTCTTCCTTTTTTGCGTTAAGGTTCGACTTGAGGGAGCTGCTGCTGCTTTGCGAGCTCCAGCGAGAAGATGCAGCGGCTCTGGCAGATGAGGAAGTGTACGTGAACCAGGAAGAGAATGTCAACAACCAGACAGACCAGACCTTCGTGGAGCTGCTCCGCTCTATGTGGAACCAAGAGGGGGAAGACGAGGGGATGGATACAAACCGAGGAGGGGACAGAGAGAAAGGAGCAGAAGGAGACAGTCAAGACGGCAGCCTCACCTCTGGAGAGAGAGAGCTCGGCGAGGAGAAAGTGAACGAGGAAGAGCTGGAGGAGATATACGAGTTCGCCGCCACGCAGCGGAAAAGGGAAGACGAGCTAGACAGCGTGGAGGATGGGGAGGAGAAGGATGGAGAGGAAGTGTTTGCAAAACTGACGGAACGAAAGGGACGCTCAACGGGCCTCGGTGTGAAAAACCTACCGCCAAACTCTCAACATGAGCTGGACAGCAGCTACAACCGCCTCTTCTCCGACTCCTGGGGAGTCTATGAGGAAGGGGATCGCTCCTCATTACACTCTATGTCCAACGCAGCCAAGAGACACACTGTTCAATTCCAACACCACCAGCCCCTCTCACCTGAACTGTCCCGCAGAACTTTGGACTTTTCTCCTGAAGTGTCCTGGCTCATCCCCTCCACACCTCTCCAGCACCAACAAAGCACCAGGACCTTCTCCACTCAGACCAAAAGCAGCATGTGCAGGACACGGCTGTTCCCCAGAGCTGAAGCTTCCTCATCCTCTGTTTTCTCCTCTCCCGCTTTACCGCTTAACAACAGACTTCAGACCTCAAACAGTCCAACCGGAGTCTCAGAGGGCAGCCTTGCCAAGGTTAAACTGGAGGGATCGTTTTCCCGTGGCTCCAGCCCGGATCTCAACGTTTGTTCTAAAAGATCCAGTAGTTGCCATGCGGGTAAAGATGGAGAAGTGTTTGCAGTTCCCCCGTCCCAGCCTAAGCTCTCACGCCCCTCCAGCTCGATTTCCTCAAAGCGTGATACAGCCCTCTACCTCCAGCCCCAGCCTTACAGCAGCACTCCCATGCACACACACCTCCACCAGCCCCCTGTTCTTATGGCCACCTCCCCGCTCCACAGCAACCTCGACCAGCAGAGGTCACCAAGTCAAGAATGGGACCGGGCGCCATCGGAAAGCCCAGAGAAGACGGAGTTAGGGGGCTTTCATCTCTCACCCCGGTCCGACCCTTCAGATCCACACTCTTATTCTTCTCGCGGCTGCGTTAAAAATTCACAGAGACACAGCGACTCTTCTCGTCAAAGCCGTCCATCTGTCGAGTCCAGCAGTCACAACGGCACAGGGGCTAAGGCAATGAAGAAGGGAATAAGGAACAAGCAAGAAGAAAGAGAGACAGAGTGCGGAAATAAAGACATGTGCGATGAAAGAGAGCAGGTAGAAGCAATGGGAGAAGTTGCCGAATTCAGCTTCCAACAGAGCTTCACGGCCATGGACGAGCCCCCCATAGCGTTCAACGACTCGTGGGGCCTGGACGCCTGCGCGGGGGCCGCCCCGGCCTGCTTCAGTCTGAGGCTGGAGGACAGCAGAGAATCCAGCCAGCGGGAGCGCAGTAGCCCGGGACAACCACAAACAGCCAGGTCGTCCTCCTCCTCTACCGGCCATCAACAGTCCCCATCCAGTCCCTGTGTCCTGTCGTCCAAGAGTTGTGGCGCTGTGACTAACTCCTCTCCATCCAAAGCCCCCAGCACAAAGCCATCCACACCGGAGATCACCAACAGCCTGCTGGACCCCAAACTATGGGACAGCTGGGAGGAGGAAGAGGAGGAGGAGGCTCTTCCTCTCTCTAAGAGGGTCAACCCTTCTGCCCAGCTCAAAACACCAAGTAAGAAATGTAGCAATATAAGTGAAAACAAAATAGACAACTGTATTGGTTGTTTCAGTCCAACAGCTCTAAAAGACCTACACTGTGGGTGGTGTACTGTGTTAAACGTTTTAAGGTTAGTTCTGTCAGGATTTATACATAGAAGTATCTATAAAACCTTTGATTTATTGCAAAGAGGCCACTAGAATCAACAAACACCGAATGCTTCTCCTAGCTACTTCACCTGTTTTGGTGCTGAAATGAGACTTTAGTTTTACACGTTCTTCCTGTTTGTGTCTCATCAGTCAATAGAAGGCGTCGCACCTTGGTGCCCATCACTCCCATGGCCCACTACTCTGAAATGGACACACCGGAGCTCAAGAACAAACTCAACAAGTCAGTTGGACATTGTCATCCCCACCCTCATGTTACAGAATGAACTGAGGAGCCTATCTGATTAGCTATGGTGTTTGTGTCAGCATTGTCCTTCTGGCTCTGCCCTGGTCTCTTACTCTGTTTGTCCACTCACTTTCTCCTCTGTGCAGCTACGGTGTCCGGCCTTTACCGAAGCGCCAGATGGTTCTCAAACTGAAGGAGATCCATCAGTACACCCACCAGCTGGCCAGCTCCGACTCCGAGGTTGAGGCTCCCTCTGCGGGTCTCTCAGCTCAGGTGAAGCCCCCAGCCACTGGTGCTGTGGCAGGTAACAGGCCAGCCTCCTGTGCCCAGACAGTGAGGTTTAAAGAGCCCAGAGCACCCGCTGCCATCTCCCCTCTGAAAGCCAACGCAGAGCTGCTGTCTGCCTCACAGGGCTCCAACACCTCCTCAAATGCTGCCAGTGAAGAGTCTGAAAGGTACAGTGTGTATTAAAGTGTGTGTGTATCGTCTCAGGTGTCACATCACTGCACACTTCAGGCACTGCACACTTGTTTGGTTACAACACGTATTCTTCAGAGAGATTTAACAATATTTTGTCACACTCACACACAGTTGCAAAGAGTGTGCACTGTGCTCAAGAAGCCTGAGCACAAAGTATTGGCAAAAAAGGTGTGTAACTCTTTCAGTGATATTCCCAACCGTTGGCCAGTACCAGCAGTTTTTTCTGCTTTGCCTCTGTTGTATACAATACAAAATTACAAATTCACTAATCTCTAGGTTAGGGACTGTTGGTCAGTCAAAACGAGACATATTGATGTGTCACATTGGGCTGTGGGAAATTGTGACATTTTATAGAAAAGATAATCAAGTGAGAAAATCGCTGTGAGATTTAGCTGTCTGTATGGAGCATTCATTTGCCTATGGAAGCAAATTTCCTGTGAGCAAATGAGTGTTTTAAGAAAACAATGTTTTGGGAGGGGAAATGGCCAGACTTGAGATTTAATAAAGTAAAGAATGCAACATGCTTCTCAGACACATTTTAAAAATGAGGTTGCAAAGCAGTTTGCTGTCACACAAATTTGGTTTGTTGTAGCTGTGACGTGTAAACGGCTTGTGAAACTATGCCTGTCCCTGTCTCTCAGCAGGTCCAACCCAGAGCTCTGCTTGTCCTCCGATGGCGACTCGGACAGTGATGGCGGCGTCTCTGCCTCCCAGGTGGCGACCCGCCTTCAGGATCGTCTGCAGGCCGTGCGCTCCTTCATCCTGTCTGACTCTGAACTCTACAGCCAGATCCTCCAGTACCAGCCTCTGGTCCTGTCCCAGCTCCAGCACAGACTGAAGGCAGCAGGAATCCGCCTGGGAGCCGCCAAGCTGGTGGACTACCTGGACTCCCAGTGCATCACCTTCACCACAGCCAAGCCCAGCCACTCTGCACCCAGCCGCAGGCGGGTCAAGAAGACAAGCAGGGGGGCAAAGGCAGCGAGCAGGAAGAGAGGTGTTACAGCCCCCTGTTCAAAACTTTGACTGCAGTTAAGGTATACAAAGAAAGTTAAAGTTGGCAGGTTTTAATTCAGTGCAACATGTCTGAAAATAACTTCAGGTAGCAAAAGCGAGCACTAAATTATGTTTTAAAAAGTGTTTCTTACAGTTTTTTTCGATTGCTAACCCACAGTGGGCACAACTGTAGCTCAATGTGCAAAACTCTAACTACAGTCTGCACTACCAACAGTCACTGGAGTTCACTTCACCTGCAAAAGAGGCTCAGTGCAGCAAACACTATGAATTGTCCTCACTGAGATAACACATACTGTCACTCAGATTATGCTCAGAGTACAAACACTAGCATCAAACCCCAATACATAAATTACAAACTTTTAATCTTTACAGTTTGAATAATATGAGTTATTTCACACAAATTACATATTATTTTCTTTGAAAGGGTGAAATTCTTTCACATGAAATTGTTTATTTTATAACATACCAGTTTTTTTAGGAAAACAAAAAGAAATGAAAATCAGAAGTTTGCTTCAATAGATACACATTTTGTATATTTTATTGAAAACATTTCCAAATGTAGTATTTATCTGTGTAAATATTCTATAACTGTAATACAGAAATCTATCCTGTAATGTTGTCATTTACTGTAAGGATGCAACTCAAAGCTGTTTGTTTGCTGGAAAATTCGTATTACAGATGCAACTTTAGATTTTTGCAGATTGGGTTGCACTCTCAACCCTGCCTCTCTCAATGAGAGACCATGATTCACAACAGGGTCTATCAGTGTTGCCCTTACTGTATTTAATCAGACATTACAGCTCTATGTCTTCTAGGTCTTCCTCCACACATCCACACTCTCACTGCCACTCTTCTCCCTCCAACAACCTGTCTTCATTGGTCCATTTACAAAAAAATATATATTTTTGAGTTTTCCCTTTATACTGTATATGTTCACTAACAAGTCTAAAACAAGACACCTTCTTAGTGTTTCAGTTGAAATTGCAATCTGCAGAGTTTGAAATGCACTAGGCATTATTCTGTTTTGAATGTGTGGTTTACAGTTGTGGCAGTAGTGTGTAACGGCCTCTGCACACATCCTGCGTCTACCTCTGGAGCGCGTCGCCTTATCTTACTGCTGCGTCTCTCGGACTTTTCTCGGACACACATAGAACGTCTCAGCAGCAGCTGCTGCTGCAGCGCTGCTTCTAAAAGCCCTATATTTCTACATAGTTTTCATAGATAATTCCCATTAAAAATGAAGTTCTTTTGTGTCATTTATAATGCATATGATTTATATTGAGTCTAATATTGAGTCTGGACAGTAATCCGTGCGCCCCATTGCCTTATTTATTTATTTATTTCTTTGCCACATTTTCGCTTGTTGGAAGTTTTATTTTGAAAGAGACACACCAGGAAATGGTGAAACTACAGCGAAAGCTGCCGGTATGAAGTCAATATGACTCTTAGCAGAGTATTTCTCTATCAGTTAAAGCAGAGAGACCCGAGAGAGACGCGCGGCTCTCAGAAAAAAATAGGCGAGCCTCCTGAGGTAAAGGGGAGCGTCGCTGCAGGCATGCCTCCGACGTGCATCAGCAGTGCGTCTGAGGTTGGATGTGTGCCCGCTCTAGGTTGATTACACGGTCAGTGACAAAAAGTCAGACGCAGACGCAAGGTAGACGCGCAGTAGAGGTAGGATGTGTGCAGAGGCCGTTAGCGTTTGAAAAAAAGTGCTGGAAATCCACAGTGTTGTGCAGGCTGTGGTTAAGCCATGAAATAGGTGTGTAGAGTTTTGAAAATTGTGTTTTATCAATGAAAAACGATCTAGAGTTTGGCCTGAATGAACCGCTGCTCTGCATACTGTTGTTAGAGTTTTGCACTTGTCGTTCCAGTTGTGCCCACTGTGGTTTAGCCATCGAAAAAAACTGTAATGTAAACAATTATCATGCCCGGGTCAGTTCTGTATTATGTTTCAAATGTTTTGTTTAATATGCACCCACTGTGAAAATAAATGGTGAATGTTGGTTTGACGCAAGGACACAAATGGTGATTTATAAAACAGATTTCACACACTTGTGTCTGACATGTCAGTCAAGTCATGTACAGTACAGTGCAAAGGTTTTAAGCAGGTGTGAAAAATGCTGTAAACTAAGAACGCTTTCTAAAACGGTAGTTTAAATAGTTTATTTTCATAAATTAACTAAATGGAGTGAATGAACAGAAGATAAATTTAAATCCAGCAGTGTCTTCAGCTCAGAACTGGCAGAAACCAGTGGGTTCCAGGTACGTCCATCTACTGTTCTCAGCATTGAGGACACCATTAATCCTGACCAAATCTTCAACTCCATTTGCATAAACTTGCAAGGAACCTCCACCATGCTTCACTGTTGCTGCAGACACTCATTATCGTACCATTCTCCAGCCCTTCATTGAACAACCTGCCTTCTGCTACAGCTAAATATTACAAATTTTGACTCATCAGTCCAGAGCACCTGCTGCCATTTGTCTGAGCCCCAGCTCCTATGTTTCCTTGCATAGTTGAGTTGCTTGACCTTGTTTCCATGTTGGAGGTATAGCTTTTAGGCTGCTTGCGACCCTCTATGAAGTCCACTTCTGGCAAGACTTGTCCAGACAGTAGAGGGGGGTACCTTGGCCCCACCGGTTTCTGCCTTTTCTGAGCTCATGGCACTGTTGGACATCTTCTGATTTCGAAGAGAAAAAAGCTTGATCTGCTGCACTAAGTTTCCTTGGCCGACCACTACTATACTCAACGTTGCCCGTTTCTTTGTGCTTCGTCAAAAAAAGCAGCACATCTTAAAGCCCCGGTCTGCTTTGATATATTTGTCTGGGAGAGACCTCAGCATATTTTTAAATTGATAAAAATAAACAATGATTTATGTTTTTGAAATCATTATATTTTACAGCATTTTTTCACACCTGCCTAAAACCTTTGCACTGTATGTGATACATGAACAATGATCAGCATGTTGCATTTCAACAAATGTGTTCATTCAAGTCTGATCAGAGCAAAGAGCGTAAAGTTCAAAGAAATAATTCCTCACACAGGACTTTTTTTGAAAAACATTTTTACTTTTTTGGGTCTTCCATAGTTTTATATGAAAACATTAGCCATGTTGCCAGTCAAGCACACTTGAGAAAGGAGGCCGGTTCTTGAAAAAAAGAAAGAATCTTGCATTTTCAATCTGATACGTCATCATTCACATAGGGAGACTGGTCCATCACAGCAGCACAACCTGGAATCAGAGTTCACAGTCAGGTCTCTGTCTGCATCGGGGAGGGAGTGGCACTTCTGTGTTGGGCACCCGGTGTTTTTCTCTACAGCAGCGTGAAGCACAGGGCATCCAACCATTTTCAAATTACAAACGCGCCTTTGGCACGGCAGATCCTGGCGACTGACTGGTCTCCTCTCCACCGTGGTGATGCCTTCACCGATGGAGCATTGACACTATGCTTCTTGTGCAGACTCAAAGCCTCACCCAGTCATGACATGTTGGCGATGTTAGCCAGGAAGCGCTGAGCCCACCACTCCTCCAGGTCTAAGGGCACAAAGTCTGCACCCAGACAAAGACAAGAGGGGACAAAGAATAAAGCTTAATCCAGGCTCCATGGTTGAGTCATTCATTATTCATTGTATCACATGGACACCAAAGCCAAACTTTTTAAATAAGAAACGAGGGATGTGCTCTTTGAAATAAGAACAACAATTAAATGATGGTAGTGATGATGCCTACATGCTGATGTTTATCAGACATCAGTTTGACCATGTTCACCATTTGAATTTAGGGTCTTAGCATATTAGCTAAATATTAAGCACAAAGTAAATCACAATCTTCTAGGGCAGCAAGAGCCAGATGGAACCAGAGCACACAGGTATAGAGGGGTTTGTGTGTGTGAAGAAGAGACTCGGTACAACCGGCACTCAGGGCTAGTTTATCTGGAACAGCCAGGTTCTCACTCCTCAGAGGGGGGAGTTATAAAGCAAACCATTAGAACAGTTGCCCTCTGGCTGTAGATAAAGCCCAGCCAAAAACCACTTGCCCACAGAGAGAAGAGAGCAGCCATTCACTTAAATTCAAACCTTTGGAGTTTTAACAAACCAGGAATAATGATAAAAAAAATATGGCAATGTCCCTCTTACCAATTGTTGGGAATTACTGGCAGGAAGAGGAATATACTGTATGTTAGGATGTCATAAAAAAATGAGTTGCAAGATTAGATTTAATAAGGGTGGATTTCATTTGTTGTCAAAGCGTTTTGAAGAATTCCAGCAGATGGATAAATCAATGGAGATAGTGGCTTTCTTTTTTTTCTTTTTTTAAATCCATCCGCTGTGTAAAAGTGGAGTGAGGAGATGCTGGCACTTACTCTTTATCGCAGCACTGGGGGTCTTCTCAGTATACTGAATAGGCCCCCGGCGGTCACTTGCCTCCCCACCGTTGCCGTCCGACAGCTTCTGCTCAACATCCTGCCATGCTGCAAACACACACACACACACGTTGTAACCCATCCCATTGTGAGAGGGCTGCACCCGTCTGCTGTGGGTGCTTTATCTGCTTTTTTTGGTGGGGGGGGGGGGGAGGGAGGGGCAGCTTCACCCACAGATAAGCCTCAAAGTTTTGGCTCGCCTTGAACACAAACTTTCAGCTGCAATATTGACACATTATTGAGAGTTACACATACAGTTTGCACAACACTAAATGTTTGGACGTCAAATATGAAGAACACAGCAATACACCAGTTGTGTGTGTGTGCATGGGGTGGGTGGGTAACATGCTACCTATTTGCTGATACGTCAGGTTTACTGTCATAGTGAGCTTGTTCAGCCATAGCTAGAGCCATCAAAGTTTTTTGGTTGTAATGAAAGTGGACAGACTGTGCCACAGGTTTTTCTTTAGGTCCGGCTGAACTTCCAAGTCACAAAAGAACGTCATAACATATCGGCCTTTGTTGGCGACCGTCCAAGAGTTACAAAGAGAAGATGTTTTATGTTAAGTCAGCTCTTCAAACCATTCACTTCCACCAGGGCATGATGAAATGAATACCAACAGCCGAGCATGCTGGGTAATCGCCAAAGCAGGGTGAATTGTGCAAAGTCATTATTATTATTAATCATTGTTGGGTTTTATGGACTTAAAAACTTAAAAAGAATTACTATGAAACAAGTTAGGGACTAACTGATCATTAATGAGTATCTAGCACGCAGTAGAAGCAACCAGGGTATAAACAGTAGACCTTGCTTAGTTAAGAACCCTTCTATCTAATAGAGGTTATTCCCAAATGTCGGGTACCTACGTGTAAAGAAGTGTTACGAACTATCTCCTGTAGAAACTGTAATACTGCTGCTGATCATCTCTTAGAGACTGAGGTGACATCTTTAAAATGTTTATTTTGACTGTCCCAACATTCAAAAACAACATAAAATCTACTTAAAATATTCAGTCAACTAGTTGATAGCAGCAATTTCAGATTTGAACAAATAGAATAAGGAAAGGTTTGTAAAGTAGATGCTGATTAACTTTGGATAGGTCGACAAATTGTTTCAGCCCTTATTGAAAATGAAAGGAACTTTGTCAGTGGGGCACACTCTTGGACATTCTGAAAATGAGTCAAATTGTGAACCCACAGCGAGAGGAAGGAAGGTGAATGTGCTGTGATACAGAAAGACGCCGGAGAGATCGTCTGTCCTAGTCTGACCTCTTGCCGTGACCTGCATCCACTCCATGTACTGATGGTGCCAGCCCTCACCTTCATACACAAATCTGACGTTTTCTTCATGTGCAGGAGTGAACCCCTCTGCTGTGCTGCCGGTCTTGGGCGTGGCTGCACTGTGGTAGCGCTTCCCGTTCAGGCGATTGAACACGATCTTTGGGGGCGGCGAGCTGCAGGGATCAGACACAGGTCAGGATTAGAGAGTGTCAGTGGTTTGAATTGGGACAGAATGATGACAAAAGACAGAAGAGTTAAGTCTCAAGGTGATGATTAAAACCAACAAATGAGACAGGTTGACGACTAACCTCTGGTCGACTGGCAGGTGTGTAAACAGACTTGGGTTGAGATAACTTTCATTTACTACATTGTGCAGTGATGCTCATGGCCTCAGGTAATGAGACTAGCTTAGAAGGGAAGCTTCAGGTTTGATATTGGACATAGGCAAGGCATTGCTCAGACTTTTTTGTTTGTTGCTTTTTTAAACGTATGCTTAAATGAACGTACTTACCATCTTTATTGCAAAATGCCTTTCAACAACTCCCAAGAAAAGGGAATTATAATGTAATTGCAATAGTGTGAAGAATTTAACACATCTTGCAGATGCAATGCATTCTGGTCATTTGGGCTTTAACTATTTGAATTTTCACCCTCTAGCTACATATGAAATATTGGTGCAAATAAAAAGTCCAGAAGGACACCTTTACTCTTGACCCACTGACATGTAACATTGATAGCCTATTTTTTTTAAAAACTTGATTTAGTTGTGAAAAGCAATTGATAGTGTTTCTGCTGTCAAGTTGTACTGCACATTCACTTAGTTGACAATGTATTGTGTACACCTGGCCTTAACAACAAATGCACTCTTCTGTTAAAACTGTTCAAGAGGGGTGGCGATTCGCCTTCTTAGGTCATTTTCGAGGATTCTTTATTTTGAAATACATTTGCCTACAATGAGAGGTGTTAATTATATTTTAGAGAATGAGTTAGAGCTGCTGAAATACAATACATTGGTTGTAGCTATGTGTGCCTACCATAGACTGTAGTCCTGTCTATACATGGTGCTAATGGTTTAGAATAAGGGTCAAAAAAGTGACAAGTTACTGAGGAAGGAATGGTAAGTTAATGAGTAGGTACTGACAGACTGTGATTCAAGCACTATTGATTAGTTACTGGTAAACAGCCTGGGAGATACTATATTAATGAAGCATAATGGAAAGTTAATGAGCAGGTACTGAGTCACTAACGGTACATTAATGGTCAAGTAAGCATTTGTTAATAAGTAGGATGCATTACCTAATGCTTAATCAATACAATATCTCCCAGTCTGTTTTACCAGTAACTAAACAGTGCGTGAATCAGTTTCTCAGTACCTACTCATTAACCTAATGCTCATTAATACAGTCTTGGTCTGTTCACAGTAAGAAATCAATGGTGCTTGAATAACATTCTGTACCAATGAACTTACCATTCGTTCCTCATTCGCGCAAGGTCACAGGCAGACAGAAAGCTGTGTCCGATAATGGACGCATATCCAAGTCACAGCGAAATGTCTTATGTGATTGCACAGTACACGTGCAAAGTATGTTGGGCCCCCGCCGCCGCTCAAACAGCTCGCATACTTATTATAATATAATTGCAATAGGCTATAGGCTGCATTATTTAGGCTACTACAACAAACACACCGAAACAATTAAGCCTCGGACAAGACACTTACTTTGACGAGAGCCAAGACGTCGGCTTGAGCTTCAAGTCGCCAAATTTACTCTCGAGTTGTTGTGCTGGACCTGGAGACGTAGAATTCAGTTAGTTTTCAGTCTGGACATTTAACGCTCTTAGCTTAGATATAGAAACACTGGGCCATTGCAACTGTGGCAACATCCTACAACCCCAAAACCTGCCCTATCATTAGCAATGTGATGTGACGTTGCATCATGCTTTTAGGTAACACCGACCTGTCCGCCGCTGTGTAACAAGTTTGCTGGGACCTCTGGTGATTGTGTACATCATGTGAACCACGGTAACCTCAAGAAATCCCCCCTGGTGTCCGTGTCTAAATAGCTCTCAGTCTCATCAATGCTCCCGTGCAAACATGTACTTTAAACTCCACAACTTCCACTCCTCGGCCCGCTTGTCTCCTGACGCAGCAGACACGACTGGGGGAGAACGAGAGAATTGAAAAAAAAAAACGCAGCGTCGTATTGCCAGGTCAGCTGCTCCAGGGTCGGCCTGAATTCTGCAGGAGCCTCTCGTTGACTTGTTATAGTGTCGTATATTACAAACGCTCTGCACCGCTCAGTGTCAGCAGGTGTTCCGCTGTAACGAACCGTTGGTCCGCTTCTCTCTGCGAAAGGTTGCGTGTAGGTCATCCAAGGAGAAAACGGCTCCACATGCTGGGACGCCGTCAGTCAGTCAGTCAGAGTAGAGGGCAGTGCGTGTGGGGGGAGGGGGGAGCAGTGTGGTTCCTGACAGCCGAGGACAGTGACACTCCAGGCCGAACACTATAACCTCTGTGCGCCGCTGATGCTCCGAGACTGACCACAGCACCGTACGCTCTCTCTAAATGTAAGGACACTCCACACTTTGATATTTACATAAGGACGGAAAGCTTCTATAACATGGACATATAACGCTACTGTACCATGCTTTGGCAGCGTCAAGTCACACAGAATGAAGAACATTACTTCCGGTCTAGTTTTTCCACAATAAAAACTTTGGTAAGAAAAAGAAAATCCTATTCTGATACTATAACAAAGGCCAAATGATGTCATCAAGCTCGACATAAATCGTGAAAATATTATTGAATAAATCGGGCCTTTAAACGAATATTCAGTTCTTATCCACATTGGATTGATAAGGGTTGTTGTGACATAACACATGAAAACAATTGTAATCATGTGGCCACCAATGTGGTAGCCTGTTAGACATCATTTGAATGAATACAGTGCACATGAGCTGGAAAATCTTTTTGTTTCTTAATGATAGAAGTAGCCTTTGTTTCAGCACTATATGTTATTTACAAATCTAGCCTAGAAGCATATCTGCATTGTTTCTGGTTGTCATAGCCTATTTGATTAAAACAAAGTGTTATCTCCACTAGTTTTTATACTTCTTTCGTAAAGTAAGCCTATATCTACAATATATAAAAACATGACATTTGTGTGTGAATGAGACATGATTTCTGGACAAAATATACTTTGCAAAGATATATGAATCACAAAACTAATTCTAACCACCTTATTAGGCTCCAAAACTTAGTTTTTTTTTTTTTAAACACAAAAGCAAAGATAACAACAAAAAAACGTAGCTATCTGATTAGGATGGTCTAACACACTAATGAATGACAAGACACAGAATGGTCTTACTGGGTGTGTATGTGTGTGCGTGTGTTGGGCAAACATGCAGTGTGTGTGACTGTGTTGCCTATACTAAAACAGCCCCAAATGGATTTAAAATGTGCTGTTATGATTTAACAATAAACCACCATTATTGTGTGCATTTTTCAATGCTTTCAAGTGTTGAATTTGGGTGTGTATCATAACTGAGTAGTCCAATGTGACAGGCATATTAGTTAGATAGGCTACAGTCTACTAGTGTTTGTGACTTTTACTTTGAAGTTAGAGGATGTTCATTTCTGCTCTCGTTGTTTGTATTTACGTCGGAGTCGGACTGCTTTACGGAGGTGGACAACCCCCCTCAGTGACGTCACTACACGCCCCTCATACGGAGGAGCAATCATCTTTCACCTATTAGGGGCCACTCACACTAGGGCCGCGGCCCCGTGCCAGAGCTCATTAGCATACTAAAGTCTAGAACGTTTGGCTAGTGTGACCACGCCAACTTGTATTCCAGCACGGAACAGCCCCTTGGCCACGGCACACCTGGGAGAGGTGTGCCGTGGCCAAAGTACAGATGCTAATGAGATGACACGCGCACAAGCAAGCGCACAGGCGGCGTTCCTGACGTGAATTTATTAAGGATGCATAGTCCGTTAACGTCCGCTGCCTTACTAGTCGGCACCAGAATTGCCCACCACTTGGACTTGTAGCTACATAAAATGTGTGAGAATTACCGTGTGTGTAGGCCTAGGTGTGGGCTAATAAAAGAGGGAGAGAGCTAAATAGGTGAGCGCAGAAAGCAAAGCAAAAAGGTTTTCGTGTTTACTCACGTTCGTCAGATGAGTTTTCTTTTTCCTCCCGTCAGCTGTCATAATACTGCCTTTACGCATGGCGGTGGAGACGAACACAAAACAACACACCGCGGCCCGGTGATAAGGAAACAGTAGCCTACACTAAGGTTTAACATGAAACTTTATAAAGACACTTAAAACGATCTCTGCCCATACAAAAAGTTCTGACTTGGATTTGATGGAGCGATCGATGTGTATAAAACCATCCGGTACGTATGGTCTGTTGACGGGCCGTTATATTAATAATAAACAGCGTGCTGCACAAATATGAGACTGTCCACCGCGACCTATTACGTCAAGCAAACATTTAAAAAAAAACAATAGCTTAAGGATTCTCGTTGCTCTACGAGGAAGTGGAATATTTGATGCAAATTTGGCCGGATGAAAATATTCACAAACAGTCGTATAGCCTACAAGACTATACGCTCCAAATCCTAAACGCGCACGGTGACGTAGGCAAGGTGCAAACGTGCCAAGGCCACGAGCAGTGTGAGCACGGGCCAGTGGGGGGAGGGGGAGATCGTGCTGAATCTTCCTGCAGCACGAAACAGGCAAACGGCCCTAGTGTGAGTGGGCCCTTAAACCCATCGCAGGGAAAGTCCGATAAGAAGAAACTAATAATAATCAGGGCCTTTTGTGAAGACGTATACCTTAATGTTTTATTCAATAATAACCCAAAGTAAGGACAACCAAAATAGGCCTATACATTTTATTTATAATACACAACAGTTTATGATTAACATTTAGAAGTATGTCATCCACTGCAGCATTAGCCCCCCTAGATATACCAGATATCCTAAGTAACCAGTGTTGGTCAGTGTGAGTGGCTACAGTCTGCGCTTAGTAAATGAAGATCAGCCAGGACAAGAGGCAGCTCAGACAGGCTTATCCAGGGCGATATCTAACACTACACCTTACACTCAACCCCCATTTAACTGTTATATGGGTCAATCACCATGCCACTCCAGACCAAGACACTAACCACCTCTAAATGTATGCTGGACCTTATTAGTTGTGTATTAATTGTATATTTGTTTAACCTACTAATCCTACTAATGAATGATCCTGTTTTACTTTTCTTTCTTTCTGTTTCTCCGTATTTGTTTACAGCAAATGTTTCTATTGTATATCTTTGTCATTTTTATTGTAACATCAACCTGCCTAATGGACTACAGATGGAAATGAACCTCCGGGCTACAATCTGGCATTTTTACCTGTACTGCTGTACATGTTCATTGATGTGCATTGTACTGAAACAAATAAATAAATAGATCATCAGCACTCCACAGGCAGGTTTAGCATTACCAGCTGAAAACCATGGTCACTTTTAACTGCAGGCAATACATGTCTTAGCTATAGTTTTTACTAGAACTAACAGACGTTTAAGACAGTGTGGACAGATTCAGTATTAGAAAAGTTGGCCAATTGTTTGTTGTTCCACAGCGTATCTATATACCATACTCAACTTTTTACTTTCTCTTTTCCTGTTTGTGTGATCCAGTAGACATAAAAAATGTATCGCGCAATCATGTAGGGTTGGTCTACTAAATACGTTCAGTCCTGCAAAGGGCCTCATCAGCACAAACAACTGACCTTTAGGAACCCATTAGGTGTTCCGGTGGTAGGGCCCTGGTATTTCAGATGATAGCTTTTACACCTGACGCAACAGAGACACTACTGGTGTAGTTAAGTACCACCTCTATGCAGTGACAATGTTGTTCCCATTTGTATACAGTGTATTTCGTGTCAGTCACATATTGTATACTACACCTTTGCAGAGTATATGAGTTGCTGCCTATTGCCTAATGTATCAGAAAACAGTATGTAATAATGACTGTCAGCTCATCAACAAGTGCACATTTCTGCACATCTACTCTACTTTTAAGGCCTCATACAATATCACACTCCACATACTGACTCAATTCTTCATTTGTCAAATAGCACGTTTATTATTTACAATCATTTAGACAAGTTTCAGTTTTTCATCTCTAGGTACAATATGACAATATGTAGGTCTTGAGATGTGGTAAGACAAACACAGCGACCAAGAGAAAAAAAATCCATGCAGTCCTGAGATTGAGAATATGGTACGTTTGAGGTTGAGTAAGCGGAATAGTTCTTTTAGCTAACTTCCTGTCACTGACTGCAGTTAGCAGTCCCCTCCCTCGTCCCCACGTCACCACATTAATGCACTGCGGTCTTCAAGCAGCGAGTTATCTAGCATCATCTCAGATAAGTAAGTGTGATAACACATTATACAAATCATCAAAACAGACATTGGGAAGGATTTTTACCTGCTCCGCCATTGTAGGCGCATAAACATTCACCTATCTGTCGCTCTGCACGTGCACTGGCAGTGAGACGGGTGTCGGTTTATAGCGTTCTCTCTAGTGATTGGATATTAATTTTGGGATCCCCGAAAAGTTTATTTGCCGATTAAATGCAGAGCAGATGACTGAGAGATCGGCTTTATGAAACGCGCACACTATGTTAGTGAACAGCACGTCTATAAATGCATATGAAGTCAGAATTAAACATGTACCGTATTTTCCGCACTATAAGCGGCACTGGACTATAAGCCGCAGGTGTTTTAATGTTTAATTACCATATGTAAGAGTTCGTGCACAGAGGGGATTGTCGGGAAAGAGATGGCTGCTTGAGGAAGCTCCCATTTATTACATTTCAACAAACAAGTTGCATATTTGCATAGCGTACGTAAGTGTTACCATTTAGTGCACAGAACATATACTGTTCTGTAATAACAGGGTCGAA
Organism: Hyperoplus immaculatus; assembly: GCA_949357725.1. Lineage (NCBI taxonomy): Eukaryota > Metazoa > Chordata > Actinopteri > Uranoscopiformes > Ammodytidae > Hyperoplus > Hyperoplus immaculatus. The sequence continues at coordinate 32,580,668 of OX442355.1, read as the reverse complement.
AAATGGGGAAAAAGGCGAGGCTTATAGTCCGAAAATGACAGTACATGGCCTTGTCAGTTAAGTGTGGCACCCAGTCTGGTCACTTTGATTTCTTTTGCAATAAAGACAGAATGCATGGGGATCAAAGAGTGGCACACTATGTCCTCTCACCTGATGCCACATTATGGTTGATGTGTGGACACTGAAATGTTCCCTCCGTGTGGATCTTATCTTTTTTTTTATGTGTATTCATGTGAACACATTGAGTGCTGGGTCCAATGTGTTTCTCAGTAATGTGGATCACAGTCTTCCACAAGGCTGTCTGTGATGTAGTTGACTTTCAGCACCTCCTGGTAATACTCTTTCTCCACGTTTGTGTTGACTGTCCAGGCTACCACTTCCACCCCTCTCTGGGCCCAGTACTGGACATAGTCCCTAAAGAGTCAGACAACACACAGGAACAAACAGTTATTCTCTGCTGTGAACAATATGATGAGAGAGGGTTCCTACAGTTTAAGAAAAGTTCGATTTAAGACTGTTAAGGAATTTGTTTAATGCCACTCAGAAAGAAATTAAAAGAACACTTTTTAAATAGGGGAAACGACATATAATCACTTTTGTACGATTAACTTATTCGGTGCCTCTTAAGATGCTTTAAGGATCTGAAAGAACCCTGGATAGTTAGTTTTAAAAGTGACTATATACTGTATGCCGTTTTTACATAGGTTGTTCACCGAATAATAGTTGGCCAAGAGATGCAGAAGGAGTCAAGTATTGTGCTGCATTAGACTCACACTGAGACAAAGTTCTTCTGTATGAGGAAGGCCGAGATGCCGCAGAGCTTCCACAGTATATGGTGGTGTGCCCAGTCCAACGCGATGTCCATCACTGTCATCCATTGGTGTTTCCATTGTGAGGAGAACCGCGGGGCACCGTCTCCTAACCGACTCAGGAACCACGGCCTGTGGGTCAATGCAGTCACCACCTCTGGGTCGCTCTGTCTCATCTGGGCAAAGAGTGGTGAATGTTAGCAATATGATCCATACAACAGCAACGCAATACATGACAGGAATGTGAAGAAAAAATACTCAAGTCTTTTTTTATCACAACCAGAGTGTTAACTTTGAGACTTTCATACAGGAAGCCAAGGGCCAACACAGAGAGGATGAGGAGGAGTTTCTTTCCCCAGGCTATCAGACTGTTAAACCACACTGACAATGTCACTTAGCCCACCCCCCAGTGACCACCCAATCATTATTATAATCAAATCTTGCACTTTATATATGAATGACAGCCCGGACTTGTACACAATAATTTCACTATGCATTGCCCTGTGCAATTGTGTATGTGACAAATAATAAAACTAACTACCTGACTGACTGACTGACTGACTGACTGGTTGTCAATAAGGTAATCCACACGGCTCAGGTTATAGTTGGTATTGTTAAGTGTGCCAGAGATGAGAAGCCAGTCTTAACTTTGAGCACTCAGAGTACTGTGGGTTTTTCAGGGATAAGACATGTGTTCAGACATTGTGCAGTCGATGTCAGGTAAAGTTTTACTTGCAAACTAAATTGTAATAGTTTCCAGAAGGGGGAAGTTCATCTTCCCACAGTGTTCAGGCCTAATACTCAATAATGCACAACACGGAAATGGAGCTTTTTGGTCAAAGTTCCTGAGCCCTAATAGTCATATACTGTAGCAATACTGCAAGCAGCAATGGAAAGATGTGACCAGAACAAACCTCTTCCTTTGCTGTTTTAGCTGCAATGGGTGTAGGCTGGTAACCCACACTTATTAAACTTTTTCACACAGTCTAATTTATGAAGTGTCAGTAATTCTGACAGCTTCCAATCTTACCCTGTAGATGACTTTGGGCTCGAAGGAGCAGACGATGCTGCTGTTGTAGAGGACTGGGTGTTTTTGAAAGAGTTCTTTCAGGGCTGCAGCTGCCTGGGAGGGGAGCAGGAGAAACACATGGTTACTGTAGGAAAGTCAGGTGTCTAGAGTTTATGTGTGTTCTTTTTCCGACCCCTTGGTGGTAACTAGCAGCTGTGTATGTATGACACAGTGAACCCCAGAATGTCACAGCCTGAAACAACAACCAATGCTCCAGCTCGGCATTCTCCATTCATCTCAAAATGTGCTGAGTAAGGAACCGCTGGTCAAGTGTTTAGAAGTTCCCTGAGCACATCAGTTCCAGACCAAATGTTTGGTGATGATGCAATTGTGTTACCGTGCAAACAAAACATGCCCTCAGACTGGGAGCAGTTGGAAAATGTGCGTATCTGTGTTTGTTTTGGGGGTTTAGTTTGTTCCAACGTACAGGACGAGCTGGAACAAGTGTCCTACAGCACATCTCACTGTTTGGCAAACTGAACGTGAGCCACTGGTAATGATAATGTATGCAACTGATGATTATCTAACTATTTATATATACCATTTTTTTCTTGAAATTCTAGGTTACCATTACCCACAGTTATTGCTTACAGTTTTTGTATTAAAATTCCAGGTTACCAGTAGCGACAGATATTGCTTTACTGCCCTGCTCAGCAGTCAGCATTCATATCAGTGTTGGGTGTTACCTGTAACCACATTACTATTTCCAGTAACACAGTAGAGTACTGAACCTAGGACTGCACAATTTAGAAAAAAAATCTCATTGTGATTATTGTGACTGATATTTAAATGGCGATATTATTCGCAATATTAGAAGGAATCATCAATTTGACTTCGTTATTCTCATTTTTATTTGAAAACATTTTAAAATGATTATGATATGGTTTTGTGGGAATTTGTACCAAACAAAGATGTTTTGTCAGGAAACTCTCTGCAGCATGCATGACACACATTTAGCCTTAATAAATATTAAAATTAGTGATTTCGATTAAATTAAGATTAATTGTGTGGCCCTAAATTAACCATGATTGTATCAACAATAAACTTCCCAGCAACAGATGTATGGCAGGAGTACTGGTGCTACCTTCAGAGTCATGCTAGTGACTAATTAACCATAAGTAATGGGATTATGTTCCACTCTAACTAATAAATATAGTCATTAGTAACAACCTACAGTACAATCATGATTCAGACGGTAATTGAGTAGTTGTTTCAGCATTACAGCATTGAAACGACCTGTTAAAAGCTTTGCAGATATATTAGGATCATCTTGTGCTAAAGGACAGTAAATGCTAGCTATGGATGATTATATTCACAACACCGTGCTCCCTTCATCATGCAATGTTGACTGACTACAAGTACAAGTACGAAAAATTTAAATCAACAAGATTACACATAATGGAGATTGGTTTTGTTTGTTAGTTTGTGTTGGCTGCACCTGGTCTGGATGACCTTTGACATCAAAGTAGATGGTGAGCTGCAGTCTGATGCATTCTTCCACTGCCTCCTCCAGAGTAGGGATCTTCTCTCCAGCAAACTTGTCCCTAGACACGGAGGACACACGTTATGCTCCTGTACTATTGAAACATTGCTGGTGACTTTTACCTTCTCTTAAAGGTTCAGTAAGCGGAATGGTCAGTTTAGCTAACTTCCTGTCACTGACTGCAGTTAGCAGTCCCCTCCCTTGTCCCTACGTCACCACAATAATGCACTGCGGTCTTCAAGCAGCGAGTTATCTAGCATCATCTCAGATCCATAAGTGTGATAAAACATGATAAAAACCATCAAAACAGACATTGGGAAGAATGTTTACCTGCTCCGCCATTGTAGGCGCATACACATTCACCCATCTGTCGCTCTGCACGTGCACCGGCAGTGAGACGGGTGCTGGTTTGTAGTGTTCTCTCTTCTGATTGGTTATCACTAGTGGGATCCCCGAAAAGTTTATTTGCCGATTACATGCAGAGCGGGTGACTGAGAGATCGGCTTTATGAAACGCGCACATTATGTAAGTGATCACTGTATGAATAAAGAGCCATTTTACACTTATATTAACATAAAAAATTGCTTACTTCACCTTTAAACATCCAGAAACAATAACCTCAGGGAAAAAGTACCATTGTACAAACTGGTGTAGTAGAACACACATTGCCATGTTATGTAAGAAAGGAGACTTTCTTTCATTCTGGGCAATGGAAGAGGTCTTGTAGTTGTATTGGCACACCTCATTATAAAAGACACAAAGGAATCAAGTCAAATGAAATTTTCAAACATTTATATAACTTGTGATAGTTCTGTGTGGTTGATTATCCTGGTACTGTAATTGTCATAATTTTCTTGGGGTAATACAATGTTCTAATGGAGCCTTGACATGTTTCCCTACACATGTCTTTGAGCCATCTACATAGCCACAGACACACTTAAAGGTGAAGTAAGCGATTTGTTTATGTTAATATAAGTGTTAAATCGCTCTTTATTCATACAGTGATCACTTATATAGTGTGCGCGTTTCATAAAGCCGATCTCTCAGTCATTCGCTCTGCATGTAATCGGCAAAACTTTTCGGGATCCCACTACTGATAACCAATCAGAAGAGAGAACACTACAAACCGGCACCCGTCTCACTGCCGGTGCACGTGCAGAGTGACAGATGGGTGAATGTGTATGCGCCTACAATGGCGGAGCAGGTAAAAATCCCTTCCCAATGTCTGTTTTGATGGTTTTTATCATGTTTTATCACACTTACAGATCTGAGATGATGCTAGATAACTCGCTGCTTGAAGACCGCAGTTCATTAATGTGGTGACGTAGGGACGAGGGAGGGGACTGCTAACAGCAGTCACTGACAAGAAGTTAGCTAAACTGACCATTCCGCTTACTGAATCTTTAATCACAGTTAAAAATCTCCACACGTAACTATACCTGAATATATTCTGTACAGAGCCATTCTACTACAGAAAGTATATTTGAAACTGGAATCCAGCCTATCAGTTTGAAGAGTATCATGAGGCTACATGGGCAAGATGCAACCAAAAAACGTCACAAGGCACACAGAATTGAACGAATGAAGCCTCCAGCTAGACCAGAAAACATGCATGATTTGTCTGAGCTGCCACACCTCTAAGGCTCTGACAAGTTTGCTACTTTTGGAGCATTAATGCTCCCCAATTATTATAGTACAAGGTTATCAAATACAATTTGATAGCATGTCAAGTGCACCTGCAATCTGTAAGGATATTCATCACATTTCAATAACTTAGAATGTAAAGCAACCTCACCAATACATACAAGAAACAGTCAGTGCGTTTCCATGGCACAACTAGATTGGATTAAGACATATACCGAGCTAGACACTCGAACGGACCGTGTCACTTGTCTGAGTACATGGACTTTCAGGAATCAGATAAATGTCCGATGCATGGCTGTCTCCACTGTGCTAGGTGGCGCTGAAGCCCTTTCAACAAGTGGTTATGAGCCACGTCCGGTTCCCTTCCGGCAACAACCCTACTATTTTTTTACGTCGTCTCCTTCTACTTCCTTGTGAAATCCTCCGCAGGGATTCTCAAGCAGGCGCAGAACGCAAACTCCGATGTGCGATGTCCGATCCCTGTCTACATGCAGAGAGAATGCCGACTTTGAACAAGTTATCTAGGTGTTCTTATCCGACTTTGCTTGTCCGTTAATGTGCTGATTTGTGTGCGAAGTAGATTGGATAAAGGTGTTTACATGCATTTTACAAGTCCTGTTGAAGTCTTATTCGTTTATTTACCCGATTATGAGTCTGCATGTTAACGCACTGAGTGAAAAACAATCTAATTCCATGGCCCCTTACTGACTGCATATCTTTACTGTAAGTGTACCTGTCAATTGTATTTCAGATTGAATTTGTCTGAGGATTCAAGATTCAAGATTTTTATTAGTGTCCCAAGAGGGCAAATTGGTTTACAGCGAGGAGAGGCGACAGCACATAACAGTACAAAACAGTGACGGACGCAGACATCACAACAGAGGAGGAGCCAGTTTTTAAAAGTATTAATAGAAAATGTCTGTGATGCTGCTGTTTCAGAAGTTCTCCACTGTTAACCATAATAACAAACTGGGGAAATGGGAGGCAACATGTTTCCTGTCCTTTTAACTGACTGGTATTGTATTACCCTCCAAAAAACAAAAAACAAATATATAATTCTCAACCTAAAGCATCAGCTGCAAAAATTGCTTAATAATAAAATATTCACCCTGCGTTCCAATCCCCATACTTCCTTACTATTTAGTATGCCAGAAAAAGATTTAGGATGTCCCAATACATGCACTTCAATATGTATTTAGTATGCTGAAAATACATAAATGCCCCACTAACTCCAATTGCATTTTGGAGTAGGGGAGGGTAAGTAGGCACACTTTTTACTCTAGTGAGAATTGCTCATCACCTAAACATCTTTCAATAGTCATTCCTACATTAAATTGAAGCTTAAGGTGTTGGCTTGAAATGTGAACCCCTCACCTTTTCTAACTTATTGTAATAAAGAAGAAATTTACCATCAAAGACACTCTAACACATTGTGACAACCAACCCCATCAAGGGGTCGGTTGTCACACACTATGGGGTTGTTTGCCACAATGTTATCTTTGTAGGGGGTCAAACCTATGGACAGCTCTGTGCCGCCACCGTGCGGCCAAAACACTGCAGTACACCCTTACCTCTTCAGGTGGGTGTGTCTAAACGCTAGCCTGAAACTCCACCCCGGTGGAAAGCCGGGACCTTTAAAAGGAGGCCTCGCGGCCATTTCTTTCTTTCTGGTAATCGGCTGTTTGCTGATACACCTATAGAAACAACAAGTCTGTACAGATCTACAAGGGCCCTCTTCAGCCCTGAATCAACCACCACGTGTTTTACTAAGGCTATCGCCTGCGGCCGCGGCGATCTCTAAAACAACGAAGTGTTGAAGCTGTTCCGTTGGAACGACCAGAAGAACACTGGAAACAGGCGGTTTATCCAGAAACCTGCCTTTGGACCAAGGACGTAAGCCGGTCGAATTGGTCTTCGATCGCAACCACACCACACGGGAAGCAGGCGGGTTTATCCAGAAACTCAGCTTCGCGGACTGGATAGCCGATCGACTGATCTTCGACCGCCATCCCCGCACCAAATCAGCTGCGCCCTTTGCCTTTTTCCTGCGATCTGACGAACGCAGAGATCACCTCACTAGCTCACCGACCGCCAACGGCTCGGAGCCTGGAGCTTGGATCGCCGTCTCGCGGGCCCCTTTTGCCCGTCCTGGAAAGGAGTGGCCTACCCGCCACAACGACGACGAAGCAGTGGGAATTAAGTTTCCCCAAGTGAGATTTTGGCTTTATAATTACCTGGGCAGATGTTTAGTTATTATTTACTTTTTAAGGTGTGAACAATACTGTTTATTTTCGAATTTGTGTTTGCTGTGTGATCAATCTCCGTTTGTCCTCTCCCCCACGGAGAGCCAGAAGGGAAAGTTCGATCTTTTCATTCACGCTGCAGTGTGGGTTTTTAAGTCTGCTGTATGTTTTAAACCTAACGCCTTTCTTTTCCCCCCCTCTCCGCGTCCAAGCGTGGCCTTTCCTCCTCTTCCTCTCCTGCACGCACGTACACACACGGTAGATGGTAACCTGACCTAGATAGAATTGGTGCTAAGATCTTTGGTTCATTCCCTTTAAAGAGCTAGTGTGTTTTCCAAATTCCCCGCCTCAAATGCCATTCGTCAGGTCCTTTGTCCCAAAGGTAGACGCCCTTTGAGCACCCGTGGTAATCACTCCCCCCATCGGGGGAAGTAGGATAGCCTAGCCTAGCCATCCAGGGACGCCATTTTGTGTCATTAATAACCTAGCCTATTTCGGCCGCCATTTTGTGCCTCTCGTGTCCCAAGTCACGTGGGAGCTTCCCCGTCCCTTTTGTTCTTGCTCCGCTACACACACACACACACACACACACACACACACTCACTCACTCACATACACTCACTTACTCACTCACCCCTACACACACACACATTGGTACATAGCTGTATAAACAACAATGTTCTAGACGTTTTTCTTTGATTAAGTGTATTTGCTTCATGCGTGTATAAAACGGATGTTACCTTAAGTTTCATCGTGGTTAAAATAAATGTTCTTATATTGTAACCAGAAGTGTTTGTGATTTATTTGTGTGGATATTATTGGAGTGTCAACAATCAACAAGTGAAAGACTCTGTAGCCTTCAGTGTTAAGATCATATTACCAAATTTATAATAGTAATTATTTGATTACATTATTTTATGGAAATGATCATTGAGACTAGGATTTATTAATGTTGATTCATTTAACTGAACCTTAAAGTAATCAACATTTGAAAATAAACCATTGATTAAACGAGACAATTTGCTATTATTTTTCCATTTCTTAAATGAATGGTGGTGCCCCTTTTGAACTTTAATAAAATATTAAAGTATTATTAATCATCAGATTAATTTCTAACAGCAGAATTAATCTGAAACACCTGTACCCGCTACATCTTAATGGGAAAAATCTTAAAAAGAAGGCAAGAAAGCAGAACTACATTTGAAAGTTTAATTTCATTGTCAAGTTGAAAAATAGGCCTACATAACTTTATGCATCTTAACACAAAATGAGCAAGAAATAAACAAAAAGGAAATCCATATTAAGACCAACCTACTGTATGTAACAACATAAAGAACAAAACAAATAGGTCTAACAATAATAGCCTACTCAACTAGGATACACAGATTCCCTATCTGAGTTACAGTGATGGCAAATGTAGGTTCTGCATTCTGGTCTAGTTTGGGATGCACTGGGTCGTTTTGATTGTGTTGCCCTTTTTCTCTTTTGCATGCTAGCTGCCTTTCCTGCTCTCTCCTTCTCTGGGGTGTCAGGATACAGCTTGACATTTTCTTTTGTTATTGGGTTCCTTTACTGGCTGCACCCTTTGGATAACATGTGACAACCAACCCCCCAAAAAATGTGACGACCAACCCCAACTGGAATTTATTTCTAGCATCAAGGCCAACAACCATCTGACAACTAATTAGCTTGCTAAAAACAATCTAAACTATAGCTTACCCTTCACACTTTTTTAGGGTAACAAGTGTTTTGTTATAAACCCATTGTGTAAAAGCCTAGAAGAAAAATACTGAGGAGCTAAATATTTTCAATTTGACATGAAAAACACTAACAATTCTCTCACCTCAAATTCAGCAGTCTAACTCCAAGGAAGACTATGTAGGTGACCTCTGATCCCAGTTGTGGATATTTACATACCAAAATTTAACAGACAGCACCTTCTGGTTCCGAGATATAACGATTGTGACAACCTACCCGTGCGACATATTACCCCATTCTCCCCTATTTGTCTTTATTCTTGACATTTCTCAACATAACGAAAAATGAATATTCCTTATCTGATTTTTCTTTCTCTCCTGTGGCACTAAAACTCTTCTGTACTGCAGTATGTAGTGTAGTAAAAAGAAAAAGCATGTGATTTTGGAACGCAGGGTCAGAGTCTGCCTGTATGAGGGCTGGTATTTGAATTCTCTTCTTTCTCACCTGAGTCTATGTTTAGCTGCTGCGTCCAGTTTACCCAAGTCGACCAGAGTCATCTGGCTGAGGGCTCCCGACCCGTTGGTGGTCCGGTCCACTGTGTCATCGTGCATCAGTATCGGGACGCCATCCGCTGAGAACTCAAGATCCAACTCTACACCTGCCGCACCATTCTTACTGGCCTGGAGCAGGAAAGACACACAAGCAGATATAGATATATAGATATATCTATATATATAGATATATATATATCTATATATATATCTATATATATATCTATATATATCTATATATATATATATATATATATATCTATATATCTATATATCTATATATATATATATATATATATATATATATATATATATATATATATAGATATATATATAGAGAGAGAGAGAGAGAGAGAGAGAGAGAGAGAGAGAGAGAGAGAGAGAGAGAGAGAGAGAGAGAGAGAGAGAGAGAGAGAGAGATATATAACATATATATAAAACATTTTTATATATATATATATATATATATATATATATATATATATAAATGTTTTTTGTTTGTTTTATTTTTATTTTCTGTAACAGTAACTGTGTATCTGAATCCGAATTTGATGAAAATGGGGGCGGGACCTGATAAGCCTTTGGCTACTTCCGTCTCCCTTCGGACAACACAAAGTATGATGTATGAATATTTGCAAGAGAAAATTGTGTATTGTGTGGAATTGTCCGAAAGAATAATAAATAAATAAATAAAAGCGAAACAAACAGACGGGCATATTCAGACATGTGAGGTCAATTCAATATAGAGTTGGTGACTTGCAGAGTGCACATCTCCTATTTGCAGTATTCAAAAATTAGGAGATAAACAGTGAGCCAAGTTCTGGATCATGTTTTTGGTGAAAATGGCCACCTGATTCTGAAAATAAGAGGTGTCAGGTCTGCCGAAGCACTAATATATAAGGACAGAAAGATAAACATATTGTGCTTTACCTGCAAGAAATATCTCTGCAAAGAACACTGAAAGTGTTGCTTTTTGTCACACATCTGAACACACAACCAAACATATGCACACAGAGACTTTTACTCTGTTTTTTTTACTAGTTTTGGAACTAGTAATTGATTTTGATTGGTTTGATTTGTTGATTGGTTGTTGTTTATTTGACCTTACAAATCTATATTTTGTGTCGTGACTTGCTCTGGTTTTCATTGTGTGTTTGTATAATGCTGAAATAAAAGTGTTTTTGCTCTTTTCTGAAATAAATATATATGGGTCATAATTGACCAGTAACACCATAGATGCTAAAAAAGTCAATACTATTAATAAGAAAAAATAAATAAAACAAATTTAGTTAAGAAATGTTTTCTCCTACCCCTCAGTAATAATCAGGTAACACAACAACCAAATATTTATTTATATGATTCTCTTGAGGTTCATTTTACCAATTTTTTTATTGAAATTGAGGAGCATACTGACAAAAAAAAGGCCCAGCCGCCTACACCAAATATATTAAAAACAATATTTTCATGGATAAGGAAGCCTAACAAGCTAACCAAGAGATTAGAAACAAATCGGATGATGAATAATTGTTTTTAGTGTTTTTTACAGCTGATTTCAAACCGACCCGCTAACACCATGGATGGTAACAGAAAGTTAAAGCTCCCATATTACACACTTTTCGGTTCTATTATACACCATATTATATGGTCTTAGTGGTCCCTAATACGTTTTTCTTCAATTGTTTGCTGAAAAAAACTTTCAGATAATTTATTGTACTATGCTGATGTTCAGCTAATCTCACAATGGCCTATTTTTTTAAAAGAGCTGCAGCTCCCCTCGTAAATATACAATCTTTGAGCTCCCCCCGCCCCCTGTCCGGAAGCGAAGCCAGATACGCCTCGCCCTCTGTCTGTTTGTAAACAATGATGACGTATAGCCTGTTAGCACAGGTTAGGTTTAGCCTACCCATGAGAAGAACTAAGTCTAGTGCTAGTAACGCACTTTGAACAGTTTGACATGACCTATCCTTGTCTACATGAAAGACTATGTTCATACAGATGCACTGACAGCCACACGCTAATGGAAACGGCATGTTCACAATAAAAATGCTGCAAAATATGGTGGCTACTGCGAAGCTAGCTCTGGAGCTAGCTGCTAACAATACCACTAAAATCTGTGAAAAAATTATCTTCAAAGTCAGACTTCTTCAGTATACATTCCAATCCTTTGTCCTGTTAAAAACGAGGCATTTCCAGACTGGTGTGGGGAATAGAAATATGTTTTTATGAGCAAAAGCTGAATGCTTGTCCCAAAGCTAATAGCTATACACTAGTCAGGCAAAAATACCAATAAAAACATTTATTTCAGTTTCACTGTTTGAAAAAAAGCACAAGTAGCTTCCTATCTGTTGTGTTATTAAAAACGAGGCTGCTGTGGTTAAGATAAATTAGTGGATTATGCAACATTCATCATGGCATCTTGTCGCTTAGCAACAAGAGGATCTCGGGCCGTGGACCAATAAGGAATAGGGGGGTGGACTGCACAGTGGAAGCTTCTGGCTTTCCAGTTTTTGACGTCAGAAACGGGGAGAATTCTGACTGGAGTATATTGGGTGGAGAGGTGGAGGGTTTCAGAAAAGGGGAGAGTGAGAAAAGGAGAGAGCTTTCTTTTTTTTGATACTTTGGCAGTCTGTAGGCACACCGTAGACTAGAGCTGCAACGATTAATCGACGAATCGATTATTAATCGATTATTAAAATAATTGCCAACTATTTTGATAATCGATTAATCGTTTTGAGTAATTTTTTAATAAAAAATTTCCAAATTCTCTGATTTCAGCTTCTCAAATGTGAATATTTTCTAGTTTCTTTAATCCTATTATGACAGTAAACTGAAATATATGTGTTTTTTGGACATGACAATACATTTGAGGACGTCAACATGGGCTTTGGAAAATTGATCAACATTATTCACCATTTACTGACATTTTATGGACCAAAACACTAATCGATTAATAATCGATTAATCGAGAAAATAATCGACAGATTATCGATTATCAAAATAATCGTTAGTTGCAGCCCTACCATAGACCCATAATTATGTTCAAAAACATCGGAAAAGTGCATTTGCACAATATGGGAGCTTTAACACAGGAGGAAGGTTAAGAAAGGAACCCTCTCCGTATTCTTCTCACCTCCCTTATGGCTGCCAGTGTGTTCTCCGGTGCGTCGTGAGCACCGCCCCGGTGAGCGACCAATGACACCTGTCCGGAGCCCCTGGCTCGGTGCAGCACCTGGCGGGCTCGGCTTGCCGGTACCTGGGGGAAGCAGAACATGGCCAGAAAGAGGTAGAGGGAGGCGGTGATGGCGGTGGTCCACAGCGGGCTCCGGGTCCCCAGCAGGACCACCACGAAGACGGCCGAATACAGAACGAGTTCACCTCCTAGCTGCAGCATTGTTGTCCTCTTGTGTCAGCTGTCACAAACAGGAAGTAGGAGCACTTGGTGGCGAACGCGCGTGAGCTACCCGCTTAAACGCCCTATCTGAGATAAAGTCATGCTCCACCTAGCCGAGAGGGAAAAATAACAACTGAAACCAACCAACAAACCACGTAGCACTGGTGGGAAACCTTCTTCTGGTATGACACTCTACAGCGAGACTCAGGAGGAACTATCTCTTTCTGTTTCTCTGCGGCGGATATGACAGCAACTCACGTGCGTGCCGTCTCCTCAAATTGCCTTAAACCCAAATACTTTTAAATCAAAACTTACACATTTATCTAAAGGTAATTTATTTTTTATTATATTTTTAGTAATAGCTCAATTAACACAAGTAAACAAATAAACAAAACTGATAAACATAGTACATCCGGGTGGGAGTGTGTGCTTCCGGTTATCCCCCAGTTACTTCCAAAAGTGTTGCCTTTGGTTTGTCTCTTCTTTATAAAAAAAAAAGAGATTCATGCTTCAAGGGTTAACACCTTCTTCAGATGAGCCCGTCGCCGGTCATGGTGAGCCACTCTTTTTATTTCTAAAACTCTTATATTGCTTCAACTTTTCTGCAAGAGATCACATTTAAAAGGTGAAAGTGAATGTATTAGCCACATAAGCTAACTGCTGGTTTACCTGGGATCTTTGACAGCTCAGTCTGTCTGGAGCTAGACATCTCCCATCTGTTGTATTAATATTACGGACACGATAGATGTTGCGTGTTTTTTTTAAGCTCCGTCTTCTTCATTTCTAATGATTACATAAAATAAGTCAGTATGTGCTATAATGCTCATATACTGTAACATCATACAAAGTGCCACTGTTGTGAAATCTTGCATGCTTCGTATTAATTAGATTTTCTAAAGAAATGTATCTTGTGGGAGTTCTATTAGTGTTGTATATTACTTACTATGTGTAATGGTGCAACTCCCAATCATTTCCATTGTCAGATAATCTGATGATGTTCTTTCTGAATTGCAGATGATATCCTCCCTTTGCTTCTTTTGTCCAACCAACATTCCAAATCCCAAATACACCTAGTCCACCACTAACAAATAAAACCAAGAAAATCAGCAAATTCTTCATATCTGAGATGCTGAAACTAGAGATATTTTGCAGTTTTTAACTTTAAACAATTACAACAATAAATACATTTTAGAAATTCTTTCAGACACATGTTTATGTTTATCAACTAATCTGTGAGTTGTTTTGGCTCTATGAAAGTGTCAAAATGATCTGTTTGATGGTATTTCTCTTTAGATCCGGTCTTTGCTGCTACACAGGTTAACCTCCCATCATGTACTGTCCTGCACTAGAGGATCATGTCTACTCCCAGGTCGGATACCATATGGTGTGCAGCCTCAGTCAGTGGGTCACACGCCCATCAAGCAGAGCCTCCATGGACCCCTAACGCCTAAAGACCCAGGCCTGGTCAGGTACTCAGACCTTTCCAGTGAGAAGTACACTATGATTTACAGCATGCCACACATTAAGCTCCTCAGAGCTGTGTCCAGGCTCAAACTCCTCCAGACTGCCATCACCATGGTCATCTTGCCCCCGGTGTACGTGTTTTACCTCCAGGGAGACGTCCCCTTCTTTCTGGTCAGCTACACTACGGGAATAGCGCTGTTTGCTGGTGTCATGCTGTACACTGCCAGTCACTTCTTCAGGAGGGTTGTTGGCATGATGTACCTGGACCGGTCGCACACCACTCTTAAAGTGTCCCACCTCACGTTCTGGGGCAGGCGCAGTGATATCTACCTGCCTGTGTCAGATGTCATGACCATCGGGGATACAGGGGACTCTGTAACCGAGAAGATATTGAAGCTCAAGACTTACAGCAGTCCAGAGACCATGTATTTCTCCACTCATTTTGGACGCGTTGTGGACAAACATAGTTTTGAGAGGGTGTTTGGAACTTTAAAATGATTATTTGCTGCAAAAAGTTAAAATATAACTTGGTATGCTGACAAAGGCCTGTTCTTCATTGAAAATAGTTCATCAAAAGTTAAAGGCTTTACAGTGGGTGACTGTTAGTAGCTGAAAAGTAAGGATGTACAGTCCCCTGCAAAAGTATTGGAACCGTGAGGCCAATTCCTTTATTTTTGCTGTAGACTTGAAACATTTGGGTTTGACACCAAAATATGAATATGAGACAATAGATCAACATTTCAGCTTTCAATTCCAGGTATTTACATCTGGATCTGATGCACAACTGAGAAGATTGCTTTTTTTGTAAAGGAATACCACATTTTTAGGTGAGCAAAAGTATTGGAACAGATAGACCTAAAATAAATTAAATTAATAAGACACGGCAAGTGGTGAGTGCTCGCAGTAATGTGCTAAGAGTACTCTGATTACAGTTTATCTGGTAACCAGTGAATTATTGTGTGAAGCAGAAAACAAAGCCAAATAAACACAAGTTTGCTTGGTACGCACGCAAGAGATTGTATTATTGTTTTGTAAGCCAAAATAGTCGTGTTTGATCTTTACACAATGACTGCCAATACACTTGGGAGCAGGACATTATTCCGTAAGTTTACTAAAACGTGTTTCAAGGCAAGTAATGAACAAAACTTTCCTTAAAACTGCTGATCTATTTTACATTTATAATTGGGTATCGGTTAATAAAATCGCATAGGAAATAAAAAATCTAAATTATACTTTAAAAACCTGTTTTCTATTTGTCTATTTGTTTGACTTTTTGCTTCAGGTGGCTATGCTTTGATTAGGGTAAAAGAAAAAACAATGGTATGATCCATTTGGAGTTCCTTAGAAATCAGTTCCCTTCTCTGGAAAAGCCAAGGTTGAATTTTTCCAGCTTCATGCTCTCTTGGCTTGTTGGCTTCTGCCCCCTGGTGGCCTGGAGAGACATGGCAGTAGGCCTTGGATCACTGACACTCAAACAACACTGTTTAACACTATCTTTTTTGTAATCTTTCATTATGAGAGAGAGCAAATAATTCACATGCATGAAGTACATGACAACCTTTAAACAGTGGGGACAGTATTATATTGAGTTTGCTTCAACAAACAATGTTGGTGTGTTTTTGTTCTTCCTCAAGGCATATTTATTCTTTGTTACACATGTGCTATGTTTGGTCAAATTGATGCATCAGTCGGAACAGACCAACACAGAGACAACCAGGAGAAAAGTACACAAAAGGATCTACAAAATACTGAATAAAACAAGAAGTAATACACATCGTAATTTATATTCGAAGCATTCTTCTTCATTGTATCTGCACCTTGACCGCCAGCAGTAAGGTTCCGAGATCCAGTTGTGCTGTGAAGCTTAGATGAAGAGTTGGCTACAAAGATAAACTCACTTCTTCGAACTCCACACACACCTAAATAGCTAGGCATTGATTCATTAATTTTACAAAAACGTGTAGTTTAGTCAGCTGACATATATTATCAGACTTCACACATGTCCCTCTGGGGTCATTGAGGGTATTATGTGTAAAATTGTGTAAAAAAAATGTCCATGCAATTCCTGTTGAAGATCACATTTCCACAGGGAAATGTGATCTACTACTATCTACTCTACTACTCGTCCGGGGAAACATTTGAATGATATCATCTGTAGCTCTGGGGACGCTTTGTAAAGTTTGAGAAATGAACCCTGATCATGTCATCTGGTTTTATCTAGACTTGGAGACTACTGAGTACCCCCATATTTTGGGCCAGTTTCACAGACAAGGTTTAAGCCTAGTCTGAGACTAAAATGCCTGTTTGAGCTGGATTAAACAAAGCTACTTGCACAGACTCAGTTTAAAATAGTCCTAGATTAAAGTTATTCTGGATTAAACAAAGCTACTTGCAAGATGGACGACTAGAGCTACTCTAGGTCTAAATTTGATCTTAAATTAATCCTCCAAAGAGGCAGGTTTAACTTCAGTTTAGTGGTGTTTGTGAGAGAGCATGGACTATTTGGAATATCTAAATGAAGACCAACTCCCACTGCAGAGGCCAGCCAGAAGAGTACTTGTGGATAGGTCTTATCCAAAACATTTATTTGATGAATTTACATTTCGAGACCGCTTTCAATATGGAAAATGCACTGGAAATAACAACTTTGCTTGAGTTTATTAGATGGATGCATTTAAATTGAAGATGTATTCAGCATGATAAAATTAGTGTCTAAAACAATTCTGTTTTCAAATGTGGTTGTTGTGATTTAAATGAATAACAAAATGACAAAACACAACATGAACACCTTTTATTTTCTACTTATATCTTCACTGTGATTAGTAATCACAATTGTCTCAGTACTGTATCTTGTTTGAATCATAGCTCTCTCTTCCAACTTCATGTCCAATTCCACCTGTAGAATTTTCATTTCCATGTCATACTTCCTTCAGATATTGCATTTTCTGTTCATGGAATTCTCAGGCTAACTTTCATGCAACGTCATCTTTTTTGTCCTTTGTTGAAAGGTTGTGGCAAGATCTTCTTTAAAGTGAGATTTGGGTTTTTCTACAGAGTCTATCAGTGCAGATATCATTAAATATAATGTCAAATTATAAATGAGAAAGATGTGAAATACCGATAATAATGAAGATAACCTGAACTTGGTGTATTGTTCTCTTAGTAACATTTTCATTAGAATTGAATTTGTTGCAAATTGCGGCCCAACTATTTATTTGCTCAGTCCCAGCAGTATGGCTTTTAGATTCAATAACCGAATGGTTTCAAACTACTTTTTTTTAAGAGATTTCTTTCAAATTCATTAAAGTTTATTGACAGGATTTTTTTAGCCTCTGCCATTGTTTTTTCTCACAAGCAATGGTGTTTCTGCTCCACTCCGGGTTTTTATGATCACCGTTGGACCAGCAGCATGTGCTCATGAGCAGGTGTTCACAATCAGGCTTACTTACCTTACTCCAGGACTTCATAGTCTCAGGCTGTATCTCGATTCAGGGGTTGCGGTCTACGAAGGCTGCATTTGAAGACCGATTGCGTCATAGCGGCGCGCAAAGGTTGTTCCATTTGCAAGGCTCCTCATATGCGGCCGAGAAATGCAGCCTTCGTTTCACGGTTTTGAAGGCTGCATCAGATGTATCCTTCGCAGCCCAACATATCCCATGATTCATTGCGTTTTTTTCAGAGATGGCATACAATAAAATAAAAAATAACAAAACAGCAACGTGTTGCTCCATCTTCTTAACTTTTATCTTCCTTTCTTTTTTTCTTGTACTTTTTTTTCTTTTCGTCTGGTGGGCAACTTCTTTTTCTTTTTTTTCTCCGTTGACAGGGCTGTCTCCGTTGGCAGCAATCAGGGTTGCTAGGCAGCACAGGAGCGGCGTGTCGTCACGCAAGGTAACGGCTTGTTACGCAAACCGGAAATGCTCGTAAACGGAGATCTGCAGAGACCGTCCCGTTTAACAACGCTCGTTCGGCCTTGGAATCGGCCTTCATAGGCTATAGCCTTCATAGAATTATTATATTATATATAGAATATATATATTATATATAGAATATATATATATAGATATATATATTATATATAGAATATATAGAATTATTATATTATATATTATATATTATTATATATTATTATTATTATATCCTGTAAAGCGTCTTTGAGTGCCTTGAAAAGCGCTATATAAATCCAATCCATTATTATTATTATAGACCGCGAGACCGCGTCCTACCAAGGAGGCAGTCTCTGTAACGGGATACAGCCACAGACTAACTAAGCCAAACTTATGCCATATCCATGAAAGTGACTTAAGTGTCCCAGTTTAACTAGTCCACATTAAGGCCTACTCCTGGCTTAATCTAGGCCCTGTCTGTGAAACCGGCCCGTTGTCCTTCACCAACTGAAACTTAAAAAATAAAAAGGCCACATTTTCAAATGTTTGTAATAAATTCCAAAATAATTTTTTATGAATTAGTTCTTTTCAATGGCTTTTGTCATTTCTATGTTTAAATAATACATTTATTTTTTTCCAGTGTAGAAGTTTAGAAGGGGAAATGGATTTAAATTTCTTATATACATGAAAATGAAATAAGCCAACCCTACGGAAACCTCACTGTATCCTGAAACATATCTTGGAAATAATGTCCAATATCAAACCAAATATTCTGAAATTTGCCACAATCCCAGAAAGTGTGGATCGACCTAATCTGTACTTCCCCATGTAAAGCAGTTCCACATTAAAATTCTCCATTGCTCAGGATTTCATTTAATAACATTCCATTCACCTTAAACTGTTTGTCTTTAAACCAACTAACTAGATTCTAGTCTAAATAATATTTTTTCTGCAGGATTCTGTAGACTTTAATTCTTAATTTATTACCTGATACCTACTATAATACAGATATACTAACATACACCTTCTACTATGTAGATTACGAGTTCAAATAAGTAAACTGTCATCTTGGTCGCAATATGTCTTTTCTACATTTCTGTTTGTGTATTTCCTGAAGAAACGAGATACAATTTGTTTATCACCGAGTCAAATGTTTGAACTTTATTGAGAGAGCCAGGCAATCCTTTCCCTGTGTGTCCAGTCTGTATGACATGAGATGAGTCATCAATACTGGATCTTCTATTAGCACTTCTCTTTAAAGAAAGAAAATAAGTGTGTTTTTTACCAAAGGTAAAAAAATAAAAATAATCAAAAAAGGCAACCTGAGCAGGCGACTTGCAATACGTAACATTTTAGTTTTCATATACAGTCACTTTTTATAATGTCACACTTTTAGTCACAGAGGCTTCCTCTCTGGCAGTAGCATTTGCGCTGTATGTCAAATCATCAATTGAAAATGGTCAAACACGTGTTATTTGTAATTTCTTTTTTAAATACTCAAATACAACATGTATTACAATAAATCAACTAAGTTAAAAAAAAAATTGCTTAAATTTGCTTATTTTGATATGCATCCGTGCAGCTGTAGAGTTGAACATGTATTTATTCTTCTCCTGTTGGTTTCGGTATAGGAATTTTTGATTGTCATTCTTATATTGTTGTTATACTAAACAGAAAAATTGCAACGATACTGCAGCTATGGCGAAAAATTATACCGTAAAACCTATGCTCACTTTCATAAATCATCTATAAAAAATAAAGCATTATCTTTTCTGATCTTACAAATACCACTCGGCAAAAAAGCAGACTCTTTTCTGCTCTCTTGATCCTTTATGATGAAAATAAGATCGTATTATTACAACTATGTGTGGAATAAATAAGGGAAAATAAAACAGAACTAAATAATTAAGTTATCGCAAATCTGTCATGATATGTTTGGAACAAAACGTTACCTAAAAAGAAACGTGTTCTTTTTCTTTTATTGTTTGCTACTTTCAGACCGAGTGGAACTGAAGGTGGGAGAGGTTTGGCAGGATGCATCAGCCCTCTGCTCTTTGCTCCTTGGTAAGTGGCAGAATGAGCTCAGAAAATGTACCAGGCCGTTAGACCGGAGAGGAGGACCACCAAGACGGCCAGCACCAACTGGCCAGGTGGATGTCTGAGGAGATTCATGGCTAACTCGCATGCCAAGGTGGGATTCCCACTGGCAGCTGTAGACAGGAGGAGATGGAGGAAGTGAGGGATGGAGAGCAGACAAAAAATAGCAGAAAGATGGTCATCATGAACAAATGGCTTCGTGGATTGCAGCCTCTTCAGTGTAGCTATACCATGGTGTGATTCAATACTAATACTGGATTAGATTTATATAGCGCTTTTTCCCCTAGGGACTCAAAGCGCTTTACAGGGTTCCAGGTTCCATTCATACATGCACCATACCGGTGGTGGTAAACTACAATAGTAGCCACAGCTGTCCTGGGGCAGACTGACGGAAGCGTGGCTGCCATTGCGTGCCAACGGCCCCTCCGACCACCACTTCAAACATACAGCAGTCATACGCATTCATACGAGGCAACAACAACTATGACACACGTGGCCGGGCGGCGAATTGAATCGCCAACCCTTGGATCATTGGCCGACCCACTCTACCACCTGAGCCACAGTCGCCCTTATGCACATGCTCCACCAAAGGTTCATAATTGAAGCTGTCTAACACCATCTCTTAACTTTCTCTTAAATGCAGTTTTTCCTATAGTATTTAAATACATTGTTTTTAACATGAGTGCTTCTTCAAAACCTAAAAACCCTTTGAAATGATTTCTTACCCATTTTTGCTGCATAGTAGGGACACTTGTGGATGTCGCCTCCTTCCATCATCTCCGCATGGCTGTCTCCCAAACCTGCTTCTTGGCCTTCTTCATTGATGCCATTCCCAATATCTTCAAGCTCGGTGAACACCTGATTTCAGAATAAAAGTAGATTTTTGTGACAACTTTATCTTTCTCCCCCAGACAATGTGTCTTCTAGTCAACTGTGTTCTTCATAATGTTTCTCTCATGATGATTAATATGAAAACAATCTGTTGTCAGGGCTGTCCCATCCTATCCTCAATGCTCCGTCACCTTCATGTTAAAGCCAAAGGCCCGGTTTGACTCGTCCACGATCCTCTCTTTGGTCTCGTTGTCCACTTCCAGCTCGTTCATCCTGCTCCGGTAAAGCTGCTTGAAGCCCTTGTGGCTGTGGATGCTCTCGAACTGGTAGAAGTTCAGACCGTCTCCTGTTCCGGGGAGCTTCAGTGCTCTCTGGGCCACTTTCTTGAGGATCTGTCCCCCTGAGAGGTCACCCATGTAGCGGGTGTAGGAGTGGGCCACCAGCAGCACCGGGTCCTCCGCTCCCACCTCGTGGATGCGGTCCACATAGGACTTGGCGGCTGCAGAGAGGCTGATCTGAGAGAGAGAAAACACACAATGAGAGTTAGTGGGCATCACAGTTGAACTGAAAGTCACACAAGTTCTTAGTTCTGTGTCTGAACGCAAGCGGCCTCTGTGTGCCTTCTGCCCACCTCGCCCTCCCAGTCCTCTCCATAGAAATACTCCAGGTCCCGGGCCAAGGCCTCGCGCCGTTGCAGCTCTGCGGGAAAATAGATGGGGGCGATTTGAGGATGGTCTCTGTGCTTCTCAATCTCCTCCTCCATGGCCGAGTAGACAAAATACAGAGCTTCAGTGCCCCTCTGGATAAAGAAGCAGAAAGAGATAACAAGTCAGACCAAGACACAGATTTAAAAAAAGTACTGCAAAGTCTGATATAAGATATACTTTGCTTTTTAATCAAATCGGTGATATTGTGATTATGAACTAAGATTGGAAGGGTGGAGGTGTAGGGGATGGTTACATGCAGGAGCAAAAAATTATATATTACTTGATTGACTCACTGCAGATATTGCATTAATGTTAAGGCAGGCAGCAATCAAAATTGTAAACCATAGCACAGTAACAAGCCTGCATGTCTGATGTTATGGCAGACAGACCTTAAACAGCTCCTTTTTGATGTGTCCTCTGAGAAAATCCTTAACAAACTGGCAGTTCTCCGCTTTGTCGTGGGACTCCTTGGTGCCCTCAACTAACATCTCAGACAGGTCCGTTGGGCTTGGTGAACCAGAGGGGGAGAAAGTAGATAGATGTGAACACATGTGCCATTTGTGGCTGATGTTTAAGCCATTGTTATAATGTGCCAGAAAAAAACAAAAACAATGATCACACACTGATAAGATTTCCCTCCATACCTAAGAAATTCGTTGTCATCCTCCACACTTATCTTCTCCCCACCATTCAACACATCATTTAGTTTAAGCTCTGATGGTGCCTCTGTTTCCATTTTGCTGATAGGTTCAGTCATTTCACCTGAAGACAACTAGAGAGAAATTAAAATATATAAATCAAATGTAGGCTGATACATTAGCCTATATGAGTTGATCATTCTAGTATGAGCACCATGAGCTTTGCAGAGATATTCTTGTATATTTATGCCATGTGATGGGTGTAACAGTGAACAAAAGCTGCAACTTGAAACATCGGAATTGGATTATTAAACATGTTTTTATAATTGTAATTAAAAGATAACTGCTGCTGATAACTAACAATAGGCTACTTCATTACATATGTCAAATGTTCGGTACATTAGCTTTTAGAGTAGGCCTACAGGTTTTGTTAAGCACTTGTAACTTTTGGCATTTTATTGTGACAGCACAGGAGTCTGCCATATGTAGCCTATGCATTAACACTTATTTTTAGCAGTTTAAATGCCAAGTTGTGGTAATTAATCAGCTACATTTAATGGCAAGAATAAATGTATTGTTGCTGTGAAATAAGCTTATTATGCCTAATATTATTATCTAATTACTTTTATTAATCAAGTTTGTTTGTCAAACCATTGCAACAAACCAAGATGACATTCAATGTGACAGTTACAAAACTGACACTGCCCGACTTTGCTATTATGCAAGTAGCGAGAGGTTTCTTTACACCATATATACTTCAATAGTTAGCTCTCCGTCCATGTAAACACAAACACATATTAAGTATTATGGCGGCTTATTCTTAAAATTAAATTAAAAGCTTGTTTACCTTGTGAAAACACTGCCTTCATAAAGACACAGCGGACAGGGGGCGCGGTTCCTATGACAACTAGCCAATCATGTTTTCATTAGGAGAAGCGGCCTTCTCATTGGTTAGATCCACAGGTTTAGACCAATCGGATATATCATCGCAGAAAAGAGGCGGGTCTCTTGTGTCGGCTAGATAGAACTGAACATTCACAGTTTTGGCCAGTTGGTCAGACAACCAATCGTGTAACTTTGCTCCTGGAACTTTTTATACATGTCAAGATTTTCTCATATTTTTAAATATACAATAGAAACAATGTATTAATTGTATAAATAAACAAGGTTTCAGTAATTTCTGAAATATAGCTATTATTAGACTATATGTTTTTAAAATGTGAAATATGTAAGATCTTTTTTGGTATAGGCCTACTTCTCTCCACACTGCCACTCTCACTCCATTTGTTATCATAAAATGTGAAGGACTTTCTGGAAGCTCAAACACACTAAAATAAGTTAATCAATAACTGTAAACACCACAAGTGGATTTTAACTTTTTATTTCTAAAACATGTTTCACAGATTATAAATCCTCAAATTCCATAAGAAAGGAATGCATAATCAATAAAGCAAGCTCAGACATTCAGAAAGAAACATTGTTGAGGATCACATTATGAACAAAAATAACTTGTATTTTAATTCAAATGTAATGGCTCAGACTGTAAATAATTACCAGAATGTTAACTTATGCACTTTTTTATGGGGAAAAAATAGTTTTTAGGATATATGAAACTGAAAATTTGTGTTTTTTTTTAAATCATTTTATTTAAACTATAATGCTCATGGTATTTCATTTGTGAAAAGTGTTTCAAGAAAACTGTATAATTAAAAGTCAAAAAAGACATGTGCATCAAATAGACACAAACATCAGAGGTTCAGCTGTTAAAGTCAACATTTGGACACAGAGAGTGAGCTGCAGACCATAACAAGAGGGAATGTCTCAGTTTCATGACTCATGACACAGTAAAAGTGTTTTTAAATACATCACATGCTTGTTTAAATATGCTTCTAGTCAAGATGAGTTCAGGCTTGAGACAAAAATAGTGTAAGGCCGACATGCTTCCTGGGACCTTCCCTGTTCTGGGTATCTGCAGACCTTTGCCGAATTAGAAACGCATGGTAATAATAAAGATGTTGAATATTCTGCATGTGAAATATAAATGAATACATAGATTCTGTCAGGTTCAAGTTGTGTTTATTAACATAAACTGCCATAGTGTTTATTTCTTTATTATTATTATAATACTAATACTACTAATAATAATTTATTCATGAAATACCATCATACAGACTCTTTGTTGTCCATACCTGATTTCAATGAAGTGCGTTGAGTTGCATGTTCCCATTTATTACCACCAGGTGTCACTAGACTCCATGTAATGTACCCATAGATGAATGTACCTCATAAATCCATTTGAATGTTTCAGCTTGATCAGCGTGTCAGTAAGCCAGGTCTGTAATGCAGATGGAACAGTTAGCTCCTGGCTCACGCTAAACTGCACGTGTGATGAGTTTCCCAACTGATATGTGTTGTATCTTTATAAACTCACTATCTCTGCAGAAACTACTTCTGTCTATAATGTGTGTCACTTTAAGTCATATCACCACATGCTTTGCTTTAGTTTACTTCTTCAATATGATGCCACAGATGCAAAGACATAAACACTCTGGTACCAACCGATAATGCACGGGAACTGTAGGTTTACATGTCCCTGTTCTATTATTTTGTATGTATTGTCTGCTCTTTAACATTACTGTAAATGGTAAATGGACTTGACTTATATAGCGCTTTTTTTGCCGATTTTCTCAGCCCCAAAGCGCTTTACATATCTTACCACATTCACCCATTCATACACACACTCATACACCGATGGCAGTAGCAGCCATGCAAGGCGCTCTCTGAACCATCGGGAGCAATTTGGGGTTTAGTGTCTTGCCCAGGGACATTTCGACATGTGGCGGGTAGGCGGGGAATCGAACCTCCGACCCTGCACTCCAGAGGCGATCTTCCTACCCACTTCGCCACTGCCGCCCTACTACTGTGTTCTGTTAATCTATACATCTAAGTCAGCCTGAAAAATCCTGCATATATGGACTTAAAACTGGATGTTTTTGGTGACTGCAGTTAAGACATAGAACACCCTCAGTTCACCTATTGGCTCCCAATAGAACACTTGAGAACATGAACAAAGGAACAAAGGTCCCCAAGTTTCTTCCTCTGCAAAAAACCTCCGTGTATTGAAAGGGTATTCTGGCAGCTCAGAGGAATTCTTTCATGTCTTAAAGTGCCCTGGAGAGTCCCGCTCCACTGTAGGAAAACCCCACTTCTACTCTGCTGCTGTCCTGCTCCGAAAATGGCCAACTATACAGACCCACCTCTGTTTGTTTTTGTCATTGTTAATAACCAAGACGAGCTTCCTATGGTCAACAATATTGTAGTGACCTCAACCCTGTGGCTCGGCGGACTGATTTTCGCCTCTATATTCAATACAATTTCCTGTGTTTATTAAAAATTTTGGCTGCTTTTCTCTGACTCGTTAGTCATTAACAATATATAGGAAAGTGTTTGCCGCTTTTTAAAAAGGGGTGTGTGATCCTCTCAAGTATGCCATACACTTGTTTTTAGCCAAAGAGGTAATAGCGCAACCTGGATACAGTCGTGTTTGTTTCACTAAGGCCAATGCTCCCTGGGGTTCACATGACGCTGCAGTGATCAATTGTCCAGCAATGCCAGATCCTGGTAATCACACATCACTCATGCGGGCACTTTGTTCCCCTTTCTTTGTTTATCACATTCCAAATTGTTCATGGCACAATATTTTGCATCTTTATTACACAAAGGGGGAAACCTTCCTGTCTGTAAAGGATTTCCTCTTGTTTTCAATAATCAAAAGGCTCGGGCTAAAATGAGTTGGATTCATATGTGTGTGTAATGTGTGTGTGTGTGTTTGTGTCCGTTTTTTTAAAGGCTTGTACCAACAGGGTGGGCTTTATTTAGTTTTTCTATTGCAGTGACATTTATCTGGTGTTTGACCTTGACCAATTATGCCAAACCATGCGTCAGTCCTTGGCATTCTCCGGTCCGTCATCGTGAAAATATATGGCTCATTTCCTCATTGAATAATATGACCTAACAATATACTATTGTTTTTTGGTGACATATGCATACTTTCCTAACCAATTTCTTTTTTTACCTACATCCTTCTGAGTATGATACACTTTCTATACCATTGTTAAAAAATAGCACACTGTATAATGGCATCATTTTCTTCAATGAGTTGACATTAAAGGAATAGTTATTTTGCAACAAACAAACAAAAAAAATCACTTTCCTGCCGATGGTTTGATTGAACGCTCATGTTTCTGTGTTAAGGAGCTAAAGTAAAGTAATTAGCTTAGCATACCAACTGGAAACATTTATCCTGGCTCAGTGCAAAAATCCACAACATGCCTACTGAAGAAATGCACCTGTTGTACCTTGTTTATTTTTACACAAACGGAAATATAAAAAACCTCACTTTTTGTATCGGTTGTCACTGCACTGTATTGCTGTTCACCAAGAAATAGTTACGGCATGTTACACTCTCCCATATTTCTGTTTGCACATCAATTAAACTATCAGGATACAGGATGTTTATGGAATGAAATATAATATGCGAGACCCGCTTGCTTTTTAGCCTCATGCTAAGTTCAGTCTCCCCTGGCTGTGGATTCCTACCTCACTCCACTGGGTCATGGTCTGCCACGGGATATTTAATAGTAGTACTAGTGGTCAAATAGTAAAGCTTTTTTCACATTTCTGGTGGTGTACGGACTAAAATGACAGGATACAACATGCTATTTGAAAATAGATGTTAAAGGTCACATATTATGCTAAATGCACTTTTTAAATGTGTTCTAACAAATCCATGGGTCCACGGTGTGCCTAGAGACTGCCAAAATATAAAAAAAAAATAACAATCTCTCCTTTTCTCACTCTCCCCCTTTCTGAAACCCCCACCCCTCCCCCCAATATACTCCAGTCAGAATTCTCGCCGACTATTACGTAATAGTCGGCACAGCCACATCCCCATATTTTCTTTATATGTCCATGCTTCCCCCCCCCCCCCCAGAAACGTCCACCGTGCACTAGTCTATGATAACCCCACCCCCCCCCATTTCTTATTGGTCCACGGCCCCGAGATCCGATGGAACATTTTCCGAGCGACAGCCATGTTGTTTTCCCCGCTAAGCGACAAGATGCCCTTAGTACAGCCTGAATGTTACATACACCAACACAGAATGCTTTTGCTCATACTCCACTAATTTATCTTAACCACAGCAGTCTATTAATGCCTCGTTTTTAATAACACAACGGATAGGAAGCTACTTGTGCTTTTTTTTAAACGGTGAAACTAAAATAATAGTTTTTATTGGTAGTTTTGCCTGACTGGTGTATAGCTATTAGCTTTGGGACAAGCAACCAGCTTTTAACACGCTGTTTATATTCCCCACAGCAGTCTGAAAATGACTCATTTTTAACATGACAAAGGATGGGAAGATATTCCTGTAGAAATCACACTTTGAAGCTACTGTTTTCACTGGTTTAAATCGTCTGAGTCTTATTTTCAGCGTTAGCGCCCATGTAGCTTCGGTTGTAGCACCAAGTTTTGCTCCTAATACACTAACTTAGCTTTCCCCTTGCAGTCTAATAATGCCTCGTTTTTAATAACACAACGGATAGGAAGCTACCTGTGCTTTTTTTTAAACGGTGAAACTAAAATAATAGTTTTTATTGGTAGTTTTGCCTGACTGGTGTATAGCTATTAGCTTTGGGACAAGCAACCAGCTATGGCTTAGCTCCGGGTAAACACTGTGTTCGCAGTCACGCAGTGTCTCTCTAGTATCGCTAGAGCACGGCAGAGACGGTGGGAGAGCCCCATGGACATATAAAGAAAGCCCGGCAGAGAGGTGGGAGGGGCCAGCCAGATCGCACAAATATAGGTCATCCTGAGACCAGAGGACAATCAGGGTATAGAGGTTTGCTACAATAAATGATCTGAACGGGTTTTTCAGCAAACATCTAAAAAAATAAGTATTAGGGACTACTTAGACCATATAAAATTGACAGCAAAGTGCATAATATGTGAGCTTTAAAGACACTTGTATTTATCCTCTCATCTATCTTACATATTGGTAAACTGGTGTGTTTGCACACTTAATAGGACTCATTTGCAGCTGCTCAAAACAAGTAATAAATTATGTCATACAGGAAATTGAACTTTTTTTATTTTATCACAGCCTGGATCCCACACACTGTGTCAATAAGCTGCTGACGTCAATGCTGGACTCTCTTATTATATTGATTGAAACAAAACATTATGTGATGGATAACTTAAAGATAAAATTTCATATTTGAGGCACCCAGAGGAATAGAGGGATTACAGTGACACATTTGTCTACCAAGAGTGCAAGGAGCAGATCTGTTTTCTCACCTTACACTATATTAGTTTGCTATGGACTGGCAGCTACCGTCCATACTGATTTATACACACAAAAAGTGAACAGCTTTGTGTCCCCCCCCCCTTGCGGGTTTCAGGGGTGGGCGCCTGGAACCTTGGTACCATTAATCCTGGTGGCTGTTCTGGCCTGCAGAGAGAGAGTGCTTAACCCCTGCATCAGTTTTATAATTAGAAACACACCTCCCCACGTTCGCCTGCAGGAAAGCGCCCAGGCCTAGCATCTGTGTAGGCTAACAAAGAGAGGAAAGTGTACACATGGGGCAGGCATGCTATGTGATCACAGTCTGGTATTTGAGTGTGCTCTGATCACCTCGTTAGAATGTGCAGGTGGATGGTAGGGCAGGATGGAGAGAGCCTTTGAGACAAAGTAATGAGACAGGGGAATGAACAGTCATTCTCTTACTGTATGTTCCACTTAGACATCAGTGAGCTATTGGGTTATGCCTCAGACAAAGCTCTGCAGGTTTGACTCATAGTCCTGAAGCAGTGGGACTTTATAAATGTCATGTATTTACAACTCTTAAAGTATGTGGAGTTTTGACTATACCTGTGAGCCCGTGCCAGGAACGACAATTTCTGTTTTTTTAATGTATATTTCATACTATAGGCTAGTATATAAACAACTGTTTTGTCAAAGCTAAACATATTTTGAATAAAGAGCCATTTGGCTATATGCTCTCCAATGAAATAAAGCTATAGTGCGTAACGTTTTCCCATAAATCAATGTAGGTTACTTTCAAGCCATGTCAAATTAGTTGACACAAAGTTGATTAAGCCTATCAGCTTCACATCTGGATGATTTTCACCCAAGTGTATTGAGGCTTTTGTCTGTGTTTCTCAGTATGGCAGCGTTTTATCTCTGTAACCCAGAAAGTTCCAGTTATGAGGAGGATACTTTGCTGAGCTCTGTAAAGCCCCTATCTCACTGGGCTGCGACTGTTTGCGACCAGTTGGAGACACAAAATTGCGACAAAATATGCCAATTTGCGACAATTTTCACTTGCAGTCTCACTGAGTTGCTACTTACGACACGTTTGCGAATGTCCTTGGCGGGAGGTCGCATTTATGTCTCACGAACGTCTGGCGAGTGTCGCACGAACGGAATGCCAGTCTCATTTTTGTCTCAAAGTAGTCGCAATTTAGTTTCATATATCGCCAAACACTCGCCAAACCCTCGCAAAGTTGTCTCACACTTCTCGCACTTTCTGACTCGCGGAGACTAAATTGAGAAGGGTTTGCGACGCGTGCGACACACCTGCGACGACTCTGAGACTATTTTGAGACTGATTTGTCGCACACTTTTTTTGAACATGTTCAAAATTCATGCGACAAGACTGCGCGGCTCTGCGACTCATGCGAGGAAATTGAGACCTCCGCGAACGTTTGGAGACAGTTTAGAGACTCGTTTGCAAATGCAGTCTCCAACTTGTCGCAAACAGTCGCAGCCCAGTGAGGTAGGGGCTTAATGTAGCATAGCTTATATAGAGATATTTGAAAACCATCCCCCCCTGGAATCTCCTGATCCCCTTTACATCTGTTATCCACTGTGTCTCCTAGAGAATCTAAAACACATTTTGACGAACCTTAAGTCTGATTAGAAAACGTATATATTAGTGATGGGAAATCCTATTCTATAAGTGAAAACAGTTCCATTTGGTTAAAAGCCACAAAAGACCGGACTGATCCCCGCTAACACAAAATACACACTGCTCTATTTCTTATAGTTCACACTGAGAACAGCTGTTCTGTCTATGTGCAGAAGAACACACTGTATGTTTCCTTGACAGTTGGATTTAAAGGGAAAATACAGTACATAAAAAATTAAACACAAGAATTTCTTTGAATGGTAGTTTATGCTGAAAGAATGCAATATAGTGAACAACAATTGAATACGTTAGGTGTAGAACATCCAATCAATGTTAAAGACGAAAAACTACGATTTTGTGTACAAACAAACAGATCAAGCATTGGCGTTAACTTTGTGCTTATTTCCTGAACCAACCTTACTGACCAGTCTGCAGAGCTGATGAAAAAGGAGACAGAAAGGATTTTTCCGACTAAAGACAAGAAAAAAAGGAGGGCTGGAAGACGTTCTCTCTAAGCCCCATAGTGAGGGGGAACCATGTTCTTGGACACGCTTCATGCCATCTTCTGTTCCATCAATTGTTTTTACGGAGCATCCAGTCCCACCACCCTGGCAACGCAGGCCAAGGCCACACAAAGATCTTTTCTAGTGGGATGTTTTTGTAAATAAAAAGAGCTAAGGATTCACTAGTTCACCCAATGTTTTTTCCAGTGATAGTGGAGGGGACATGTTGTAGGGTAACACAGGGTGAGGCTGGAGGAATCTGACAATGGACAATGGATAAACCGCATCACAACATCCATTGTGTTCCGAGGTGAAACGTCTCCTGGTTGGATTTGCTGAGCCATAATATTCCCTCCTCCGAAACAGACCCAAAATTGTCAAAAGCATAGAATTCTTTCGCCAGGGAATTCACAACAACGAAAAAGTTCTATTTTTGGGTCTGGGTCTTCATACAGCGATGTGGGGGCATTTGAAAAAGTCTTCCTTATCTGTCTATTCGCTATTTCCAAATTCCAATGGATTGGAAATATGCACATTATTGTTGAACAGTTTAATACGTTGCTGAAGACTCACTTTTGTTGCATTGGCCTTTAACACAAGTTGAGACTTTGACACTCCTAACTTTTTTTTCATGTACCTTATATGTTATTTTGTATTGTATCTTGTACAGCACTTTGGTCAACTGATGTTGTTCATAAATGTGCTGTAGAAATCATTCTGATTTTGACTTTTGACTTTGACATTGACCATAAATATTTTTCCTCATAAGTTAAATGAAGCTGCTTGAAAATAAAGGCTCAGGAACCTCTATGGGACAACCTAGCAAAGTTCCCTCCATTTGGAGTCTTTGTCCCGGGTTCTCACAGCCGACCTATAGAGAAAAAGCCTTGTGGGCCACGCTGCACGTTGGAATTCTTTGAAAGCGATGCCTAACCCAGTGGGGGGGTTCCTGCTGAAAAGAGCAACGTGACTCAGTCTCAGACTAATACAGGATGGAGGGAGGAAGACTACTCTGCTCTCAACATTATGTCTCCACTGTTTCCCAGTGCCATTCCCAATCCACTTTTACATTTCCTGAACACTGATAGGCTAGCACAGGTGTCAGATGAACACAGAGGAAGCCCATTGGCTGATTAACTGTGTTTACCTTGGCAGCACTGGTCAGACTGACGGTCTCCACTTTGGAGCTGTGGCGGGATTTCCTCAAGGTCACTCTCATCAATACTAAACAATGCCACATTACTGGAGGGGGGGGCAACAGGAGGGTGTGAGGGTGGGGTGAGGGAAGGTGGTAGGTGCCCTTCGGGTGCTGAGTGATGATATCTGGTCAGTTATTGTAGCGCTGCCCCCTCGAGGCTTCCACTACTTAACTTGAATGCAGCACAATGAGCAGGACAGGATGTCAGTTTGTATACATCAATGGTTGGCAGGTTTATAGCTCAATCACACCATTATCAGCAGCCGCCATTGTGTAAACTACAATTAATGAGATGCAGTATGTGTATTTACAGTGAGAATAGACTGTGAGCTGTTCCACATGAAGAGGTGGTAGTACAGCAACACGTTACACTGGCTCTCTTCACCTGCAGCTGACCAATATGAACTCCCTTTGAGGTGATTGTTATTTAAAGAAGCAGTCATCAATATTTTTATATAAATGATGGATAAAATGTGTCATTTGAATGGTTTTGTTAATAGTAGCCGAAGCCAGAATGTTATCATATAAATATCAGGCTATATAAATATCTTAATTCTATCACTAGTTCCTGCTGTACCAAGTGTAAAAAAAACTAATAAACATGTTATTGCAGGTTTGATGCCAGTTTTACCAATACACCTCATGTCACATGAGTGTGTTAATCCTGACATTAGCTCACAGCAACATGTTTTGACAGAATATGTCATATTTGTTTTTTTACACTAACAGCTTGCAGCCATGTGAGTGGATGACACCTCTCTGGGCCTTTTTAATTGTCTTGTAGAATTTTCTGCAATTGTTTCTCCAGCGAGGTCATTCACTCCAACACATCTGAAGCCTCCCTATTTGAGTTCACTATGACCAGGTCAAGTTTCAGTGCATATACACATACACATTTTACACTCTGCTTACTGTTACTGATCTGTGGTCCACAGAGAGGAATAGAAATCTCTGCCAGACAATTCGTCTCTCTCCAAAGCATGTCGGCTTTCCCAGAACCCCCCCCCCCTCCCTCCCCAATTAATGAGACAGTGCAGCTGATTTCTGAAAGGGAGAAAATAGAAAAAAAATTAAATGCTTTTGTGTGTAAATGAATACCTCATTATTTTTACAAGCCGGCATCTAAACCGCACATCATTTATGTTCCTGTTTCCAGCATACACAGAGAAAAAATGAGCTCAGCACACATTCATCTTTCAACATCATCTCCCCAAAAATAACTGTGGCCGGCCATGGGGAAGAAGAAAATCAAAGTCACGTATTGACTATACAGCAGTGATTAATGCATCAAATAAAGCTGTGCATTAGATTAATTAGATTTAAATTGACCATAGCTAATTTAACGTAGGTGTGTTTTCATATGGTCAAGAGGATCGGGTAATTACCCAAACACACAAATCAATCATAAAATCAATAGTCATATTAAATCTAAAATGAGTGAGAAAAAATATATGACATATTAGTGTGTCGAATTTATGAAATAATTTTATTCCAAACTATTTTATTTGTATTTTTTTCTCTTGTTATTCACTTCTAATTGAAAACAGAGGATGGTTTGGAAACCTTTTACAGACTGATAATAAAATATCATCTCAGTATTACACACTGATTTGATTAGCTTTTTACAATGTTCTTATTCAAAAAGCTCAAAGAGATATCACATTAATCACCATTAATTGCTACTTCTTAAGCAAAAAAGGTGTCACTCCCTTTATGAGTCAAAATCCCCAGTGTTTGTATATGTGTTATTCACTTTTTAGTGTTAAAGTTTGCCTTTTGTCCAGGTCAAGAAAATACTTTTCATTTCCACAAACTGAGGCATTTTTCCAAAGAATCAGATACAATCTTGGTGTTTCAGTCCAAATTCAAGGCCCATTTGTTCTGAACAGACTACACCCAAATCAGCTGGAGCCTAACGTTCATTAATTCTGTTATGAATCTGATTGGGTATTTTGCCTCTTGGTATTTCCATCTAAAGACACACACACATGCACGCACGCACGCACACATACAAGCATACGTGAGTGTAGAGCACACACACACTTGTTATGTAACTTTACTTTAACAATTCTCTGACAGAACAACCTGTTTTTAAAGCTATTTATAAAAAGTCTTGACTTTATTAATAAATCAGATTAAGTCAGCTTTGGAAATTGCCTTTTTGGCACACACTAAAGATATGGATTTAGATGAGTCAATTGCTAACAACCTCTTTTAATATTTATTTTCAGATATTAATGCTCCACCTCACCTCACTCAATAGTGTCACAGTGAGTGAGGTGTCTCAATAGCAACCGGTTGGACATTTTGTACAAACATTTGTGTTCCCTTGACATTCCATCTAGCAGCACAATCAAATATATATATTTTTTCAGTAGCCCATACCCAGCATCAGCTGTACTTTGTGTTCAGCACATATTCACAAATGCATGCTAACAAGAGGGAACTACAACGGTGGACATAGTCAACATTGTACCTGCTAAAAATTATCTTCTGATGTTATCACTTAGCCCAGACTCACAGAGCTGTTAATATGACTCTAGTCCACTCTTAGTCTTACTAAATGTTTATCTTATTTTTGAATGAAGCAATTATTTTGCCCGGTATACATGCTGCAAGAGACCATCATTGTATCCCAAAATATCCCTGTCTCATTCCCTAAGACACTGTGGCGCTCGGAGCCTTTTCCTTTGGGACTTGTGGCCAATAACAGCATACAATCAACAAGTGTGTTACTTTTTTTCTCATATTAGGGCATATCGAAAAATGGGAGAGAGAGCCAATGGGAGCGGGAGGGAGAGAGAGACTCTCAGACCTCGGCAAGCAGGCCTGTCTCAGTGGCAGAACGGACGGTTCCTGTGTTTGTGCCTGTTCCTGTCTCCCGCTGTCACCCCGAGGCGTGTCGCCATTGTTTCCGCATAGAGCGCCGGAGGTCAGGGCTGCTCCCTCGCCTTCTCTCTCCCCTCCCTTCCCCACCTCGCTGCCCAGCCGAGGGGAGGGGAAGCAGGAGGCCAGGCTCCAAACAGACCTGCTCACACCTAAACCAATGGGTGATACGGTCAGACCACAGGCTGCTGAGCTGTTGCTTCTTAGAGTGCATGTAGACACACACACACACACACGAACACAACGCACTTGCACATGCACATGTCCACCTTTTGTTGTGTAGCAGGGGGGATTCCAGGTTTTCTCGTCAACACTGTGCAGGTAAACAGACTCCCTGTCTGCTACTCTGAGATTAGAACTGATTGTCTTCATTCTCACTGTACTCTATGGTTTTCTCTGGTGAACACACATAAGGTCTACCTCAGTTACATTTCATTTGGCCAGACGGTCACAATCTGTTTTATTCTAAACTCCTTCGATGCTATTCTCTTTTTCTTAACTCCGGTCAGTCAGATAAATTACGCAGGGCTATGATCTATAAACAATAGCATTAAGTATTTCTTTCAGAAAAGCACCAATCTTGAAGGAAAAATATGCTTACTGTAATTTTTTATTTATTTAGCCTTTATTTAACCAGGAAAGTCCCATTGAGATTAAAAACCTCTTTTTCAAGGGAGTCCTGGCAGAGAAGTTACATGCATACACATACACTCACAACATAGAAACAGAAATTAAAATGATACAAAACAATTAGCAATTAAAATAATAAAAAACAGTTACAAGTAAATTGAAATTTAGAAGAAACATCTACAAGTGAAGGAGGTGGTCTCAAGTGCTCTCAGCTTGGATTTAAAAGCATTCAAAGAAATCAATTATTTATACATTACTGTATTTAGTAATGCAGTAATGTTTTCATACAAGTTATCACATCAGTGCTTTAGCTTCTGACAACGCTGAGACAGTAGCCTCTTTTACACAGCCAGTGAAAGCCGGGAATATGCCGGCCTTTCGGCCCTCCGCCCTGCTGTTTAAATGCGACAGTTGCGGAACGAGGGAAGAAAGGTGCGAGAGATTGTTCCGGGAATTTTACTACCTCGGGGGGTAGTAAGATTCCCGACACAATCAGTTCCGCCTCTCTGTTTAAATGCTCCAGCTTGTTGTTGCGGAACAGGGGGGCGTTTGACGTTCCATAGCCTACGTTCTAAACATGCGACCATGTTAGCAGTTGAAGGACGTGTGTTTAACA
Source organism: Hyperoplus immaculatus (assembly GCA_949357725.1). Lineage (NCBI taxonomy): Eukaryota > Metazoa > Chordata > Actinopteri > Uranoscopiformes > Ammodytidae > Hyperoplus > Hyperoplus immaculatus. The sequence continues at coordinate 32,544,355 of OX442355.1, read as the reverse complement.
TTAATCACGGCGGCCTGATGTCCCGTAAAAATCACCAAATAAAAGGAACGGCGTATAATCTATCTGATCATGAGGTCCGTTGCTCAATCCAAACCCCCGCGCTTCATTTTGCAGAGTGTATGAGTCTATTTCTACCCAGGAGAAGTTGTACAATGGGAAAGCTAGGCTAGGCTAAGTAAGGGATAAAGTATAGCGAACGGGTATAGCGAACGGGTCAAGCTGAACAAGAGCCCTCCGCTGCGCGTCAGGCTCCTGCTTCAGCTTGTCGGTCTTTATTTCTAGCAAGTGACCCGTTCGCTATACATTATCCCGTTTATTAGGCTACATGGCTACTACAAAAAATAAAGCAATTCATTGAAGCAACATGTTGTTTTAACAGCCAACAGCCGCTACACGGTCGGAACTCACTCAGTAGCAACGGTTACTATGTCAAGCTGCGGCCAGTAGTACGCCAGTAAATAGGAACGACCAAGGATACGACCTAGTAACGGGGGAATAGTCTGCTCGCCCCGTCTGCTTCAGCTGACTGAAGGCTCCGGCTCAGCTGTTAGCCACAGAGCTACTGTTTTGCTAACACAACTCAAGACGTGAAGAGGTGAAGCGGATTGATTTTGTCAATTGTCAATTTGTGATGTTGGACTCAGCGCGTAGCGAGATCAACTGGCACATCGTGGGGACAGTAAAATACGGCCCTCTTACTGCAAGCTCCAGCACTTCTGCTCTCAATTCACCTGCCAGTGTTGTTGTTGTAAAGCAGCTGACCGGCGCGGCGCTAAATGTTTACGTCACACCTTACGCTGTTTACAAGCACCTCTTTCATTCCGGAACGCTGTGTAAAAGGAGCTACTGGTGCGCCAGCAGGCCGGCGTTGCTTGGTTCTGTGTAAATAACACAGAAGCAAGCAAAGCCGGCATTTTGGAGTGATGTTGTTCCGTCAATATGCCACAATCTCTGTGTAAAAGGGGCTAGTAAAACATTTGTTGGTGCCTGCCGTGTTTTTACTATCAATCTTTACAGTTCCATGACAGACAGTTATGTTAGTCTGGTCATCTCCTGTACATCATTTGTGAAATATCAGCTGTGTATCTTTCTGCATATTTGTCACTCATTCATTATCACTATCATATGTGTGATGAAATATATCTGGTTATATTCCAGCACTTACTTCTCAACAAATAGAGATTTCACAGAGCTGCTGTGTTTTTGGCAGCGCTGTAGGATTCAGAATGTTTTTACAGTCGGCCCACCTCACACAGCGTAAATTGGGGCAATTTACACGTCAAGTAACCATGATATTTCTTCTGGCATATGCACCAATGCTCTCTTCGTCCACTCAAAATAAATTTGGAGTGTGATTGTTTGTGAAGAAATCGGCCAGATAACTGTGTTAATTAAGTGTTAAGGATGTATCATTATTGCAGAATTCCTCTCTGCTTTTTATCAACTTGACAGCAGAAATGTTAAGAGTTACAGTATGATTCACACATTTATTTTCATCATCACCCTTTTTATGTGAATACTCTAATGTGGGAGCTACCGTGGCAGACAAGAGCAAATGTGTTACCATATCCCAAACAGGGAATAACATCCCTACAGCCAATCGCTAGCCTGGAAATCCAGGCCTGCCGCTGGCAAATTTATATTTTCTCAGCCTGTTGGTCTGGACACGGTCCATTGAAGCTCATAACTATGTCGGAAAATTCGGAGTTGCCAATCAAATCGTTCCATCTGATATGGGCGGGCCAGAGCCCTATGTATGGGGCTCTGGGGCGGACGTAACCGGATGTCGACAGTGCTGGGCATGCGCCGTCGAAGCCGTGATAGTAAACATCTGAGATGGCTGCGGATATGTTCAAATCTTTCATTAGCAAGAAAGAAGAATTTTCTGTTGCTGACCGACCACGTCAAAAGTTTGATTTACCAGTTAACCCCGCTGTTCGCTAAACGAACAGGGCTTAATACGTCACCTTTTTCATTGCTCTGATTGGTCGTAGTGCTATACAATTGCATACACTGGTATTTGAAATGCATTGTGGCGCTTTTCCACCGCATGGTATCAGCTCGACTCGACTCGACTCAACTCGCATTTTTGGCGTTTCCACCGCATTTTCATGGTACCTGGTACCTGGTAGCGGCTGCTTTTTTGGTATCGCCTCGCTCTAGGTTCCAAGCGAGCTGAGCCGATGCTAAAAGGTTTCCATATATTCGCTAAGCTCACCCAGTGTTGGTTGTTGGGGAAGTTACTTTTAACATACGAGAGGAGACATGTAGGGCAGCTAGCAGCTAGGCTAATAGTAGCCAGCTGGGACAGTCATGATAGCGAGCGATTACATTACAAGCCTCGGACTGAACTGATTACCTCAATAAAATATTCAGGCTGAGACACGGCTTGCATTTGAAAACACGTATCCTGAAACAAGCACTAAACAGTCAACTTTATCATGCCCGTGTTTACGTGCATAGGGATGTACGTGACGCATCCCTACAGCTGACTGAGTCACACATCGGGACAACAACCATCCGTTTTAATGGCCCGTCACAATATTCTTCTACTTCTTTTAGCAAACAGATACAAGGGGGTATTTCTGAAACATTTTTCATCCGTGTTTTTGGCGGTTGGTTCAGTTAATAGTGCAACAACTGCTCGTAATTTCTGCTTTGCTCCGGAGTAGGCTTTCAGCCCCTTACGACAACCCCGCCCACGTTCAGCAGGTACTATTTGCGGTGGAAAACGACCCGTGCTGCTACCAAACCAAGTTGAGTCGAGTCGAGTTGAGTCGAGTCGAGCTACTTGTGCGGTGGAAAAGCGCCATTAGTAGGTGCCGCCCCTTGAGTTGGGAGGGTCTATTGATCATGGCCAGACCCTCTATCGTTCTAGATGTGGGTCTGGATTTCCAGGCTAGCAAATCACTGCAAGTCCAGTCAACATCATGGACGTGCTCCAGGCCTCTAGGAGGAGCAATGCGTGGAACAGCTTGATTTTCATCTTTGACCTATTTCTTTGCATTATTTCTGTATTTTCAATATGCTGGCACCTTTTTTAATACGTGGCATGTTTCCATTCCAACGTAGATATTTGAATCTGCCAGATACACCATGGTTTATGGGCCGACAGTAGGGCAGAAAGTGACCACAATTCATCACGGCAGAACATTAATCTTCACAATGTTTTGCTTATTGATTTTTCTATTTGCAATGCAAGATTTCAAAGATTTACTCAGCGATTGTAAACCTGTCATCATGAATAATGTTTTAGTCAACACAAGAAAAATATTCCATTTAGAAAATTGACATTGATTAACTCTAGGCATGCTGTACAATGATTTGCTCAGTTTTCTTCACACATACACTATATGTCCACAAGTACATTACCTCACAGCATGACATGACATTGTAAACTGCTGTGCTTGTCGTTTTTTTGCATGAGACCAACTACTGTTTAAACAGGACAATGCTGGACTGGGATCGTAAGAAAATGCTTTTCCCTTTTGTAGTGGAAGGCCTTGACTGGCCTGGTCTTAACCCCACTGAACACTTTTGGGATATGAACTGGAATGCTGACTGCACGCCTCCAGACCTTATCACCTGCCGTATATCTCCTGTGAGGATCACCTTCAGTCAGGTTCCAAAATCATGTGGAAAACCTTTTCCAGAACAGCCGAGACTGTTTCTGGGAATGACAGTTTGGGCTCTTAAGTTTTCCATGTCATTTTGGTCATGTACGTTATACAGCTCCTGGAAAAATGAAGAGACCACTCCAAATGTTCAGTGTCTCTTGTTTTACTATTTAGAGGCATATGTTTGAGTAAAATGAACATTTTGATTTTATAATATAAACTACTGACAACATTTGTAGCAAATTCACAATAAAAATATTGTCATTTAGAGCATTTCCACCAAGTAATGTAGAGATAAAGATTGAAGAAAAATCTGGACTGGTCTCATAATTTTTTCCGGGGCTCTATGATCACCACACTGCAGGTAATTTAACCATCCCATTGTCCATCCATCCATATTTTACATCTGCCCTAATGCAAACAGTGAGTATAAGTGTCCTCTATCTCCGTCCACATCTCACGTTCTGTCCTGTGACCTTCTGCTTTCCTCCTGTGGTGTTATTTGCTCAGCTGGCAGCAGATGCCTGGACTCTGAGCTACTTTAGACCTACACCAGTCCCTGCTGGCTTCATATGTTACGCCGATTTTTTTCCCCCTCCACTTAAGCATGTTTGGATTTTCTTTCACACCTCCAACACACATTAAGGCTCATATCAGTAAGGCCGCTTCTCTCTTCATATGTATAATCAGCGTGTCTAAAAAAACATCTCAGTCTGGTATAGCTTCAGGTAGAATCATCCAAAAGTGAGTAATAACACTATAGAGAACACCTTAGGGCACACTTATCCTCTCTGTTTTTAATGTGACTATCATTCACGAGTTTGAAAGCATCTGGGTTCCATTGCCATCAATTGCAGGTAGCTGAGTCACACAGGGCATCGGCTTTGACTGTGAAATCCCCCATTTTCCAGCGGAGATCAAGTTCTTTACTAATGGCTAATGCCATCTGGTCCTGATGAAGAAAGGAAACACTCCATGTGCCTCATGTAAAAGCCTGTTATTTCACCATATGATGACTTTGTCCAAGCAGAGGCAAAGTGTTAGTGATAGATTCCAGTGATGATAAGGTGCGTTGTTTTTACTATGACATTAGCCATCTCCTGCTTATCTCAAACCAGACGTGAGCACCAATGTGTCATCTTCTTTGAGGCCCCTGGTCTTCAGTGGACACAGATTCTGATATTCCTCATTGGTGAAACATCAACAGCAGTTGTTATTCATTTTAGTATCTATTCAAGGTGAAAAAGTGTTGATCTCACAGTGCAAGTAAAACTAGTTATGGTGAAAATTACCACGCTGACCAATAACATTATAAGTGAGTACCTTAACACTGAATATAAAAATACCCATTACACCTTATTAGCAGATAGCGTAAATTATCTTAATGCTAAGCTTTTTTTGCTTGAACAGCTGCTTATTATGGCCAAAATTGACACAATGAGAGAGGTACAATTTTCTCCAAATCCATGCCATAGTTGTAAAGTGCACTGGCTGGGAAAGTGAAAACGTGACTGTCAGTCAACCCTATTGCCTTATAATCCATAAACATTGACTTAAACTTCTTATTTTTCTCCCTACTGTTAGTTCACTTTGGTCCCACAACAGACCTTTTCTTAACCATGGAGTTCTTTGCTGTCTTTCTTGAAGCTGACAGAGAGCAGGCCCTTTTCCCCGGGGCAATGAGCCTCAGGTGACCCCTACATCAGTCTGCTCAATCAGGAAAAATCACAAATACAACCGGCAGGAATGTACAATGATGATGGATCACTCAGATGATCACTCATCACACTTCAAGACAAATATACATGTCTGCAGTGCATCGCGTCAACCCAACCACGTCACTTCCCCTTAAAAGTTCTAGGAAAATAATGCTCTAATTTAATTTGTAACAGCTTGACCCTCTTCATTCTTGAGAGCTCTCCTTCATTGTCTGACAGGGACCTGAACATGATATATATCTGCTGTTGGTGGATCTCAGAAGTTTCTTTGGTGTATAAAGGGGGTTTTACATGAACAGCATGGGTGCAGCAGTCCTGAGGGACATATAGGAACAAAGGCTGCTGTGTGGACAGGCTGTTTGTTTGAACCCAAATGTTTTCACAACGTGGAGAAGAAAGTTAAAGGTTCAGTAAGCGGAATGGTCAGTTTAGCTAACTTCCTGTCAGTTACTGCAGTTAGCAGTCCCCTCGCTCGTCCCTACGTCACCACATTAATGCACTGCGGTCTTCAAGCAGAAAGTTATCTAGTATCATCTCAGATCCATAAGTGTGATAAAACATGATACAAACCATCAAAACAGACATTGGGAAGGATTTTTACTTGCTCCCATTGTAGGCGCATACACATTCACCCATCTGTCGCTTTGCACGTGCAACGGCAGTGAGACAGGTGCCGGTTTGCCGCGTTCTCTCTTATGATTGGTTATCAGTAGTGGGATCCCCGAAAAGTTTATTTGCCGATTACATGCAGAGCGGGTGACTGAGAGATCGGCTTAATGAAACACGCACACTATATAAGTGATCACTGTATGAATAAAGAGCGATTTAACACTTATATTAACATAAATAAATTGCTTACTTCACCTTCTAGACTTATTTTAGGTGCACAATTTATCAACTCTTCTGCATGTTATTCTTATGCTTTTGATTTATCGCAAAGTTTAGACTGAAAGTTGAAAAGATATTATGCACATTCTGATTTAATTTTTTTTTTTATCAATTTAAGTTTTATATTTCAAGGCACACATACTCATCCAACATTTATTTTGCAGCCCCCCAGTATATGCCTTTGGCTGCATTTATTTTTGATGGCCAAATATAACTTTGCAAAGTTTTCAGTGTCTGATTTCAGAGACTAGTGTGCATGTAACGGTACTAATTAACTATGATGATGATATAGGTCGGACCAGATGTTGATCGAAGTTGTGAAAATAGTTTATATAATATATTTCAAAATTATTTTAAATGCCATCCAATATTTGAATAGAAACAGAAACCCTCTCAGGGGAGTCAGTGGCTGTCTGGCGTATAGGTCAACACAACACCCAGAAACGGCCCTGCACTCACCGGTGGTCTGGTCTGGGAAAACTCATCACATTATGTCATGGTCAAAGTTTACTCAGAAATTATCCCAGGATTCCTCTATGTACTTATTTGATTCTCTATAAACATGTTATAACAACACGACAGCAAGGGAACTTTAAACATTTATCCTGCTGTATTTGGTCATAATACAATCATGTATCTCGTCTTGTTAAGATGTTAGTAGGTTTGAATTGGCTCCTAGCACTGTTTATCTGAAAGGCCCGTGTCAGGAGATCATACTTGCTTTGGCAGAGAGCAACATGGCACGAGTCCTGTGGGCTAAAAGTGAGCAAAAAAGTAAACCAGTACCAAAAGTACCAAGGACAAAGTCTTTTTGTTTTATATAAACTGTGCTTATATGACCCCTTTCATTTTATACTTGGCTCACTTTGTTTAACTTTGTCTTTAATTTGGTCAACTTTGCACCCCCCCCCCCCCCAATAATCACACAAAACCACATGGCTGCTTCTTCTCACAATAATTGCCATTATGGTCATGACAAACCATCTTATGCTCTTTTTGTCCACCTCTGCACAGATTTTCTTTCTTCATCTTTCTAAGTTTCAACTATCTATACTAAATATGATTCCTTATCCTCCCACGTGCTCTTCCTCTGGACTACACTTTGGTTGCCTGTTAAACCTTCAACACAAGTTCAGCCTCTGCCTGTTGTGTGTGCTCCAGAGGCCACTGCAGCATGTCTGTATACAGACCGTCTACGTGTTGTTTGCTCTGTATTTGAGCATTTTTAAGCTTGTGGACAGCAGTTCCCAAACCAGATGGCAGCATTTGTTCCTGCTCATTTTAAAATGAATAATAACGAAGATAGCTAATCAAGACTAATGACTTTTTAACACTGGGATTTCTCCACAGAGACAATCACTTTGGCCCCTCAGTCAACAGATAAAATGTGGTGTGAACGGTCATTCTGTGTTGACAGAGCTGTGGACACAGACACCCAGACGCGGGCAGACACCCAACATAAGGCTAAATGCCCTGTTGTGCAGGCGGTGATATGCTTAACACATACATCCATACATGCATACACAGACCAGCCCCCCCCCCCAACTCTACCAGCTCACTGTCTGGAGACTCTTCATTTTGGATAAATACACCAAGAAATGAGACTGTGTAATTGGCCTGGGAAGCAGCGATGGACAAAACAAGAACGACAGCTGAAGGTTCTGTGGCTAGTTCTTATTTTCAGTGGTGTAACCACACATCAGCTTAGGGCAGCTCCAGAAAAAAAAAAGTGGGGACATGTGTGGTCCCCATAGAATGAAGGACTTTGGTGATGCCTAAGTTTGTGGTTTGACTTGACTTGACGTCATTGGAAATGTGGGTCACCCCTCAATGATCTCTTGAATAAAGGTTGAATGAGTCAAATATCGTGACCACTGGATGTTTTGCCATTCAATTTGGTATACAGTGGCAGTACAAAATGTACGGAGCTCATGTAGGAAAGGAAAAAAAATTGTTTAGATTTGGGTGATTTTTTGTGGTTTAGAATGAAATATTTAGGCACATGCACTCTGCAGGAATGAGGAAGCAAAACATACGTCTTTACAAATTGTTACATTTAATTGATAGCCCAAATACTACTTTGTTTGAGCATTGTTTTTTAATAGCTACCATATTTTCCGCACTATAAGCCGCAGGTGTTATAATGTTTAATTACCATATGTAAGAGTTTGTGCACAGAGGGGATTGTCAGGAAAGAGATGGCTGCTTGAGGAAGCTCCCATTTATTAACATTTCAACAAACAAGTTGCTTATTTGCATAACGTATTCAAGTGTTACCATTTAGTGCAATAGTAGCTACTAGGGATGGGCACGAGTGTTTTCGCTACTCGTGTGATCGCTTGCATTCCTCGAGGATCAATCGATTCCTCGTTAAACTTTTTTCTATTTTTAGAACGCAACGCATCTGTCTACAGAACAACGGTTGACCGCAATAAAGCGCTCAATGCTTATTGTCAAACAGTCACAGTTGCCATATGATATTAAGGATTTATTCCCACAAGTATAAAACACCTTTTCCTCACTGAAAGTAATTAAATAGACGGGCCACAATTTAAACCGATAGAGTAGGTCTGCGGTGCGGAGAAAAAAAGAGAAAAAAAGCATGGGCTGTAGTTGTAACAAAAAATAGCCTAAGTCACCATTTAAAATAAGTAGGGCAGCAAATAATATTAAATGATTGTCCTACAATTTAAATACATATAAATAACTCACCAAAGCAGATCCAACCGCGTAATGCTCACTGTCCGTGATTAATTACCGCGACTAATTCCTCATTAACGGAACGTTACACCGGTCGGTTTTTGAATCTTATCCCCATATTCCCTATTGAAGGCTTCTTAACTGTTGTTGGCTCGGAGCGAATGTGCCTGAAGTAAGCCTTGCTTCTTCTTTACTTTTCTTTCCAAGCGGAGAGCACCTTGCATGCTCACCTGGAGTCTACTCATTAGGCCTACTAACTGAGAGTAACAGGTGTCATCTCCCCTTTTTATAAACGTAACTTTATCATCTGCTTTGAAATAATTGGACAGTTATATTCCTGACAATGTTCTGGAGAAAGGAGAGACCGTGTTCAGCTCCGCGGTGCTGTGGAGAACACAGGCTGCGCTGCGGTGGTGGCATGGAGATGGCAGTTATTTGCGGTTGCTTTTTGACACAACGCTCAGTTTATTGCACTTGCATCAAAATATTTAATTATGTTCAACTTTATTTTATCCGTTTTGTGCCGTTTTGTACACGTATGTAAAATTTTTAAATAGTGGCGGCCCTCCCGGCCTAAAGGCTACGACACAAAAACAAACAAAAAACTATTTTCCTCATCCACCAATCGAGTTCATTTGAAACGAGGAGTACTCGATCACTAACGCCCATCCCTAGTAGCTACAGAACATATACTGTGCTGTGTAATAACAGGGTCGAAGAATTGGGAAAAAGTTGCGGCTTATAGTCCGAAAAGTAGGCCTACGGTAGATTTTTCTCTGTAGAATTGTAATAACTCTGGTAATCCATTCACTTTTCATCTAACACCACTGACCATACACCTGAAAAATTGACATTCCCACCAGCCTCAACTGTACTTCATTATTATATTTTAGCTAATGTTTTCCTTTTGAAATGCAAAAATAAGGAGTGAATATACCTGCAAAATGTTAAAGAACCGCTCATATAGCTTACATTCAGTTTTAGCCTCAGGCATCAATATTATGTGCCAACTTTATATTTTGTGGAAAATTCTGACACATAGTGAGATTGTCTCATTGTTTTTAAACATGTGCATTGTTATCCAAGCAAAGACAAAAATGCAAAAAGCAAAGCAACAGGGTGGTCTTAACACTCATACCTCTGCTGACATTAGACAGTCACCACAGCCTGTTTTTTTCTGTTTTGTTGTAGTGAACGTACAATGAGGTGTCATGTTTGACATATTACATATTGCTGTCTGATAACTCTTTACATAGCTGTTTCAAATGTACTATGTCAATGAAAAAATATATGTAGCTACATTTAATTGCTAATTATATTCTAAGAACCTCCCACTTTAATCTCAATACGATGCTGGTATTGGATCTGTTACTGGTTATATTCTGGCAACTTGGACATCCCTTTGAATCCCCTGAAAGTCTCAGTCTCTGGTGCACTAGCTCTGGTCAATACAAAACGCCTCTGGATTTGCATCTGATGTTTCTCAGATAGCAAAAACTCAAACCAGCAGCAGCTCGATATTTGATTTGTGACAAACATGGCAACGCGGACTGATTTAATCATATATAAAAGTATGTGCAATATAATGTATGTTGAGTATAGCATGGACGCCAAAGATGTATGATTGTAATCACCAGAGGACACAATACTCCAGGGGCGAGTCCCAACTTGGAATGCACACACTCCCAGACCTCTGTCTTTGCTCACTATACATAACTCTGATGCATCTCTCCGCTTATAAAACGTCATATTTCTCCAACAAAGAAGGCACTGTTTTTGTGACCATGTCGGCCCCGTGACCCCAAATTCTCATTTCTCATTCTGATTTACATCTTCAATTGCTGTTCCCAACCTAATCTGGTCCTCCCCTTGAATTTATCAAAATGCTTTATGTGTGGTGACAGTGGGCCACGTCAAATACTGTCTGTGTCTAGCCCCAGTGAGGGCTAGTGTTTAGAATTATGGATCTATCAGCTGTGTTCAAGTGGCTATCGGAGCATTACATCTATAGTGAAGACTGGATGTTGATTGAATGGGTAGGGAAAGCACCACCAGCACTCTTTATTTTGGTTGAGTGGCCCCCTGTGGCCTTCTGAAATCCCCTTCAGACCAATATTACCCCTCCTGCGAAATCAGAGCGATTGTCTGATAGTTGTTCTGTTTATATGTTGTGTTCTCTCAAAAGTACTTTGTTGTAAACCTGTGTTGTTGAAAGCACTTTATAAATACATTTGATGTGAATCAGTAAATGCTCACGCTCACATACACACATTCACATCCATTAAAGGCAAACAATGCAAATACATACTGTAGCAGAAATAAATCACATACAGTCACATTTTCCATTTGCAGCTTTGGTGGGTGATGCATGTTAAAATAACTCAGCTGGTTGCATTTGTGACCCTTATTCAAATCCCTTGAGTATACTTTTGAATCGAGTAGGATGACAAGTGACTGTATTTTAGAGCCACAAGTCGGGGTGGATGAATGGTTCAACATCACCCGAAGAAGTTGGACTTCACAGACAGTGGTTTCATTTAACCATGACCCCAATAACTCCCGAACAGCTATGAAGCACTCAAGCCATAATCTTCCCCTTCAACATTACCAAGTTACCATTGTGCCTAAAGAACTAATAACATTGTTGTTCTCCGCCTTCTACCAATCAATCATTAGAGGAGAGAAAAGCAGAGAGAGTGTTGTTTTAAAGGTTTATTCATATAAGCGTGAACACACCAGTCTCCCATGACTGTGTGTGCTTACAAATACCCCATTGAGCCGCCCTATGCCCATTGCTCAAATATCTATTCACGCATCATCAAAATCTCTCATCAGCTCTTTCCCAGTGCACCCTGATGTCTAGCAGGGGAGTATGTGAGTAGGATTGTCGCAGCGGGACACTGAGAGACCGACGTGCGTGTGTTCACATCTATTATAAGTCTCCTTATTGCTCCCAGAGGGAGAATCTTGCGGGGGAAAGCTAAACGATGCCACCCAAGGTAGTTCTACAACCTCTGACCTGTATGTGACATCCCTCTCTGGCTGTCAAATCTGACCTGTCTCTCAACAGGAGGGAGTCATGGCTCAGCTCCTTCTATGTGTAGCATTTTATTGTACTTTGCCACCCACCGAGCACTTGGTAAACGTATGCTAAAATGCAGAATTGATCAATTCTGTAAATAACACTGCAAGTTGAGACCTTTGCGTAATTGTTAGTGTGTGTATGCTTCCTCCCATACAAATATCCCATATATGTATTGCATGTGAGCAGCTATCTGCATATACTGTGTGTATGTGCAAGCATCAAGAATGAGTCATTGTGGGTAAGAAATGTTTGTGATGAGAAGAGGGATTTCCATGTTAGGAATTAACAACCAACAGGACCACTGGTCCATGTACTTGTTGTTACTTTAATGTCTGTAATATAAAGCAGTCAAGCCATCGCTCATGAGAGATTTTTCTCATGTTGATGGAGGGGGGAAAAGCTTGTTATTATTTATAGCTAGCATTTCTCGAAAGCCATGTAAGGAGGTGCCTCTGCATTGCTGCTGTAAAGCCAAAAGACAACATTGTTGCCAAGGAATATTTAGATTGAGTTTGAACCCCCTGTGGCTGGACAGCACATTGTCCTGTTGTCTGTGAATCTGATGTGTGCTCCCATAGATGACAATGATGCTTAAGCCAGTCCAGGGGTTTTCAAAGTGTGAGAGAGTGAGCCCCCCCCCTCAGAGAACAAATTTCAGCGGAGCCCCCCCCCCAATTTTTTTTTTCTAAATCCCTGTGTTTTGAAAGATCTTTTAATTATTTTACAAATTTAAACATATTTTTGAAACATTCTAAACATTTTTGTGCATTTTTAAGCACATGTTTTAATACATTTTAACATCTAAATCCAGTGTTTTAATCCTGCTTCCTTTAAGCATGGATAGTAGTGACTGAGTGTGCAGCGGAGTGAGAAAGATAGACAGACAGACTTGCCCAAATTATTGACTAGTTAAATGTCATTCACACACATCCAGTGTTTTTTCGCTAGTGCCTCCAATGTCCTGCTGGAGGAAAATAGTAGCCAGTGGAGAACTAGACCCTCCTAGCGGGGTTTTTTTCACCTTTTTAAAGTGAAATGCATGAATCTGGTGCATTTTGAGAGGAAAATTAAGAGGCTAAATATGAGGAATTTTGTGTGAACAAATAATTTGGAGACACTGGGTCTGATGAATTAGAAGCTATTGAAGAAGGACACATGGATTTTCCATAAAAATATTAATTTAAGATTAAAAAAATTGTGCAGGGTCCTCTGGGTTGGGCTTGGCGGTCTTTTTCTTTAACAAGACCTATTTCTCTGTAATATAATGAATGCATTTAAATGCAGTAAGAGGAACAAAGCAGAAAAACTCTTGTCCAGCTATGCCGTGATGTTAATATAAAAACAAAACTCAAAAAAAAAAAAAAAAAAAAATTTAGATTTTTTTTTCCGCGCCCCCCCTGCCATAACCCCCACAGTTTGAAAACCACTGAGCTACATTCTGATTCAGCTTTTATCTGACATGTTGGCTGAGCATATTGTGTGTTTGAACTCTATTGCTGTCCTGCTCACATTTTAAGTGAGCATGTGTGTTACTGTCCCATACCAGAGGTGGTGAAACCCCCCCCACCTCAAAGTTAATATCTAGATTCAAGCCTTTTCACAATGTATGTTCCATCCCTCTCTGGCTGGGTGTACCATGATGTATGTGCAGAAATATATAAATAGAAACACATTTAATATTGGTGTTTTGGAGTTTTGGAGGTGTGTTTTCTTGCTTGATAGGTTCCTAAAATAAGATAGCTGCAGAAATCAGGTAAAAAACACAAACCCAAATTTTAAAATGTAGCCTATGGCGCCATATTCATGGAGCCTAATTAATCAAAGTTACAACTTCAATCAATAAGGGCTTATCACAGTCTTTCATCCAGGGACATTAACTTGTGGCAATAATCATTATTTCTTTCAGCTAATGCACACCTGGAATCCTCATGTTGGCCATTGAGCAGCTTTGTTGTAGCAGACGGGGCTTAAGAGTGTTGTTGATGAGGGAATAGAGAAGTGTCTGTGTCTTCTCCACCCCACATTTCCCATCCACTCTGGGGATTTGAACTGGTGACCTTACAGTTAATAAAGCCTGCATCTGTAACCTTGATAGTACTGCTACCCAGCGCAAAGCAGAGAAATACAATAGTTGTGCACACATTACATATCGCATGATTATGTTTAAAGTTCACAAAGGAATAAGCGGTCGGAATTCTTGGCAAATACACTGTGTGACCCTGCCTCCCGTTTGAGCCATGAGAATTTCTGTAGATCGTCTACAACATTAAAAAACGAGAGTCTTGACGTAAAACTAAGCTGTAAACGCCCTGTTCAATGTTGAATTACATGCGTTGAACATTGACATTATTAAATAACTGTTGTGTTACAGTTGTCCACAACTTATCCCAATGAGTTAAGTTATGTACTTACATTTGGTCGCCTACTTTGGTGTCTGTCTCCCACCTGCGCGTCCGTACATTGCATTTAACATCACACCTACAAAATGAGGCCATGTGAGACAGAAACTTATGAAACACATTTGAGAATTTCACCTTGGCCTTTCCCCAAGTGAATGTAAGTTCACGATCTGTGGACGCCATTCTGGGTATGAGAATAAACTTAACTTCACCAGGGTCAGCCAGGAAAAGTCCAGTCCAATATAATCTGATGTCTCACTCCAATAACTACACTGAAAAGAAAATGTTGGGCTTTTTATGTTCCTCTTTGGGGCTGAAGCCTTAAAAAAACTGTACAGGAGGGGCCAAGCTTGTCGTTGCTCAAATTGCCCGTTTTGGGACCTGACACATTTGGTAAAATCATGATTAATTTACTATACAAACCAGATCTAACCTGAGAATAAACAACGAAAAGATTTACATTTTGAATTTTTTTTTCAAGGGGACTTTGGAGTTGGCAGACAGCATCTAATGTTGTCTTTAGGTTGTAAGTATTTACCTCATACCAGTAAGAGGTACCTGAATGAAAACATTGTTTCCAATGCTGTGTCACTTAAGCAAAACAAAAAGCTTATGACCAAATTTTCTCTCATCTTGTTCAATACAAGATGAACATTGTCATATTTGTTCTCCCACAGCTAAGCACATTGGTATACATTTAATACCATCTCCGATCTCACCAGAAAGTGTTACAGATGTTTGAAAAAAACTCAACAGTAGACAGTAGAAGCAATTAAACACTGAGATTGATGGTTAACCATGAGGAAGCGGAGGGCAAGCAGTTGACGTGACTTACGTTGTTTCTGACCTGGGGAGAGAATGACGATGTGCTATGGAGAAATGTTGGCGGATTTGCATGAACTCTGCTCTCTCTCTGCTTCATCAGACTTCAGAGAAATGTCGCTTTCAAAATGGCCGGCTCTTAAATGGCCCGGAGTTGCACTGTAAGAAATGTCTGTCATAAAAAAGGCTCTTGCTAATCAAGCTTTTTTTTGCACATCTATGCACACCTGGAACCCGTGAAAATATCTCATGTACATGTAAAAAATGCAGATGTAGAAATATTAATATTATCATTTCTGATAAACGTGTGTCAAAACCCATGATCCAAGACATATTTAGTATAGGAAAAGAATAAGCACGTAAAAAGAAAGGTCATAAGACATACTGTATATTGCAGGCAAAATCTGAAACAACTTATTTTACTTGGTTGTAATGTGTATGATTCTTTTGCTTTCAACAACTCTATTGAATCAGTGCACATTATGATTGTTTTATGAGGAATTCTGGTTGCATCCTACATAGTAAATTGATTGTGAAACTGTGTGTCACCTTTTACAGCGGGATCTGAGCAGTTCAGTAGTAATTGCTTGCAAGGCATCCACCGCCGTACAAAAGGAAATAGCTGGGAAGTCAACCCGCCACTCGGTTAATGATGCTTGTCTGTTAAATGCCAGCAGAGGCAACAAAGACACAATCCGCTTGGTCCTGGATCACAGCGGAATGTCTCATTAAGAGGGGATCTTTGACATCTTCAAAAAAACGAGCCGTGAATGATAACATCCCTTTATTTCCCCCTCTCTCTTTATCAGAGAATGCAAATAAACAAAGATGTATTACTCCCTTTACTCTGCTGTGGAACAATTGGGAACAAATGATGATATTCATCTCTTTTTCTCTCCCTTCTCCCCTTCACCTGCATGGAAACAGTGATCAACCTGTTTCCAATAGCGGTTACCCATGACCCTTTTTCTCCACTGTAAGGTTAGGGAATCAGCATGTTTGGCCATGATGGATCTAAGGACATTCCAAACCCCCCTAGAGCTGCTAACGCTAATGCTTGTTGGTTTAATAGAGAAGAAGTGTCTTGTGGGATATGTGGTTTCTGCGAGGGCTTGAATAGGGGAACTCTTTCATCCTCATTTATCTTCCTCTACAATGCCTTTGACGCTCCTCTTTCATTATGAAAAGAGTGATCACTAGAGGCAGCTGAAACATCATCTGTCTCCTGTGTTTGTTGTGGCGATTGTTGATAGTGTGTGTGTGTTAAGGCCTGTAGATGAACGTCTGTGGGGTTAACTAAGGGCTCGCATTGGAGGGGTCACCACACAGTCAGAGAGATGGGGGGCTCAAGGTTGCTAAGGGGATCACAGAGTGCTAGGGTTGATCAGGTGGGCTGTCTCTTGCGTCTTTATTCACTTCAGTGTATCTTCACAGCCTGAACTGATTTGTGTATACCCATAGTCAAAGTGTGTGTGTGTGTGTGTGTGTGTGTGTGTGTGTGTGTGTGTGTGTGTGTGTTTGTGTTTTCACTTTCAGCATTAGGTCCATGTTCACATATCCTGTTCAGGAAACATCATGTTAGTGTGTCTGTCCACAGGCTTTCTTTTCATACAGCAGCTCTCTCTTTTAGGAAACCATAGGAAACACACTCGGATTGTGAACCCATCCTGCCGACATCCTACCCCAATCGCACACACACACACACACACACACACACACACACACACACACACACACACACGCACACACACACACACACACACACACACACACACACACACACATGGCCCTGTGTGGTTTGGGTGCCAACATGTTTCCTATTAACTTCCATGCAGCCGACTGGGTATTTGGTTGTTCAAAGATGTACAGTCGAGAGCCTCAAATCACACCAGATTACCCATAACCTACAGCGCCAAATCAGCCGAGCAATTTGTTGTCCAACCTGGTTATGTTCTCCGTCTCAGCTGATTTGAGTTGAAGGCTGCTGTGTGCTGAGCAAAGCAGAGTTGTTTTTACTGCTTGATTGACAGAAAATATCTCTTTACATTTGAAGTGTTTAGTTGACCATTATGGTCGATGCAGGTGCATTGGTAAATAGGTCTGCAGCATAATCCATGAGCCAATCAAAAGCAAACAGTATAGTAGTGTAAAGTATAAAGTCATCCATACAATGTGGTTTTTACATAACGACAAACCTAGAAGGCAAAAGGGTGAATAATAGTATGTTTTCTACAAAATTCCTTATTGTATTTCCTTTTATATATATGCCTCATATGACAAAAATGGTAGGACAGGTTTTTTTAAAACATAGATGGCAACTGTTACAGTAATCAGTTTGCATGATGCACCCACACAATACTGTACTGCGCTGTCTTCTTAAACTGTATGTGAGGTCCAGTATTTCTGTACCACTTGTGTCAACATTTACTCTGCTGCTGCGTCTGTTGATACGTCTCTTCATCAATCTGTGCTTTTTATTGTTCTCCGCTGGACGGTCTAGGACTGATACAGACTCTAATTAGCCAAGTGGACTATATATTTCATTAGTCACAACTGGCTTGTAACTTTTGATCTAGTTTTATTAAGAATATTTCACGCACACTGACCCCGAGGCCAGACTCCTGTTGTAAAAGCCTTCTAAATTCCTCCGCTGAACTGGATCAGAGCAAAACACACATTAATAAACATTCTCTACGTATGTCGGCGACCTCCGTCACGGCCTGGGTCTCAGCTGAGAAAGCACAGTATAGAAAATCCTATAATCATTTCTGAATGTGCCCAAAAGGCCCAAACATGCAACCCCTGCCCCTTCCAAAACCCAGCTTGGTCCAGGTCCAAAAAAACCATGTCTCATGTTCCTCGTTATACACATGTACATACAGGTCAGAGGTGAGAGCTGTTCCATGAAATAAATCCGCTGTATACTTTGGTTCCACTTTATTAGAGTTGACAGCTTTATTAAACTATACACAGGCTCCCCGGTGCTGTGGACGAGTAACCAACCAGCACAAATGAATACCGTTGAAACCTCAGGCGTTAAAACATCAGACTGGGGGATATAAATGGGAACTACATGTGCCTATAGCCTCGACTCTTTTACTGTAAAATGATTTGCTGAATAGGTTTCAGGTCTAAGGTGGAAAATGTCAAGTGATAGTCCTGTTGAATAATTCATTGTTTGTGTGAAGAGCTGGATTATTGTGGTGAACCTGCAGCAGGAAGTCTGGTCTGCTGTGGTTGATGTCTCTAGTTTGCATCGTCTGCTGTACAACTCATCACACCTGTCTGAGGTGTGGTGCCGCTACCTTTTATTACCATCAAAGTGAGTAGGTATGGGGGCGCCCTTAGCTCAGTTGATAGGGCCCCCCCCCCCCCATGCGCCTCGGCCAGCAGCGGACCCGGGTTTGATTCCAGCCCGCGGTCGTTCTCTGCATGTCACTCCCCTCTCTGCCCCATTTCACCTCTGTCTCTACACTATCAGTAAAACATAAAAATGCCAAAAATATATATAGAAAAAAAAGTGAGTAGGTATAACTGCTCGTGACAGCTCTTGAAAGAGAGACCTTTCTCAACACTTCTGCTCTAACATTTTCCACTTGAAAACCACAGGTATGACTATTAAACCAAATCACTCCCTGTACTGTGAAATGGGTCATTCATAGTGAGTGCCAAAACCACTAAGAGTCAACATTAAACTCTATAGATGTGCGTACCTGTTTTCAAGCCCATTATTCAATTTTCAAGACCCCACAGAACAATCCTGTGTCCAATAAATTCCATTTCTATCCCATACCATATCCCATTCCTGCCAGGATTACCTCGGAGGATTGTTTTTTTCTAGTGAAGGATATATACAATTCTTTGTAATGACTCGAAACTATAGGGAGGAACACATTTGCGAATTTAAATAGTTTTGATCAAGTCCATCAAACTACAGGCCTGTCATGGATGATCCACTCAAATGAATTGGATCACTGGAAGTACCGGATACAGTAAAGTTCCTGAAAAGATCTGTGCCGGAACTTAAAAACACAATTTTTTTCGAGTTTTCTCCCAGTCAATTTTACGACTTTAATCCAGAGAATATCTGAGTTTATTTCATGGAAATCTATGACCTTAATGTAGAAAGTTTCTAGTTTTTTTTGCCCACCTTTCTTCTGTTCCAACTGGCCGTAATACGTATAAAACAAGAAAATCTTCTCATAATTCATCAGCTGTTGCGCATTAATTGCTTAAAAACATAATTACAAGTCATGGCTCTTACCAACACCGTATTACAGACACTGTAGACAGTTTTCAGACCAACTGGGTGCAGAGAGCCAAAGTAAGCCAGTGACTGGTGAAGAAAGCCAAACATCCTCTAACACGTCTCAGAGCCAGACATGTATTTCTCAGAAGAACAAAGTCAAAGGAAAAGGAATACTGGGCAGAAACTTCACCCCAATGGGATGCTCATGTTGCTCCGTGCCTGCATGATGTATAAGTTGGCCTATTTTTTGCCACAGACCATAGCAACTTGAATACTTTTGTTTTTAAACATCTCAGCTCTGAAAAGGTCAAAAATTCACTTTATGCAGCTTTAAGTCATTCAAATATATATTAAAGATACAATAAAGACGCGTAAAACAGATTTTTATGTCATATTACTTTATTGAAAAAAAGGGCTTGAGTATTGTAGCTAAAATTCTGCCTCTTGGTTTACAAACAGTGACGATACAGAGGGCAATACTCACATACACCTCACGTATATGAAGAATATGGGAAGCTGCCTCATAAGAAATGAAAAAAGTCATTTCACATTGTCTTGGGGTCCAAAGTAGAACACAGGCACCAACTTTGATGAATTTATTAGCACACAAGACGTGAAAAATGTTGAACCGGAATGTTGATTTGGTCCAGAAAATACACACAAACATTTCCTGGAGTCTACATATTTATATCTGAAACAATTTTATCCAACTAAAGATTATCCACAGAGACAGTTCAATGAGAGTGGCACTAACACTGATAGGGTCAAGTGTTTCCACATGAGGTCATGGCACTGAACATAAAAGCACTTAAAGTCTGATTAACACATCTAATTGGCTGTTATTACTTGTGTATTTCATCCAAATAATTCTATAATGAAACAAATGCGGCTAACAGTGTGGTTAGTAAAGTTCTAGCACAGGTGATGCAATACATTTTCCTGTAATTTGAGATAAGTATCACATTAAACATCACAACGTTTAGAAAAGGAACAACACAGCTTCTTTTGTATGTAACTATTGTTACTTAATTAAACTATTAAACTAATTTGGGGATGGATGGATGGATGGATGGATGTGTTCGAATGCAATCACATAGTACAAGTTTTTTGGCCTTTATCACTGAAAAATCTGTCCATTTGGAATGTGTTGAAACAAATTGGTATAATAATATTAAATGAATGTCCATTAACCTCTATTACATGAATGGGAACTGAATTATGCTTACAGGATTATTGCACCACTACCTGCAACTGATATGATTATCACCTTAACCACACACTCAGTAAATAGACCATGTAGAACAAAACAAAACACAAGGACCAAAACAGTGACCACCAGCACAGGGACTGCCACTACAGTTTTAAAGGGGGGGAGAGAACTTGGCTCTAATTTTGCGGCATGGCAGCAATTGGGTTTAAATTGAAAAGAAAGCCTGTGGGGGAGCTGGGAGTGTCCAGATTGAAAGCACATGTTGCTCACTTTGGATCGCAAGTCCAGTCTTTTGTTCTGTTTTGGCTCAGCGGCCATATCGACACATTATACATCAACCTCGGTTAGAAAATCAAATCAAGGCTTCTTCGGCAGGGGAAGACTGGAGGCCTGGGCTGAAAGGGTTTTCCTAACTCCTGCAACACAGTGACAGCAGCAGCTTTTAAAATGTTCAATCACTGTGAGGTGCACGTCACAGATTTGAATCGGTTCAGCTTTGTTGAAAACAGTACGTGGAAGACTACAAATAAGGAAGGATAAAATATTTTTCTTTTTACCCTTTTTGTAAAAGAAGAAAGAGGAAAAAATAGTGTTGTATTCCTTTTGGAAATTAACATATTGCATATGGTGTCTAACATATTTAAAAAAAACAAACCATTACATATATATGTGAAATATTGCATGGAACCTTAAAAAGGATTTTTTTTCTTGCATTTCATGGACGAGCCTTCATTTAGTAACTAAAGCCTACTGTACATTGCATTTAAAAAAAGCATTTAGTAAGATTATACTCAATATAAAAATAAAACAATTACATTTAAAAGAGACATCCGATAATAAATTGGCTCAAATACAGTATATCAGTGATTCTTGAGAAGTGGGACAAAACAGGATGCAATGTTGAAAAAATACAAACCCTATGTTTAGGCAAATTAAACTACATGTATGTATCCAACATATACTGAGCTAAGGTGTGACACAACCTCCCAGCTTTTGTTCTTTTTATTAAAATGGACTTTTTACCTTGCTTCTCCTTATTTTGTGTCAACTCCGTCAGACACCAAAAAACACAAATAAATGTTCCCTCATGTTATGCTAGACCCATGAGATGTATAGTGATCACATATTCACCAAAACTGATAGAGCCACAACAACAATATTTTCAAAATGTATATGAATATACATGTTTTTGATATCTGACGGTGTTGACATAGTTAACGTTTCTTAAACAGAACAAATAGAGTTTTTCTAGTAGCAGTTTGGTTTTTCTGTTGATGATAGGTGCTAGTATGAACTACTTCAGGAAAATAAAATTATCGAAACATTTCATATAACTTCTTCAGAAATTGTAAGTCGGTGTTGACGTATCATGGTTGTAACGTAGGACTTTCAAGATTTGTAATATAAAATATTCTAAAACTACAACACTAATCAGAGCCTGTCTGACTCTAATGTACTCTGCACAGATAGCTTGTGACAATAGGTCCTTCACGGAGACAGCTGCCCCTCATATTGCCTGATTTTATTACATTTTAATGAAATGTCTGACGGTGGTGACAAAAAGTGTCCTACCACTTAGAAACCTTATAAAACATGAATGTGTTGTAGAAAAACATTTGTTATTGATATGAGAGATTATTTAGTGTTGCCTTTGATGAAAAAAGCTCTTTTTAATCATTAAAGTACATTTTTAATAGGTTTTATTGCATATGAAAGATTGAAACCTTCTCTGAGGACACACTGTTTTGGACGTCATGAGAAGATAACAAGTGTCATAAATTTGACATAATAATAATAAAACTATATTTAAGGGGTTAATTGTGCTCCAGACATTCTATTCTTAATCCCTAATCACATCTACAATTTTGAATATTTGTATTTTTAAAGATAACAGCAGTTACATTTTGTCCCAGCCTTTTGTCCCGGTTCTCAAGAATCACTGATATATGTATATATAGTATATATATCTATAAAAAGGACAATCAAAAACGTTCTTATTGCCACCGTGAACATTCCCTTTGTGACATTTATCATTCAGCCATGTGACACTTTCTTAGCTTTTTATTCCTACCAAGGACAGGTGTTGGTATGAAAATACTGCAGGCAAAATTCTCATGATACACATTTAACTAATGCCTTTGATGAGGTGCGAAATATATATATATATAAAATCTATCAGTATATGAAATAGAAAGTATTTTTCGAGGTTCACAGGTTTCTTCATGCTTAATGTTTTATTGTATAAATATTTGGTGTCTTTTTTCCGATCGGTTTAATCAATTAACAAGCTGCGTTGATAAGTGTTTCATTCAATATCTTAGTCCTACTTAACATCAGCTTTCCATTTTGTTTCCTCATATCAGACTCTAACAACGGCGTGTAATTTAAGACATACAGGTCACTACATCCCATCTTAAATCTTGCATACAATAAACAGTGAAATATAATTATCAATCAATGGCTCTGACCTTTTGCACTCAAACTGTATATAGCACCATTAGATCAGTGCTTGTTTCTTAGCAGTGTGTGTGAGCTTCCATCTGTTTTGTTCCTGATGTTGCAGGAAGCTTGAAGACAATTCAAGACACTGATGTGGCATGGCCTGCCCTGATTGGTCACTGCCTGGGACCTCACTGGCCAGCCTCTCATGGTCCCTTCAGTCCTGGAGTAAGGCCAAATTCACCTCACTTCACAGGAGGTTTTCACATTAACGTTTTAACACTAGCGTCCCATTTTTTCAATGAATGTAAGAATTCACTTTTTTACAAAAAAGGGTTGTAGTGGATGTGAATTTTTTCATGTAAATATAGCTGATGATTTAGATGTTCACATAAACCTTTCAGGGTTTGTGCATGATGGACAACATCACTTTGCCAAACCGCATTTGGGTTATTTAGACGGAACCTGCCAACATCTTGGTCCTGGGAGGCTTCTGTGATTGTTTGAGCAGCTCATATTTAGAGTTAATTTGACAGGAAGTGAAGCTAGTATTACTCACAAAGCCCTTGGTGGGACAGGAAGCTCAACTTGTTCCTTGATAGCTGCGTGAAGTCAGGAAATACTATATCTCTAGGTTGTTCCACTCACACACACACACACACACACACACACACACACACACACACACACACACACACACACACACACACACACACACACACACACACACACACACACACACACACACACACACACACACACATATCAGCTATCTTACATCTTAAGCTATAGTTGCACTTTGTGCTAACATGGAGGGGTTGGAGGTGACTGTGTGTGCAGAGGGATTGGTGGCGGTGC
Source organism: Hyperoplus immaculatus (assembly GCA_949357725.1). NCBI lineage: Eukaryota > Metazoa > Chordata > Actinopteri > Uranoscopiformes > Ammodytidae > Hyperoplus > Hyperoplus immaculatus. The sequence continues at coordinate 32,520,370 of OX442355.1, read as the reverse complement.
TGGGGACGGCGGTGAAGTGCTGGCAGGTCCAGAGAGGCGGATAGGTACATACAGCGTGTTTACATCCATAGCAGTGATGGGGAGGTATACAGGTTTGACCTGGGGTTGCCAGGTCTGACGACATACGTCACATGTCTTCACTTGTCTTTAATGGTTCTTGTTGTTGCGTCTTCTGTTTTTCTTCACCCTGAACACAGAGACAGAAGGATTAGCGAGTCTCTTGACTGAAAAGACCAAGAAAACCAGCACCAGATGGGAAAAATCTAGAAAAAAACATATTATCCTGAAGTAACTCGTCAACCTACATACATATAGCCCTTCCAACACACACACACACACACACACACACACACACACACACACACACACACACACACACACACACACAAACACTCACTCAAAATATACAAGCAAAAATAACGATTGCGTTCAGAAAAATAATTGGTGGGACATGTGTGGCATATAAATGTAATGTGCATACAGTCTATTCTAGTAGAGACATGAAAGTGCAGCTGGGCACTAATGGCCATGTTGTGGACCTCAGGTGTTGGCAAACAGGTGATAGGTGAGCATACAAATGTAATTGGTCTGTAACAGTAACTGAACATGAAAAAGGGTGACACTGACAAATAGCAGCCATGCTGAAAGAATCCCCCTCCCCGTCCCCATAGGTCTGACATGAGAAGAATTCAAGTTGTGATTCCCTTTAACGTGGAGACTTTGTATTCCTACAGTATGTGTTCTCAGTCAGTTCTCTCATATCTAACAATGTTGGTGTAACACCGGACTTTGGTGTGAACACTTAACACACTCAACTAGCTTTCCCACGCTAAACCTTGTAACTGCAGTTTTAATCATTGCTGTATAAAAACCTGAAAGAGCTCAACACGCCTGGTGGAAAAGCTGAAACGACTGTGTGATGGATACTGGAATCTCTACGCTCAATTGATTAACATTCTGACAGACTACTGTGCTGTACGACATGCCAGCTTCAATGAACTGTGATATGACTACATTAAAAAAATAAAATCAGTATTTACGCAGGTCCTTAACTAACACAATAAACACAGTCTCGTAATCCTCAGAAAACCCTTTTATTGTTTGTTTTCACATTGTGCTCTGGGTGTTTATAGAGGTTTAAGAAGCAGACATGAATCCTGGCGATAATCACCGCCAGGCATGTCGGGAGCTAGGAATGCTCACCTTTTAACTGCATAGCTCATTTAAACCTGGATGAGCTGCTGCACTTGAATAGTTTAAAAACCGCAAAGCTGCTCCCCAACCAGGAAAACTCTGTGGCTGATGTGCAATTAGTGATGATAATTATGTGCAAAATGTCTTAAAGAATAAAACAAGTCACATAAACAATCCAATAAAGTCGTGACTATAGGCGCTTTAACTAGAGTGACGTGCTGAATAAAAATGGTTAACCGTTTGACTCTCATTGCTGTCTGGGCTGAAGTCATGCTTATAAGAGAGAAGGAAGCAGACGTACCACAGGCAGATTTATCACTATTCTGACTTGACGCTCATTATTTCGCAGATAGTAACTCAGCAGCTGATATTAGAGTAAATGTCAGGGGGGAAACTGAAAAATGGACATCTTTAACAGAGGCTTAGTTCTTCTTTGTGTGGGTTCTAAACTCAGCGCAGAGGAGAGCTGTATTTCAATTCTGCCTTTGTCAGTGATGCTTGTGTCTGCTGAGAGAGAGAGAGAGAGAGACAGAAGAGAGAGAGAGACAGAGAGCGAGAGCGAGAGAGACAGAGAGAGAGAGACAGAGACAGAGAGAGAGAGAGACAGAGACAGAGACAGAGACAGAGACAGAGAGCGAGAGCGAGAGAGACAGAGAGAGAGAGAGAGTGAGAGAGACAGAGAGAGAGAGTGAGAGAGACAGAGACAGAGACAGAGACAGAGAGAGAGAGAGACAGAGACAGAGAGGATGTTTTTTTTCTTACTTGTTAATGGCGTTCTTTAAGTACTGCTGCAGCCACTTGGTGTCCGGGTTGATGCAAACCTCCCTGTTGTTCTTCAGTTTGGCGCTGTGGGTGAAAAGTAGAATTTAAGGGATTAGACGCCACATTCTGAGCATTTCTGCAAATAAATGTCCTTAATGGATGAATTTCACTGTTAAGGCAGTGATTATTCTGCATGACTATATCCTATTTAACATGTTTGTAACTTTTACTAAACAAAGGCTGTTGTTCATGGAGCAAGAGCAGCAGAGATAGAGAGGAAACTATAACCCAAACTCTCTCATGTAACACATCACGTTCAAGTACTGGAGATTACTTTCACCTCTGTCTGTGTCTGTGTAAACTGAACATTCGGTGTTGGAGTTACAAGGTATGCACTACATTGTATCTATCCTATTAGCTCTGTGCTCAACCAAACTGTATCAAGACCTCTCAGTCACCTCAAGGAAATGTGTCAATGTGGCATTTTAATTACTGTAACATGGGTCCTTAGTTGTCCCCTATAGTTTGCTCTCTTGGTTTCCATTGTAGGCATTTTCTTAAATGAGCAGGTGGGAGTATTATTTGTGCAGACATTTGATAAGGGGACTGAGCTGTTTGAAGCAGTGGTTCTAAAAGTCCAACACTGTGGGCCTGTTAAGACAACTGAGCCCTAATACTTCCAATAAAGGCCGAATAAAATATGAGCAGCATATGCATGGATGTTTTGACAAGCCTGGATATCCTTAATTCAGACATTCTCAGGCCAGTTCTTGAGTTGGGAGGGATGTATTTATTTCTACAATTTCTAAGTGGATTTTAAGTCATTTATTCATGATGTGACATTGAATACAGTATAATGTAATCCTCTGAGAGACAGTGTACGTCACACTGAATCTTAAAGAAATTGTGTATCATGTCTACTGTATGAGACAATATATTTTTTGTGCTTCATTAGCGATGGGTGCAAAGGTTAGTACCTTAAAATCAAATCAAATTAGTTTTATTTATATGGTCCAATAGCACAAATAGCCATTTGCCTCAGTGAGCTTTACAATCTGTACATCAATACACCCTCTGTCCTAAGGCCCTCCACTCGGCTGACCAACAACTTTATTTTTCAAACATTAAAAAGGAAAAAATGGAAGAAAGCTTTAACTGCTTTTCACCTCACACACTGTCTTTGACTCAAATGATGCCTCACAGTTTCAAAGCCTTGGTCCCAAAACACACCTTAAGTTGTTTTACAGACTTCCACGGAGCCCGCAGTCCAAGTTTATGTCGGGAGCCCATGATTCAATGTGTAAAAAACTTGGAACCTGTTTGATCCATCCCAACAAAATATCTATCACCTTCAATCTATTCAAAGCTACGTTGTGGCTGTGTGTGTGGGTGTTTAAAAAAAAAAGCCTTTCAGATGGCGGCGCGTCCTCGAACATACAACATCATTTCCAGAGCAGGCCTCACTCGCTGATGCAAGACAAAGCAACAACAAACACAACTTTGACTTAAACTCAAGGTGACACATTTCTGACTGTGATGGATTACTTTCTTTAATGAATTCTCAACTCACTCCTAGTTGAAGCAGCAAATGAATGGAAAAGAATGACTTTATGCAAGGTAGGGAAAAAGAACTTAGAACCCAAAGTAACCTACAATTTAGATAATGGTGGGCAGAAAAGTAAAACGCACATCACAAAGAGTAACTAAGACCAAATGGTCTTTTAAACCTTAGTACAACGTGAAGCGCAGTGAAGATCGAAACAAAGGGGTGATATTGTTGGAATTAAAGGGATAGTGCTCCAAAGATATTTTGATATTTATACTCAAGATTTTTTTAATGGCTTATAAATCTCCATTATATCATCTCACTTCATCAAAGGCTCAACATAGTTTGCCGAAACCCTAAAACTCTCTTCCTGCGGGTCTAGTTAAAACCAGAGAATTGCTACGTCTAACAAGCATGTCACCATATCGTGGAGAGCAAAACAATTCATTAAATTAAATTAACATGAGCTAGTCTGCATTATTTTTAAACCAAAAAGGAATCCAAATCTTGTTGTTGATGCATACCATTAACAATGAATTTTAAAAAATCTGCTCATTTTGTTCTTCTTGTAATAAATCAAAGGCCCCTTGATGTTAGGAAAGAGCGCAGTACATCAGGGTAATATCTGATATGGTTTATGAAGGCTAAGCTCAGAAACACCTCAGCTAATCTCTAAATAACCTCAACACATCCGAGCCCAACACATGAGGATTACTGCACATAACAGGCTGTCAGCCTCCTACCGGGCGCTGAGAAATCATAGCTCTCTGTTTCCACTCAGGGAGAGCTGGAGGGGAGGCTCACTGTGCGCCTGTAAAGCTGTCTCCACGCTGCACACAAAACATCTTCACACACACACTTTGATGACCTGTGGAGCCTGTGTGTGGTTCAGGCTGGGTCAGTTTGAGCATATACTGAAAGAGTCCATCTCACATCACACACAAAGCTGCACTTTTTAGTCAAGGTTGCAGACGTTATTATACCTGCTGCAATTATTTTAGAACACCGGAAGACAGCTTAACAGATTTGTTAAGGCAAAAATAGAAAATAGCATTTTATAAGTGTGGAAAATGGCCTCTATAGGATGTCTACTGCACACATCCGAAAGGCCTCTCTAATGCAAACGTTTTAACTTGGTATCGAGGTTGTGTAAAAGTTAAAAATCTTCTCTTTTTAATAATTGCAAATTTGCATCTTTGTTTACGGTAATTCATAGTTTGGCATATTTGTGTCATACAGTAGGTTGTTCATCTGTTGGATGAGGCTTTTTTTCTGGTTAGATGAAAGTATATTGAAATAATAAAAAAATATTGCTCCCTATGATTTATGTATAACGTTTGTCTTACGTTTGTCATGGACTTAAAAAATGTTTTTATAAATAATTTCATTTTCAGCTTATATTTCAAGGGACATTAACAGCCATTTTTCTTCTGACAATGGGTTTGAAAAAAAAACATAAATTCTCCTCGGAGAACGCTGGTCTTCTGCTGCGTTGCCTCGACACAATGTAAATCATTTGCAGCGTAAGAATGAAGCAGGGGCTGCGGTGGCTGTGGCGAAGAACATCTCTGTGTGTTCATACAAGTGATGTCTGGCCTAGATGATGAGAGAGCTGAGCCAAATATTTAGAGGAGAGGATTTGTTCTGTTATCAGTTACTGCTGGGGGGGGGGGGGGGTCAGATGTGTCGGGGCAGACAGGGGGCAGGGTGGCTGGGTCTCCCCCCTCCCCCTCTCAAACATGTGATTCTCACACCTTGGTGGCAATAGGTCATGTATGAAAGTGAACAACTCTAAGAGGTGTCTCGGCTCATCCATCCATCTCTCCATCACACGGCTGCAAATTAAAGGTATGTTCCCCTTCGCCTACTCACTTGTCCCCCTCTCACTGCTTTCACATTCAATTTGAACCCACATCCCTGCTAAACCTTTAAATACGCCACCTCCCCTATTCCTCACCCCTTTTTAAATGTTCCCACACACACACACACACACACACACACACACACACACACACACACACACACATGCAAATGAGCAAATGAGCAAATGAGCAAATGGCTCCCTTGACTTAAAAAAGCAGCTCAGGAGCATCAATCAGAGCATCAGCCACAAATCCCTCAAACTAACACCACGCCAAACAGCTCAGTAACTGGATCAGTGTTTGCTTTTCCTCCAGGGATGTCCCCCTTCTTCTCCTCCTTCCCCCTTCTTCTCCTCCTTCCCCCTCCTCCTCCCCCCTTTTCATTTTATTAGGGGTGGCCCGGCCGGCTCATCCGCTCGTGGAGCCTTGTGCTGTTTTGATGTGTCTCCCCTCATCCTGTTTATCCGTCTGCTTGTCTGCACGACCAACCGTGAGCCCCCCCAAACCCCTAATTGACTTGGCTGGAATTTGAGGGCCGGAGTTCCACAAGCAGCAGGTAGTAATTACTTCACAGCAAGTTAATACCAACGGCCTGCTGGGGCTGGCGGGGGTATGAGGAGGGCACAGGGTGGGACTCATATGGGGGGAGGGAGTCGGGGGGGGCTTTCTTTCATCTGTCTCAATAGAGATATCGAAGCAACTCTGCGGGCTCCTCGTCTGAATGACTTCTTGACTTGGCTGTGTCCTCTCTGACCTTTTGCCGTCCCATCACCCTCTCTACTAACAGTCACAAGCCCCCCCGAACCCTCTCCCCAACCCTTTTTTTTTGGCAGAAAAGACCATCTTGCCATCCTGTTTTCTACTGCGACCAAATGAATGAGACACGTTAGTTAATGTGTTCCAGACCAGTGACAAATGTTGCAGGGCAATTTGAGGCGGGAATAAAAAAAAATTGGATAGGGGACACAGGGGGTCAGCAGAAATACAAAGGTAATCACTTTGACCCTTAATTATTGCTTCCTTAGCAAAACAGAAATGGCCCCCCTCGCGCTGCGACCGTCACCGCTTTCCTCTCTCTCTCTCTGAGTGGATGGTGTTGTTTTAAACCCGGGCCGCCCATTAGGGAGAGAATGGAAGGATATTAACACCATACTTCACACACTTCAACTCGCAATCTATCTACTTTTTACATTTGAATACTTATATCTATATACCAAATAATAGTGAAAAGTGAGGGGAGCAAAAAGTAAACACATTACATTAAGGATAATAGGACACCAGGACTATAATATAATCAGGGTTGGATGTCATGTGATACAGACCCCCAATTTCTGGAATTATACTACTAGTAATCTGATAAAAATCAAGGATGGCAAACTTCAACGGCCTTTTAATCAAAGAACAAAATGTAATATCAGCAGAGACAAAGACAATATCACATGCATATAATGAAATCAGCTAGATTCCACCTGCACAGTCAACATAAAGTTCTAGTTCCACATGTTTAGCATCAAATGACTTCTCCTGGTGATTGATAAACCTCCACACTTACAGACATGTAATCAAGGGGACAGACCCAATGAGGACCAGCCACAAATCAGGTAGTCAATGAAAAAGGAAACGGCAACATATACTTAATGCATGAAGATCCAGTAAAAACACTGACTTAAAAGTCCCTAAAATGATTGGTCAGAGAGTTGGACCAGGTGCGTTAACATGAGATATTATAATGTTTGCATCATGACACACATTTTTCCATGTTACTCATTTCTACACTCAGTTACTCACATGACTTGGAATGGGCAGTTGGGTGTGTGGAGGAACTTGAGCTCTTTGATGGAGCGCTGAGGGACAGTGTTGAGGGTGGAACGACACCAGCACCGCTCTACCAGACTGATGGGCTTAGCTGCACAACACACAACAAGAATAGCCACAGATTAGCATTGCTGTCAGTTCAAAGTAAAGGTGAAACTAAAATACAAGAAATGATGCAGGGTAAAACAATGGATACATTAAATTCAAAGTGTATTGGATAAAAGTATGATTTTAGCCCGTCGGTCCACTTACGGATATATTGACGGGTAGTTTCATGAAGTTAAGGTTTAATGACTTGATTTTAGGCTCAAATAACTAATAATAAATAGTCCTAACTCATATTAGCAAGAGAGCAGAGCTTTACCTCGACATAACTTTCTTGAACATTGGAGAGCAGTCAACATGTTTTGCACATTTCTTTATTCAGGATAACAGAGAAGGGATTCTTTCTGGTTCACATGAGGATTTAAATATTTACATCATCTTAAATCAAAATCTAAAATTCAAACACGGCAGCTTTTTACTACATTTCAGCTGTGATTAAATGCATCACTTCCCTCAGTGGACAAATTAAAAGCATGTTTAATCTACTGTAACAAGCCTTTTACAAAGCATGGGAACGTATGAGTTTACCTGCTATGGCTCTGAACAACATGTTCATTAAAAAGAGATTAAGCCCTTTTATGACCAGTGTCTCACTCACACACACTGACACACACACATGCAGAATTTCAGCTTTTCACTCCCGGAGCATTCAGCCCGACCACTCTAACGGAGAAGGGTCCTCCACATTCAATTTCCTATATTTGCTTCTCTTATGAAAGAGCACTCTGCGGCTCAGACGGCATCAACGGGCCTCAAGTACATTCTTAAAATGATTACAAATCACCCCTGTGCCTCTGTGGGGGCTTGCGGGGGCCCAGAGGAGCACACATGCTCTATAAGAACTCTAACTCATTCAGTGCAATTACAAACTGATTATAGATGTGTACTTATTTACCTTTTGAAGTCTAAAGATTTTCAAAGGAAATGACGAGGTCTTTAAAAAGTGAAAAGATGAGGAGAAACACCCTGCAATAAAACATAAAAGAAATCCATCATAATGGCCTGAATGTTTTTTTTGCAATCCATAGTGGTTAAAAGGCATACATTCCAAATTGAAGCTGCAGTAATATGTAAAAGGCCACAAAGCAGATGCTTCTGATTTAGCAGATATTTTTAAAATTGCAACAGCTCATCCTTTGTAACAAACCATGTCCTGCCCAGATAAACACACCGATGTGTGCCAAGTGCATTTCGTGCCACTTACAGACCTTTGTTCTAGGGTTCAACATGTTCCTTTTGATATGTGTGTTAATAACGCCAGCACCAAATGTCCTGCCACAAATGGCTAAGTCCTCAGTAATATATCAGCCTAATCATCACACCCGTTCACGCTCTTTTCTCATGCAAACTAAGGGATCATTATGCAGCACGAGCATCCACTGCTATCACCACCGCCTTGTTTATCCCTAATTAGAAACTAATTAAAAGAAAGCAAAGGGAAAGGACAAATACACACACATTTAGACCAAATTCTCTTTTATATGCAATCAGGGGTCTCACTGCAGGGCCCAAAACAACAAGCTTAGCATAACGCAGGCCAGGCAACTCTACGCCCCGGCTTGTCTCCTATACCAGGGCGACCGTGTGCCAGATTAATGTGGCCTCACTGTGGAAACTGCACCCCTCCTGTGGCTCAGTAAGAACTCCATTCTATAATACTGGATATAATAATAACTTAATATGTTCAATCTGATTCATTGCTTACGTTTTTGAAAAGTCAATATATTGTAATTTAGCTACTAATCTGGATCTGCAATTAGCATTATTAATTAATAATGCACAAACTATTTTCCTTATTTACATAATCATTCTGATTATTATTTTTTCCAAGTATCTATTGACCTATAAAATGTCACAATTTTGAATTTTCCCGAACCAAAGTTAATAGCCTATATTCAAGTTACTCGCGACCAACAGTTTAAAAATGAAAGATATTCAATTTACTGTTACGGAGAGCTCAGAAAACGAGCAAAATAACATACAATGTGTCTGCATTTAGGCACATTTTCTTAAAAGAAGAGCTTCCAAAAACAATGATTAAAAAAAATGTGGTGGACCAGTTTTTTCACCACTTTAGTAATGATTTAGTCAGTACAGATAAATGGTGGATGGAACACTTGAAGAAAAGTCTGCTCTCTCCGCTAAATATTGCTCCATGCAATGAAATATTATTCTCTTGTCATCTATTCTTACAAGACAAAATCAAAGCAGTGCATCAACTGGAGTTTAACAGGTGCGACTATGGATTTATTGAAAAAGATTTTATTTTTGTCTGTAACAAATAAAACTAATCAAACTTCTTGTGACTAAAAACCTGACAAAGAACCACGACATTGTCAAAATCTGAGCTTTGAGCTGAAAAATATAGTTAAAGCCAAAGCCAGGAGGAATGAGGAATGATCCTTTACATTTGTCAGACTGAATCCAGACATTAAAAAGTTCCTACACACACAGCCAAGTTTACCAATGAAAGAATTCCTGACATCCAGCATAAAAAATGATCCCTCTTCTTCCAGACTCAATCATCTAATGTAGCAACCGAAAATCAGTGAAACAATATAATCAGATCTTCTCTTAAAACTCACCGTTGGAGGTTGGTGCATGTGTGGCCACGGCCAGCAGAGCCGTCAGTGCCAGCAGTTTGACATCCATGGTGGTGGGCTTAACAGGCTGCAGGAGGGCTGCTCTCTCTCTCTCTCTCTTTCTCTCTCTGTCGCTCTCCGTCTCTGCTACAATCCAGGGCACGACTGTGACTGCCAGCTCCGCTGTGCACTCTGTTAAATCTTCAGATGGGAGAGAGAGTGAGTGAGAGAGAGAGTGAGAGAGAGAGTCCCACTTTCTCAGGAAGGAGGGAGGGAAGGAGGGAGGGGGGTCCCAGCATGAGAGGAGAGGAGGTGAGGAGAGGGGAGGGAGCAGCAGTGAGTCACTAGAGACTTCCTCAATTGTAAATGTGTTGGCTGGGAATCAAGGAGAAAGTCTGAGGGGAATTCTCTCTCTCTCTCTTGTCACTCATTTCTCCATTTTCCAGCTCTTTATTTGTTACGTCCTCCTGTTAGTACTGTTACTCTCTTGTCTTTTTCATCACTATTTCATCCTCTTTGCCACCTGCCACACACACATACATACACATACAAGCAAGCACACGCACACGCACGCACACATACATGCACACCATACACACACACACACACACGTACACGCACACCATACACACACCACACACACACACCACACACACACACACACACGCACACACACACACACACACACACACACACACACACACACACACACACACACACACACACACACACACACACACACACACACACACACACACACACACAGAGTATTTTCAGAGCCAGAGCTCACTGCTGTTGGACTAATATTTAATCTGAGCATCATTGTTTACTGTCACTGTGTTTGTCTCTGTGTCTGTCTGTGTGTCTCTCTCTCTCTCTCTCTCTCTCTCTCTCTTTTCTCCACTTGATGTCTCTCCATCACCTGGCTCAGTTCCAGCCCACTGCGTCTGGTTCATGTCTTTATTTGCCTCCATTCCACTTCATGTCACTTTCAGTCAGTGTGTTTCCATGGCACAACTAGATTGGATTATCACATATATCGAACAAGACACTCGAACGGACCGTGTCACTTGTCTGAGTATACATGGCCTTTCAGAAATCGGATAAATGTCCGATGCATGGCTGTCTCCACTATGCTAGGTGGCGCTGTAGCCCTTTCAACCATGCTTTGAACAAGTGGTTTTAGAGCCACATCCGGTTCCCTTCCGTCAATAACCCATGGTGTAGCCTATCACGCGCAAGCACACAAGCACAGAACCAGAAGTCCGATATGCGATATCCGATACCCGTATATATGCAGAGAGAAAGCCAACAATGAACGAATTATCTAGGTGTTCTTATTCGACTTCTCTTGTCCGTTATTGTGCCGATTTGTGTCCGAAGTAGATCGGATAAAGGTGTTTACATGCAGTTTAAAAGTCCTGTTGAAGTCTTATTCGTTTAGTTATCCGATTATGAGTCTGCATGTAAACGCACTGACTGTCTGCTTTGTTATGTCCGATCAGCCTATCCCAATAGAACTACAAATAGGATAGGCTGATCGAACATAACAATAGCTTGCATAATTTTGTTACGTCCTCCTTTACTTTTTTTTATTTATTTATTTATTGCTACACACTCCATGTATTAAACAAGAACAAACACAGATATTATATAATAATTGCTGCTAACATCTGCTGCTGCTTCTTTTGAAAATGTATTTATAAATATTAATCTGTATTTACTTTTTTACCATGTCTATTGGTGCTTTTGAGCTTGTGTTTTTCTTACTTGTTTTTCGTATCTGTTGTCTGTACTACCGCTGCTGGAATTTTGAATTTCCCTGAAGGAACATTCCCAAGGGATCAATAAAGTATCTATCTATCTACAGTGGAGGAAATAAGTATTTCATCCCTCAATGACTTTGTAAGTTTGCCCACTTACAATGAAATGAGCGGTCTATCATTTTAATGCTAGGTTTACTTTAACAGTGATAGACAGAATATCAACAAAATAAATCCAGAAAATACCATAAAAAAGATATAAATTATTTTGCATTTCATTGAGAGAAATAAGTATTTGATTATTTGATTTATTTGTATTGTTTTATAGCCCATTCCGGCCTTGTGCAGGTCTACAATCTTGTCCCTGATGTCCTTAGACAGCTCTTTGGTCTTGCCCATGATGGAGATGTTGGAGTTTGATTTATTGACTCAGGACAGGTGTCTTTACAGGTAACAAGTTGAGACAGGTGTGTTATATAGAGGAAACTAGTTGAGATTAGGAATACTTTTTTAAAGCACTAGGACTAATCTGTGGGAGCCAGAATTATATGGTTGCTAGGGGATCAAATACTTGTTTCACTCAATGAAATGCAAAATAATTTAATTTTTTTTAAATGTGATTTTCTTTTTGATATTCTGTCTATCACTGTTAAAATAAACCTAGCTTTAAAATGATAGACTGCTCATTTCTTTGTAAGTGGGCAAACTTACAAAATCGGTGAGGGAACAAATACTTATTTCCTCCACTGTATCTATCTATCTATCTATCTATCTATCTATCTATCTATCTATCTATCTATCTATCTATCTATCTATCTATCTATCTATCTATCTATCTATCTATCTATCTATCTATCTATCTATCTATCTATCTGTCTGTCTGTCTGTCTGTCTGTCTGTCTGTCTGTCTGTCTGTCTGTCTGTCTGTCTGTCTGTCTGTCTGTCTGTCTGTCTGTCTGTCTGTCTGTCTGTCTGTCTGTCTGTCTATCTATCTATCTATCTATCTATCTATCTATCTATCTATCTATCTATCTATCTATCTATCTATCTATCTTTGTGGTGAGACCATTAAAGGATTGTTAAAATTTGACAATTGTGCCATTGAAATGGGGGAATCGCTGTGTTGAATGAAAATGAAGAATAACTGTGGATTCATTAAAATACAGTAATGTAATTGTGAATGACTTCTGTGGCTCCCCCCAGGCCTTTTTCTGTTGGTCAAAGAGGATTTACGTAAAATTGGCTGAGGCTTTGGAAAGGATATTTCTGCCGATGGTCCGCCAAGTAATGAATAAAAACACGATGCTATTTTGATTTTTTCCAGCTTCCAATCAATTTCAAAAGGATACAGAAGGGACATCAGCTCATAGAATTTTTTTTGTTGTTGCAACTAGTTAATTTTTTGAAACCTGTATATCTGACCATAGGTGTGAGGAGGGTCTGGGTTTTATTTGTGATCATATAGGAACTAACATTGATTCTATTACAGTTTTTCTCAGTCACTTTGGTGCTTTTCTCACATCACTATTAACATTTGCACAGCAGTTAGTGCATGTCTCAAAACAATTAGTGCAAACTGCAAAACATAGTGGATAACCTGCAAAAGTACGTCACTTGCTCAAAATGGATAGTCTATTCCTCAAAAGCAAGTATTCATGTCAATGAAACTGCCAGTGTCATCAAAATGAGAAGTCTTGACACCATCGTTTATGAACAAGATAGTCAAACGCCTTTGTCATGTTTTCATTATCACAGTTTATTCTCTCACTGTTTTCCAATGCAAAAAAAAGGTCAGAACTCGGTGACACTACCTGAACATGCTCAAGACAGCACTATACACTACTTGTACAGCCATTTGAATACATATTGCTGTAGTTAGGGGAGTAAGTGAGTACAAGACACTGAATACGTATGTTTCACATTTTTTCTGTATTATGCTCTTTGCAATTGTACAGCATTGTGCAAAAGAAAAATACACTTCAGTCACTTATTTAGAACATACATAAAAAAACACCCTTTTGGTAGAGCTGTGCACAAATGTGAACAATATAACAGGACATATTGTAACTGAACATATATAGGTAAATCATTCTGGCACATCCAGACGTTCCTGTCTGTCTGGCCACATATTTTCATCTACATCACAACGGATATTATCCCTTGCAATGCAGCGAGGAAAGTCATTGGTTACAACTAATACTTCACACACCTCCTCGTGAGCGAAAGCTGAAGTCCACCTGAGAGCAATTGTTTAATTTAGGAGACATTTCCAGGAAAAAATTATAAAGAAAGGTTTACAATTTGCTTGACAGAATTTGATAACTAGTTCAACAATTTTGTATGTAATGACTCAAGCAATGAAATGAAGACTATTAGTTTTATTGGGAACGACTATTCAGCATCCATAAGTATAGTTCATTTTGACTGACATGACATAAGCAAATGACAATGTTCTAAAACAGCAGAGAATTGTATGAAAGCAACTGATACATGTCCAAAAGCATTTGCAATTTGTTCAGAGGAAGGAGAAATTGCTACTATGATGTGCTCAAATGACTAAATGTTGCGGAGGTTGAACTAATAGTTATGAGAATTTTCATTCTGATCTGAGAAAAGCACCAAAGCAACTGAGAAAAACTGTAACTTACAGATAGCCTATGAGTGTATTGTCAATCTTCATTTGACTCTGGGCAAGAAAGTGAATAATCCTTCGACCCCAAAATGTTTCTTTAATATTTCCAATGCTCCGTAATGTTGCATTTTGAGTGACAGATAAAGCTAACAAGCGTTCTCTGAAAAAATCTTACTTATAGTGTAATCAAATTGTGCCTAAGTGTTTATTTGATCTCTCTGTGTAACACAAACATTGCACATTTTTCTGTCCATGAATATCTGATTTGGGATCAGATATATCTACTGGAGATGTGACAGACGGATACAGTTGGAGGAGAGAGAGAAAGTGACAACAGATGTGGAGTAAATAAAAGTCGTCAGAGACAGATGTAAGTTCTTGTTTTCTGAATCACTTATCCTAACTGATGATCCCATGGAGAGCGTCCAACATCATCTGGAATACAATGGACTATAAGCAGTGAGCAGCAATGTAACCGGACACAGATGTGTGTGTGGATGTTGCTGTGTAGTTGACATTCTATTATTTGCATGTGTGTACATGTCTGAACATGTATGTGTGTGTGTCTGCAAAACATCCATGCATGTGTATGTCTCCCTCACCTCTGTTCCACTGCATTGAATCCAGCAGCTGTTAAATCGAAACCCACACACAAACACACACAAACACACACACACACACTCATCAGCAGCAGCCAGCCCACCACATCCCCCTAGTAATAAAACCATACACTGCTAAAGAGCGCCTGTCAATTCCTACATGGAAACTCCTCCCTTTACAGTTTACAGGCCCATACCATGTGGACGTGCTGAGAGAGTACTCACAGATCTGAGCTCTGCTATAAGCCATAAACCTCGGAAGGTGTTTACTGTTAGCCGGAGAGTTATCCAATATAACTGCCATTAACAGTGGGGAGATGAAACTGAGCTGTGTGAAGAGACACACATCAAATCACCTCGGAGAAATTTAGGTTGTTTATTTTAGACACACCACTGTGTTTTTTATCGTTTTATGGCCACATAACGGCACACAATTCAGATAACATATGACATCCGTTAAGAAAGCAGGATTTTATTTTGGTGCTGCTTCAATCATGCTAATGATGAAATAAATCTCTGTCAATACATATATTTCCACAGATTTTGAGATGCCTGCTTTCTGCTGCCAACCGATTGTGAATTTGAGTTTTTTGGTGTTTTGAAAAGAGTAGAAAAGTGACATAACACGCATTAAACATATATCTTCCATGTGCAAACGGCGACACATTTAATTTTTGACTGCGGTTAGCACCACAAATTAAATTCCATTGACCTCCATTATATTGGTTTGGACAGAGAAATCCTAAAAAATTGGGACGTATAAATCCAAGAACTCTCAAAATGCAAGTTAAAAAGTAATTCTGTCATATTTTGAATGAAGTTTAATGCAATCATTAGTTTATGGGCTTAATAAAGGACCACAGTAGTACTATTTTTTTTAATGCAGAGCTGTGAAACAGATGTGGGTTCGTAAGGTTTGCATTGATTAAACCCAGTGCCTCAGTCACAGTGAAGCTACGTGCTCCACACCTTCCACACACAGCAATGTTTGGATTGACTCCATGAATGTAACCTTTCTATGATGGGATGTTTGGCAACGTGGTCTAAGTCTGTCTAATGTTTCACGCAAACACACTAACATTACCAAGTTAGCTCAGATAAACCAACCAAACTCCCAAACTACCCGACAACCATGTCAATCTTATCTTCGCAGAGACGCAAAAAAACAAATGTCACAAGTGTTTTAGCCGCTCCTGCGCTAACACGCCACAGGAGCAGGGCCTGCGACTGGAGGGCCCCGGGAAAGTGTTTGGCACGTTTACAGCCCGGCCTGTGGGACAGCCTCTGCCACTTGTATCACACGTAGGGTCAAAGGTCAGTGTTTCATGTCCCCGTATAGGGTTACAGAGAGCCGGGGCTTTGTACTAGAGCGGGCCTGATAGACCAGCCTGAAGAAATGACTGGCCCTGATGAGCCATGTGATGGAGACCAGAGCAGTGTTTGGTCTGCACCAGGTCCACACACGCAACACTTTCCTCTTTCTATAAAGTAATCGCCCTAATGAAGATTATTAGACTTTCTTGTTTAAAGGGATGTTTCACTATTTCATCCTCTTTACCCCTGCCAACACACACATACACATACAAGCAAGCAAGCAAGCACGCACGCACGCACGCACGCACGCACGCACGCACGCACACACGCACACACACACACACACACACACACACACACACACACACACACACACACACACACACACACACACACACAGTATTGTCCTCTTGTAAAACAGAACCTTGATCAATACAGGACGTATGAGGATGTGGTTTGAGAACATGCACAAGATTTTTTTCCCTTTTTTTGCTTTCTCTCTGTGAATTTGCAGGAAGTAGTCCTAGCACAAGTTCAAACCTTCAAAACGACAGAATAATATACATATACACTCTGTTTTTCTCCATATGACCATAAAGAGTGTAAAAATATGGCACTCTGTCCACTTCAATGATAATCTGTCAACAGCCTGCGTTTCGCGGTACTTAAAGCAATCCCACACAAGCCACATTGTTAACGTCTTAAATGCCCGTCTGTTTAAAAAAGTAAACCAAGATAAACACAGACTAATCTTTTTGGGTAATCTCCCATATACGATAGCAGATCCCCACTTTCCTGTGAGGCTCTGTCTGTGTGGAGATTGCTTTGTGAGCCGCAGTTTATTGTGTTTGTCCAGCAGTTTGAGTCTGCTGCTGAGTTTTATTTTATGGTGGCAGGGCACATGAAAGCTTCCCCTCTACTGGGCTAAGATAAACAGTAGTTCACCATCACAGCGGGGGCCGTAAGAGAGGCTCAACTTGTACCGTGTAAACACACATTAATCAACACGTGGAAAAAATGTCAAGAGCGCCAAGTGAAGGCTGAAGGTGAAAGTGTTGAGTTAAAAGTATGCATAACTAAATCTAGTATATCAAAGATTCAAAGACTAATGAGTGGATTTTGATTTTAGGATAAGTGGACTGGAGATGAGTGTGTGTGTGTGTTGCCCATGTGTTGATGGTGGTTTTGGGGGTTTTAAGGTGTGTGTGTGTGTCTGTGTGTGTGTGATATGTGGGGGGAGGGAGGAAGGGTGAGCTGTGTGTGATGTGTTCTTTGGGGTGTCCCTGTTATCAGTTAGCACGTTTTTCCCTGGGCCTCAGCAGCTGGCTTCCCAGGGGGAACACACACACACACACACACACACACACACACACACACACACACACACACACACACACACACACACACACACACACACACACACACACACACACACACACACAAATGTTTTCATTAAACTCTTAAATCCATTAATCAGTAATATAATCTCTTATGGATCGAAAATGCTCAGTGGACGATGGAAGGTGTATATATCATTTTTTTCTCTAAAATGCAAAAATTGAAGCAGTTCCATACTGTGTATAAATGTCAAGGCTTATGCACAAATGCTTTCCATAAAAGCCTTTCGAAACCATAATGCTCAGTGGAAAACAAAATGCACAAAGTTTTAGAAATTGGAAAGTATTAAGAGAAATATGTGGGACAAGTTGAAAAAGATCTTCAGTATGCTCAGTGGGATGCTGTTGACATGCAAGGCCTTAAATTACTGTAACAAGCTGAAACAAGAGAAGGCTTTGCTGGACACCAAAATGTTGCTCTACACGCATGGCTCTAGGGAAAGAAATATTGCTCTTTTGTTTTGTCCTTCCACCACTTTCAGACAGAAACATATTAAACCCAATGGATGTGTTGTACGAAGGTGCATTGTTTCCGTCCACTGACTTTGGTGATCCCCTGACTCGTCACCTAGCTGCACCAAGATGTTGGTATTTGTGGTTCTCAACAAAATTCCTCAACTACTAGACCATGTGACATTTGATACACATTCACGTCCCCCTCTGGAGAAATGCTGCAGGCACAAACACACTTTTTTACAAGGCAAGGCAAGTTTATTTATATAGCACAATTCAGACACAAGGCTATTCAAAGTGCTTTACAGGGGCAAGATTAAAATACACAATACACATTAGAAAAGCTAATGAATATAAATAAAACATTTAAAAGCTAATGAGTAGAAATAGAACATTTAAATACAATAAAATTGCAGGTTAAAATGGAGACAGAAAAGTCTTCAGACTTGATTTAAAAGAGCTGAGAGTTGCAGCAGACCTCAAGTTTTCTGGAAGTTTAAAGGTGGTAAAAACGGAAAGCTGCTTCTCCTTGTTTAGTCCTAACTCTAGGGACTGTAAGTAGACCTGTCCCAGACGACCTAAGGGCTCTGGACGGCTCATAACGTATCAGCATATCAGTAATGTATTTCAGCCCTAAACCATTTAGGGCTTTATAAACCAACATCAGTATTTTGAAATCAATTCTTTGAGTGACAGGAAGCCAGTGTAAAGACCTCAGAACTGGGGTGATGTGATCCACTTTTTTTGGATTTCTTACACAGTTTTAAATGAGCAGATACAAATAATAGCACGACATAATATGAGCACTCTGCAGGCAGCATTCTGAAAGGAACAATGACTAAAGAGGGCTTGGCTGAACAAAACCTGGAGAGGGCTCCTCATTGAGTTGGTCTCTTGTCTGTTTTAATCCTTCATTCCCCCATTCACATGTACAGCACATACAGTCAGGAAGCTACGGATGATGGCGGTGGAGTGGTGATAAAGGCATTTCCATTTGAATAAGCGTCTGGCTTTTAGGTAGAAACGTCCCTGAATGTCTTTGAAGTTTTGCAGCTCTCCTTGGCTGTCAGTTATATGGGAGAAAGACTTTCTCAGTAGACTAATCCACTTTGTGTCCGCCTATGGAGGAGAGAATCTGGCATGACACCAAATGCCACTCAATGGATGCTTTAACAAACAAAGGCAAAACAAAAAAGAAGAAAAAAAAGATGGCCGCCTCCTCCTCCTGTCCCTGCTTGACAAGCACATTGAATCCTTCACGTCTTTCATATATTTTGTCAAGAGCCCGGTTTGTATCTGACCCCCCTGTTGCCATGGTTCCAGCTCCTGTATGGGGGCAAGAACATGTGTTTACTGTATATATTAATGGACGCTGAGAAAAGGAGAGGGCGGTGCTGGAGTGCTGGTGCCCTTTGGTGCCACATTGAAGTGAGAGTGAGACTTTGTATGTTTTTAATGCGAGGCAGTTGTCTGCTCCTATTCTCAGGGAAATGCTGAGAGCAGGAGGCCATGTGAAGGGACGGTCATCACAACTCTCTGCTTCTAATTGGATGGGATGGGCCATGAACGCACAGTGACCGGGGGCGTGTGGTCAAACTGCACGAGTGTGTTTATAAAAAAACGAGGGTGTACGCCTGTTGTGTGTTAAGACTGCTCTTTATGAGCATGGGTGTTCTCATTTTGCGCCCCTCACATTACACAAACACACACACATACACGTACAAGCAAACACACACACACACACACACACACACACACACACACACACACACACACACACACACACACACACACAGGAGGTGAGAACTCCTAGGACAGAAGCACCCTTAGAATTGAATCAAATACCAATGAATTCTTAAATACACAGGAAGAAAATACCCTTGAGGATTCAGGATACATCCTATTCATGTGTTCTTACTGTAATCAAAATTTGAATTTTTTTACAGTTTAGGTTTTTAATTTTTTGTGAGCCCATGATCAACTAGACGCCCTTTTTTGCTCAGAAAAGTAAACAACACAAGGTTGAAGAAAATGTTGGCCACGGACGAATGACCCGCATCAACAAAACAATCACACAATCAACGGTGTAAGAAAAAACCCAACAATTGAAGAGTTGGACGCGGAGTGGAAAGAGGAAATTGCTAAATAAATGTGGATGGTGTTCTTAATACAAATGAATACAGAAGATATCAGTAGGAATATGTACCCGCACACACACACACGCACGCACGCACGCACGCACGCACACACACACACACACACACACACACACACACTGCATTCTGGGATGTGACAGTTTTCATGACATCACCTCTGAGATTCTTGGTAGAAAAAAGACGTACTAATGGGGCAGCCGCTGTTTGCCCCTTCTCCTCAACATCCCAAGGTGATGTGTGATTGAGGGCTCCGTTTCAAATTGACAAGTTGAATTTTGCTGAGTTTGTCTCAAGTCAAAGCTGACGGAGACATGATGATCCTGGATAGAATATAGCAGATACATTGAAAACAGCAGGTCGTACGGGCAGGGTTTTAAAGAACACATTCTTCAGTTGAGCTTTTTCAGCCTTGAGCCAATTCCAGTGGATTTGGCTAACATTCATCGTTCAAGCTATGGCTTTGATAGTAACAATTCTGCACAAACAGCAGCAGCATTTTTTTCGCTGCGCTCACCATTTGTCCAGTCTGTAGTTTGTTGTGCTCCCAACCAATTCACTGTGTAAAAACCTGCGCAGTCAAATGAGAAAGGATGCTGGTTCTTTGTGATGTAAATTACTTATGGGCTCTGAAGGCTTAATGGGATGTGTGTGTGTGTGTGTGTGTGTGTGTGTGTGTGTGTGTGTGTGTGTGTGTGTGTGTGTGTGTGTGTCTGGCACATCAGGAACAAATCTGTTGGCTTTGGCACGCACACACATTACTTTTATTTAAACGCCACACACACAGACGGCACACACATTCAGCTATTTCCAGCGGATCGGCTTCTTCTCAGCACCTTGCGATCCACACACACACACACACACACACACACACGCACGCGCACACACACACACACACACAAGCTGAGCAGCGCCGTGGAACGAGGCCAATAGCTGAGGCAGAGAGGGCGGGGTTGAAATGGTCAGAGCGCTGGGACGGAGCGGAGAGGTCATGACCCTAGATGATTGGACAGCCAGTAACCATGTGGGCCCATCTCACTGCTCCCTGTCTGGCCAGCAGCACTCACAGTTTGGCAGGTGTGTGTGTGGAGTCAGGCAGCAGCCGCTCTTTCTCTTTTTAAACTGTTTTAAAGCTTCAATAGTTGACAGAGTGTTTGTGCTTCGACAGCCAACCTATAATCCTGTGTTAAACAGAGAAGGCCTGTTTCTGGATAGGTGTTTCATTCCAGTCCACTAGGTCAAACAGAGCGTGAATGTTGACGCTGCTATTGTGCATTAATTGGGTTAAAAGTATAGGGAATACAAACTGTTGCTATGGTTAATATTACCAAATGCCAACAATTCAGTTCAGTTGTCAATGCTCAGAATGCTTTCCTATCCAGCTCATGCCTAATTTTAACTGAGGTATAAAAACATCATACTGGCCTACTATATTGAATAATAATAATAATGGATTGGATTTATATAGTGCTTTTCAAGGCACTCAAAGACGCTTTACAGGGTTCCAGGTTCCATTAATTCACACACAGTCATACTGGTGGTGGTAAACTACGATAGTAGCCTCAGCTGCCCTGGGGCAGACTGACGGAAGCGTGGCTGCCATTCGACCACCACCTCAAACATACAGCAGTCATACACATTCACACAAGGCAAGGTGGGTGAAGTGTCTTGCCCAGGGACACAACAACCATGACACAGGGGGCAGAGCGGGGATCGAACCGCCAAACCCTTGGATCATTAACCAACCCGCTTAACCACCTGAGCCACGGTCGTCCCAGACACTGGGACAGCACACTGGCCTGAGGACTACCTGTGCATGGTAGAACAATCCAATGTGAATGTATGTCCTCACAGATCGGAACATTTGATTATTTATTTGTTTCAAATGGAGAAAGAAACTTTTTCCAAAATGACCTCGTCATCAGAGTGTTTGCTAAATTACTTAAAAAATGCAATCAATCACTTAAAAAAAATCACTGAACAAAATGCTATGATCAACCCCATAACAGGTGTCTTTGCAATTAGCTTACACAATAACAAACAAAAGGACCATCCATTTTCTTTGGAAATAGCATAACATTTTTCTTACGCGATAAAATGAACCATTACGAGATGCACTGTGTAAATTTGTGTCAAACATTTCACTCAGACAAATGTAGAATAAGACATATGGGTAGCACTTTACAATAAGGGTACATTAATTAATCAAGGCTTAATAAACATTTACTAAGCATCACCTAACTGTTAATAAATGCTTAGTACATACTTAATAAACGTAAACAAAGCACTTACTGACTGTTCAGCTTAGTTTATGCTTAACTAAGCATTTTTTAACAAAGCATTAACTAATCGTAAATAACTAAGCATTAACACATATTTAATGCTTAATAGGCCTTAACTAACCCTTAATAGCATTAACTTAGCTTTAACTAACCACTATTAGCATTAACTACCTGTTCCCTTATTGTAAAGTGTTACCGACATATGATTACAATACACATTCTAAATGCTCTCGTATTATTTTCTCTCCCTTCTTGACAAGCTGTTTCTCTTGTCAGTTTCCACCAGATCACTTTTCCTTCAGTCTTCCCTTCTACCCCACATCTTATTCAGATGTTTTCTTCTTCTCCTGTACATGGTTATTTGCCTCTTCTAATGTTACCACTCATTTATTCCATCAACCATAGACCACAGCAGGCTTTGTTTTCAGAGCATTAGGGCCCGTCAAGCAGAGGAAACCCAGCAGGGACAGTGGATAGGATCTATACTCAGCAGCCGTCCTGCCAACATACAGTCCACAGAGAGAAAGATTAAAGTGCACCCAGGCAGGGCAGCCACACTGGTTAGCCGCACACACACACAGAAGCAAGAATCCAAACACACGCACGCACGCACGCACGCACGCACGCACGCACGCACGCACGCACGCACGCACGCACGCACGCACGCACGCACACACAATAAGCGTAAGTAAGCGATTTATTTATATACGTGTTAAATCGCTCTTTAATCATACAGTGATCACTTATGTAGTGTGTACGTTCAATAAAGCCGATCTCTCAGTCGCCCACTCTGCATGTAATCAGCAAATAAACTTTTCAGGGATCCCACTACTGATAACCAATCAGAAGAGAGAACGCTACAAACCAGCACCCGTCTCACTGCCGGTGCAAGTGCAGAGCAACAGATGGGTGAATGTGTATGCGCCTACAATGGCGGAGCAGGTAAAAATCCTTCCCAATGTCTGTTTAATGGTTTTTATCATGTTTTATCACACTTACGGATCTGAGATGATGCTAGATAACTCGCTGCTTGAAGACCGCAGTGCATTAATATACAGAATACAGATGTTGCTCAATTATTCTTTTTTGTGTGTGCTAAGTATCTGTCTGAACTCTGCTGATTTCTTCTCTCAAACAAGCCGTGTCTCTCATGTGCTGTGCTGTTTCGTTAATGATTAACTGCTGTAACAAAACAGACATAATACAATACAATATCATTGGAATGACCAATCGTAAATCAGCTAAAGGTTTGAGTGTGTGTGTGTGTGTGTTTGCGCGCGTGTGTCTGTGTGTGTGGGGGGGAGCATGTGTATTTAAACTGAAGAAGCAAGAAAGAAAAATGTGACAGAACTGGTTCCATTTTAGCTAAGAGGTCTCAAACTTCAAAACAAGCCCACCATCATAAGTATAAAGACTCAAAGACTTTTAATGGTGCGATACGCTTTGGTGTAAACATCCGCCCTTTTAATCCTACAGTTAATCTCCATCACGTGTATCTTATACAGTAAATATTTTAATGTTGGTCATTGAGTGGAGTTTCATTCTGAGACAAAAAAATGGCTGCTACTCAAAACCCCATGTTTTACTGGAGACCCATTAAGTGATATTATGAGTCACCTCCTCTCAGTGTTGCCAATTTATGACCTGTCTGTGAAAACATGACAGCAATTTCTCTCTCTCCTCCTCCATCCTCCTACTCCTCCTTCTTCTCTCTAGACAGAGGGATACCAACAGGAGAACTTCACCCCCCCATTCAAGTCACTGCATGCGAGATGGTTGCCAGATGGAACCAGAGAGTTATAAATCCTCACTCGAAATTTGGCGTGACAGATCAAAGTCCATATGTCGCTTTCCTGTGAAACAGTGGCACAGGTTGCTCATATAGTCCAGGCATTTTGTGAGAAAATAGGGATGGACCTCTAAAAAATTGCAACAGAAACCATTCCAACTGTTTTTGACTCATGAATATGTAATTAATAACATACTAAAAGTCTTAAGGAATCCAAGTGGTGGAAAGTTATTTTCTAAGGGTTTTCTTAACCATACCTTTATGCCAATTTTCGGCTTCCTTAAGTACTGTTTTATGGTAGAGGGGATTTGTAATGTATAATACGTTTCTCCATGATCATTGTGCTAAGTAAGAACAAAATGCTTATACCCCAGAGGAAGACAAATATCAGGGCCCAGGGGCATTATAGTGTGTTGCAGATGTGGAAAACATAGAATTGATACTTTACCAGTGGACACACATCCAAAGAAGTTAATGTCTATATCTTTATCACAAACTTGACAAGATAATATATGACATGAGCATGGCAGTTTCTCACTTATGGTCATAAGCCCACTAAGGAATCAGTATTTCTTCACTGATGGTCGACCATACTGTGGAGGTTTTGACATTTGATATGCGTCTTTTTCAGCAAGCACTCCGTTCAGACATTCCTACGCTAATGAGACAGATAATAGCAGTATAGTAGGCAACTTTATAAATCTCTTTGTGCTTTACGCAGAAATAGCATAAAAAGCACAATTTGTGTCAAGTCCATCATCCATACATACATTTAATGCTAGCAAGGAATCAAGCCAATGTAATGTCAGTTGGAGTGTTTCATCATCTAACATCGACACAGGCAGAATCCTGATGGGCAGTTTATGTTAGACTTAATGCTAGAACTTTTCAACAGGTGTTTATGCCATCACTACCATCACACCAGCTTAAAGGATAAGGCCGGCGTAAATTCCATATGTTTCTTGCTGTAGTTTCTAAAGCACATCGAAGGACTAAGCACACACAACTCCAAATGTATGATGTTGCTTTATAACTGCTGGTCCATAGGCCTAAATAAGCAACTGTTTGCCGACAAGTTGACCAACGCCATATTAAATGGTAATAATGTGTCAGTTTCTAGTTCACAGTTCACAGTTGTTACCACTGCCCCAAGAAGGCCAACACTTGTTTTTGTATGTTTAAATATGGGTAACGAATATATAGTTTAATTTAAATAAAAGGCAGTAAAAGTTACTAAAATATGACAATTTCAGCTGTGGATAAATGCATACTTGAGGCTCTAGTAAGTATTTATGATAGCATGACAGTCTATACCCATAACCTTCATTTACTCAGATGATTACAAATCGTCCTGACTTACAATTTGAATCTTTATATTTCTCTCCTTTGTTGCACACTGATACGAAGCCAAATGAGGTGCATTAAATGAAGCATTGACAAATGCTCTCGGAGAGTTTGGCCCTTCAAAGCTTTATCTCTGGTAATGGTAGATTGGTCCACTATTGAGCCATGGAGAAACACTCAAAAAGAAAAAGAAAAAAATTAAGTGTTTTACAGCTCAGCCACCCATAATGATCTTCCTATAGAAATCAATGAGAGTAAAGGCTCAAATTACTCTTGAGAGACGCACAGATGTTTACACTTTTGGACTGTTTATATTGATCAGATGCTTGTCTGCAACAGGGCCGCCGCTCCCTATGCGCAGGGTACGCAGTGCGCGCAGGGCACCAAGTTCCTGGGCCCCCCCCCAAAAAAAAAATATATATAGCTATAGGGGAGAACGGGGGAATCTGAGGCATCGGGTAATGTGAGCCACCCCCTGTATCTAGGCAACGGAAAACATTTGTGGTCATGTGAGATATTTGTTTTCAAGCCCCTCTCATTTCCCCATAGCCCTGAAAGAGAGGACCTCATGGTGCAGTGGTAAGCATGTTTTTTTCACCAAAATAGGTATTTTGCATGTAAAAGTAAATTTTCTTGCTGTCAACTTAATCAACTGTTGTGCCAAAGCAAATGTATTCACGTAGAAAAACTTCTATCATACGTGTTGATGAACTACCAACATATGAAACCATGTGATGCTGATAACTGAAGATTAGCCTGAAATGCTAAGAGAGGTAGTTTTTTCTCAAATTGTGGTGGTGGGGGAAAGTGAGCCAAATGCTGTTGGGGAAAGTGAGCCACTGTCTCACTTTCCCCCACCATGAGGCAGAAGTTAAGTTTAGTCTTACACATATTTTAATGTAATATTACATAACATATGTTTTATTTTAATGTCATACACATTGTAGAAAAGCCATCATGCCAAGGAAATACACCAGGAAGATGACCTGGGGCAACCACACGGAAAGAGCACCTTCTCATCTTTCCCTGTAACCTTCAGGGCTGGAATGTAGAGTAGGCCTAGTTGTAGAGTATGACAGGCTGATGTTATAATCCAGTTGGGTCTTCTCCTGTGTTCTGAGTCCCAGGCTGTTCTCGCTGGTTCTGATTTTCCTATGCTTTGACCCCCAGACACTAGCTGGCTCCAAGGGTCCTGTGTTCTGACCCCCAGACTGTGTTCTAATCTAACTGGTTCTATCTTTCATTTTAATCTTATTAAAACCTTTTGAATTATAATATGTTGTATTTGATTTTGTTCAGAGTTACTTTCAAGTGTATAGAATATTTGCTTTGCTTAAGGCGAGACACGGCAGGCAAAAACATCGTTTTTTTAAGCACTGGTCAATTTTGAGATTTGTGTCTATTTAGCTTCCATAACATGTCTTCTTTCATACTAGTATGGATAAAAGGTCCAAAATATACGTTTTAGGTGTTTATTTTACTAAACTTTGACTGCTTGCGTCTGTATTTTGCTCCTAAATTCGTCAAAAGTGAGCATTCTAACGTAACATAAAGCACCGCGGCCGCTGTATGAATCATAATAACCATGGTACTGTTGGAAAGCTCTGAATCTCAAGAACAACGTTATCTGATCCAAATATGGTCATTTCCTTTGTATCAGTAACCAATCGTGAAAGTGTGAGGAGGGATTCAATGCTAGGAAAGCGACCTCATTGGCTAATGCACATTTCTGACGATGTGATTCGCTAAAAGGCATCACGTGATGCTAGCCCCGGGTAGCTCGAAAATCACAAAATAAAATGGGAAAAACGTCGAAAATATGCCAAACCAAGACAAAAAAAATACTTAATCAATTGGCTACAGACATTACATGATCGCCATTTGAAGGGGAGAAGTGTTAAAGACATGTAAATCACGCCGATCACGTCGGAGAGACACAGACTGTCAGACGATCAGAGGGGAGATGGTGGGGAGAGAGAGCGTCTGTGCCGACAGGAGCAGGTTGACAGACAGTGGCTAATAATGAATTAACCACGTTTAAATTAGCATGTGGATGTAAATGTTACTATGCTATGGTTTATACATGTTAAGCAGTGGTAGGCCTATATGGCATTGAGGGGTGTAGGGCCTAATTCAATACATTACTCTAGCTATAATCAGTGATTATCAGCAGAATTCACGTTTTTATCTTTAACGGCCGTTTTCTCAAAATGAGCTTTTTCCAATACTCTGCGAAAGATATCTCAACTTCTAGACCACTGACATCAACCAAACTTTCTATGATCATTCATAGCACTATTTTAAAGGTTTTTACACAAGGATTTGTTAATATATTGTTAATTGTCTGATTTATGATACATTTTCCTCCTAAAAACATGCCGAAAATGCATTTCTAAGACATGTACATAGTCTTTTTTGATTTATTAAATGAAAAAAGGCTGTATCCAAAATCTGTTGTGTAAAAACTTCAGAAACTAATATGTGGTTAAAATAAAATAGAGATTTTAACTCTGGCTTTATCCAACATCTCAAATTTTTTCTCGAAAAATGACCCAAATTTACGCATAATTGGTTAAATATTGCCATATTTGCATATTTAATATAATACTAAAGAAAAACATGTAATACAAAAAATAATTGTGTTAGTGTCAGTAATCAACTGGCAAAGTTTCATGATGATATCTATAAGTTAAAAAAAAATCCCTATTCACCTGGGGTGTCTCGCCTTAATTGACCAAACCCCATCATTCTTTTACTAGTCCGACATTAGTTCTGGAATGTGTGGCTAGCTTTCAGGATTCTTACTGTTACAATATGTGTTGTTATGGTAGTTTCAGAGTGGAAAAAGTAAGTGGATCAGTTTACCCCACAGCTGGGGTAAAGTGAGCCACATGACAACTTTTTTTAAAACAATCATATTTTCACTGCCCTTTGTCTTGAAAATATTCTGCTAATGCCCATTTCTAGGAAACATCCTGAATTAATGGGAAATGTGTAAATTTTAGTGATAAATCATTTTAGCTCCCTTAGAGGGGAGCAAATGTAAAAAGTGGCTCAGATTACCCCGTTCTCCCCTATATATATATATATATATATATATATATATATATATATATATATTTTTTTTTTTTTTTTTTTTTTTTTTAAAGAAAAAAGAGATGATCCGGGGGCCCCCCAAAATTTAGTTTTTTAAAAAAAGTTTGTGATAATCATTACATTACAAAAAATATATAAATTAATTATGAACAGGCCCATCGTTGTTTTTTATTAATTGTGTAACCTATTAACTCAATTCCTTTGCAAAGGCAGTTAGTAGGATACTAGGCAACTTTTTTCACAAGTTAACCTGTTCTTTCTGTTAGTAAATCATCACTACAGCAAATGTGCCAAAAAGCAGTCGCAGAGAACTTGCAAGGGCAAAACAATTCTGCTCGCGCCCTACGAGGGCGGGGGAAGGCCTCACTGACAATTTAAGCTTAGGGCACCCAAATGCTTAGCAGCGGCCCTTGCTTTCAAGGAGTTGATTCTCTAGTGTATGAAATATATGGAGTATAAATGAATATGGAGATGTGTGTGGATGTGAGCAGACAAGGCTCACACACACACACACACACGCACACACACACACGCACACACACACACACACACGCACACACACACACACGCACACACACACACACACACACACACACACACACACACACACACACACACACACACACACACACACACACACAATGTCATCCTCCCCTCTCACCTCTGTGTGCACCTAACACCCGTCTTGAAAGATGCCGATGGACTGGTCGCGGTGTAAGGTCTCTGTGAGTTGTGTTTGAAGTGTGTGTTTGTGGCGGTTGTCCGGCTGGGTCATTGTCTGCTGACACACACACACACACACACACACACACACACACACACAGCACACACACACACACACACACACACACACACACGCTCTCTGACCCTCTGTGCCAGGCCCGGGGCCGAAGACCCTGCTGAATACAAGAGCAGATGGTTGTGAGGTGGCTTCAATGGAAACTGAGAAAGAAAAGAAAATCAGTGCGAGAAAGAAAAGAAAAGATCATGAGGAAGGCCAGGACTAAAGATGCCTAAGGACGTTGACAGGCAGGTATGTGTGTGTGTGTGTGGCTGCTTCACGTAGGTTTGTGTGCTTCTTAGTCTACTCAGTAGTTGGTAGCAGTATATGTGAGTATCCCTCAATATCTCTCTATCCAGCAACAGGCATTGAAGCTTTGCAAAGGAAACCTAATACAACAGAGTGTATGGAGCATGCACAACTCCCAGAGATACACTTACTGCGGGCCACACACAAGCCTCAATCAGATCTGGCTGTGTGTGTCACTGAACTCCCTCCAGGGGAATTCTGTGTAAAGACATCTGCCTCTGTGGTTAGCAATACTTTTCCGATTCAGAGTTTTTAGGACTTCATTGAGTCAGCAGCTGTTGCAAAACATACTCAAATGTGCTTTTTTTTCTTATTAATTGCCATGTCCAACTTCAGATTCCGTCCATTGGTGAGTAGATTTGAGATTTAGTAGCTAACATGATGTTAAAGCATGTGCTGTGCCATGTATGGAAGAAAAATAAAGCATTAATGTGACATTCCTTTTTTAGAAATCCAGCCCTCTTTCCCCAGAAGAGACAGATAACATATTAGCAGATGAACAGCAACATGTAAGCAGGGCCAAAGAGGAGAGGTATTCTTAAACCTTCTGAATTTTTTCCGTAATGTTTCATGTCAAAACCGACGGTTCCCTTGCACCATCTTCAGTTCCCGTACTCAGCACTTTCTATAAACAGATCCGCGGACCAAGTTTCCATTTGATTTGTGAACATGAAGCCCCAGAGTGCAGGGCCGTGCTTCGGATGATAAAATGGGCCTAAAATAGGGTCCATCGCTGACCTTGGATGTGCCTATTGGTACAAAGTTTCCATGTCTTTGGCAATGCTCAGGGGGGGAATCTGCATTCCCAGATAAAGAAGATAAATAACATGACTGAAGCAAGTTCGTGGGTACAGGATAATGCAGTTTGGCTCATTAGTGATGGGCCAAGTTAGGACCAACTGAGATTTGAAAAGATATCTCCCTGCTCAGGTACAGATAAATAAAATATATTGGTTACAGTATACCCTTCAAGGTCCAGTGCAGTACTTACAATATCAGTTGCAAGATTTTTTAATTTTTTCTGATATCAGTTATTGCTATCAGAACAAGCCTTCAGGATGGTTTCCATGTATATTTCCTATAGTGTCAGGAATAGATGGGAGAAATAAGGCCATCACTTCTTCTATCTACAGTATCTACAATATACAGTCATGGTCCCAATATACAGTTGTAGTGTAGCTACTGGCTGGTGCAGGCATTGTTCGAATACATTCACAGGTTTCTCACCAATCACAGAGGCTTTTGAGCCATTCCTGACACATGACACCACTGATTTAGATTCATCTACCCAGGAAAGCAGGGCTGGGGAAGTTCCAGGAGAGAAAAGGGACATGAAGATGGTTAAGGAGAGGGGAAAATGGACACCTGGTTTGTATTTGCATCTTTGACTAAATCAGCACTCACCGTGTGGGATCGGCCATCTGTTGACAGCTCAAGTCACCATAGTGTGGGCTGAATGTAAAGAGGGGAAAGGAGGTTAGAAGGGTGAAGGGCTGATGTGAAATTGGTCACTGGGGTGCATGCATGTGTGTGTGGATGTAGGCCTATACAGTATGTGTGTTTTAATGCTGTTGGCTCTAGCAACACAGGCTTGTCACTCAAAAAGACCTCATCCTTTATTAAAGCAACAATAGGTACCTTTTACACCTTAATAAAAAAAAATCAAAGTCAGTCTAATAGTTGAATATGTGTGAACAGGGAGAATGGTTGTCTGAGCCATTCCCACACCGCGCCCAGGCCGCCTGCTTTAGGCACTAGGCAACCTTGGCAGCGGGCCGTGGCATTCTCGCGAGACTACGCGGTACTTTACGGCACTAGCAGTGTTAGTTCACATCCACGTTTCACACACCAGCCCTCAGGTAAATAGAAGCCAGTGACAGACTAACGGATGAAACCAGGATTAAAAAAATAGAAAGTGACCGAGCAAGAAGCCGTAATAGGTTGAATATCGTATTCGATCTGCACAGGGATATCAAGGCGAAGTGGATCTTTTTCAGGTCAGCGACATGAGGCATTTAGAGGAAGCCAGGTTAATTGGTGGATGAGTTTCTCCATGCAGCCTCCAAAACAAACACAGCGGAAACACTTGACATGTTTCAACATCTTCTTGTCAACATGTCGGCCGCACGTTGACGAGGCTTCCTCCGCCATCTGAAAACATTTGGAAGCATCAGTAAATCACAAAACTGTTTACTCTTCTGTTTGCGAGCATAGAGTGGTCGGCGTGTGTGTGTGTGTGTGTGTGTCCGTGTTGAAATGTGTATGCCTACGTGCTGCCACATGTATGCACAGCGTGTGTCACAAGGGGGGGAGAATCTGGTAGACATTATCAGCACTCCGCTCCGCCCCGCGATCAGGAGGGCACTTAGCCGCGCGAGACAATCACACCAGGGTTTGCAAGGTCAACACACCAACCGTGCAGCAGCAAACAAAAGGAGAGCATGTCGGAGGTTAACACGGGAGCCGGCGGTAACATAGTGAAGACACCACTTTACAAAGAAAGCAAAAAAATTGCTGGCTGGATTACACGGTCCAGCTGAAAGTGTGTTTGCATTGTGGGTGCAAACCTCTTTTTGTTGTTGAATGGATCCATCAGTGCCAGCTTTTCTCCTGTCATTTTAATCTACACGCAGTTGTTAGTGGTGGCGTGTTCTATTCTAATCATTAAGTCCATTTCCCATTGCATCATCCTGCAGCTCCTGACTTATCATCAAAACATCACTTTTTTTTCTCCACTTAAAAATTGCAGTTCAACAAACTCCCTATTTTACCAGAATCACCAATGACCAACAAGGGAAAAAGGTTGTTTGCTCATAATGGCTTTTCTTTTGTTTCGCCAGTTGCATTTTGAGGGAAACATTTGTGCAGTCAGGATTGTGTTTGGAGGCAATGTCTTTCCTTGGAATAAAGATCTCTTGTACCGCACAGATGATGTATGGAGGACATCTGAACCGCAAACACACCCACGTTCCAATACCCATACTTCCCTAATATTTAGTATGCCAGAAAAAGATTTAGTCTGTCCCAATACATGCACGTCAATTAGTAGTATGCTGAAAATACCTAGATGCCCCACTAACTCGAATAGCATTTTGGAGAATTCGTCTTTATTCTTGACATTTCTCGACATAATGAAAAAAAATCTTCTTTATCTGATTTTGATTTCTCTCCTGTAACCCTAAAACTCTTCTGTACTTTAGTATGTAGTGTAGTAAAAAGAAAAAGTATGAGATTTGGAACGCAGGGACAGTAAAGTTGAGGCTGATGGCAAGGTCATTAGTTTTGGTATTTGGGACAAATTTAAATTTTGACCTGACTGTGGAGTTGATTTGAAGTCAAAGGATCCACAATGGTAATGCTAATCCCTGCAACCCCTCTAACTCCAAGGCTGCTGCTGCATAGCCGACCCTCTGGTCTGACCTCCCTGAAAAGGAACAAGAGAAAGAAAAATTGACCTTAGGGATCAATAAAGTATATCACCGGACTGGGTGGCAAATGGAAAGGACAGAATTAAATCATGAATGTATCTTTTTTTAAACTGGAGCACTGCACTCTTTATGTTATGTGGGACATTTATGTATTTTTTTAGCGTACCACAATTGACGTGCATTGGGACATCCTAAATCTTTTTCTGGCATACTAAATAGTAGGGAAGTATGGGTATTGGAACACAGGGAAAGTGTATTAGAACGTGTGGAGGAAAAAGACTCCCCATAAGTTCTGTCCAACTGAAACATAAATAATATCACATGTTGGTTTATTTATTTTGAAAATGACGAGATCAGTGATTCTAAACTGTTCTCGTCCTACACAGACACACGGGAAATGCTTTTCCAAAAAAGAGATAAAAATGACCAACATGGCAGCGATGGTTACTGTGTTCAGACTGAATGAATTTGGGTTACAGTGTTGGTCCCAGTAGTGATATCATGGTCCATATATCAACCTTGGCTTAGATCTGCCCTCCACTTAATCACTGTCAGAGTCGGTAGCACATCTGTTCATATGTTTGGTTTGATAAATGTAACTCCACGCAGACATCATTCAGCTCAGATA
Source organism: Hyperoplus immaculatus (assembly GCA_949357725.1). Lineage (NCBI taxonomy): Eukaryota > Metazoa > Chordata > Actinopteri > Uranoscopiformes > Ammodytidae > Hyperoplus > Hyperoplus immaculatus. The sequence goes on along the minus strand of OX442355.1, from coordinate 32,486,536 downwards.
CGCTTCAGACCTTCCAGGAGGTATACTGTTCACTTCTCTGTAGAGGCATGTGAACATCATTTGCACAACAACTAATAACTATGCCCACTGAATAAATGGAGGGAGTAAAGAGTAAGACAGCTTGCAAAATAATGAAATTCTCGATACTACTTCAAAACTGTGCTTTTGTATAAGCCCGCCTTTTGTAAATGTCTGACACACATATGCACACACGCTCACTCCAGCTGTCCGGTCTGCGTTATGAGCAAGTCGTCCATGCGCCATAAACTTTGACTCCTTCTTAACGACTATCCCCGTAAAAAACAAATCACCTCTGAGAAAACACAAGCCTCAGAAGGATTTTACCAAACAAGTCCACCCACGGCATTAGCCTCCAGCCAGCTGTTAAACAACACCCAAGCATCAACTTTCAGCTAATCATCGGTTTTCCTTCTGACTTGACTGCCAAGCTGAACAGGTTAGTAAGCCATGAAGAGGTTAGTAACAGGGTACTACCTGTTGCCCAGGTGGAGATATGTCTGTCAGTCCGCAGCAGGCCAAAGCCCAGACTGAGTGATGGAAGGAGAGGAAGCTCAGCGGGGCGCCAGGACTCACGTTACTGTTTATGTACACACACTGTTTAACGAGCTTTATGATTCATAAGCCGCTGCTAACGGCCTTTATGGGACCAAATATTTACGTAAGTTAGACCACTGGTCACTGATGAGGTAACGCACAAACACACACGAGCACACACACACACACACACGCACGCACGCACACGCACACAGTGATCTGTTTTTGTACTCCAAAGCCCAGAAGCTATTTCTCATTATGAGCGCGTGGCCCCAAAACACCTCAAAGCAGACAAGTGAGATTAGCTACTGATGAATGACTTAAACACAAGTCTATGGTTTGTGTGTGTGTGTGTGTGTGTGTGTGTGTGTGTTTGTGTGTGTGTGTGTGTGTGTGTGTCCGAGAGAGAGAGAGAGAGAGAGAGAGAGAGAGAGAGAGAGTGAGAAAGACAGAGAGAGAGAGTTAGAGAGAGATGGAAAAAAGACAAAAGGAGTAAGAGCTTAAAAGCGAGGCTGACTTGATTGAAAACGGGGCACAACAAAGAAAAGAGGCACACACACACACACACACACACACACAGGTCTGTACAGGCATAAGAAGAAGGATGAACAGTGAATGCAGCAGGGGCCGGCTTGGACCAGACTCAGGCATCGGTCATACAAGGAGAGAGAGAGAGAGAGATGGAGCGATGCGGTGAGAGACGGATGGTGCTGCTGTCTTCACTGGGGTGGCTGCATGTGATTAGCTGTGGTAGCTCTGGAGCTCTGGTTCTCATTAGCACCCAGCTCATACCTCTGGATCTGTCTGGTGCATGGGGAGGATGACATTGCGTAGGAAGGGGTGGATTAAGTGATTTTGGAGGCCCAGGCACACGCAGACATGGGGTCTCTGTTGTGTTTTATTTCCATTTTTTGTCTAATTGAGACTTTTGGTATGGGCGCTGGCAGATGGAGCCCTTAGATGTTGTGATCGATATACATTTTTTTATAATAACAGTGTACCAAATGACAATGTAGAACAATGTGAGAACGTGAAAGGGGTCATAGTATTTGTTTTATGTTTATTAACAATATGGAATATTGGACATGAAGATTTTTTATTTATTTATTTTTTTTACAACATTTAGTACATAAAATATTACTCATATTTGACACAATATTTTGACACAAAAAGGAAGGGTCACAGTATTTGGAGAAGGAAACAGAACCCACACAGAGTAGGGATGCGAGTTGGTGACACTGTGTTCAGAAACACATGGGTCTCCTTCACAGATATCTGACAACCAACTAAAGTATTTTTTTTAGCATCCTTTGCATTACATTTGAACATGCACTTGATAAAATAGTCAGAGAAGAAGGGCTTTTTGTGAGTTATTTCAGACACAGACAGCTGGATGTGACAAACGCTCCTAGTCTAAATCTGTCTGGTTTTTTTCGTGGCCACATTTGCCAATGGACTGTTGTGAATGACGTGTGTGAACACCAAAAGCAACAAATTAGAGCCTGCCAGGGAACAACATAACAGCTAAGGAGCAAAAGATAAGAGACACAGAATAATCTAATGAAAGATAAGGTCTACAAGGCAATCAAAGAACATTAGCTCTTTGTTATCTTATTAACAACATTGGTGCTATGTACCTACATGTCACATGCTTTCCACTTCATCTCGTTCCTCTTTTCCAAATACCATTTCATATTCTTATTCGTAGACTGTAATGGTCTTTCTAGTAGGCACAAATAACCAAATAATTATTCCCATGAGTCATATTCTACTTGACACACGTGTGAGTGTTTATAACAAGGTAGCGATGGAATAATATAATAATATATTTAATTTATATAGTGCTTTTCTCGCACTCAAAGTGTTTTACATAGGAGCACAACAGTAAACCAACAAAAGGAAAATGTAAAGTTGATGGGGCTTGGGTTGGTGGGTGACCTAGGGGTAGGCAGAGGAGAAGAGATGGGTCTTGAGGTGGGATTGAAAGATGGTGAGGGACTCAGAGTCACGGATATGTTGGGGGAGGCTGTTCCAGAGCCTGGGAGCTGCCCTAGAGAAGGTTCTGTCGCCAAGGCTGCGGAGGTTTGATGTGTGGGTGGAGAGGAGACCAGCTGTATAATGTGAATATAATTTGAATGTCAGTTAAACTGACTCCAGACCTGTCTCATGGTGTGGAATGTGGACCGGTGTTGATTTGAGCGGAAGTGATGGCTAATCTTCTCCAGACCTTTATAACCCTTTAGAGCCCTTTGTAATCCTTTAATAACCTCTGACCAGAGCACCCTTTATGGCCTTTATCATAATAACAAGGGTCAATCCATTTAGCACCAATCTCTCCTCCATCACTTCCTCTTCACTTCCTCTTTCATCTGACCATCACAAGGGCATAAAAATAAAAGGTCTTCACTTATCTGATATGTGATCGGGTTGTAAAAAGTCCTTCCTTTGTCTCATACAAAGGTCCCCTAATCCGTAGTGATTAGCTAAATAAATATTTATTTGTTCAACTTCTACAACTGGCACTCAGATGTTTAAAGCTAAAACCAGGCTGGTGAAAAATCAAAAAAAAATGTTAGCCTCATAGCATAATTGCCTGAATCATATCTACTCTACATCTACATCTACTTTTCGTTAGCCTAATAGCATAATTGCCTAAGTCATATTTTAAGGGTTATAGAGGAGGGTAAAGTAGAGTAGATGTAGAATAGAGTAGATGTAGAGTAAAAGTAGAGTAGAGTCAATAGGATTTAGGCAATTATGCTATGAGGCTAACAAAATGATACTAAATTAAACACCCCATAGCAGCCAGAAATGTCACAAAGGCAGTGTTCCCCTTTATTTCACAAAATGCTCTCACACTATCGGTCGTCTGGTAAATTCAGCAGTACACACCAGTTCAGGACAAGATGAATGTGGCCATTCCTCCAGCATAAAGAAGAGAGATTTCTCACTTCCTCTAATGTTTGCTTTAATCAGTGGAGGTCTTCAGTGATTAGCATTCAAATGCTGCCTTGGGATTATTAAATGAACGCACCAGCTGCACTTGAGATGGATCAGGCACATTACCAAATGGAAATGTTAGGGTCACTGTGGGATTTTTGGTTATGTCCAAAATGATTAATTTAATCCTCTTGCGGTGCCAAAATCAATTGTCCGTGACTAGCTTTCACTGAAAACAGTCAGCTGTATCTTTCACTTGGCCAAGTTAGTTAGAAACATCAACAGAAAGAGAGTTTCCCGCTGTGCTAAAAGAGAGATAGATACACATAAAAAGAAAACAAGATAACAGACACCAACTCTCACACGATAACAAATTGACCTTTCAAAGATGTATGTATTCTGCGTGGTAAAATGGTAGCAGTTGAGGGACGGTCTTGTTCTCAATACATTGAAAGGGCTTCAGGTATTTCCCAAAGAAAGGATAACCATTTATTTCCCTTCTCCAAAAACCTTCAGTCTGATAAAAAAACGCCCCTCAGGCATACACTTTATACTTCACACAAAAGCATTTACACTCAGAACAGCTAATGCCCGCTATAGCCTGGTAGGGGAAACCTGCCCCCCCCCCCATACTAAAAACTAAATCTAAACGTCTCAATCGCTGTGTCAATCTGTTTGAGTTTAGACTCAGTGTTGGGAGTCTCGTCATGCCTCCCATGTCTGAGGATTAAGGGCTTTGTTGGCATACAGGCTCTGTGCTCCTATAGTCTCCTATACTCTCTCTTTTTTTGCACCTCAATAAAGGCCACTTTGCTTGGAGCTAGAATCCCCCATCTTGAACCTCCTCTAACTTGCCCCTCCGATATCCACGATAACCACTTTACTGCCAGTGTTCCTTTCCTGATAAACCCAATATAGAAGACTGCCAAGAACATGTTCAACTGTGCTGCTGGCAAACGTCATGGTTAAACAAGCATATCAAATATGTTGGTCAGTTAGCAATTTCATTAACTTGGAAGCTACGGGGACAAGTTTATTATAACATACAGTATGTGTTTGAGTCAAGACTGTCTACAAACCGTTTCTGTTTTGTTGAGCGGTATCTAAAGTGGATGTGTAGCAAAAAAGCTAATAGACTATAATTGCATCCTCCATTTTGGACAATACCGACAAAGGTGCTCTGTATATTTAGGCACTGTCTGGACAGGCTGTTTCAGGCTGAAAGAACTTAATGTGTACACAACATATTAGTGTTTCATCGTTTTCATTTCACATGCAGAGACCTTTGTGTGTGATTGGGAATCATGTTTCCTAATCCTCAAACAAACACAACTGAATAAAAGTGTTGACTGTCTTTCAAGACGTTTACATACCAGCATGAGCAGGCACACACTAACACACACACACGCACGCACACTATAACACATGCACACACGCATACACGCACGCACACACACACACACACACACACACACACACACACACACACACACACACATACACACACACACACACACACACACACACACAGTCACACACACAGTCACACAGTCACACAGTCACACAGTCACACACACAGTCACACAGTCACACACACACACACACACACACACACACACACACACACACACACACACACACACACACACACACACACAGTCACACAGTCACACACACAGTCACACAGTCACACAGTCACACACACAGTCACACAGTCACACAGTCACACACACACACACACACACACACACACACACACACACACACACACACACACACACACACACACACACACACACACACACACACACACAGAGTCAACAAGGAGCACTTCACCATATAGAACAATCAACTGGAACCCAGGTTCCCCCCAGAATAGAATTAACCCCATGGCTTCCAGAGACAAAAAAACACTGTCTTCTATAGAAACCACTGTATAGGATGTTAGTTGTGTGAAGTCTCCAGGAACATTGCAAACAGGAGTCCTCTTTTGCCCCTTCTTTTCACCTAAACATTTTCACTTCACACAAACGGACAGCCCATCATTCAAAACCCATCTCGTTCCAGTGGCCGACCCACAAAGGCTTTAGAAGCTGCCATTGAGGGAAAGAAGAAATTGCAAAGAGGGAGAAGTTTTCATGTGCCTTGAGTCCATGGTCAACCTTTGAGCACCGGACTGTGAAGGAGCCTGTTGGTAATGTTCAGGCCCTTTAATGAACGTCATTAAGAACGTCTTGAGCTGCACCAAGGTCCAGAGGCCAGCCAGGGCCACCTCTATTTATTCTTTAATCATACATCTTCACGCATCCACTCTTGTTTTTTTTTTCTGAATCACCAACCTCTCTTCTTTTGCACCTCAGACCAACCGGAATCAAAGAAATGAATCCACACAGTCTGTCCATCTGCAACACAGGCTTTGGATAACCGCTGGAACCTACTGTGTCTTCAATCCACAGATGTCATTTCGCGACCTCTTTCCCCATAAAAGGTATACATGAAATATTATGGTTAGCTTTGCTCTGCAGTAAAAATGACAGAAAGTATGGACTCTATTAAGGAATACGCTCTGTAACACATCTGCTGCCGCGTTTTAGGACAGATTCCCCTCATACCTTTGGAGCTGGGTAACAAACAGGCAAAGAGACCCTCAGTAAAAACCTTGAAGATGCTAACCCTGCTGTTTTTCTTCACCAGAGTGAGGGATTCCATTGGGAGAATTTCTCCTTCCAGTCTTTCATTTTCCTCATGAGTGTAGAAATCAGCTAAAATAGATGCTGCTGGATGCACACAGAATCCAGATAGGTGATGTTTTTTACATTTATCCACATAGGAATACCGTGCGCTCCTCAAGTTAAAAATGACAATACTTTTACTTTTTTCAACCAGACCAGTCAGGTCTATTTTTTACAGTGGCTTGCAAACGTATTCAAACCCCTTGAAATGTTCTACATTTTGTCACGTTACAACCACATACGTACATTTATTTTATTTGGATTGTATGTGATGCACCAACACAAAGTGGCACAACATTGTGAAGTGGAATGAAAATGAAACGTGGTTTTAAAAATGTTTTATAAATAAAAAACAGAAAAGTGTGGCGTGCATAAGTGTTCAGCCCCCTGAGTCAATGCTTTGTAGAACCACCTATCGCTGCCATTACAGCTGCAAATCTATTGGAGTATTTCTCTACCAGCTTTGTCCATCTACAGACTGACATTTATTGCCCATTTTTCTTTGCAAAATAGCTCAAACTACAGATTCAGCATCAGATTGGATGGAGAGCGTCTGTCAACAGCAATTTTCAAGTCTTTCTCAATATTCTCAATTGTTTTTAGGTCTGGACTTTGACTGGGCCATTCTAACACATGACTATGCTTTGATTTAAACCATTTCATTGTAAATCTGGCTGTATGTTTAGAGTAGTTTTCCTTCTGGAAGGTGAACCTACACCCAGTCTCAAGTCTTTTGCAGACTCAGGTTTTATGCCCTGTATTTGGCTCCATCCATCTTCCCATCAACTCTAACCAGCTTCCCTGTACCTGCTGAAGAAAAGCATCCCCACAGCATGATGCTGCCACCACCATGTTTCACGGTGGGGATGGTGTGTATAGGGTGATGTGCAGTGTTAGTTTTCCACCACACATTACATTTTGCATTACAGTTTTTCTTCGATTGCTAAACCACAGTGGGCACAACTGGAGCGACAAGTGCAAAACTCTAACAACACTATGCACCGCAGCGGTTCATGTGGACCAAACTGTAGCTCATTTTTCATTGATTAAACACAATTTTCAAAACTCTACACACTTATCTCATGGCTTAACCACAGCCTGCACAACACTGTGGATTTCCAGCACTTTGTTCAAATGCTAACACACTGCTGTCACAACTGTAAACCACACATTCAAAACGGAATGGATTTCAGCTTAGTGCATTTTAAACACTGCTGATTGCAATTTCAACTGAAACACTAAGAAAGTGTCCTGTTTTAGACTTGTTAGTGAACATACAGTATATACAGTATGTAGTATATATATTTTTGACCTTTGGCATGTGAAATGGACCAATGAAGACAGGTTGTTAGAGGGAGAAGAGTGGCAGTGAGAGTGTGAATGTGTGTGGAGACCTAGTAGACATAGAGCTGTATTTTCTGATTACTGTAAATACAGTAAGGGCAACACTGATGTACCCTGTTGTGAATCATGGTCTCTCATTGAGAGAGGCAGGGTTGAGAGTGCAAACCAATCTGCAAAAATCTAAAGTTGAATCTGTAATACGAATTTTCCAGCAAACAAAAACGTAAGAGTTGCATCCTTACAGTAAATGACAACATTACAGGAATTGTATTTCTGTATTACAATTATAGAATATTTACACAGATAAATATCAATAAAATATAAAATAAAAAAAAGCAAATGTCTGATTTTCATTTACAGTTTTTCACAATTGCTTAAACACATTTCCTGATAGACTACCTCACTTTTTCAAAACCCTAAACACAAATCTCAAAACTCAAACACAAAATGCAAAATCCTTCACTTCTCTTGCAAAAGCACACTCTACCCTCAAAACAATGTTAACTCTTCACTAAATGGTGTTTTCTTTTCAAATGACAAACACATACATCATATGACTAGACATTTCTAGCACTCATTGAACACTGGTGTGCAGAATGGAAAACACTGTAGTATAAATGCAAACCACTATATGAATGCTTTATCAGTAGAATTATGCCTTTGCATGTTCATACACTTTCACCTACAGTAACAACAAATACTTTACGGTTTTTGCCAAATGCTAACACACATGTTGCAGAATAGTTTATTTTGCCATTTCAAACAAACACAATGAATAGGTAGGACTGCAGTTCAAGCAATTCAGTGCGTCAGTATAAACTAAGAAACAATTACAGTAAAATTAGGGAACAATGGAATAAAAAAAACAGTGTTGTAAGGAATTGGGTGGTTGGATTATGAATCCTTTTATGGATACCGCCTCCTATTTATATCTGGCCACATCGCCTCATCAACATCACACTCACTAGCCTCGTTCGAATTGGAGCCGTCTTGCTCAGACCTGCGCAACTATGACGCGCATCTTGCTGAGCGCACAACAAAAATGCTGCAAAAAAGCTGTGCGCTCAGCAAGACGAGCGTCATAATTGCGCAGGTCTTAGCAAGACGGCGACATCTCAGCAGACGGCTAATGTCATCCTTTGAGAAGCAACAGGGAAATGATCACCTGATATCCAGTCTAAATCTCCTAATTATGGAGCGACTCAGGTTGGGCTGCACTCTCTGTCCAGGCTCCCTCATTGATAGGCCATGATCTATAATATGGTCCACTATAGTGTCTCTGTTGTATGTGTCTCTGTCTGTTGCCTTCTTTGTCCTCGTCCTCCTGTCACTCTCTCTCCTCCTCTTCCCCTGACTCTTACTGTTTCAGAAAGGAGCTGAGCTCACCCGGGGTCTATTTGTAGTGCTAAGGTTTAGACTGATTGGTATTCAATTAGTTTAATTTTTTTTCAAGAAGTGTGTTGGAGAATTTCAAACACAGTTCAAAGCATATATCGTGTTTGTAGGGTTGGTGCTTTGGTTTAGGGCATAGTTACAAAAGTTAGAGGTTGTGATGCTGTGGTCATAGCAGTCACTTTTAGTGTTCACAGTATTTGGCAAAAACTGTATTTGTACCAAAATGTGCAGTCTAAATCACAGCAAACAGGAACTCATCTCTGACCCTTCTATAGCTAACTGCACAAAAGCCTTTTGAGTTTAGAAATGTGATTGGCAGTGTGTTCTGTGTGAATACCATGAGAGAGAATTCAGGAAGAGTGTGCAAGATATAGAGAATTGTGTGTAGTGTTGTGAAAAATGTGTGTTTTCGAATGAGAATATGAGTCTAAGGCAGGAAATGTGTTTGGAGTTCAGCAGAAGTGGTTAAGCAGTTGGTAAATTAGTTTCAGTTTGTGCACATTGTGTCTGATGTTCCAAAAAATGTGTTTAAACAATTGTGAAAAACTGTATTTGTGTTTACCTAAACATAACTGGTATGTTATAAAATAAACAATTTCATGTGAAATAATTTCACTCTTTCATCAAATAAAATATTACATTATTTGTGTGAAGTAACTCAAATTATTCAAACTGCAAAGATTAAAAGTTTGTCTGTGGGTTAGCAATCAAAAAAAACTGTAAGGCCAAAAACCTCAATGTTGATCTCATCTGAACAGAACACCTTCCTCCAACCCTTGCCAAAAGCCATGCATAGTCAGATGAGACCAAACGTGAAGTTTCTGGCCTGAATGCAAAATGCAATGTGTGGCGGAAACTAACACTACAAACCACCCTATACACACCATCACCACAGTGAAACATGGTGGTGGCAGCATCAAGCTGTGGGGATGCTTTTCTTCAGCATGTACAGGGAAGCTGGTTAGAGTTGATGGGAAGATGGATGGAGCCAAATACAGGGCATAAAACCTGTTAGAGTCTGCAAAAGACTTGAGACTGGGGCAGAGGTTCACCTTCCAGAAGGAAAACTACCCTAAACATACAGCCAGATCTACTATGAAATAGTTTAAATCAAAGCATAGTCATGTGTTAGAATGGCTCAGTCAAAGTCCAGACCTAAAAACAATTGAGAATATTGAGAAAGACTTGGAAATTGCTGTTGATAGACACTCTCCATCCAATCTGATGCTGAATCTGAACCTTGAGCTATTTTGCAAAGAGGAATGCACAAAATATATCAGTCTGTAGATGTGCAAAGCTGGTAGAGAAATACCCCAAATAGACTTGCAGCTGTAATGGCAGCGATAGGCGATTCTACAAAGCATTGACTCAGGGGGCTGAATACTTTTGCATGAAACACTTTTCAGTTCTTTATTTATAAAAAAAAATTAAAACCACGTTTCATTTTCATTCCACTTCACAATGATGCACCACTTTGTGTTGGTGTATCACATAAAATCCAAATAAAATAAATGTACGTATGTGGTTGTAACGTGACAAAATGTGGAAAATTTCAAGGGGTATGAATACTTTTGCAAGCCACTGTATATACTGTTTTATATTGCACAGAAAACTCCTTTGCACTACTTAGTATTTAGAATGTATCTTATGTAAATATTGTTTATGTTTATCTTGTTTATCTTATTTAACTCTATTTTTTTATTTCATCGTTCTAACTGCACTGTGGGCCAGAGATAAACGCCATTTTGATTCTGATGTATGTCTTGCATATATCAGAACTGACAATAAAAGACTTTGACTTGACTTGAGGTCCTTTAGCCCAAAGGGTGTAGTTTTTTATTTTTTTTCTCTGCAGAAACTGTAAAACCATTTTTTTTCTCTTTGGGTTGCGTACGAATTAAACAAAGGTGCTCACTGCCAGATTGTTTTTAACCTTTGGACTGTGGCAAGCTAGCTGTTAATCACGGTTTTGGTCTGTATGCTTGATGTGGTTGTAACTTCATATTTATTATGCACACATCTCAACCTTGACTTGGTCTCTACCTCCCTCCATCTGCCTCTCAACAGTCCTCCTCCGTTCTCAAATGGCTTTTTAGCTGTTCTCTAATTTTTCACAAGACTGTCTATGTCATTACCTATTCCTCAATCTATCTTTCAATATATTTTTCTACTCTGCCCATATTCTCTCTCTCTCCACCAGCATGTATCAGTTTTTCTCTCTCTCTCTTTCTCTCTCTCTCTCTCTCTCTCTCTCTGGTCAACAGCTCCGTCTTGTTCCTGTCAGCGAGTCCTTCAGAGCCCCGCCCCGTCTCAGATCACTGTTACATCGCTGACAGACTATGATCATCACAATTACTTTTGAGGTAAGGTAACACCTACCTGGATCTCCTTTCATGTCTCTCTCTCTAAAAAAGAGAAAAACATCTGTGCCCTGACGTTTGAACTGTGTCAGAAAACACATCCGGGCGATTTTAAAGGAATACTTCACCCATACGGAACCGGCGTTCTATCATTATAAAATCACTATTATAATATAATGAATGAGGTTTTTCTTCCCTCAGTCTTCCCTCAGTCTTTCCTTGGCCCAGCTGTCCTGTAAATCCTAACCCTACATTTTTACTAGTGTGATGTCACACTAGATGTAGGGTGTAGGGTTATGTAAATGTAGGGTTAGACAGTGAGGCCATGACACACTCTTTCTGCCTTTTCTCAGGCTAGGATGAACCGATTTCAAAAATGTTTGCACATTTATACTACATAGGATCTCAGAGTTCTATACACCTTCATATTCCCACCGGTGAAGTAGGTCTTTAGGCATCTTCCCCAATTACCATTGTTCAACAAAAGCATTTCGATGAAACATTGTATTCTGAAACATAATAATCTTGTCGGATTAATTATGATATGAAAATGTAATAAACATTTGCTGCTGTCTTGTTTCACTCTTGCTTTATCTTGGCCATCTTGTCTTGTCTATTTTCCTCTCTCTTTGTCGGCCCTCTAATCTCGTCACCAGTCAACACCACTGATAAGAGTTACAGAGCATTCCCCTGATTGCTGTAGATAGCCATAGAGCTAACAGTACTCCATCTTCTGAACCCCCTGCAGGCTGTAAAGCAGACCAGATGACTTTGAGATGAGAGTTATGGTCCACTTAGAGGGAGCAAACGGTCAGGCTCTGGCACACACACACACACACACACACACACACACACACACACACACACACACACACACACACACACACACACACACACACACACACACACACACACACACACACACACACACACACACACACACACACACACACTCTCTCTCTCTTGGTTGTCCATCGATTTCGATGATGACGTCCACTTTTAACATTTTAAATAAACAAAAACATACTTCCTTACTTTACTTTCCCTATCCTATCATATGGCTACCACAGCCCAAACAGCACAGCCACCTTCAACAGACCCAGGCTCTGTACAAACAAGCTCCAGGTAGTGATAATGCTGATTCTACCTATCCTATCCTACTACAAGGCTATCACAGCCTAAAAACAGCAACGCACCTTCAACAGACCCAGGCTCTGTACAAACAAGCTCCAGGTAGTGTCAATGCCGATTCTACAGATCCTATCATATGGCTAACACAGCCTAAAAACAGCATAGCCACCTTCAACAGACCCAGGCTCCGTACTAGTAACCTCCAGGTAGTGACAATGCCCATACTACCCATCCCCATTTTTCCACATCTATCTATGAGATTTAATGTGGCTATACAACCCAATCCTAGACCTACATAACCTCTGACACGTAGGACATGTAAATGTGTCAGTAGACACTGTGGGCTCCAAAGGAGTTTTCTTCCTGTCCCTCTTCTGCTGTCTCCTGGCTGTCCTGTCCTCCTCCAGCCCTAGGGTCCCCTCCTTACACACCTGCCGCCATGTGGTGCGGTCAGCAGCAGTAACTTCCAGGTCCTCAGGGCTGATGTTACATTTCTTCAATCTGGTCTTCTTCTGGTCCTTGTAGCGCTTCTTCTGCCCCCCAGCCGAGCGTTGGCCATGACTTAACTGGCCGTACATCACTCTGCGGGGCAGTCGGTCCTGGGGCATTCTCACCACATGTTCAAGCCATCTCAGCTGGTGCTGGGTGACCAGAGCCTCAATACTTCTACAGTTGGTCTTCGCGAAGATTTCAGAATGAGGAATATGATCACGCCAAGTGATGCCAAGGATACGCTGCAGACAGAGCATGTGAAAGTTCTCCAGGGACCTGAGGTGGCGGCTGTAAGTGACCCAAGCCCCACAGCCGTACAGCAGAGTGCTGATACAGACAGCATGGTACACAGACACCTTGGTGTGGAGGTTTAAGTCCTTGTTTGTCTCAGTCTACCAAAGGCAGCAGACGCTTGCCTGATGCGGTTCTGGACCTCTTCATCAATGCTGCAGTCATCGGAGAGCATACTCCCCAGGTATTTAAATGACGGTACCACTGATAGCTGTTCATCAGCAACAGTAAAGACAGGCAAAGTGGAATGGGGGCTGGCACTCCATTGACAAATAACCTCTGTTTTGGTGGTGTTGATGGTTAAACCTATCCTACACGGCTTCCTGGCTCACCACAGAATTGAGACAGGACAGGACTGCTAAGCAGATGATAGCAGTAGTTCAGGTGGCAGACGACAGCAGGCCACAGCAGACAGCGATCAGCAAAGAGCAGCACATGGGACTGGTAGCAGCCGGGAGCAGAGAGAGAGGAGAGTGCCATGCAGCTCCTCTTATAAGCATGCCTTGATTAGGCTTCCAGGTGGGCCTCGTTTGGGAGCAGCAGAGGTATGGGAGTGGAGGAGGGTGGAGCCGATAATCTAGAGGCAGTAGACACAAGTGCATGTTAGAAACTACATGGGAATGTAACACCCCCACACACAAAAATCACCCCCCACTGGTAATCAAATTACTTGCAACACTTTATCTACATTACCAACCCCTGGAAAGGGCATCAGCTACCACATTGTCACAGCCCTTTCTGTGTCGGATTTCCAGGTTGTAGTTCTGGGCGATTAGGGCCCACCTCATCAATCGCTGGTTGTTGTTGTACATGTGTGCTAGGAACACCAGAGGGTTGTGGTCTGTGTACACTTCCACAGGCACTGAGGAGGATCCCACATAGACCTCGAACTGCTGCAGTGCGAGAAGCATGGCTAGGGTCTCTTTCTCGATTGTCGAATACCTCGCCTGCTGTTGGTTGAACTTCCGAGAGAAGTATGAAACTGGATGCGACACTCCCTGGGTGTCTTCCTGGAGAAGGACAGCTCCAGCTCCCAGGTCGCTGGCATCCACCTCCAGCTGAAATGGTCTTGCAAAATCTGGGGCAGCAAGTACAGGAGAGTTTAGCAAAAGAGCTTTAGCAGATTCAAAACTACTCTGACACGCATCAGTCCAGGTGAAGGGTTGATTTGGGCTACAAAGGCTAGTTAGGGGAGCTGCAACCTGGGAGAAGTTTTTGCAGAAACACCGGTAGTACCCAGCCATCCCCAAGAATCGGCGTAGCTCCCGTCTGGTAGTAGGCACGGGATAAGCTACGATCGCAGTAACCTTTGCATCCACGGGGCGTACCTGTCCCCGACCTACCTCCTTCCCCAGGTAAGTCACGGTAGCCTTGCCAAACTCACACTTGGCCAGATTGAGGGTCAAGGAAGCTTCCTCCAGCCGCAGGAATACCGTCCGCAGACTGTCTAGATGGGACGTCCAGCTGGGGGAATAGATAACAAGGTCATCCAGGTACACATTACAATTTGGAACACCACACAGTACTGTGGACATTAGTCTCTGGAAGGTGGCTGGGGCATTCTTCATCCCAAATGGCATCACTGTATATTGCAGAAAATGATCAGGGGTAACAAAGGCTGATACTTCTGAAGCCCGTTTTGTTAACGGGACCTGCCAGTACCCCTTGAGAAGGTCCAATTTACTCACGTATGCTGCAGACCCGATGCTATCGATGCAGTCTTCAAGGCGTGGCAGGGGGAAAGAATCTGATACTGTGACTGAGTTTACCTTCCGATAATCAGTGCAGAAGCGAGGGCTTCCTTCCGACTTGGGCGCTACCAAGCAAGGAGAGCTCCAGGGGCTGCAACTGGGCTTTGCTAACCCATTTTCCAAAAGGTACTTCACCTCTTTCTTCATCACCTCTCTTTTTGTCATGTTTACCCGATAGGCATGTTGCTTGATTGGCTTGGCCCCGTTAACTTTAATGTCATGCTCCAGGACTGTGGTCCCTCTGTTGGTTAGGTAGGTGGGACAGTGGTGTGGAAAGATTAGCTAGTACCTCAGAGTTGAGTAGCCTGGCACTCTGTCGACCTGCATCCCGCAAGGCCAGGCCATCATCATCAGAACCAGCGGTACCGACTCCCGGTGCTGGATAGGACACCAGCGATGCAGAGAGCGGCACCGGCTTCTCCTTTGCGGCAGTAGGCTCTTCTGGGGACTCACAAGAAGGATTATTTCTGGTGTAGTAGGGCTTAAGCATGTTAATGTGACACACGCAAGTTTTTCGCCTTCTGTCAGGGGTTTTGATCACATAGTCCAACTAATTTATTTTACCTTCAATGATATAGGGCCCAGAGAAACGAGCTGACAGCACTGAGCCAGGCATAGGCAGGAGCACTAGGACCTTGTCACCTGCTTTGAACACTCGACGGACAGCTTTCCGGTCATGGTGGCTTTTCATCCTCCCCTGGGCATGCATCAGAGCCTCCTTGGCCATGGACCGAACCTGGTGCAGGCGTCCACGAAACTTGGACACATAATCCAACACCCCAGACTTTACACTTTGGCCTGACATGAACTGCTCCTTCAGAACCTTTAAAGGACCCCGAACAGAATGACCAAAGACTAGGTCATTTGGACTGAATCCGAGGGATCCCTGCTTGGCCTCACGAATGGCAAACACCATTAGAGACACCCCCTCATCCCAAGCCTTACCAGTGTCCGAGCAGTATTTTTGCAGCATGGATTTTAGCGTTTGGTGCCAACGTTCAAGCGCACCTTGAGATTCGGGATGGTATGCGCTAGACACTGCATGTTTAACCCCAAGTGTTTGCATCACCTGCTTAAACAATTTGGACATAAAGTTACTGCCTTGGTCAGTTTGGATTATTCTTGGGAGGCCGTATGTAGTGAAGAACTTTGTCAGGGCCTTCACCACCAGGGGAGCGGTTATCCTGCGAAGAGGGATAGCTTCTGGGAAGCGTGTCGCTGTGCACATTATGGTTAGCAAGAACTGGTTTCCAGATTTGGTCCTAGGTAATGGGCCGACACAGTCTACAATAACATGCTCAAAGGGTTCGCCAAGGGCAGGTATGGGGTAAAGAGGAGCATGGGGGATGGGTTGGTTTGGTTTCCCCGCAATCTGACAGGTTCTACAGGTACGACAGAACTGGGCCACATCCCCTTTTAAACCCGGCCAGAAGAAGTGTCTAAGGACCCTGTCATAGGTTTTTGTAACACCTAAGTGTCCAGACCATGGGTGGTCGTGTGCCAGGGACAGTACATGTTGCCTATAAGCAGAAGGGATGACAATTTGTGTGACGGTGCTCCACTCATCAGTTAAATCATCTATTCCACTTACAGATTTTGCTGTATGGGGACTCCACTTTCGCACCAGAACCTCATCCGCTAGGAAATATGGGCTCTGCAGTACCCCTGCGGTAGACATAGATGAGAAGCATTTAACAAGAGAGCTGTCTGATTTTTGAGCTACCACAAGCGCCTCACGTGTCAGCGGGAGCTTCAAAACAGCCAGCGTGGGGGCATCCTCCTTTCGGGTGGCCTTTCCCGCCACTGGCGCCTCCTTGGGAGCGATTGTGTCCTCTTCATCACCAGCCAGAACAGATGCCATCATGGTATCACTCAGGTCCAGTTCCTCCTGCATCCGGCGAGACTGAGCGCTGGTCAGTACACTAGCGGAGAAAACATTTGGACAGATCTCAAAGCATTCATCTACTTTGGACTCAGGAACATCGATCACTTCAGGCACGGGACTCACTCTCCCCCCAGCAATGTCATTCCCCATAATGAAATCTATGCCTTTGACGGGGAAGGATGGCCGTGCAGCCACAGCAAACACACCACTAACCAACTTTGACCTTACGTGCACATTGTGTAATGGAGCTGGAACATAGCCCATTTCAACTCCCTGTACCAGGATGCTGGCCCGGCAGGAGGACTCCTTACTCAGGGGTAGGACATCTGACAAGAGCAATGACCGTGATCCACCAGTATCTCTCAGAATCTTCACCGGCCGCTCATTTTCCTGCTTTCCTGTCAAAGAGACAATGCCATCGAATATGAAAGGTTCAAAGCATGGGTCAGGTTCCTCTTTTTGAGAGCCTTCCGGACCCTGAGTTTGGACAGTTTTAATCAACCCCATCCCTTTTGGTTTTCTTTCCTCAGACCTGCGTTTTGCTCTGCACTCAGCAATACCATGACCAGGTTTATGACAGTAGAAACATTCCCACTCAGCCTTTGGCCCCAAGGAACGTGGTCTTGGTGACTGTGTAGTGGAAAAGGGGTTTCTGGACAGAGGAGGTGAATAATCATTTTGCTTGAAGGACTCTGGGGCTGATGAGAACTCGCGCTTGACAATGAAGCTACTTTTATGGGTTATGGCAAACTCGTCAGCTACTACTGCTGCATCTTTCAGAGTGGACACCTTCTGCTCATTCAGGTGCACGGAGATTCTGTCAGGCAAACAATTTTTGAACTCTTCCAACAGAACTAATTCACGAAGGGTCACAAAGTCCGAAACTTTAGTTGATGCACACCATCTATCAAAGAGAGTAGTCTTCTCTCTAGCAAACTCAACAAAGGTCTGATCTGTGGGTTTCTTGTGGCTTCGAAAACGTTGTCTATATGCCTCAGGCACGAGTTCGTAGGCACGCAGGATAGTACTTTTAACAATATCATACTGTAGGCTATCCTCTAAAGATAAGGTTGAGCAAACCTTCTGAGCTTTTCCGACAAGCTTACATTGAAGCAGCAAAGGCCAGACCTCTTTAGGCCAGTGCAACGCAGCAGCAATACGCTCAAACACATTAAAGTAAGTATCTACTTCTGACTCTCTGAATGAAGGTACCACTTTAATGTTTTTACTCACATCAAATGAACTTGGTTCTACAGCGGAAAATGATGAATCAGCAGTTAATGGGGCAGAGCCAGTCTGCCGTGAAGATAAGCTGGTGAGCTCAAGCTGCTGCAGTTTAACCTTCTCTCTCTCTACTTCCCATGTTAACTCTAGCTCCCTAAGTCTAAGAGCTTTATCGGTCTCAGCATTAAGGTTTAGTCTACGAAGCTCAAACTCTGCTTGGCGAGCCTTGTCCTGTCGCCTATCCTCAGTCTCCATTTTTAAGCGAGCCAACCATACCTTTAAAGCACTGGGACTGAGTGGAGAGATACCAGATGTTACAACCTTTTTTGGACTTCCACTCTCGTCTCCCACTTCTCCCTCACCTCCAGCAGATTCGAGTGGGTCAGCCGTGCTGGATCTGTCAGAGAGAACTGGAGAACATGGTAAAACAGCTGAGGGGAGCAATCCCTCCTCCACCAAGGTGGTTGCTACCAAAGACTTCAACTCTTCCTTAAGCATTTGTTTAGTGGCATTTAACTTAAAGTGGGCTGCTATACACAACAAATCATCCTTTCTTAACGTGTCAAGTTCCTCCCAAGTAAGACCGCTCAGAAAAGCATATATACTTCAAAGATACCGGCGGCCATTTTTTTATTATTTTTTTTTTTAACTCAAAAACCAAAAAATGGATCTGGTAGTGGGAAAGTTGTTAATATCCCGGACGAGCCCCCAATTATGTTACGTCCCGAATGAGGTCTAGGGGTAAGGGAGTAACATAGACCAGATCACAAAATAAACGGGAGTCAAGTGTTCAAAAGTAAAGGTGTTTATTGCCAAGCCCTATAACGTCAGGGAGACCCATCTGGCCAAAACAACAAACAGAAAAGTTCCCTGTCTCTAAACAAAAAGGTTCTTCCTAACAGTAAATCAAAATACAAATGCTTACCTCCCTAGCCACAAACAAAACAGGAGAAAAGGGGGGATAAACAAAAAGGCAGGCCTCCCCTACACGGCTTCCTGGCTCACCACAGAATTGAGACAGGACAGGACTGCTAAGCAGATGATAGCAGTAGTTCAGGTGGCAGACGACAGCAGGCCACAGCAGACAGCGATCAGCAAAGAGCGGCACATGGGACTGGTAGCAGCCGGGAGCAGAGAGAGAGGAGAGTGCCATGCAGCTCCTCTTATAAGCATGCCTTGATTAGGCTTCCAGGTGGGCCTCGTTTGGGAGCAGCAGAGGTATGGGAGTGGAGGAGGGGGGAGCCGATAATCTAGAGGCAGTAGACACAAGTGCATGTTAGAAACTACATGGGAATGTAACACACAGAGAAGGAATATGTTAAAGAGCACAGGTGCCAGCACACAGCCCTGCTTGACGCCTGTACGAACAGGGAAAGGAGCGGACTCTTTTCCTCCCATGGTCACTCTAGCAGTCACATCATCATGGAACTGACGGAGGATGTTAACAAATTTTTTGGGACAGCCAAACTTTAGGAGGATGTCCCACAAAAGTTCTCTCTGAACAGAGTCAAATGCTTTGGAGAGGTCGACAAAAGCTATAAAAACATCCTGATGTTGTTCCCGGCATTTCTCCTGAAGTTGCCGTGCTGTAAAGATCATGTCGACCGTACTCCTGCTTTTTCTGAAGCCACATTGTGATTCAGGCAGCATTGACTCTGTGATGTTACTGACCAATCTGTTCAACATCACCTTAGCCAGGACCTTACCAGCAACAGCCAGTAGTGAAATACCCCTGCTATTGC
Source organism: Hyperoplus immaculatus (assembly GCA_949357725.1). Lineage (NCBI taxonomy): Eukaryota > Metazoa > Chordata > Actinopteri > Uranoscopiformes > Ammodytidae > Hyperoplus > Hyperoplus immaculatus. Next base: position 32,466,694 of record OX442355.1, on the reverse strand, counting down.
CACAGATAGCCTTATCACCCTTGTTCTTATAAATTGTGACAATGTTGGCATCTTTCCATTGTTGAGGAATTTTCTCTTCAGTCCAGACTTCAGTGATATACTGATAAAGAGTTTTCGTACATTGGAATCCTCCCTGCTTAAGGAGCTCAGCTGGGATCTTGTCATTTCCAGGGGACTTGTTGTTCCTGAGGGAACAGATAGCTGACTGAACCTCCGAAAAGCTTGGTGGCTGATTAAGAGTGTCAATTTGGGGGCGATCAGGCAATTCTTCTAAAACAGTGAGGTCCACATCAGCCTCCTGATTAAGGAGACAATCAAAGTGATCGGCCCACCTCAACAGAATGTCATTTTGATCTTTCAAAAGTGTCAGACCATCTGCTGACTTCAAAGGAGTAACAGAGCGATTTGTTGGGCCATATATAGTTTTTAAAGCATTGTAAAAATTATGCATGTCATTTATATTGGCATAATACTGAATTTCTTCAGCCTTTTTCACCCACCACTCGTTCTTTGCGATCCGAGTGGTCCTCTGAACTTCCTGCCTTGCTTTCTTCCATTGCTCCCTTGCAATACTGCAGGATGGATTTCTGAGGGCTTTACGATGCAATCTATGCATATTCTCAAGCATGTCATGGATGGTGTCAGAGTTTTCATCAAACCAATCTTGGTGATTCTTCCTCTTAAAGCCGACTGTTTGGGCTGCTGCGTCATAGAGAGCAGAGCTAATGGAGGTCCACTTCTGCTCCAAAGTGTCTGACTTTACTGACAACTCCATGTCCTTCAGTTTCCCAGCAACAGAGCTACGGAAATCATTTCTGACATGTTCGTTCTGAAGGCGGGTGCAATTCAGCTGCCTCCTGTTACTTCCTCTTCGCCGCATGGGAGGGCGAACTGTCATGCGTATCTTGGCCACAATCATACGATGATCTGTCCAGCAGTCTGCACCCCTCATGGCACGGGTGATGATTACATCACTGATGTCACATCGTCTAACAATGACATAGTCAATCAGGTGCCAGTGTTTTGAGCGGGGGTGCATCCATGAGGTTTTGTATTTGTTCTTCTGTTGGAAAAGTGTATTTGTTATTGTTAAGTTGTGCTCAGAGCACAGAGTGAGTAGTCTCATGCCATTTGCATTAATCTGACCAATACCATGTTTGCCAAGTACTCCATCCCATACCCTGTCGTTCTGTCCCACTCGAGCATTAAAGTCCCCAAGCAAAAGAATCTTATCAGTCTTAGGGATCCGACCAAGAACTTCATCAAGGGACTGGTAAAACTTATCCTTGTCTGCATTCTCAGATGGGAGGGTTGGTGCATAAGCACTAACAAGTGTGGCAAAACGATTTTTGACAAGGGGGATACGGAGGGTCATAAGCCTTTCACTAATGCCGACAGGTGTTTCAGTGAGTCTTGGCAGTAAACTGTTCTTAATGGCTAAGCCCACACCATGCTGATGCTGACCACCTGAGGGGTAGCCTTTCCAAAAGAATGTGTAGCCCATCCCTTCCTCTGTTAAGGATCCATCCTCCAGGAGCCTAGTCTCACTCAAAGCGGCAATGTCTATATCATAGCGCTTGAGCTCAGCAGCAACTAATGCTGTTCTTCTATGGGGTCTGTCAGTACCTATTGTATCAAGGAGAGTCCGTACGTTCCATGTAGCCAGTTTCAAAGTGCAAGTCATTTTTTCATTTGTTTTTGTTTTTCGACCGCAGAGGTGGAATGACCTAACAGGAGCGGTAACCTGTTCAGGCGCATATTGAGTGGGCATTTTTTAGGCCACCTTTTCTAGGCCCTTCCCCATTAGGGGTGAGCAGTGTGGTCCCTGAATAGGGCTGCTCAGTCGCACAGGGGTCTGCCGAAAACAGCTGCCACTCGTCCCAGTTGCTAGCGACCTTTAGCCTGTACCGCTGACGTGTAGGGTTCTGACTACAAGCTCCCAGTCCATTCATACCTGCCCCCGTTATCAGACGCCCCATCGCCGCCAGACTTCAACCAAAATAAGGTAGATACACCTAGGTCAAAAGTGGATACCTGTGCATTGAATTTTAAAGTGTAAGAAGGGGTGCGCCTTCCCCAGTAGCACTATCTTCGGCAGGAAACCTAGTGGCATGGGTGGTCCCAAGACAACCAGTCCCCATCCTGACTGCATCCTTGATATGTTAAGGCCCGCCTATTGTGCACCGCCAACACACTGCTTTTCTGTCAGGGTTTGCTCCCTTAGCATTTGCCTAAAGAGGCTGACCCACAATGCAGTGGAGCTATATCCATAGCAGGGTGTGTGTATTCCTGGAACTTCCAACAAAACAGCTGCTTTTATAATTATTTATTTTACATTGACCCTTTCATATATTATTTTAATATATATTAAAAAAAAAAAAAAAAAAAAAAAATGCAGCCTATTTTATTTACCTGTTCTGCACTTTTCTGATGTGAGAACTAACATGACTACATGAACTATTCTATTATGTTCTTGTGATCACCATGGACATGTGATTCTGTTTTTGTTTTGTTCTGAAATATTTAGAATATTCAAATAACATGTTCTTTTAGTATCCTGATTGCCATGGTAACATACTTTAACCTATGAATGAAAAGTTTGAAAAATGCCTTTTTTAACAAATATAATGCTTTTATAATATTCAATTAAAATAATAATAATTATGTATATATTATGTAATTATATCTAAAAAAAAAATCCTGAAAATGATGTTTATAGCTAGGATTATGATACAATATTACTTAATTTACTCTGTAAATACAGAAGATGTCAGTCTCACTGAGACAACATACTCATATTCATCACAGACTAGAAACTGACAAAATATTCCACCGTTTTGGATGCCGTTTGATAATTATCTTCTCTACATATTCATACATCTATTTAACAAGTTTCATCCAAAAATTTAAACTTTTAACCAAAATTATTACTAAATTATCACTAAATTGAAAGGGAGCCAAACTTATCTGCTGCTTGCTTCTTGGAGTTCCGGAACACACACACACACACACACACACACACACACACACACACACACACACACACACACACACACACACACACACACACACGTTTAGGGAAAGGGAAAGTGTTACTATGGGCTTGGCATGTGTTTACCATGGATTTAGTTAATGGATGACTGAATTGTGTTCTGACAGCTGAGGTGCTGTGGTATACCCGAGGCAGCTGTGTTTCACATGCAGAGTTCAATTGTATTTCATCGGCATATGTATTTTTAATATATGTGTGTCGTGTTGAAAAGAAAAAAATCTAACGTCCTGAACTAGACACATGGACGTGTCGTTAAAATGATGAATGCCTGTTTTGAGGCATGTAGCTCTAATGTGCTGTGGTCACCACAGACCCCAGATCACTTTCTAATTCTCTCTCCACTGAGATTCAGTTTTATTTTAAAATCTTTATTGAAGTATGTGGTGTTAATTCCCACATTTTAAGTGTAAAAGAATATTGTTCTATTGATGTACAGTGAGGTATCATGAATATCTGTCCCCTTTTATTCAAGCTGAACACCAGCTTAGTACTGAATTGATACGTGTATTGTAGCACTTTGAGACAAGACAGCTTTAGTCAGGGATAGAGGAAACTACTCCGGGATGCATTGAAGGACTTACAGTTTTTTTCGATTGCTAACCCACAGTGGGCACAACTGTAGCTCAATGTGCAAAACTCTGACTACAGTCTGCACTACTAATAGTCACTGGAGCTGAACAGTTCACTTCACCTGCAAAATAGGCTCAGTGCAGCAAACACTATGAACCAGCCTCATTGAGATAACACACACTGTCACTCAGAACACACTCAGAGTATAAACACTAGCATCAAACCCCAATACACAAATTACAAACTTTTAATTTTTACAGTTTTGAATAATTTGAGTTACTTCACACAAATAAAGTAATTTTTTCTTTGAGGAAAGAGTGAAATGAGTTAACATGAAATTGTTTATTTTATAACATACCAGTTATGTTTAGGTAAACACAAATAAATGAAAATCAGAAGTTTGCTTCAATAGATACATCTTTTTATTTTATATTTTATTGATAAAATTTCCAAATGTAGTATTTATCTGTGTACATATTCTATAATTGTAATAAAGAAATCAATTCCTTTAATGTTGTCACTTACTGTAAGGATGCAACTCTTACGTTTTTGTTTGCTTGAACATTCGTATTACAGATGCAACTTTAGATCTTTGCAGATTGCGTTGCACCCTCAACCCTGCCTCTGTCAATGAGAGACCATGATTCACAACAGGGTCTATCAGTGTAGCCCTTACTGTATTTCATCAGAAATTACAGCTCAATGTCTTCTAGGTCTTCCTCCACACATCCAGTCTCACTGCCTCTCTTCTCCCTCCAACAACCTGTCTTCCTATTTTTGAGCTTTCCCTATACTGTATATACAGTTTGTTCACTAACAAGTTCAAAACAAGACACCTTCTTAGTGTTTCAGTTGAAATTGCTATCAGCAGTGTTTGAAATACACTAGGCTGATATCCATTCTGTTTTGAATGTGTGGTTTACAGTTGTGGCAGCAGTGTGTTAGCATTTGAACAAAGTGCTAGAAATCCACAGTGTTGTGCAGGCTGTGGTTAAGCCATGAGATAGGTGTGTAAAGTTTTGAAAATTGTGTTTAAGCAATGAAAAACGAGCTACAGTTTGGTCCACATGAACCGCTGCTCTGCATACTGTTGTTAGAGTTTTGCACTTGTCGTTCCAGTTGTGCCCACTGTGGTTTAGCGATCGAAAAAAACTGTAATGGATATACAGGTGAAACTCATATTACAGTTTTTTTCGATTGCTAAACTACAGTGGGCACAACTGGAACGACAAGTGCAAAACTCTAACAACAGTATGCAGAGCAACGGTTCATGTGGACCAAACTCTAGATCGTTTTAGCTCGTTTTTCATTGCTTATACACAACGTTTAAAACTCTACACACCTATCTCATGGCTTAACCACAGCCTGCACAACACTGTGGATTTCCAGCACTTTTTTCAATGCTAACACACTGCTGCCACAACTGTAAACCACACATTCAAAACAGAATGAATCCCTTTCAAACACTGCGGATTGCAATTTCAACTGAAACACTAAGATGTCTTGTTTAGACTGGTTAGTGAACATATATACAGTATAAAGGGAAAGCTCAAAAATATATTTTTTTTGGAAATGGACCCAGGAAGACAGGTTGTTGGAGGTAGAAGAGTGGCAGTGAGAGTGTGGATGTGTGGAGGAAGACCTAGAAGACATAGAGCTGTAATGTCTGATGAAATACAGTAAGGGCAACACTGATAGACCCTGTTGTGAATCATGGTCTCTCATTGAGAGAGGCAGGGTTGAGAGTGCAACCCAATCTGCAAAAATCTAAAGTTGCATCTGTAATACGAATGTTCCAGCAAACAAACAGCTTAGAGTTGCATCCTTACAGTAAATGACAACATTACAGGAATTGATTTCTGTATTACAATTATAGAATATTTACACAGATAAATACTACATTTGGAAATGTTTTCAATAAAGTATACAAAATGTGTATCTATTGAAGCAAACTTCTGATTTTCATTTCTTTTACTTTTCCTAAAAAAAATGGTGTTATAAAAAAATCAATTTCATGTGAAAGAATTTCACCCTTTCATCAAAGAAAATAATATGTAATTTGTGTGAAATAACTCATATTATTCAAACTGTAAAGATTAAAAGTTTGTCATTTGTGTATTGGGGTTTGATGCTAGTGTTTATACTCTGAGCAGGTTCTGAGTGACAGTGTGTGTTATCTCAATGAGGCTGGTTCATAGTGTTTGCTGCTCTGAGCAGGTTCTGAGTGACAGTGTGTGTTATCTCAATGAGGCTGGTTCATAGTGTTTGCTGCACTAAACCTGTTTTGCAGGTGAAGTGAACTGTTCAGCTCCAATGACTGTTGGTAGTGCAGACCGTAGTTAGAGTTTTGCACATTGAGCTACAGTTGTGCCCACTGTGGTTTAGCAATCGAAAAAAACTGTAAAATAAACTATTTTATGTGAAAGAATTTCACTCATTCATCAAAGAAAATATAACGCAATTCTTGTGAAGTAACTCAAATTATTCAAACTGTACGATTAAAAGTTTGTAATTTGTATATTGGGGTTTGATGCCAGTGTTTATACTCTGAGCATGTTCTGAGTGACAGTGTGTGTTATCTCAATGAGGACTGTTCATAGTGTTTGCTGCACTGAGCCTATTTTGCAGGTGAAGTGAACTGTTCAGCTCCAGTGACAGTGACTGTGCAGACTGTAGTTAGAGTTTTGCACATTGAGCTACAGTTGTGCCCACTGTGGGTTAGCAATCGAAAAAAACTGTAACATTGTTTTGAGGGTAAAGTGTGCTTTTGCAAGAGAAGTGAAGGATTTTGCATTTTGTGTTTGAGTTTTGAGATTTGTGTTACTGTCAGGTTTCCAGGATGGACAGGCGAGAACCCAATAGCATGACACAAAACAGTTTAGGTGCAGCAACAAAAGTTTTAATGTGAAGACAAACCAGGTGTGGCAAACAGTCCAATAGAGGCAGGCAAAAGGGAAAACCAAAATCCAAAGGAGTGAGTCGAAAACATGAACAGGCAGGCAGGTATACAGGCAGGCAGGTATAAGGACGCTGGATAGCTATGAAACACATAAGACAAACTAGACGATCTGGCAGAGAACTGAGGGAAATGACTGGGATATATACTGAGGCTGATTGACTAATGAGGAGCAGGTGAGTGTGGGGCAGACCAGGTGAAAGTAATTAACTGGGAGTGCAGAGCAGGAGGGAGTGGCACAGAAAGGAAACCAGGAAAACAGACAAATGAAAACAAAATAAATACCGGCTGAAGTTGTGACAGAACCCCCCCTCCCCTTAAAGGTCGACTCCCAGGCGACCTTACACTGGAACTAAAAAAAAGTCAAACCCAAACAGGGTGGGTGGAGGGGAGCCAGGAGGAGGGAAAGAAAAAAAAATGGACCAGGGCCAGGGACCAGGAGTGGGACAGTGCACGGGGTGACGGGCTGGCCAGGGAACAGGAGTGGGGCAGAATGGAGGGGTGTCAGGCGGGCGGCCAGAAAAAGGCCACAGGGCACGGCTGTGAGCTTCAGGCGGACGGCCTGGGGGGCAAGCAGGGACACGGCAGGGAGCTTCAGGCGGACGGCCTGGGGGCAAGCAGGGACACGGCAGGGAGCTTCAGGCGGACGGCCTGGTTGGCGAGGGGTCCGTCCCTCTGGAGACCTGCAGCGACGAAGATGCAGGTGAGGAACCCTTTCTGGAGGCCCGCCTCGGCGAGGACGATGGATCCCTTCTGGAGACCGGCGAAGACGATAAACCCCTTCTGGAGGCCGGCGAAGGCGATAAACCCCTTCTGGAGGTCGGCGGCGACGAAGACAAAGGCACCCTGCTGGAGGCAGGCAGCGGCGACGACCCACAGGTAACAGGCATCGGCAAAGACGGAACCACTCAGGCGGCCGGCCACGGCAAGGGCAGACTCCCACTGCAGAACGGCCTAGGCGGAACCCCCAAGGACGCCAGCGGCCACCGTGACGGGGGCGGACCCCTTCCGGAGGAAGGCGAGGCAGAGGGCGGTCCCCCTCTGGCAGGAGCGAAGGGCGGTTCCCCTCTGGCAGGAGCGAAGGGCGGTTCCCCTCTGGCAGGAGCGAAGGGTGGTCCCCCGACCCCTCAGGCAGGAGCGAAGGGCGGTCCCCCTCAGACGGCGAAGACGGAACCACTCAGGCGGCCGGCCACGGCGAGGGCAGACTCCCTCTGCAGAACGGCCTAGGCGGAACTCCCAAGGACGCCAGCGGCCACCGTGACGGGGGCGGACCCCTTCCGGAGGAAGGCGAGGCAGAGGGCGGTCCCCCTCTGGCAGGAGCGAAGGGCGGTTCCCCTCTGGCAGGAGCGAAGGGCAGTCCCCCGACCCCTCAGGCAGGAGCGAAGGACGGTCCCCCTCAGACAGGAACAGAGGGCAAGACCCCTCGAGCAGGGGGCTGGACCCCTCGGGCGGCAACAGGGGGCTGGACCCCTCGGGCAGGGGGTGAGACCCCTCAGGCAGGAACGGAGGAGGAGACCCCTCGGACAGGAACAGAGGAGGAGACCCCTCGGGAGGAGGAGACCCCTCGGACAGGAACAGAGGAGGAGATCCCTCAGGAGGAGGAGGCCCCTCGGACAGGAACGGAGGAGGAGGCCCCTCGGGAAGGCGAAGAAGACAGGCCTCCCCTGGCCGGCCTGGAGGGCGGACCACCCCATCAAGATGTGGAGACCGGACCCTCTCATGACAACGTGGAGAGGACTCAACTGAGGGTCCAGAGATCAGCTCAGGTAAACACTCCTCCTCAGCCACAGCACCTCGGGCTCAGAGTGACCAACAGGTTCAACCACGGGCTCTACCAGGGGTTTGGGAATCACCTCATGGACTTCAGGGACGGGTTCAGGTTCTGGAACTACTTCAGGTACCGACTCAGGCTCTGGTTCAGGAAGGACCTCGGGTTCTGGAGTTGGTTCTGGTTCTTTCTCTGTCACTGTAACAGGTTCAGGGACCGGAGTCAGCTCCGAAGCTGGAGAGTTCTGAGGAGACGGATGGCACTCCAAACTCCACACCCCCACTCTAATAGTCCGCGAGGCAGGAGGAGGCTGGTATCTGGAATGCTGGGGCTCTTGTGGTTGGTTGGGCGCCTTCTGGAGCTGGTAGCTAGCATGCTGGGGCTGGTAGCTAACATGCTGGGGCTGGTATCTAACATGCTGGGACTGGTCGCTAGCATGCTGGGGTGCTTGAGCTTGCTGGGGCACCTTCTGGGACAGGTAGCTAGCATGCTGGGGCAGGTGGCTAGCGTGCTGGTTGCTGGGGCCCGGGACCTGGAGCTTGCTGCTGGAAGCCGGATGCTGGAGCTTGCTGCTGGAAGCCGGAGACTGGAACTTGCTGCTGGAGGCTGGAGCTTGTTGCTGGAAGCAGGACACCGGGACTTGTTGCTGGGGACCGGTGACTGGAGCTTGTTGTTGGAAGCAGGACACCGGAGCTTGTTGCTGGGGGCCGGTGACTGGAGCTTGTTGCTGGAAGCCCGGGGCTGGAGCTTGCTGCTGGAGGCCGGAGGCTGGAGCTTGTTGCTGGAGGTTTGGGATGGTGTGCTAATAAATTCCTCTGCCCAGTCAGGCAGCAATTTACGCAGCCAAGTTCTAGAACCGACCTCCTTGCGGGCTGACGTAAGGACCTCCGCTCTCTCCACACAGTCCACCGCATACTTAAAGCTGCAGTTGAGAGTTTCAGCCGTTGGGATCCCAACGGCTGTTTTCCCAACGCTCTACCTGCTGTAGCTCCTCCCTCCGAACGACAGCTATGTGTGTTCAGTTACATTGACAGGAGACAAACACCATGTCCGATTCTGAGGTGATTAAACATTAGTAATGATAACTACATACGTACATATTGAGCATACATTTTAATCACAGACATACCATGTATGTTAGCTTAAAATCATTGTAAGTGTGCTGGTAGGCCTAACAAAAGTAGCTGTAACAGCCAGGCAAGATAGCAAACTAATCGTAACAGAGCGGAGAGGTGTGTGTGTATCTCCTACTATCTATGCTCCTGCTCTGACCGCAGCTGGGAGGGGCTGCTCGAGGCTGCTGCGTGAGGAGCGGGCTGTGTGTCAGTGCTCCCGCTGCTCGTTGGGAAGAGGTGGTACTTGCTTTGATGAAAAAAGTCACCAATAACACCAGAAAAAAAAGCTAGATTTGTCGCTTGTCGCTGTTTTGAAAAAAACAGTCGCCAGGGGGACTGAAAAGTCACTAAATATAGCGACAAAATCGCTTTGAGTTGGCAACACTGAGCTCAGGACGAGGGCTATATAGGGCCAGCGGACGTCCTGCTGCTAGCGGCAGGCAGCCTAGGGGCAGAGGAAGGGGACGAGGTCGCGGTCGCGGTCGGAGAGGTCTTGATGTGATAGGGCAAGAAGACATGGCCGGTGTACTTTTTTTCGAGCTCTCTCCGTCTCCCTTTCAGCAGTTAACTTTTCAACATTCGTCTTTCCTCGTTTTTTTGCTGTCTTAGCGGTGTTAGTTGTTGGTATCCTGGGAATGGTAAATTGAGGGTTCGTTTGTGAAGACATTGCTACTCGCTGTCCGCCGTAGTAGCCTAGTACCAAACAGTAGGCTAGTGTCAGACTACTAGGGTCGTGAACGCTCACGCAACTGACGCATCAACGTCGTTGCCAAGGTCCCACAGCCAATAAGAACGGAGAATCTGACCTCGCTCTGATTGGTCAAAATTAACATGAGCGGTGGCAATTTTGGGGGGCAGCACACAGAGGCAGGGGGGAGCAAAGTGATAAAAAAATATTTTCAGACCACTTCACCTACATATAGCTGAATGGCTATTATGACAGTTTTGCCAAATATTACAGTAAAAAAACTCTCAACTGCAGCTTTAAAGTCATTTTTCAGGCAGGTGAGAATATACGTCACCTCCCTCAACTCCAGTGCAAAATGTGTGTCTGCTGGGTTCATCTTTGGCCAGATCGTACTGTCAGGTTTCCAGGATGGACAGACGAGAACCCAATAGCATGACACAAAACAGTTTAGGTGCAGCAACAAAAGTGTTAATGTGAAGACAAACCAGGTAGTAGCGTGGCAAACAGTCCAATAGAGGCAGGCAAAAGGGAAAACCAAAATCCAAAGGAGTGAGTCGAAAACATGAACAGGCAGGCAGGTATACAGTAGTGATGGGTCGGGCAACACCGATGCGTCGGCGCATGTGTCGAGCTCATAGAGAGAAACCCCGTGTCGGTGCGCGTATCGGTTTAAGAAAGTCACGTGACCGATACAGCTGCAGTATCACCTGTCATGAGGCTCGCCGGGCGCGCCAAACTGTGTTTAAAAGGAAGCGCATCTGTAAACGGGATGCTTCTCTGCCAAAACAATCACTCATCATTTCAAACGAAAATCTTATCTCCAAGCCATAATGGAGCCAGAGAGAAAAAGAAAAGTGTCCGCCGTGTGGGACCATTTTGATCTGATATCCGCAAATAAGGTATTTGTTTTTATTTCCTTGTAATCTCATATGGTTCTTCCCAGTTCCCACTTGATCTATCAGAACTCAACACCCCAACTTTCACTACAATATCAAGGATATTCAAACTTTGATTAAGATATGAAATATTACAATATAAATTACAATAAGTTAAATTATATTATTGTAAAGCAGGTCTTAAATCAGTATGTCAGTTGAGTCTGTCATTGGGTTGCCGGTAATGATTTTAAAGATCCAGCAGGTGTCAGTATTGAGCAGCACAGTTACACAGTATCAATACAGTATCAATACAGTTTGGGTAATGTGTCGCAATGCTTCACGCTTCATCTACCCATCACTAGTATACAGACAGGCAGGTATGAGGACGCTGGATAGCTATGAAACACATAAGACAAACTAGACGATCTGGCAGAGAACTGAGGGAAATGACTGGGATATATACTGAGGCTGATTGACTAATGAGGAGCAGGTGAGTGTGGGGCAGACCAGGTGAATGTAATTAACTGGGAGTGCAGAGCAGAGGGGTATACTACGAAGCGAGATTAAGGGCTGAGCGAGGTCTGTTGAGTCTAAAGCGGTCTAAAGCCAGAGTTTTCAGTATCACGAAAGGTGGCTCTCTTTCTACCTGGCTAGATCACCGTGGTAACAGAGGCTGCATGGCTAACCTGCTCAGAGCAGTTTTTGTTCCAGAGTTTGAGTTTAAATTTGGCTCTTAGAGCGCTGCCCTTTAAGGAAACTACATCTTTTGAAATCCCGCGGAGGCGCGGACCTGACTATATTGTCTGAGCGATACTTCTCACTGAGTAAACTAGTTAAATCAGTAAACTTATTGATCAGTAAGTTAATGAACGAAACAAAGCCGTGACATAAGGCTTACATTAGAGTGAACTGTAACATCGCGCTGCAGCTTTTTGCCACATGCATTGTTATTGATGCAGAAAATGTAAAATAGCCTAGACCTATGTATGCAGCGCCATACTCTCACCTCAAATGGTTTTACCTGGCGATCTACACACACTGGCTCTTAATAAAGCGTTCTATAAAATCACAGGTTGCAACATTATTTCACTGTAGGCTTCTTTCTTTTCATCAGTAGCGATTACAGTTGGGACGTGACAGGTGACAGCTGTCACAGTTCGGACATCGCTGCAGACTCGCAGGTTAAGCTTCTCACAGTAGATTCATATTTGTCCGGAAAATGCAGACTAGCCTACAGGTTTTGTATCTAGGCTATTTATTTTAATGGTATTTATAAGATGCAAATAAAGGGCTATTAGCCTAAATCTAAATCAAAATTGTATTCATTTTGATGTGGCCCAAAACTAACGTGATTTTCCACATAGGCTATGCTATTCATTAGGGGACAGTGTCAGACTTAAATCAGATTCTTAAGTGTAGGATTATCAACTAGGCTAAATGGTGTACTGTTTAAATCCGAGTTCAACCTTTAATTGCTTTATAATGTCATTCAATGTCATTTATGTTACAGATCGTTCTCACTGCGAGAACGATCTGTAAAATAAATGAATCAATTCAGTAGCCCAATATTCTGACAACATTCCACTCTCTCCTTATTTGCAGTATGAGTTTTTTTCAGCTCTCTGTTTTCTGCTGTTCTGTGATCATTCAGACTGACAAACTCTTGTGAAGTCAGCGAAGTCAGCTGATCGCAATCAGTCCGTTAGTGTAAAGTTAGCGGCACAAGATCAGTCCAGTCTGTGCGGAAGCAGAGTCAAATGACGGCCAAACGCCCCCTCTTATGGGGACGCGCACAGAGCCTGAAGCTGAAACCCTCGTTCAATATAGGAGGTTGATAACTGCCTTCGTGATACCGGTTAGCTCTGAGCGAGGGTATGTGTTATGTTGAACCAGGTCAAAAAAAGAGAGCCGGGCTCTGTTGAGTTTGCTTTGTAGTATACCCCTCAGGAGGGAGTGGCACAGAAAGTAAACCAGGAAAACAGACAAATGAAAACAAACTAAATACTGGCTGAAGTTGTGGCAGTTTAGGGTTTTGAAAAAGTGAGGTAGTCTATCAGGAAATGTGTTTAAGCAATTGTGAAAAACTGTAAATGACAACATTACAGGAATTGATTTCTTTATTACAATTATAGAATATGTACACAGATAAATACTACATTTGGAAATTGTATCAATAAAATATAAAATAAAAATAGGTATCTATTGAAGCAAACTTCTGATTTTCATTTATTTTTGTTTACCTAAACATAACTGGTATGTTATAAAATAAACAATTTCATGTGAAATAATTTCACTCTTTCCTCAAAGAAAATATTACTTTATTTGTGTGAAGTAACTCAAATTATTCAAAACTGTAAAAAGTAATAGTTTGTAATTTGTGTATTAGGGTTTGATGCTAGTGTTTATACTCTGAGTGTGTTCTGAGTGACAGTGTGTGTTATCTCAATGAGGATTGTTCATAGTGTTTGCTGCACTGAGCCTCTTTTGCAGGTGAAGTGAACTGTTCAGCTCCAGTGACTGTTGGTAGTGCAGACTGTAGTTAGAGTTTTGCACATTGAGCTACAGTTGTGCCCACTGTGGGTTAGCAATCGAAAAAAACTGTAATGCAGCATGGCATGGTGACGATCAGTCTTTGGCACTGCTGAGGTGTTATGGAAGCCCAGGCTGCTTTGATAGTGACCTTAAGCTCGTCTGTATTGTTGGGTCTGGTGTGTATCATATGCCTCTTGACAATAGCCCAAAGATTCTCTATGAAGTTCAGGTCAGGATAGTTGTCTGGCCAATCAAGTACAGCAATACCATGGTCAGTCAACCAGTTACTAGTGGTTTCTGGCACTGTGGACAGGTGTCAAGTCTTGCTGGAAAAGGAAATTGTCATCACCATAAAGCTTGTCAGCAGACAGAAGCATGAAGTGCACTAAAATCTTCTGGTAGGCTGTGGTGACTTTGGACTTGATAACACAGTGGACCAACAGCAGCAGATGACATGATACCACAAATCCTCACTGATCCAAATGAAATGTTCATCAGGAGATTTTAGTGCACGTCATGCTTGCGTCTGTTGATTAGCTTGAAGATGCTGATTTCCTTTTTCCAGCAAGACTTGACACCTGTCCACAGTGCTAGAAACCACTAGTAACTGGTTGGCTGACCATGGTATTACTGTGCTTGATTGGCCAGACAACTCTCCTGACCTGAAACCCATAGATAATCTATGGAGTACTGTCAAGAGGCAGATGATACACACCAGAGCCAACAATACAGACGAGCTGAAGGCCACTATCAAAGCAACATGGGCTTCCATAACACCTCAGCAGTGTCACAGACTGATAGCATCCATGCCACGCCGCATTGAGGCAATCATTCATGCAAAAGGGGCCAAAACCTAGTACTGAGTACATAGGCATGATTATACTTTATAGAGGGCCGACATTTCTGTATTGAAAATCCTTTTTTTATTGATTTCATGTAATATTCTAATTTTATGATAATTTGAATTTGGGGTTTTCATAAGCTGTAAGCCATAATCATCAAAATTATAAAAAATAAAGGCTTGAAATATCTCACTTTGCATGCAATGAGTCTATATAATATATTAGTTTCACCTTTTAAGTGGAATTACTGAAATAAATGAACTTTTGCATGATATTCTAATTTTTTCGAGTTTCACCTGTACTGTATGAACTTTATTGAAACAGGAAACCTGTCTGCAAGCAAGTATTAATGTGAAATAAGTAAAAAATTACTTTTTGATACTGAAATATATCCAGTACCAAAGGGCATCAGCAGGCTAGGCCACTGCATAGAACTAGAGATAAACTCACTTTAGAGGAGAGGAGGAACATCTTTGAGTCCCCCAGCATATATAACAGAGACAGATAGAAATATATCAGCAGGAGGATAAAGGCCTTCGGAGACTCCTTATCATTAAGACACATTTATTGAAGACTTGTAATAAAGTCACAAGGTTGTTGGATAAATGTATGCATGCCTCATGTCAACACACACTGTTGCACATCCAGGAGCGATCGTATACCTCTGTTTCTGGGGGAGAATGAATATCATTTAACAAGAAAAAATTCCCTCAGTGGACGCCAATACTTATTTTTACAGCTGTGCAGAGAGTAAGGAAAGTGCATGAGTGAAACAACTTCATTACAACATTACATCTCTGCTCCACTAAAAGCAAACAAAAGAAAAATAAGGTGTTCAGATTGTAGAGAGTTAAGTTGTTCAGTAATGCAAAGAAAACAGGTGAAGTGACTTCATATGTCAACATGCAGCTGGGCCCATGTCGGGCCTCACAGGCCCATGCGGAAAACAATCTGAGTTATGTTTTATCAAGCTTGTGGTTCGCCCCGTTATTGTAACATTTGAAATCTGATTAAGACAGCAATTTATAAGCTACAGGAAAGGGCTGCGGGATTTACATTTCTCATTCAGTTGACAAATGTTCTTGGGTCTGACGTTTTATGAAGTGTCCCATTTTAAAATGCTTCAACATAAAATACGAGAATTATATACAAATACAGTATATATATAATGTATATTGTAACTCAGAAGATAACACGTGAGTTTGCCACACCATGTTCACAGACCCTGCTACGTAACTGACATCAGTCAACCTCACGTCACGACCCTGATATGATATGTGTGTCAGTGTCTGTAATGAAGACACAGACAGTTATAGTTAGTTTAGGGTTCACATGTGCCTCCGTAATGTTGTCTAAAACATGCCTATAAAACATAAAGCCAATCATGTAAGTATTATCTCAAAATACAGAAACTGAACACAAACATAAATAAAAGAGAACTTTATGTTACTAAACTAACCTGCAACAAAAGCAAGCACTATCAACATTTGGAATGCCCTTCAACACAGCTTGGGAGCACTGAGAGCAACATTTTTTGAATTATTTAATGGTCTTTTACTATTTTACATTGTAGAATGTCTTGTTTACAAGGATATGTTTTTTTGTATAAAAAAGTGTGTAGAAGTAAAAGGGAGAGGGCCCAAAGAAAAATGTGTTGCTAAAATATTTAGAGCCCAATTGCACCGTTGTGGTCTAGAAATGATTTGGGGTCTTTTGTTGTGATAGCTCGGGATTGACCCAAAAGCAAACAGATACCCAGGTAGTCAGTTTAGAACAATGTTTATTTCAGGCAGGGATCCGTAACAGGCTGGCAGGACACTGGACGGCTGAATGGCGTGGCGAGCAGAGGCTAGTGGATACCCGGAACCCGCAGGCAGGCGAGCAGGAAAGTTGAACAGCGGAGGCAACTGGCACGGAAGAAAAGAGGAGCAGAGTTAAACTAACTCCAACTGAGACTAGAAAGAAAACAACAAACAAAAAGAAAATCCTGATCTCGGGTAATTTACCGCTCTGGTACATATACTCTGGCGCTGAATGACTGGAGTCCACAGGCTTAAGTAGAGAGGGTCTGATTAGCCAACGATCCACACCTGGAGCAGTCTGCCCCGGAGTGCCGCCACGCCCACATGCCAAGAGGGAGACAGACATTATTGAACGCAACTAACGGCCTCCACACACATCCTGCGTCTACCTCTGGAGCGCGTCGCCTTACCTTACTGCTGCGTCTCTCGGACTTTTCTCGGACACACATGGAACGTCTCAGCAGCTGCTGCTGCTGCAGCGCTGCTTCTACAAGCCCTATATTTCTACATAGAGTTTTCATAGATAATTCCCATTAAAAATTAAGTTCTTTCGTGTAATTTATGATGCATATGATTTATATTGAGTCTAATATTGAGTCTGGACAGTAATACGTGCGCCCCATTGCCTTTTTTTTCTTTTCTTTTTTTTGCCACATTTTCGCTTGGAAGTTTTATTTTGAAAGGGACACACCAGGAAATGGTGAAACTACAGCGAAAGCTGCCGGTATGAAGTCAATATGACTCTCAGCAGAGTATTTCTCTATCAGTTAAAGCAGAGAGACCCGAGAGAGACGCGCGGCTCTCAGAAAAAAATAGGCGAGCCTCCTGAGGTAAAGGGGAGCGTCGCTGCAGACATGCCTCCGATGCGCATCAGCAGTACGTCTGAGGTTGGATGTGTATCCGCTCTAGGTTGATCACACGGTCAGTGACAAAAAGTCAGACGCAGACGCAAGGTAGAGGTAGGATGTGTGTGGAGGCCGTAAGGGTAGCACCAACATATGTCTAAAATTTGGACTGGATCCGATTTTGGATTTTTCCCGTAAAACATAGCTAATCAACACATATTCAAAGCGCTACGTCATCCAAAGTCGTATCAAAATTATTTCGAATAGTTTTTTTCCGTGTGGGTCGGTAGTTCTGTGCAAAGTTTGGTGTCAATTGTCCAAAAATTGTGGGAAGAGTAGCGAAAAGTCAGTTTTGCCGTTTTTCGAAAAATCTATATATACGCAAATGGGCGTGCAAAAGATGCAGCTGACTCAAGTGAATTTGTGGATATAAAGTTTTTGACTGTGGGATGTTCGGTGTGAGAGTTATGACCCCAAAGACGTTTTCCTTCGTTGTAGCGCCACCTAGTGGCCGGCATATCTGAATTTTTTTGTATGCGTTCAAGGCACGGACCTGGATCTAGTCATGCAATTGGCATGTCCGCACCATTTACGGTTTGGGCTGTGGACACACTTCTAGGTGACCAAAAATAATAATCATAATAATAATCATTACAAAAACAATAGGGTTCTCTGCCCAGCAGGGCTTGGGAACCGCGTCCCAGCTCCTGCTCGGACATGGCCCCCTAATAAAACTGATAATCACAAATTAGACGAAATGAGAAAAACATTTCCCAAATTAAAATTCCAGATGTCAAAACCTATACAGATGCAGAACCAAAGAATCTCCAAGCACTGATAAAGTAATGTATGAGACGCCTCCGTGTTAGTGGCAGACATGTTGTTTTAGCAGTAACTCCACCATCTGTCATGTTAACCATAACCAGAGAACATCATGTAAACCCGTGGCACTGACCCCCAGCCCATGCTTTTACAGACGTTTAGATGTGGCAATCTGAAACCGTCACCTCCAATGTGTGGGTCAGCAGGTAAGAAAACAGTGGAGCAAGAAAAGGTCAGCCACAGTAAAGT
Source organism: Hyperoplus immaculatus (assembly GCA_949357725.1). NCBI lineage: Eukaryota > Metazoa > Chordata > Actinopteri > Uranoscopiformes > Ammodytidae > Hyperoplus > Hyperoplus immaculatus. The sequence goes on along the minus strand of OX442355.1, from coordinate 32,448,575 downwards.
TTGACCACCGAAAGACGTAAAATGGATGCCTTCAAATGCCCTGTGCCATGTGCCCCCAACATATCCGTGACTCTGAGTCCCTCACCATCTTCCAATCCCATCTCAAGACCCATCTCTTCTCCTCTGCCTACCCCTAGATCACCCACCAACCCAAGCCCCATCAACTTTACATTTTCCTTTTGTTTGTTTACTGTTGTGCTCCTATGTTAAACACTTTGAGTGTGAGAAAAGTGCTATATGTAAAATATATTATTATTATTATGTGGAAAGATGGTGTTTGGGAAAAGTTGTGTTCATGAAAGACAGAGAAAGATAAACAGGGAAGGAAAGGAAAATGAGACAGATAGCCAGAGAGAGAGAGAGAGAGAGAGAGAGAGAGAGAGAGAGAGAGAGAGAGAGAGAGAGAGAGAGAGAACTGAAGCCCTGAACTTGTACTTCTTTTAACAAGCTTCTCAATTTGTCTTGGACTGGGCAAACTGCACAAGGGTCCAACAACACACACACCGTATTTACTCTTTGTGATGGATGTTCGCTGGAGATTAAGTCATTCATTAAAATCACGGCTGTGCATTTTCCCAGCTGTATTGTGCTGGTTCTGTTCTGCAGACCAGACATGTGTCCTTCTCACTGCTCCTGAATCGCACTCAACAGCCAAACTCAGCCATCCGATAGAAAAGATTCTCAACTGTTGAGTTATACTCATAGGAAATATATATCTATATTTTTTAAACTTTTATTTTAGTGGTTTTATGGTTTTATAGGGGAGAGTGGCCTAAGTTGTGCATTTTGGAAGTTGTGCCACCCCTAGTTTCTAGAAAACCATGGAAGAAATTGGAAATGTGACCACATATTTAAGAAGAGCCATTCATTTGACTCATCCTGTAAAGAAGGGAGACACAAACGAAGAAAGAAGAGAGTGCCGTAAAGCAGAACGCAGGTGGCGAAAAACAAATCTCCAGGTTCATTATGACATCTTCAAAGAGAAACTGTGCACGTTTAACTCAGAACTGAGAAATGCAAGGCATTCTTTCTTTTCTGACATCATCACCAAAAACAACAACAATGCACGTGCCCTGTTTGCTACTGTCGACAGATTAACAAACCCTCCTGTGCCAGTAGCGTCTGAGCATCTTTCCACGAGGGCCTGCAATGAATTTGCCTCCTTCTTTACTGAGAAAATTCACAAAATTAGACAAGCTGTCACTGCATCAATACCAAGTTCAACATATGTGTTCCCTCTTAAAATCAATTCAAATGCAATGACAGAATTTTATCTTATAAACCACAAAAACCTGGAGGACATTATACAACACCTGAACTCCTCATCCTGTTGCCTTGACATTCTGCCCACAGGCTTCTTTAAAACTGTTTTTAGCTGTATGGCCTCAGATGTTCTACAAATTGTCAATATGTCCCTTCAGACAGGTGTATTCCCACAGGCCCTGAAAACAGCAGTCATCAAGCCACTCTTAAAAAAGAACAATCTAGATACATCACTCATGAAAAATTATAGGCCCATATCTAACCTACCATTTTTAAGTAAAATCATTGAAAAAGCTGTTTATCAACAGCTAAATAACTACTTAGCAATGAATAACTGCTTTGATGTCTTCCAGTCAGGATTTCGACAACACCACAGTACTGAGACTGCTCTGGTTAAGGTCCTCAATGACATCCATTTAAACACAGACAGTGGCAAAAGTTCTGTCTTAGTTTTACTGGATCTCAGTGCCGCTTTTGACACAGTTGACCACAGCATATTACTAGATCGACTAGCAAACTGGGTTGGACTTTCGGGAACTGTACTAAGCTGGTTTGAATCCTACTTAAAGGATAGAGACTACTATGTGTCAATAGGCAATTTCACATCTGAGCGGACAAATATTACATGCGGGGTCCCCCAAGGTTCCATTCTTGGCCCTCTTCTATTTAACATCTACATGCTCCCACTAGCTCAGATTATGAATAAGAACAAATTATGCTACCATAATTATGCAGACGACACACAAATTTACATAACCATATCACCAGGAGACTACAGTCCAATACAGGCACTGAGTAAGTGCATTGAACAAATCAATGATTGGATGTGCCAAAATTTCCTTCAATTAAACAACGATAAAACTGAAGTAATTGTCTTTGGTGCCAAAGATGAACAATTAAAAGTCAGCGCACAGCTTACATCCATTATGTTAGAAACCACACCCCAAGCCAGAAATCTTGGTGTTGTTGTAGACTCTGACTTGAATTTCAAGAAACACATAAAATCAATCAATAAATCAGCCTACTACCACCTAAAAAACATATCAAGAATTAAAGGGCTTATGTCTCAGCAAGATTTAGAAAAACTTGTCCATGCATTTATCTTTAGTAGACTTGACTACTGTAACAGTGTCCTTGCTGGCCTTCCAAAAAAATCAATCAGACAGCTTCAGCTAATTCAGAACGCTGCTGCTCGAGTCCTCACTAGGACCAAAAAGGTGGATCACATTACCCCAGTTCTGAGGTCTTTACATTGGCTTCCAGTCACTCAAAGAATTGATTTCAAAATTCTGATGTTGGTTTATAAAGCACTAAATGGTTTAGGGCCAAAATACATTACTGATATGCTGATAAGTTATGAACCGTCCAGAGCCCTTAGGTCGTCTGGGACAGGTCTACTTACAGTCCCTAGAGTTAGGACTAAACGAGGAGAAGCAGCTTTTAGTTTTTATGCACCAACAATCTGGAACAAACTCCCAGAGAACTTGAGGTCTGCTGCAACTCTCAGTTCTTTTAAATCGAGTCTGAAGACTTTTTTGTTTCCTTTTTAACTTGCAATTTTCATTTTATTTGCTTCTTTTATTAAATTGAGTTTTAATTTTTATTTTATTTTTATTTGCTTATTTTATTCGCTTTTAAATGTTTTATAATGTGTTTTATGTATTCTAATCTTGCCCCTGTAAAGCACTTTGAGTGGCCTTGTGTCTGAATTGTGCTATATAAATAAACTTGCCTTGCCTTGCCACAAGGAATAAGATATAAGCACATTTAAGCTCAAAAAACTGTGTTTTGCCTTTCAAAGTAAAATTTCCATGATCAAGGTTTTTTGATTATTGTGTCTGTACAATTATAGACAAGTTTGAAAACATTTGACACATGTTTTAGTGCTTTGGTATGCTACATTTTGAGTCTATACAGTTAGCACGATGTTGTCAGCCCTAAATTGCTGCATCATGCTTATTATCCAAATTTCTTTTGTGCCAAAAAGGCCTAGGTGAGTTGTAAGTAAGTAAGTAAGTAAGTAAGTAAGTAAGTAAGTAAGTAAGTAAGTAAGTAAGTAAGTAAAATGTATTTATAAAAGCACATTTATGACAGTTTGCACTGTCCAAAGTGCTGTACATAGTGCATTCAGTAGGTAAACAACGAAGGTAAAATAACAATAACCAAAATAAAAGACGTAAAACCCATACATCCACATAAACACAGATAGTAGTGCAGAGGTAAGATAGTTAATGGGGAGGAATCACCAGGGTGTACATATGGGTTTTGAGCCTTGATTTAAAGGCAGAAATGTAGGGGGAATCACATTTGTCAGGTGGCGGTTGGTTCCAAAAGCACGGAGCAACTAGTGCAAAGTACATTTCTGAGAGTTGTGCCAGTGGCATGGCTGTATACGCTGGTCACCAAAAGAAAGTGATTGTCTACAGTAGCTCAGAAGAGAGTGACATCTCAATTCCACTTAACGACACCACTGATGAGAGTTCAGATGGCCAGAAAGATGATGATGGTGACTTTGTCATTGTGAGCTTTGCAGGTAAAGCCATTACATCTGCTAGGCCTTGTTTAAGAAAATTGTCCTTCAATCTTTGTCAACTATTTACTTTATTTACTTTAAATACACCTTAAATAAGTGATTGTCTAATGGATTTGTCTTGCATTACAGTTTATGAGATGTATAGCAATGGCACAATTTACCCCATGGTATTCTCTCCAACCGCACAACTTACACCACACCGGGGGCAAGTTGTGCAACAAGACAACAGAAAAAAAGTTAAATAAATAACTAAGACAAAATGATTAAGAAAATAAGTTATAAATACACAAGAAACAAAACAAAGCTAAAACAAAAACAAAACTGGGGCAAACATCACACCTTTTGGTTCCCTAAGTGCCGCAGCATAGCATATAGCGGGGAATTTATGGGGGTGGCCTGACAGCTCATGTCGTAGGCTTTCCTGGGAAATATTCTAATAGTAAATACATAGTCTTATTCTTTTTTTTCTTTTACTCGTGTATTAAAGTTGGCCGGCTCGAATTCAGAAATGAAAAAAAAAATTAAACAGAGAAAAATAAACTGAATATTCGGTCAGTATTTAAAGCAACAGAGCCATAAATAGACCTTCTAGGAACTGTTTGATAGTTTGGGTGACAAGGCTTTTTCACTTTCTTCATAATGCATATTGATTTTTTATTTTTGTGCGGTAAATATGAAGCTAAGCTAAGCTGCTGAGGAGCTTAGCTTAAGAGTAAGACTGGAAACAAGGGGAAACCTTTAGCATGGTTATTCCCAAAGTAAATAAAAAAAATGCCTAAACCAGCCTAATATATTCTTGCTGTTCAACCACGCGTTTGCGTAGATGTTAATGTATTTATTGACATACTCGACTATGTATGACGCGTGTTGTTACTCATAGTTAATGGACTTGCAGACAAGTAATGTTGATATTTGAGGACGTGCACAACCAACGCTTCAAACGGACGCAGGATACGCATGTATGTTGTCATGCGCATGCTTGCATGTAGCTAAAAGCATTGTGTATTTTTGTCATAAAGGTCATTACGTTACATGTTCTATGTCACTTGTTTAAAACCTAAAATGTAACATGAAACGTGGGGGGAGCAAATGAAGGAGTTCTGAGGTGAATTTATTGGGGTCTCTCCTCTAATCTTTTGAAGACAGGAAGAGTGAATGGGGGCGATTGGGGGGTTTTGATGAGGGGAGATGAGTTAGGGAGCTTCCGAACCCACAGCAGCGTTTTTATTGATCACCTCGTAAACCTCGGATGATCCCGGGCCTGACATGGTTACCCATAAAATCCTGCTCCTTTTAAAAAAGCGTGCGGGAATTCTTCGAGCAGGGGACCGAAGCTATCGATGGGTAAAAGGACACTGTGGGGTCCAACAGGTTTACGAGCACACCCCCCCCGCCCCCCTTCCCTCCCCTTTTTTAAAAACTGACAGGCTTTTAGCTGTCTCGGAGGACAGAGAGGATACTTTTCCTGTTGATCCGAACAGGGGGGGCATTCCAGGCCTTAGTGAACCAGAACAAGTGGGATCAACGGCTTCTCTGGAGTGGACCCGATGAGCTGGAGAGGAGGAGGGGGTTGTCAGGATGGAAGTCAGGGTGACAAGACGGGAAGGGGACTTCGTGTGTTTACCTCCACACATGGCTGCACGGCATTGTGGGTCTTGTCGGGCTTGTCTTGAGAGCCGTGGTCAAGACGTTTCCTGACACAGCGGCAGCTCTCCCACAGCGTGCTCTTTGTTTGTGTCAATAAAACATGTCTACGGAGATGTCCATGGCTTCTAATATAACAAAATGTAATCTTTCTATTTTTGTTGTTTAGTTGATAAGAATATGTATTCAACCCCTACCGAGCTCTGTTATTCTTCATTTGGCTTATTACATGGAAGAAGAATCTGTATTCATCCATCGTGTGTTTACATTGACTGGCCATCACCACTCCGGCCACCTCTCAGCACCCAGATGTTGTCTGTTTTTTCTTCTGTTGCACTTGGACACAGCGCACACTATACGCGACTCTCTTTACCACAAGCCAAAGGAAGGAATAATGCAATAAGAAAGTGGTCTTAATGGATTTGTTATCTACATGATCCACGTATGATTCTGTGTGTAGGCAGCCAGCCATGATGAATGTTTCATAAACTTTCAACCCTCAGTCATTTGGCAGACTGTTCCACAGCGCTCATTCATCAAATTTCTCACTCAGGCCAGCAGCGCCTAACACACAGAAATCACAGTTTGCCCATGGAGAGACACACTGAATGAGCTGAACTCCACAAAAAGATCCAGCATTTAAAATCTATGTATAGATATATATAATCCCAAATCTTAAAATGCATGTACAAAACGTATTTGTGTTTTTTAAAATATGTCAAATAAGATAGAAAATATATAGAAGTATATGGTATTGAATCTGTGTGTGTGTGTGTGTGTGTGTGTGTGTGTGTGTGTGTGTGTGTGTGTGTGTGTGTGTGCGTGTGTGTGTGCGTGTGTGTGTGTGTAAGCCCAGCAAGGATAGTGTTGACTGAATTGACATCCTATAGAAAAGCAACATTCACCACATTATGACAATGATTTATCATCTTGTTCATAAACTCTGTATTGCCACTGCAGTGTGGGTGCGAGCAGCAAGACACCTATGTCTCTCCATGAAGAGAGGAAACTTGATACACAGAATGAAATGAAACAAGCACTTTGGCCTCAAGGTCCACTGTTTATCAGAAGGTGCACTTATACCTCTACATTCCTGTTACATCGATAGGAATCACAAGTCACTCTTCTTACAGACTGGGTCCAGGTTGTTGTAGGAGAAAGGGAAAAAAAATGGAGGATTTGAATAATTTCCAAACCCGTCTTTATTGAATCCTAGTTTAGCCATTGGGGATCAGAAGTTGGTTCAAAGAGAGGCTAAATGATGACATGTATAGAGCTGTTAAGCGGAAGTGGCGGAATTACGGGGCATGGGACCTATCGGCTGAAAAAAAATGAATGGGAGTCTATGGAAAGTAATCTACTATTTTCTGGTCCCAGTCATTAAATGCCTTGGATTACATATATGTTTTGTATGGGTCTAAATGATAATTTTTCATGTGAAGAGTTTGACGGTATGTTGTATGATTATTCGTCTAACGGCTTTTGAAAAAATGTTACGAGAACAACTACAAGTCTTGTCGCCTCTGTGACGTCACCTCAACACATTCCCTCCACTTCTCGACTGACAGTGCTAATGCTAATGGGTGGCGTGGACAACGCCAACAATCTCCCCACTCGAGAAATTGAAACTCCACATGTCCACTTGTGTAGTGATTTTCGCCACGCTGAAGACTTTTGTCTTGTCATTGAAAGAAGGCGGTAAAGTGCATTAAAGACACAGCCATGTTTCTGAGCTAAGCAGGTGCCAGTGGTGGTGACGTATATCATAAGTGTCAAGAGCAGCGAAGAGCTGTAGTCCACAAAAGCGCTCTGCACAAAACCTGACCGTATCCAGCTTCTACTCGCTAAATTGTTCCATTCTTTGCACGAAAAAATACCATCTAAATCCATACAAAACATATGTGTAATCGAAGGCATTTCATGACTGGGACCAGAAAATAATACATTTCTTCCCATTGACTACCGTTGTAATTTTTCGAGCCGATAGGTCACATGCCCCGGAAGTAAGATACTTCCGCTTAACAGCTCTATTTAAAAGTATCCCAGAGCTGAAGAAATACAACAAAATAAAATGAAAAAAAAAACACCAGAGAGAGGAAGTTTCTGTCCGCACAAACCTTCTTTATGTTAAAAAAGTCATGCTTAACTAGTTCATATGAGTGATGAGTGATGGAGGTTGACCTGGGTGTGTGTCAGACATATGCGCTCATGTCAACGCAAACGAGTGTGTGCGACTGAGTGTTTGTGCTAGTAACCACATTCAAGACCCAGTGTGGAGCCCCCCACTTTTTAAAAAAAAATTATAGGGGAGAGTGGCCTAAGTTGTGCATTTTGGAAGTTGTGCCACCCCTTGTTTCTAGAAAACCGTGGAAGAAATTGGAAATGTGACCACATATTTAAGAAGAGCCATCCATTTGACTCATTCTGTAAAGAAGGGAGACACAAGGAATAAGATATAAGCACATTTAAGCTCAAAAAACTGTGTTTTGCCTTTCTAAGTAAAATTTCCATGATCAAGGTTTTTTAATTATTGTGTCTGAACAATTATAGGCAAGTTTGAAAACATTTGACACCTGTTTTAGTGCTTTGGTATGCTACATTTTGAGTCTATACAGTTAGCACGATGTCAGCCCTAAATTGCTGCATCATGCTTATTATCCAAATTTCTGGGATTGGGGTGATTTGTGCCAAAGGGCCTGGGTGAGTTATAAGTAAGTAAGTAAGTAAAATGTATTTATAAAAGCACATTTATGACAGTTTGCACTGTCCAAAGTGCTGTACATTGTGCATTCAGTAGGTAAACAATGAAGGTAAAATAACAATAACCAAAATAAAAGACGTAAAGCCCATACATCCACATAAACACAGATAGTAGTGCAGAGGTAAAATAGTTAATGAGGAGGAAACACCAGGGTGTTCATAAGGGTTTTGATCCTTGATTTAAAGGCAGAAATGTAGGGGAATCACATTTGTCAGGTGGCAGTTGGTTCCACAAGCACGGAGCAAGTAGTGCAAAGTACATTTCTAAGAGTTGTGCCAGTGGCATGGCTGTATACGCTGGTCACCAAAAGAAAGTGATTGTCTACAGTAGCTCAGAAGCAAGTGACATCTCAATTCCACTTAACGACACCACTTATGTGGCCTTGTTTAAGAAAATTGTCCTTCAATCTTTGTCAACTATTTACTTTATTTACTTTAAATACACCTTAAATAAGTGATTGTCTAATGGATTTGTCTTGCATTACAGTTTATGATATATATATCAATGGCACAATTCACCCCATGGTATTCTCTCCAACCGCACAACTTACACCACACCGGGGGCAAGTTGTGCATCAAGACAACTTTTTTCCGAAAGCTATATTTCTTCAACAGTTTATTCCAGATCCAAAGTTTTTATTGCCAGGGATGCACAACACCCTGAAATATATGTACATATTTGAGTTGGAGACTTTACTGTCAAGGCCTTACTTTAAAGTCACTTTGAGTGAAAAGTTGCACAACTTAGGCCACTCTCCCCTATAAATAATGCTTGTGCATGCTCCCCGCGAAAATAAAAAAAAAAGATTGTGGAAACCATTTGGTTCATAGACGGATTCTGAGATAATGGGCCCAGACTCTTAAAGCCCCTCCCCCCCATTCCTCCCTATCCCTATTCAACAGATAAAGGGTGGATAGCTACTTTTTATGAACAGTATAGAATTTACACATTTTTAACCGTTTTTCTAAGCGGTTTTTCTTGGTAAATAGGCTACCTACACACTTTGTATTGTAAACGTCAAGAAGGTTGGCTGACTAACTTGTTTTGCTCATTTTACTATTCATCTGACAACGTTTTTTTTGTCCTTAATTCTCTTCACCAGCATACACCAAATGGCTTCTTTTAAATGTTCAAATCACAAAAAAAACTTCTGGGGGGGATGCCCCCAGACCCAGGCCCGGATTAAGAAGAAAGATTACACTAGGCATACCGCATTTTTTCGGGCCCCCTCCAAACGGATACTTCACGATTTGGTGAAAAAACTACATACATTTGAACTGCCACAAGAGTATTATGCTCATTCATTTGTTTAAGAGTTGCGCGTTTGTAAACGGGAGTAAAGAGAAACGTAACCGAGTGTGCGAGTTCACGTCTGTTCGTGAGCTCACTGCAGGAGCATTTCTGTAAAGTGCGAGCAGAGTCCAGTGTGGGAGCAATTTTAACAACTGGATGAAAAACAGTGCCGTGCAATGCTTTATTCAGCATAAAGTTAAAACACTTGTGCAAGCCTGATCTAACACAAAAGCCTTTCGTGAGCGAAGCAGCGATTCACCTGGTGAAACCTGGCGTGGAACTCTGTGGTGGGTAACGACGAAATTCACAGTGAGACATCGCTGGTCTGAGACGCCGCACAGAAAAACTCTGGTTTGACGACTAAAATAATAACCGGGGAGCAGAGCCGGCCCAAGCCTTCATGGGGCCCTAAGCCGAATTTGATTGGGGCCCCCTCTCCAATGTTATCGTGGCCAAATGATTGACTATTGTTAAATGTCATTCACACACCCAGTTCATCCCTAGTGCCTCCAATGTCCAGCTTAGTGAAAATAGTAGCCAGCCGAGATCCTGACTCTCCTAGGGAGGTCCGGGGGTATGCCCCCCCACGAGATTTTTTTTACCTTTTTAAAGTGAAATGCATGAATTTGGTGCACTTTGAGAGGGAAATTAAGAGGCTATATCTGAGGAATCTTGTGTGAACAAATAATTTGGAGATACTGGCTCGAATGAAGTAGAAATAAAAGCTATCGAAGAAAGACATGGATTTTCCATAAAAATATTAATATAGAAAAAATATAATATATAAATAAAATAAAAAATATAATTCAGTGTCCTCTGGGATGGTGCTTTTTTTTCTTTTACGGGACATATTTCTCTTTAATATTATAAATGCATTTAAATGCAGTGAGAGGAACGAAGCAGAAGAACTCTGTTGTCCAGCTATCTTTTTTTTCCACAGACCAGGCTGAAATAGGCTGAATTATAGACTACAGTAGACACAGTGCATGGGCAACTGAGGGCAGCCCAATTTCCAATTTTTTTAAATAAACTCAATACCGAGTGATAAGTTAACCTCGGATGAACTGATTAAATTAATAGGCTATTAACTATCCAGACCAAAAAATTGTATTCCTTTATTTGTATGATAACTTACATTTGCATAATATGATGTTAATATCAAACACATACCGTACTTAAAAAAAAATAAATAATAAAAAAAAATGTTTCCTTCTCACTGGGCCCTAGGCACGTGCCTAGAATGCCTATGCCTAGATCCGGCCCTGCCCAGACCCCCCTACCGGGGTTTGTTTTCGGACATCTCACCTTTTTCATGGCTCATGAGTTTGCATGCCTGATTTAAGAAGAGCCATCCATTTGACTCATCCTGTAAAGAAGGGAGAAACATGGAATAAGATATAAGCACATTTAAGCTCAAAAACTGTTTTTTTGCCTTTCAAAGTAAAATTTCCATGATCAAGGTTTTTTTATGTTTGTTTCTGAACAATTATAAGCCCCTTTTACACAGCCAGTGAAAGAACGGGTCACTTGCTAGAAATAAAGACCGACAAGCTGAAGCAGGAGAATAGTCTGCTCGCACCGCTAGACTGTCTGCTTCAGCTGACTGAAGGCTCCGGCTCAGCTGTTAGCCACAGAGCTACTGTTTTGCTAACACAACTCAAGACTCGCACACTCTACAAATAATAATTCTAATCGGCCAATAGCTCCATCTAGCTAACAAAGCATTATCCCCCAACATAAATAACACAATTCAAGGAGAAAATTACTGCGGAACATTTACATTGCGGGCTGCAGCCTGAAGTTACTGTCTAACTGTCAATATGCCGCCAAACGTACTCACGTTGTCTTGACTGGATTCCTGTCGGACATTAACCATGACTCCTGTGTTCCCTGCTCTCCTGATACATGCAAAGTCATGTTGAAAAAGTATTCCATTGTTTTCTGAAGGAGTAGTAGCCCTGTTTGTAGACGTCTATCCATCAAAACTATGACGTAGATCCTTAGCAACGGTCATTATACCCTTGACAGCGGTCTGTCTTGCTGGAAATAACAGACCTGTAGAATGCTGTGCATAGGATTCTCAAAGTGCCATGTAATAAGCTAGGCTAAGCTAGGCTAAGCTAGGCGGCGACCGGATCGCCGCCGCTATTATTATCCTAAGTCTGAGCGTATATCCACACTTTATTTCTGCCTACAGTAATGTGACTTCACACACTGTGTGTATGTGTATGTTTATGTCTGATTGGCAGATCTCTGCCCTCACAAAGAGACTCGCTCACAACCAACCTGTCACACAAACACACACACACACACAGACACAGAGGTGAAGCGGATTGATTTTGTCAGTTTGGTTAACAGTCCCAGTGATGTTGGACTCAGCGCGTAGCAAGATCAACTGGCATATCGTGGGGACAGTAAAATACGGCCCTCTTATTGCAAGCTCCAGCACTTCTGCTCTCAATTCACCGGCCAGTGTTGTTGTTGTAAAGCAGCTGTTCAATCTCTGTGTAAAAGGGGCTATAGACACGTTTGAAAACATTTGACACATGTTTTAGTGCTTTACTATGCTACACTCTGTGTCTATATAGTTAGCACGATGTCAGCCCTAAACTGCTGCATCATGCTAATTATCCAAAATTCTGGGGTTGGTGTGATTTGTGTGAGAGGGCCTGGGGTGAGTTATAAGTAAGTAAGTAAGTAAAATGTATTTATAAAAGCACATTTATAACAGTTTGCACTGTCCAAAGTGCATTCAATAGGTAAACAATTAAGGTAAAATAACAATAACAAAAATAAAAGACATATCCTAAAGCCCAGACATCAGGGTGTACAGATGGGTTTTGAGCCTTGATTTAAAGGCAGAAATGGAGGGGGAATCACATATGTCAGGTGGCAGTTGGTTCTACAAGGGCGAAGCAGCTAGTGCAAAGTACATTTCTGAGAGTTGTGCCAGTGGCATGGCTGTATACGCGGCCCCGTGCCAAAGCTCATTAGCATACTAAAGTCTAGAACGTTTGGCTAGTGTGACCATGCCAACTTGTATTCCAGCACGGAACAGCCCCTTGGCCACGGCACACCTGGGAGAGGTGTGCCGTGGCCAAAGTACAGATGCTAATGAGATGACACGCGCACTAGCAAGCGCACAGGCGGCGTTCCTGACGTGAATTTATTAAGGATGCATAGTCCGTTAACGTCCGCTGCCTTACTAGTCGGCACCAGACTTGCCCACCACTTGGACTTGTAGCTATAATGTGTGAGAATTAACGTGTGTGTAGGCCTAGGTGTGGGCTAATAAAAGAGGGAGAGAGCTAATTAGGTGAGCGCAGAAAGCAAAGCAAAAAGGTTTTCGTGTTTACTCACGTTCGTCAGATGATTTTTTTCTTTTTCCTCCCGTCAGCTTTCATAACTGCCTTTACACATGGCGGTGGAGACGAACCCAAAATAACGCACCGCGGTCCGGTGATAAGGAAACAGTAGCCTACACCAACAAGAAACTTTATAAAGACACTTAAAAAAACGATCTCTGCCCATACAAAAAGTTCTGACTTGGATTTGATGGAGCGATCGATGTGTATAAAACCATCCGGTACGTATGGTCTGATGACGGGCCGTTATATTAATAATAAACAGCGTGCTGCACAAATATGAGACTGTCCACCGCGACCTATTACGTCAAGGCTACATTAAAAAAAAACAATAGCTTAGCTTAAAGATTCTCGTTGCTCTAATGTGGAAGTGGAATATTTGATGCAAATTTGGCCGGATGAAAATATTCACAAACAGTCGTATAGCCTACAAGACTGCGCTCCAAATCCTAAACGCGCACGGTGACGTAGGCAAGGTGCAAGTGTGCCCAGGCCACAAGCAGTGTGAGCACGGGCCAGCGGGGGGAGTAGGGAGGGGGGGGGGGAATCGTGCTGAATCGTGCTGAGCACGGAACAGGCAAATGGCACTAGTGTGAGTGGGCCCTTAACGACACCACTGATGAGAGTTCAGATGGCCAGAAAGATGATGATGGTGACTTTGTCATTGTGAGCTTTGCAGGTAAAACCATTAGATCTGCTAGGCTTTGTTTAAGAAAATTGACCTTCAATCTTTGAAAATATTCACTTTATTTACTTTAAATAAACCTTAAATAAGTGATTGTCTTATGGATTTGTCTTGTGTTACAGTTTATGAGATATATATCAATGGCACAATTTACCCCATGGTATTCCCCATGGTATTCTCTCTTGTGGCACAACTGGGCAAGTTGTGCCACAAGACAACTTTTTTTCCGAAAGCTATATTTCTTGAACAGTTTATTTCAGATTCAAAGTTATTGTTGCTGGGGATGCACAACACTCTGAAATATATGTACACATTTGATTTGGAGACTTTACCGTAAAGGCCTCACTTTAAATAACTTTGAGTAAAAAGTGGCACATCTCAACCCACTCTCCCCTATATGAAATTTTTTTTTTTTTTCTAACACACTATGCAAACTCTCATCTCTCCCACATAGAGTTAAGTGACACTTTAGGAGAGCAGCTCCTTATGTCTATTACTTGTATAGGCCACCACTAATACGTTACAGCTTGTGCAAAGGAGAGATGTTTTATCACCTCCCATGTGGCGCTGATGTGAGATCCCACAGTGGATATAGAGCCTCGGGCTGTTTATGGTCCTGTTAAATCCACATGAACAAGTCAGGAGACCGCTGTGGAAACTTGATTTGATTTGAGCGTATCCAGGAAGATCCTGCTGTTGCACACTGACATTGACAGTATCTTGCCTGTTGTATCAAAGATCGCTGAAAAAGTGGTAGCTGAACAACTAACTGCCTTTTTAAACTCAGGACAAGACTCGCTTCATCCCATGCAATTCGGATTCAGGAAAAATCATTCAACTGAGATGGCAACCTGCTATCTCATTGAAAAAATCAAAACAAATATTGACAGTGGGAGCGCTGTAGGTGCGGTATTTTTGGATCTGAGCAAAGCATTTTATACTGTTAATCATAGCGTTCTGCTCTCAAAAGTGTCTAATTTTAATTTGTCTGTGGAAACAATGAAATGGATGGAGTCCTATCTCACTGGAAGAAAACAAGGCACCAGAGTTGGGGATAGGACTTCATCTTTCATTGGCTGCTCTGTTGGTGTCCCGCAGGGCTCAATTTTAGGACCTTTGTTGTTTAGCTTATATGTAAATGATCTGCCACTTGTATGTCCAGAAGTGGACGTACAAATGTATGCAGATGACACGGTCATCCTCGCACATGGAAAGAACAGATGTGAGGTGGCCGCCAAATTAACAGAAGCAATGAACAAAATTTCTGATTGGCTCTCAAAGTCCTGCCTGACACTCAACATCAGTAAAACAGCATGCATGTACTTTTATAATAGGAAAAATGGAAATCAGCCTGATATCATTGTTAATGGAGAAAGGATCCAGACTGTTTCACATTTTAAATATTTAGGAATAACTGTGGACTCACAGCTCTTATTTAAGAAACATGTGAAGCAGGTGTGTAATAGAGTCAAATTCAATTTAAGGAATTTTAGGTACATCAGGAACCAGCTCCCTCTAGATGCAGCAAAACTTTACATGCACTCCATGATCTTTTCACACATCTCATACTGTATTACAAGCTGGTCACAAACTGGAAAAACAACACTTGCTCCACTGCAAACACTTTACAAACAAACACTCAAGGTACTGGACAAAAAGCCATTACGATATCACCACTGTAACATAATTCAAAGACATAATCTCATGACTTTTGATTTAGTTTATAAAATAATGAATGATTTGGCTGCTCCTCCATTAAATGAGTTTGTGTCACTGCGCTCAGACAATGGAAGGAGAACTAGAACGTCTAATAGAGGGAACTGTGTAGTACAGCACAGATCCACTGAGTTTGGCATGTCTGTATTTTCAGTTAGAGCCACCAAGTCTTGGAACTTAGTACCAAGCGAGATAAGAGAGTGGAACACCTTTGCTGGTTTTAAATGTAAGATGAAGTCATGGCTGAAATCAACCCAAGCATGTACCCATCATGCATAGATTGTTTTCTTAATGTTGTGATGTCCTGTTTTCTTGGTGTCTTACTGTTGTGATGTTGTTGTTGTTGTGGTGTCCTAAATGTTGTGATTTTATTGTTCGTATTGTGTTGTTGTGTTTTACTGTTGTGAAATTGTGTGTTATTGTTTTTATACTTCAGTGTGAGGTTTCCCATCTTGACAGAGATGTAATACTCTGTTTCCTGCCCAGGGACTGCAGATGAAAATTAGCTTATAGCTAAATATGGTACTGCTTATGTGCTGTACATTGTCCCTGTTCAATAAACAAATAAATAAATAAATTGTGTTCCAAATCACATACTCTTTCTCTTTACTACACTACATACTAAAGTACAGAAGAGTTTTTGGGCCACAGGAGAGGAATACAATTAGATAAGGAACATTTGTTTTCATTATGTCGAGAAATGTCAAGAATAAAGAGGAATACTCCAAAATGCTATTGGAGTTAGTGGGGCATTTATGTATTTTCAGCATACTACAATTGACGTGCATGTATTGGGACATCCTAAATCTTTTTCTGGCATACTAAATAGTATGGAAGTATGGGGATTGGAACGCAGGGTGAGAGACTCTCCACATAGGACATTAAATAGAACTAAAATACTTAGGTAATTTTGTTTTGGATCCCACTTGCTCTGCAGTTGTTAACAAAGAAACAGTCTAAACTCCAAAGTAACAAGACTATAAATACAAACATGGCAGTAAGTACAAACATGGCATGAAACCAGTAGCACACGTCAATGACCAATAATGAAAAAGATAAAAAAATAAATAACACAAGATAAAACATACTGTAGGACTAGCGGCACAAGCATTTAATATTATTATTATTATTATTATTTGTATAATTGTACGGTAAATATGTCAAAGGAATCTAAAACTAAACATATATATCGGAAAAACACACAGCCTAATATAAGGTGCATTCTGATAGTGACATGTTAATTACTGTGAACTGCAGCAAAGTAACCTTAAAAAAGTGCAACAGTATGGTTCTTGTTTGTTTGATGTAAATCTTCAACGGCAAAAGAGTAAGAGGTGACAGTAATATAGTGAACATGTTTAGATTAAAATAAAAGGACAGCAACAGGTTCACTATATTACTGTCGCTAGTTAACATGGCGACTTAGGGTGTATTCACACATGCCGTGTTTAGTTCGGTTGAAACGAACTCAGATGCACTTCCGCCTTTGGTGCGCATCTTTCAGACATGTGTGAATACAGCAATCGCACTCGGGGGCGGACAAAAACAAACGCTCCGAGACCCAGCTGAAGAGGTGGTCTCGATGCGCTTCCATACGCACTCTGCTGCAGTTCGTTTGTGGTGTGAATTTGTACGGACTCGATCCGACCCAATTGCAGGAAGCACTGTGTCTTTTATCTTTTAATAAATCGCCGTTAGCTTCACATTATGGGAAAGTGTTGTTGTCGCCATTGTTAGGAAGATTAGTTGTGGTTTGACCGGGAGCCCCGAGCCAATTCATTACATTTGATAGACAGGACGATCAGATGAAATAGAGGGGAGCGCCTCCCGCACAGTGACAACAGGTTCACGCTGCGCTTTGCATGAAGTGTGTGTTTTTATTTTGCTTCCCATGTTACGGGACCGTCACGGCTCCTACTCGTGCATTTCAAATGCCACTACAACCAATACTATCCCCTTGTTAGTTTGGAGCTGAACTGCGCCGAACTCACACCCAGCTGAGACACGGTTAAATCAGCTGTCTATCAGCTTGAGCCTATTCCTCGCGAGCCGCGCGTCCAGCAGCAAAAATACAGTAAATATTATGTTTCACATCATAGGCTACAAGCCACACATTGACACAGGCCTACATATTATAACCATATGAAACAACAATAATTTTATGTTTCTTTATTTTATTTATAGGATAGATGTAGGCCTATTTATTTATTTATTTATTTATTTATTTATTTATTTATTTATTTATTATTTTTTAACCCCATATCGTATCAGTTATATATTTCGCAGTTTTCACTTCATCTTTCCTGCTTCTCTCCACCCCAGAATGTCTGGCCAATGAATGAATGACCTCAGATCACGTGTGGTTTTACTTCTTAATGCTGGTTCACTTGCAAAAGGGGCAATATGAAAGTGGACCACACCAAACAAAAAAAATCTAAACTCTATTTGGTCTGGACCAAAGCAAGTGAACTAGCGGATTTTCCCTGTGTGAATACACCCTTAATGATTTGTAACACCTATACTAGGGCGTTCTCTGACAATGATCTTGGTGATAAAACCGGTGATGATGAAGAATGTGATAGCGACAGATTCCAAAACCCACAGGATGGTCCAGTTACTCAGGATATAGATAGAGGAAACACCATATATGGTCATATAGGTCTCCACCAATACTTCATTTCCTCTTACCTCTGACCTCTGATCTCCCCCCCAGTGTGGTCATCACCAGTGTTTACTGACCGGTGCTTTTAGCCCCCCGGATAGTCTGGGCCAACAGGGATATTTTTGCAGTTCCTATGAGGCCAAAGGTCAAGTTAAGCCCCTTTAATGGATAGCTCTCCTTTTGAGCTGCCGATCACAAATATGAACATCAGAGCCAATCACCATGTTATGTTTCCCCCCACTGAAACTCAAATTCATATCAACTTAAAGTGCGTTTGGGAGTTCCAACAATGGGACCAAGCCGCTCTGGGCCATGATGTCATAGCTGAAGTGCTATCGCTATGGAGAGGAGAGATTCTCATGGGAATGTGAGGGATGTACTGGTGAGTTATTGTTGTAATGAAGACATACCAGATAAAGCACTTTAAGGTGCATATTTGGTTTGCTGGCTCATGAGGAGCAAGTGTTTAAATAATACTTGCTTGTCTTTATTGTCTTTTCATCCCACGTATTACCCATATGTTACTTTAATATTGCGCTATAGACCGAGCTGCACAAGGTCAGTTCGTGCCTGCGTTTGCTATACTTAAGATCCTCATACAGAGAACAATACACATCTTATTGAAGCAATGCTAAGTCTTTGTGGAAACGCCAAGGGAGTTTTAGATAAGAAGATAAGCCAACATGCATTCAGCGGCAGCCTTAAGCACGGGATTAGTTTTCAATATAGCCAGCTCATATCAGCCAAATACCTGACACACTGCAGCGTGTGAGAGTGTATGTCTGTTTCCTAACACAACACATCAATTAACTCACTTTTAAAAGGTATAGCTTTCTATTATCCTCTGAGGACCTTGAGAATACATTCATCTCTTAGTTGATCAAGAAGCCTGCCAGAATATGATTTAATAAAATTCTCTCTGCCCCCCCTCCCGCCCCCAAGCTACAAGCTGCAATGTGGACTTCAAGCTGGACATGATTTAAAGAAAGCAGAGAGGCGTGCCAGAACTTACTATTCTGATTTCTGAAAACATTTCATATAGGAGTTAACTGCATCCAAAACAGTTGCTTTAGAAGTTAATGAAATAAGGAACTCAATGAGAGATCTAACTGTAGATATAGATGACAGGATTTCAGTAGATGTCAGATTCCTGTCTGGCACGCTGTGAGCTGATGAGTGGATAATGAATGGAAAGCAGCTCTATCTGATTCACACAATGACGCGGACGGCTCGATGAAGCACGTCTTTATCCAGTGGTGAACCATCCATCATCCCACAAACTCAAACACTGTCCAATTGACTGCACGCCACCCAACATGCCATGTGTGCCTTGAACACGTTATTTATTTATGTGTGTATTACATATGGAAACGATTGAGCCACAAGAAAACGTTTCACTTTATAAAGCAACAATTCAACTCATCATGATGTATAGCCTCTGATGGATGTAGATAGTGTGAGGGTCTTTTCAAAGTATCCTGGAAAAAAGAAAGATTGAAATGAACAGAATTCTGCAGTAATTTGTAGTTGATTTAGATTGAGTGAGAGATGAGATTAAAGTCTCAGAGATGGCTGCTAACTGAGCATAAAGCTGTCATTACGTAATACATCTGATAATTCACCAGATTTAATTGACTGAAACTAGGGCTGTCAAATTAACGCGTTAATTTCGATTAATTAATCACAGAAAAATTAACGCCATTAAAAAAATTAACGCAGATTAATCGCACTTCTATAATGCCCTTTGACCCGGTGCAAAAGTGGTGCGGAGCTGCACCTGTAGCTCGCCGGGCCGGGCGCGTGGGTTAAAGGGAGAAAGGTAAAGAGAGAAGCAGGGGAAAGGGGCCGACTCGAGGGCTCTATGGACGGTTTATGGGATGCATGAAGGTAGGAAGACATTTTACTTAATTCTCCGCAGTGTCCGTGCATTATTGATTTAGTGGGTGCAACAATGTAGGCTAAGTTCAAAACAGTAGGCCTATCTCTCAATCTTCCTCCAATTTTGTTTGCTAGCTGTCTAGCACCCGCCCCGTGTGTGTGTGTGTGTGTGTGTGTGTGTGTGTGTGTGTGTGTGTGTGTGTGTGTGTGTGTGTGTGTGTGTGTGTGTGTGTGTCAATATTTTTGCCTATGAGTAGGCTACGAAATGGTGGCAGTGCAGCGCTGTCTGTTGTGGGAGATGGAAAGTCGTAACTTTGTCTGCTTGTTTTTTTGAGAAAATTTGGCGCTAGTTCATGTATAAAGCTGGCTGAGGGGAGGAGACAGAAGTTACGAGAGATGGAGAGCGAGCGTGCGCGCGAGAGAGAGAGAGACACAGAGAAACAAACTGTAGTAGGCTATACAGCTGTTTACAAACAGGTATAAAAGTGTCATATAAGTATGCGATTAATTTAGATTAATTAATCACAGAGCCTGTAATTAATTAGATTAATTTTTTAATCGCTTGACAGCCCTAGCTGAAACATGTAGAATTGAATTCGAACACATTGTCATTCAAATTTACCATTGACCTTGACCACACCATAAAATATAATCAGGGGATTACCCCCCCCCCGCCCTCAACAAAATTAAATCTAATTGTCCATCACTTTACTTTCATAGTTTCCCACATTGTTGTAATTTCAAATGCAAATCTATGAAACATTTTCTACTTCACAAAAAAGTCTATGAATCAAAGAAACTCAAAGAATCATATTTTCATCCCGTACTCTGTTATATTTTTAAGGCCTCAATTTATGATAACTCATAACATAGAGTTAAGCCATCATCACCTTCAGCACAGAAATGTACTTCCTGCAGTGCAGTGCACTCCACATGTTCCTTGCTCTATGATGCAGAGAAAACACTGATAAGTGAACTGCAGGATAGATCCACATTAACCATATACTAACACAAGATTACAATCTGGGAGATTTACATTAGCTGTGAGCACTGATTGTAAACCAAATCATTCAGAGCATTAAAACCCACTGCGAAGTTCAGATTTGTCTATTTACTCTGGGTGGATGGAGAGCTCCACCTCGTCTGTTTGGTCTGATTTATGATTGAAGATGTGATCTTGTCTAGCACAGGGCGCTGTGCTGTGGCAAAGGCCGCTCCCCTCTGTAACGCTTGTGGTCCAGTGTTTATGGATTTTGGCGCTCGACTCTCTCTCTCTCTCTCTCTCTCTCTCTCTCTCTCACTCAACTGCAAATCTGATTCTGTTTGGTTTGTCCAATGTCTGGATGTTTTTTCTGCTGCGGTGCAGGTGAAGAGACTGTGCAAGCCGAATCAAATGTTATAACTTCTGACACTGTGCTGCTTGCTGTGGTGGCTACTTGCCAAAACCTTAACTGAAAATGAGCGAATTAGGCCTGCGGTCGCATACTGTGAGAATAAGAACCTTATTCACATAATGATTTTAAGTGCCAGAAAACAAAAGGATAACAGACACTGCTGTGAGGAACATTTAGAGACACACATGAAAACCAAAAAGCAGCTGGACTCTGAACAGACTGCTCTCAACACTTGTTCCACCATATATTATTTTGAAATAATTTGATTTACGGTTTAAAAAAAAAGAACATTCCAGACGAACATAAATGAACAGTATTGTTCACAGATGGCTCATGATTGAAAGGAATTGAAGAGTGTTTTTTTTAAAGAATCAAATCATCAGCAGAGCTTGATATTATAGTCTATAAGGTGTGTGTGTGTGTGTGTGTGTGTGTGTGTGTGTGTGTGTGTGTGTGTGTAGGTGTGTGTGTGTGTGTGTGTGTGTGTGTGTGTGTGTGTGTGTGTCAGTTAACAAGGGTAGTTGTACAGAACGTGATATCACTTCTGATATCACTGGAAGCTACAGATACTGACTGATGGCAAGGATGTGGAGGGCCATCATTTTCCCTCTGTCTTCTGTCATGAGTCATCACTGCCCTGCTCTGTACTGCTAACACTGTTTCTGTGTTTTTGGGGGTAAAAGGGGAGGGCTAAATTGTCCGTTCAGTGAATGAAGTTCTGTATAATGACTCTGCCTTTTGTGTGAATGCAGAGGGTGAAGGACTAGGGCAGAGATGTTACCCAATGAGAGCGGGCCACAGAGGAAAAGTTCTACCGAAAAAAAATCAAATACTTAACAACAAAGTAATTCTTGGTATATTTTGAATGCTGTCAATTATTGATCTAAAAGTTTAAATGCGAATAACATAAGATGGTGGTTTTCCTCTCCGACGAAAAAATGGGCTGACAACCCAAATTATCTGACTCAGACAAAAAAAATGTCCTGGTATCTTGTCTAACGTAGCTGGTTCTTCTCTGGAGATGCTCTTTAGTCACAAACAAAGATTTCTGCCAAACGTTTTGTTTGGGAGTGCAGATAGGCCAAGCTGTTCAGATGAACAGTATGCACATGTTGATCATACTTCTGCAATAATGAACCACAAAATATTATAAACAGGCCATTTCAATAAACCAGAGCTGTTGATAGCCAGCTGTGGAGCATTTGGGCAGCAGTCAACAGGACAGACTGCAGAGAGGGGAACCTGATACAGACAGTCATTTATCAAAAGGGCAGAAAGCTCATGATATAACCGCATATTCCGAGGTCTGGGTTATGTTGCACTTACAGGAGCTTCGGTATTTGAAAGGATCAACAAAAGAAAACCAACCCTGCATTCCGAATCGCATACTCTTTCTTTTTTCTTTTCTACATACTACATCCAACGTTAAAAAGAATCTAGCTAGGATGCAGTAGGCATACTATTGGGACATACTTTTACTTATTTATTTCATCATAACATTGCGCCTTGATCTTACCTCTTGCTTTTATATCCGTGCTTCCCTGTTGTTTTCATATGGAGGCTTCGTTGATGTGACTTCACTTCAGGTTTGCACTGGATTATGGGTCAGAATCGCCCAAATAGGCTGCTGTTTTCAACACTAAAAATCTCGGCCGGATGTAATAGACATCCGAGTCTTTCTAACCATCATAAATTTGGCCACAAGAATCGGGACATACTAAATCTTTTTTCTACCATACTAAATAGTAGAAAGTATGCAATTCGGAACGCAGGGCAAGTAACCTCTAAATTGAGTCTTTACTCACTAGGAGTAGGAACACAGTGTGCTACATGTTCACTGCATCCTGAACAAGGATGAGATGGAAACCAACTGGGCCTCAGGAGCGCCCATATGAACCAAGAGGGGTCCGCTGGGTCCTCATTCACAATGTAAAAAAATGTTATTCGACTCAATCAAATTAATACTTGTGGACCACTGTGACTTGCCGGGTGATTTATTTCATTTCTGCTGTCACATAAGGCTTTTGGGTGTGTTTGCTTTTGAACTGGCTAGGGTCTATGTTGGGAATATGTGTACAGTCCTACACGTGTTGATTTAAGTGACGCTTTGTGTGTTTGCGTGTTAGCGTGATTGGATTTTTGTGTGTGTGTGAGTGTGTGTGAGTGTGTGTGTCTTCGGCTACGTGCCCGTGTGTGTGGCCTGTTTTCAGTGGAATGAGATATGCAGGACAAACACTGTGGCTAGTTTATAGTATAGTTAACACAGCAGGAAATTAACCGTGGCAATAAGAGAAGCCCAGTGGCTTATATCAACGTCTCTACCAATTTTTCTCACTTTAATGTCAGCGTTATTTTTATAATGTGTAATCCTGTGACGCCAATTAAAAATGACAAAAAGTATTGCACTGCAAAAAGTATTGCATGAGTTAAAATGAGGAAAACAAGAAAAAGACATGAGAGAAAGAATGAGAGATAGAGAGCAGAGCAAAAGGACTCTAAAGCTCCACCCTGACTCCTTTACTGGCATCCCCAGAGGCCACCTTAAATTTCCCATGGGATCCTCCTTCCATCAATGCACCCATTGTCTGTTTGCTTAGGTTTGGTCTTGGCCACGTTAATGATCTACAGACTGATATTTGGGTGAATGTAAAGTGATCTACCCTCACACCCTCATACTCCTGTCCCGTAAGTAAGCTGCATGTACAACCAATCTGCATGTTAGTGCTTGGACATTGACTGTCTACACACATCTTTCACCTCAGATTAACGTCAGCCCATTGCCAAATACATTATGGTGGTTGTATAAGGGCAAGGCCTGTTTCCACTGAACCCGTTTTTCACCGACAATGTTTGGCTTAGTGTGGGATTTTGGACAGAAAACAACTGAATAGTTGTATGGACCTGTGAATCCAAAAGACAGTTTACAGTGACACATAAATTAGTTAAATTACTAAGATTGAAACCAAGTAAGCAGATGAGGAGAAAACTTAGAAGTAGTTCGTTAAAGGTAATGTATAAACGGTTGCTAAAATTAAAAGGTACAGTTAATCATTAGCTCAAAGGCAGTATATTCCTTAAAAAAACAAGACACACAAATAATCCATCTCAATGATCACTTCAGCCCTACAGACCTGCACCTGAACCTGCTGCTTGTTTAGCTGTCTACAGTAACTCATTAACCATCACCAGTCGGGGGTTGAGTTGCATTTCAATGAGCCTGAAGTGAGCCCCACCTTGCTGTTTCATTTGTGTAATTCTAGCTTTGTTTCCAGCTTTTATCAAGGCTATTCTGCTTCAGTCAATTTGTTTTTCTTTAAGGACCCACATATCACACATTACACATCCACAATAATCACTGCCACTCAATGTATTAGCAGCACCAAAAAGGTTTATGTTGGCTTTTAAGTGCCAACTGTGAAAGGGGGCTCAGCTGGTTCTCATTTTTCTGTCATCGTGGTTTTTGTATTTAGGCACATAAGAGCACGGTGAAATCAATACCTCCTGACCAAATACCATGATAGTTAATGGTTGTGTTGCTTTTTCTCCAATGACGGATACAAGATGTCAAAGGCCTGATGGGGATTGGGATATTGCACTTCTGTTCCCCATACTACCACAACACGTTGGAGATTATTTCTATTGTTGTGATTCACTGATGTAATTGTTTCTATGGAGACAACGTGTTTCTGCTTCGACCCACCTAGTGGATGCACTGTACTGTATATTCTCTAACAAAAACTTGCTATGGCCATCCTTGATTACCATTATGAGGAAATAATTAATGAGCCACTTTGCCTTCGCCTCAATTGAATCCAATTTTCGTATTTGGGCGTTGAGCTAAAAAAAAGGCCCTTTGGAGTATCAGATTGGGCTCTAATTGAGTAGGAATAATAAACTCTCCCCGGGGTTAACCACTCTGGCCGAGGGTGTGTGTGTGTGTGTGTGTGTGTGTGTGTGTGGTAAAGCTAACACAGCTCTCCACATTGACAAGCTGATCGCGGCATTTAGCACGACTGCTGAAAAAATGTTTGGGGGTAACACTTTGCACTTCTGAGGTGTAACCGTGACCGGACTCTCAGAGAAAGCCTGTGAGGAGAGTTTCTTGTTTTCCCAGAGCGAGTGGTTCTTTGAGCAGTGCGTTTGTCTCTGAAAGATGTGGTGGGAGTGAGGCCCTTTAAAGGCGGAGGGTCACTTCTGTTTTATGTTGAGCCCCAGACCTGTCTGTGTGTGTGTGTGTAGGCCTCATTGTATCTAGGATGAGGTGAGGGTCCATGTGATCGCTCACTTGTCCTGGAATGAATCATGTTTGGCCATCCCTTCCTTCCACCTCTTTGTACACTGCTGAGACCTTTTTTTTTAAGATATTTTTTGGGCATTTTTATGCTTTATTGATAGTGCAGAGAGACAGAGGTGAAATGGGAGCGACATGCAGAGAACGACCGCGGGTGGGAATCGAACCCGGGTCTGCTGCTGGGCCTGGCCCGGGAGGGGGATGCCTTACCAACTGAGCTAAAGGCGCCCCCTGAGACACATTTTTGAGAGATGCCTTCTCCACATCTCGTTTGACAATATCGTGACACATTACATGTTCCTGCCTTGATATTTATTTTCCTCAGTATGACGCTTGGCCGGTGCAGCTATGAACTCATGGAGGAATTTAGCCTTTACAACCCCAATGTGTGACCTAAAGCGCTTTGCAAAACAAACCCAGTACGTGGAGTAAGTCATCATGGCTGGGTCTGCAGCAGCTCTACACTTGTTGTTTCAATGAGGTGTGAAATGAGAGTAGTTATATGGCCAAAACCAAACCACTGCAAAATGTATGATTACAATCAAGCACTTATAAATTCTGTTTAATGTGCTACAACAACATTTTGTGATAACCCAGGCCAAATACTCTGACATACTGTATACTGAGTATTTCTCCCTCTTTAACAATTTCAGTTGTAAAGCATTTATGTATAGCCACATCAAATCTTGTTGTTTAACATCTTGGCAAAGTAAACTGGCTTCAGTCTTTGACCTCCAACAGCTTCCTTGCTCTCTGTGTGTTGGCGCATACACTGTTAACAATTGACAATTACACGCAGAATCATAATGTGGATCAAGGCCAAATGGCAGCAAACTCAGCTTATGAAAGGAAACAGTGGGAACTACTCATACTTGCCCTGCGTTCCGAATCGCATAGTCTTTCTTTTTTCTATTCTACATACTACATCTGACGATAAAAATAATCTAGTGAGGATGCAGTATGCTACAATTGGAACATACTTTTACTTGTTTATTTCATCATAACATTGCGCCTTGATCTTGCCTCTTGCCCGTCACATCCCCGTTTGTTTTCATATGGAGGCTTCATCGATGTGACTTCACTTACAGTTTTTCACAATTGTTTAAACACATTTTTTGGAACATCAGACACAATGTGCACAAACTGAAACTAATTTACCAACTGCTTAACCAATTCTGCTGAACTCCAAACACATTTCCTGCCTTAGACTCATATTCTCATTCCAAAACACACATTTTTCACAACACTACACACAATTCTCTATATCTTGCACACTCTTCCTGAATTCTCTCTCATGGTATTCACACAGAACACACTGCCAATCACATTTCTAAACTCAAAAGGCTTTTGTGCAGTTAGCTATAGAACGGTCAGAGATGAGTTCCTGTTGGCTGTAATTTACAGTAGACTGCACATTTTGGTACAAATACAGTTTTTGCCGAATACTGTAAACACTAAAAGTGACTGCTATGACCACAGCATCACAACCTCTAACTTTTGTAACTATGCCCTAAACCAAAGCACCAACCCTACAAACACGATATATGCTTTGCACTGTGTTTGAAATTCTCCAACACACTTCTTGAAAAAAAATTTACTAATTGAATACCAATCAGTCTAAACCTTAGCACTACAAATAGACCCCAGGTGAGCTCAGCTCCTTTCTGAAACAGTAAGAGTCAGGGTAAGAGGAGGAGAGAGAGCGACAGGAGTACGAGGACAAAGAAGGCAACAGACGGAGACACATACAACAGGAACACTATAGTGGACCATGTTATAGATCATGGCCTATCAATGAGGGAGCCTGGACAGAGAGTGCAGCCCAGCCTGAGTCGCTCCATAATTAGGAGATTTAGACTGGATATCAGGTGATCATTTCCCTGTTGCTTCTCAAAGGAAGACATTGAGTGTGATGTTGATGAGGCGATGTGGCCAGAAACAAACAGGAGGCGGTATCCATAAAAGGATTCATAATCCAACCACCCAATTCCTTACAACGCTGTTTTTTTTACCATTGTTCCCTAATTTTACTGTAATTGTTTCTTAGTTTATACTGACACACTGAATTGCTTGAACTGCAGTCCTACCTATTCATTGTGTTTGTTTGAAATGGCAAAATAAATATTCTGCAACATGTGTGTTAGCATTTGGCAAAAACCGTAAAGTATTTGTTGTTATAGGTGAAAGTGTATGAACATGCAAAGGCATAATTCTACTGATAAAGCATTCATATAGTGGTTTGCATTTATACTACAGTGTTTTACATTCTGCACACCAGTGTTCAATGAGTGCTAGAAATGTCTAGTCATATGATGTATGTGTTTGTCATTTGAAAAGAAAACACCATTTAGTGAAGAGTTAACATTGTTTTGAGGGTAAAGTGCTTTTGCAAGAGAAGTGAAGGATTTTGCATTTTGTGTTTGAGTTTTGAGATTTGTGTTTAGGGTTTTGAAAAAGTGAGGTAGTCTATCAGGAAATGTGTTTAAGCAATTGTGAAAAACTGTAACGTGCGCACTGGATTGTGGGTCAGAATCGCCCAAATAGGATGCAGTTTTCAACACTAAAAATCTTGGCCAGATGTAGTAGACTTACGGGTCTTTCTACATACTAAATAGTAGAAAGTATGCGATTCTGAATGCAGGGTTGGATATATACTATCATAAGTTATATTATGAATCCAGTTTTCCCTTCTGGTGCTCAAGCAAAGTAGTCAAGTACATTTGATTAATAAGTTCAGTCTTTCATTGCAATTCTGTGGCACGTGAGTAAATTGATTTTGTTAAACATCTTCTTCACTACAATCTCAGAGGGAATTATTATTTCTACTGCTTTAGATTTATTTTTTAAGCTATAGTTACTGGTTACTGTATAAATAAGAATTTTGAAAACAAAACATATTTTTAGATTGACTTATACTATGATGCTTTATTAGGTTTTAAAACTACTCAACAGTATACTGTATAAAGCATGGACCGGCTACATCATTCAAAATGCTGTTAGCACATCAAGCTGATAAAACTTCTGTACGTTTTTTTGTATTTTTCCATGAGGTAGTAGTACTTTTACTTAATTGAAGTGTATGAGCACTTCTTCCATCAGGGCTGGTTCTACATATCATTAAACAGTAGCTTTCAAGGCAATGGTTAAATGTCCTTTTTTCATCTAAATGCTCAAACAAGTAATATAAAATATAAGTTTTTATTATTTGTAGTATAAACAAATTAGAAATGTGTGATATTTTGGCAGCCTCCCATTCATGATTCAGATTGGTGCTAAATTCTCCATCAGGACAAATACTATGTAGTCAGGCTGCAGTAGTTCATCATAGCTGACTGTGATCAGATGTAACACTTACAAAACAGTGTGATAACAATCGCACTGATGTACAAGTGGGGATTTAAAGGGCTTATACAAGTGCTTTGTTTAAGCTCTGTGATGATTATAAAAATGTAGCACTGTGTAACACGTGTGTTTCTGATAAAAGTGTCCCTATAAAGCTTTAGTCACCTTGTTAAAGGCCCTTAAAAATGAATATGACTAAATATTAACATAGTAAGTTGTACGTGATCTTAAGGTCCTAATGGACTGAGACCATACATCAATAGGAGATGATATAACATCTTCACTCATGGCAGCTGACGGTGTTATGCGTCATCGTGGGCCAGATGTCACACTGAAAATCTGCACCTGGGCCTAAATGAAGGATAATATAATTGTGCATTGTATCAAATCAACCATCAAGGTAAATGTGGCTTTTCCCATGTTGGATCCTGAATAAGTGGTGCTTGAACTATGATTACCACTGTTCATAATGCAACAGCAATGCTATGAGACCTCTGGGAATATAATATAAATTAATATATATTATTTACATTCAATTATCTTCTGTCATTGTGAAAAACCAACACATGAGAACATGCTAATAGCTTACAGAGCTTTCACAGCAGAAGAATGTCTGTTTTCTCTAGACCTGCATGTAAAGGCCTCTCCTGTTTCTTTACAGTTTTTCACAATTGCTTAAACACATTTCCTGATAGACTACCTCACTTTTTCAAAATCCTAAACACAAATTTCAAAACTCAAACACAAAATGCAAAATCCTTCACTTCTCTTGCAAAAACACACTTTACCCTCAAAACAATGTTAATTCTTCACTAAATGGTGTTTTCTTTTCAAATGACAAACACATACATCATATGACTAGACATTTCTAGCACTCATTGAACACTGGTGTGCAGAATGTAAAACACTGTAGTATAAATGCAGAACACTATATGAATGCTTTATCAGTAGAATTATGCCTTTGTATGTTCATACACTTTCACCTACAGTAACAACAAATACTTTACGGTTTTTGTCAAATGCTAACACACATGTTGCAGAATAGTTTATTTTGCCATTTCAAACAAACACAATGAATAGGTAGGACTGCAGTTCAAGCATTTCAGTGCGTCAGTATAAATTACTGTACAGTAAAAAACAATTACAGTAAAATTAGGGAACCATGGTAAAAAAAACAGCGTTGTAAGGAATTGGGTGGTTGGATTATGAATCCTTTTATGGATACCGCCTCCTGTTTGTTTCTGGCCACATCGCCTCATCAACATCACACTCAATGTCTTCCTTTGAGAAGCAACAGGGAAATGATCACCTGATATCCAGTCTAAATCTCCTAATTATGGAGCGACTCAGGCTGGGCTGCACTCTCTGTCCAGGCTCCCTCATTGATAGGCCATGATCTATAACATGGTCCACTATAGTGTTCCTGTTGTATGTGTCTCCGTCTGTTGCCTTATTTGTCCTCGTACTCCTGTCGCTCTCTCTCCTCCTCTTCCCCTGACTCTTACTGTTTCAGAAAGGAGCTGAGCTCACCTGGGGTCTATTTGTAGTGCTAAGGTTTAGACTGATTGGTATTCAATTAGGTTTTTTTTTTTTCAAGAAGTGTGTTGGAGAATTTCAAACAGTGCAAAGCATATATCGTGTTTGTAGGGTTGGTGCTTTGGTTTAGGGCATATTTACAAAAGTTAGAGGTTGTGATGCTGTGGTCATAGCAGTCACTTTTAGTGTTTACAGTATTCGGCAAAAACTGTATTTGTACTAAAATGTGCAGTCTACTGTAAATCACAGCCAACAGGAGCTCATCTCTGACCCTTCTATAGCTAACTGCACAAAAGCCTTTTGAGTTTAGAAATTTGATTGGCAGTGTGTTCTGTGTGAATACCATGAGAGAGAATTCAGGAAGAGTGTGCAAGATATAGAGAATTGTGTGTAGTGTTGTGAAAAATGTGTGTTTTGGAATGAAAATATGAGTCTAAGGCAGGAAATGTGTTTGGAGTTCAGCAGAATTGGTTAAGCAGTTGGTAAATTAGTTTCAGATTGTGCACATTGTGTTTGATGTTCCAAAAATTGTGTTTAAACAATTGTGAAAAACTGTAAATATATATTTCATTATACAATAGGCTATATCCATTATGAAAATTTCATTACATGCAAAGGGGAATATTATAAACCAGAACTTGGTTAGAATTTCACTGAACGACAGTAAAGTGTAACATTTAATACTGAATAAACCAAAGAAGTTGTCTGAAAGAGATGAAAGAGACAATCACATGGTTATGTGTTCAGTTACTGCACATATTCAATTGATAAGTTAAATAATACATTAGTTAAGATCAGTTATGATCTACTACTGAAATAATGCAAGATATAGTAATACAATAAGGTACCACAAGTTGCTAAACATACTTTGTCTGAGCTTTGTCTGAGCTGATAGGTGGATGTGTTGGACATCTTGTTTTGGAATTAGACTAATTCAATTCCTAAACGAACAACATCAATCTAAGGGTGAGGAGTGATTTGAAAGAGTCACTCCTTCACTCAACATGAGTGAAGGAGCTCTATCACACACACACACACACACACACACACACACACACACACACACACACACACACACACACACACACACACCAGCCCACTACAGCTGGCGGAGGTCATTACAAGCCCAGTGCCTCCGGTGTGTCTGATCCCTGGGGAAGTGAACCTAATACCTCCCTTCCGCCCCTTTCTCTCTCCACGCTTGGATGAGTGCGCTCACCGTACCATGAGCCACAGAGTATAGCGTTTCACTGTTTGGGTTGGCAGCCCGCACCGTAACTGTCCGCCTCTTATGGAGCAGCCTGCCGGACTGAGAGGGAATAGGCATCATAGAGGAACTATTTGAAAAATCTCTTGTTTGGTTTCACGGAGTAGTGCATTGTTTATTCAGGTACAATGAGAGGCATAATTCATGACAATAACCTTTGTGTTGAGGTATTTAAGTAGTGTTGAGTCATGTGTTGCTTATGTTATTTAAGGTTCACACAGCCGTGAATGAAGCCCTGCATCTGTAAATGGTGGTCATATACAATCTTTGTTTATGAGGTGTTAAGGCCAAACCTCTTAAAGCAACACACTGGTGCTTTTGCAAGTTTGCAGAAATTTACTTCATATACTTTATACTAATTCTGACCATTTTTCAAAGCAGGCTTTTGTTTTCAAGGCAGTCAATGGCTTCCACTCATTTCAATTTGAAAATGATGAAAATGAACATTGGCAATATTTAGTTTTTGTTGTCAGCTTGTACTGTAAGCAGCTGACACTTTAACATTTATTTTTGTCAATTATTCATTCTTACCTAGTTTCTAAGTAAATAACTTCTAATGCTTTGTGGAAGCTGACTCCCAATTCTCAGCGGTCGGAACTTTCTTGAGCAGGCCAACAACCAGGATTTTTTAAATTTTTTTATCCCAGCTCATACTTGTGTAGGCATCACTAAATAATGATTATAAAATGTGTACCAATTAATTGTGATAACAAAATGTTCACAGTGATGGATAATCTATTATATTTAAGTTCCAAGTTTCTGTAAGTCTGTGGGTTAAAGAAAAGGAATAAAAAACAAAATCTCCCTCACAGTGGGATATTGTGGAGAAATGGTTGACTGTACAGGATTTGAAATAACTTGGCTGAAACATGGAATGAACCCAATATCTTTTATTGAATACACATGTGTGGGCAATCGTGTTTGGTTGTCAGAGTTTTGGCTTGTTGTTTTATGAAAAAAATACATTAAAGTTGCACATTCTTCTCTTCATTTTGACATTATTTTAAAAACATGTCAGCAGGGCCGCCTCTCCCTATACACAGGGTACGCAGAGCGCGTAGGGCACCAAGTTCCTGCCCCTCCCCAAAAAAATTTATATATATTTTTATTTATTTAAAAAAAAAAAGAGATGATCCGGGGCCCCCCAAAATTGAGTTTTAAAAAAAAAGTTCATGATAATCATTACATTACAAAACATATATAAATTAGTTATGAACAGGCCCATTGTTGTTTTTTCTTAATTGTGTAACCTATCACTCAATTCCTTTGCAAAGGCAGTTAGTAGGATACTAGGCAACTTTTTTCACAAGTTAACCTGTTCTTTCTGTTAGTAAATCATCACTACAGCAAATGTGCCAAAAAGCAGTTCCAGAGATCTTGCAAGGGCAAAACAATTCCGCATCTTGGTGTTTTCTTTTTTTTTTTGACAATGTAAGCTTAGGGCACCCAAATGCTTAGCAGCGGCCCTGAGTGTCAGCATTAAGGCTATTTTCAAGGTGGTTACAGCGTATTAAGTAGTTTTTTCTTGATGGATGCATTTTGAGAAGCAGAGCGTTTGATTGCTTATTGCCAAGAGAGAGACTAGATACTCTCAAGGGATTGGAGCTTGAAGAAAAAAAAATCAAAAATTTACTAAACTTAATATGAATGATGAGGTTGAATGTGGTCGGTGCTTCAGCAGGACCCTAACCCTAACCCTAACCCTAGCCTCTTTCCCGTGTCCATCCTGTGAAAACGAGTTGACAGACGAAGGCTGCGGAGTCTGAATCTATTTTTAAACACATGCTCCTGCGTCCCACACATGCATGATTCCCCTGGAGTGTCTGGTGACATGTCTTTCCCAGAGATCTATGTATACATGCGTCCTGGGTCATCTTTATTTGTCATGTAGGCACTTCAGGATCAAGACTGTGGTTCCCAGCAGCGAGGTTTTGCCTTGTGGATGTGGGTGAGAAAACCATCAGACCCAGACTAGTGTGTGCCAATGCCAACACAATTTGGTGGGATTAAGCGTTTTATTAAAAAAATAAATAAATAATCCTTACTCATTGATTAGAAATGTATGGCCTATTGATATTACGATATGACTAACCGAATCATAATCGGGTCTTTAGCTGTGGAAAAACATATTTTATATAATAGCATGGCATCTTGGCTCATTTCAGATTGTTTGCGGTATTTCAAAAATAAACATGTCATATTGAATCATTATGATTGGACATTCATCAGATGGTTGTTCACTGTGTGTCCTCTCTCCAGAGGATGATGGTGGAAAGTCTCCCAGAGTGCAACATGGTCTGGATCTTCTCTTAGTTGATTTTTTTTCTTGCAAAAACACAGAGTTGCAGTATGCAGAGTTTGAATGTTTTGCCTTCAGTTTTTTTTAAACAAATGAGCTATTTCGTAAAGGACAAGATCATTCTTATCACATAAAAACACATTCTCCCACCTTCACTACATTTGAAATTCAAGTGTATCAGACAAGTCAGAAAACTTTGAATCACAGAAAAGAAAATATCCATTCTTCCAAGATGTTTTTAGTTACGCTACTGACATGGACTTGACTATGTTGGTTGCTTGTTACACTCTGGAGAGAGTCGGGAAATGGTGATCAGATCCAAGTGCAGACACATGGTAACACCCACAACACTAGGAAAACACAGACTAAACCAAGAGGCAAACCAAGCACGACACAAAAATGAAGTGACATGGAACAGAGAACATTGGGTACAAAAGTCCCTGGATAATGGAGGACATGGATACAGGTGAGCAGGTGGGAGGTGCACAATGACTGATCATGGGGAACTTTAAAGGTGAAGTAAGCGGTTTATTTATGTTAATATAAGTGTTAAATCGCTCTTTATTCATACAGTGATCACTTATATTGTGTGCGCGTTTAATAAAGCCGATCTCTCAGTCACTCGCTTTGCATGTAATCAGCAAATAAACTTTTCGGGGTTCACACTACTAATAACCAATCAGAAGAGAGAATGCTACAAACCGTCACCCGTCTCACTGCCGGTGCACCTGCAGAGCGACAGATGGGTGAATGTGTATGCGCCTACAATGGCGGAGCAGGTAAAAATCCTTCCCAATGTCTGGTTTGATGGTTTTTATCATGTTTTATCACACTTATGGATTTGAGATGATGCTAACTCACTGCTTGAAGACCGCAGTGCATTAATGTGGTGACGTGGGGACGAGGGAGGGGACTGCTAACTGCAGTCACTGACAGGAAGTTAGCTAAACCGACCATTCCGCTTACTGAACCTTTAAAGCAGCTCTGAGTAACATTTAAATATCTTTTAAACAGCCTCATGTTTCCTCTCATAATCATAAATTACCTTTAACAGGAAACGAGACCATCAGTGCAAAGAAAGACGTTTTTAAATAGTTTTTATTACTGCTTTTGGTCTGGTCGCACACCCAGTCCGATTTTCGGTTTGCGCGTGCAGGCTCTATGGTCACATATCCGTTATTGGTCGCAGATTTCAGTGTGGCGCAGCAACGTGAATTGAGAAGCCTATCCCTCCAGGTGAGGGAAGGGGAGCGGGAGCCTTGTTTGAGACAGTTATTTGTCGTCATAATGACTGATAACGGGGCTGAACCATCAAAGAAAAAAAAGAAAATGCAATGAAGAAAAGCTAAAAGGGAGAGTGATATAGGCTACGGGCGGGACGAGGGCGTTGCCAAGCAACGTGTATACAATTTCACGAGAGCGAAACTAGACTGCAGTGTTTACTCCTAAATGAATGAGCGGTTGGTACTAACACAAAGTTTGCTGTGCTTCACCATCATCAGATAACCATTATCTGAAATAGTCATTATTTACAACAACATAAACACATTACCTCATCGTGATCCATACTAACTGCCGTCTCTCGTTCATTCGCTTTCTGTGAGGACACGTAATCTTTCAGCTCCGTGAGAGAGAGTAGTTAGGTGACGTTGCTGCATCAACTCATTGCAATCAGGTGTGTGTAGCACTGACTGGCATTAGTTGATACAGTGTCAAAACCACTCTCACAGAGTCAAAAAGAGTCCTCACACTTTCAACACACGGACATGCACTATATTGCACCCTTCTCAGTTCACACTCACACGCCTGGCACAAGCTAGAAAACAGCTTTGCGATAGCGGGCGTCATAAAAATACTACCGCTTTTGTCCAAAGGGGCCGCCAACGGACCATGTTACTCGTAGTGGCTTTAACAGTTGAATGTGATTGTCTGCAACAGTTCGCGGGCATCTGGTGGACAGCATCAAGAGGATAGTATGTCTGAGAAGAACTTGTGCGCACTGGGCAAGGGAGGATTGAACAGAGTGAGAGGGACTGGAGACAGGGAAAAGTAGCTGAAAGGATGGAACAAAGCATAACATTGCTTGGTTGGTTGGTTGGGTCCACCTGGTCAAATAAAAAAATGTTGACCCAATACCTGCATTCCAATAGAGGCCTTAGCTGTAATTGTGTTTCGTGTTGACTAGGAAATGTTAGCATGCTAGTTCACTAAACTCAGATGGGGAATATGGTAAACACTTTACTTGCTTAACCAATTACATGTTATTGCATTGTCATTGCAAAGAACACTAGCACAAAGAACAGCCTCACCATGCCAGAAGTGCTGTTAAAAATGAGAGGTCACGCTGAGTTATATCTGACATTTATTTGGAATTCTTGCATTTTAATACAGAGATAAAGTCTGATAAAACACTGTTTTATTTTATTGGGTCTGACAGCCACACTCGCACTGTACCTACAAATACGAGCTGAGGTGACACTTCCTGCAGTGCTGAGAAAAGCCATCTTACTTATTCCATGATAGATCGTCAATTCATAGTTTTTTGGTACTGCTGCCAAAATCTATTTCCTTGCCTAGAAAAAAGTTGGCCTCTCCATTTAAAGAGCACTTAAAAATAGACATCTACTCCTTCTTTCACAGATGTACACAGATAACTGAACCATTGAATAGAACAAGTGACTGACCCATATAAACAGTAGGACACTAACTAAACAATCCTGCCACTTATTTCCATTAAAATATAAGGTGTTAGGTTAATGGTCGGAATGGATTCTATATTTTCTCTGATGCTTGGTTGACAGACCTATGCATCATTTTCCAGTTGAGATGTTTCTGAGATTTTCAGCAAGTCAGCAATTATGTAGACGGCAAGTGATAAAAAAAAATCTGTCCCGCCTTCAGATTTTAAGATTTTTAAAGCGGATTTTGTGGACATTGAAACTTTTTTCATAGAATTGGTTTCATGGTCAGCGGCAAAGTGCCCATACCAAAAAGAAAAAAACCTTGAACAAAAGTACCTTTCAGTTTTCTGTTGATCAGTTGACGTCTGTGTTTGTTCAAATAACAATATACAGTTGTTTGTGTTGATGTGTTGCGAGTCAATAAACCAGTAAGTTGTCACCATTCAGTGGCAGTGTTTTTCTCTGCGGTTCTGATCGATTGGTGACAAAAATAGCTTTCAGATGAGATGTAGATATTGCTAAGGGAATAACGACTGCATTGTGTGTTCATTATTAACGCCCAGCCATTTATCAACTAGACAAACCACAGACAGGAAAGGAAAATCACGTTTTGATAAAAAAAAAAAAAAAATCACCATTTACAGTAACAACGTCATCATTTGCATTTTAATTGCAAAGACCAATTCAAGCATACGTGTCTGTTAGGGGAAGACACCCCTCATCCTGATCAGAATTATTTAATAAGAAGCCGTATTTTTGAGAGAGAGCAGAGCGGTGTGTGTGTGTGTGCAAAGGGTGAGCAGCAGTGTCCTCCCAGCTATGATACAATACAGCCCTCCCTGATATTTACCAAGCTTTTAATTCCTCTGTGCCATCAAATCTGATTGCAATAGCATTTCTCATGACAGTTTGAGCCTTTAGGCCTTGACAATACTGGAGATTCAACACTGCACTGTATATGGCAATATGGAAACAATTTGATTTGATTGAACGATGTACAGTCCCTCAATACATCCTTTTACAGAGCTTTTTCTTTCCCCTAATCACTACAGTCAGTAGACTGAATGCAGCGTGTGTGGCCCGCTGTTTGCAGTCTTGTGTTGTAGTGACGAAAACGGAATGCTATTGTTGATTGTACCTTGAGAAAGCTCAAATGGCCACGAGCTGGCATACTCAACCATAGTGTGACTGACAAGAATTAACTTCTTTTTGACATTTAATATTCCCCATGATTCACCTTTTTTTCAGAGTGAATGTCATGCTTCGCTAGCAATATGCCAGCTTTTTTTCTGAATAGTATGTGTGTCACTTATTGCTGTTTTAAGTATTTACTGAATCTATTTACTTGTTCCCTGGTGTTTAAACCAATAATATAAAGAGATGGACAATCTGGTATATCACATGACAAACTAAACAAAGCAGCCACAATGCAGTTTTTGACTCAAAGAGTATTTCTCCTGAGATATATCTTTTAGTTATATTATCTTTTTAGTTGGGGTTTCTACTTATTTCCATCGTTATCGGTTACTGGAGCGCAGAATCCACAGTTGGTCAAAGGGTTGGAGCCTGAACGGAGCTTAGGTGGGTCAAGTGGCGTTGACCTCTGCTGAGTGCTGCCCATTGAAAGACCTGTTAATCTAGGTAAACACAAGAGCAAACAATTATACGCTCTAACATTTGCAAACTTGGTGGCTATAGCTTATCACATTTACACACAGAGTATACACTTATTACGTCTGGGACTGGTCTACTGGAAGTCCCCAGAGTTAGGACTAGACAGCTTTCAGCTTTTATGCAACCAATATCTGGAACAAACTCCCAGAAGACTTGAGGTCTGCTGTAACACTCAGCTCTTTTAAATCAAGTCTGAAGACTTTTCTGTTTCCCTTTTAACATGTACTTTTTATTTTTATTTAAATGTGTTATTTCTTTTACTTAAATGTTTTGTTTCTATTCATGTTTTTCATTGGCTTTTCTAATGTGTACTCTGTACTTGATGTATTTGACTCTTGCTCCTGTAAAGCACCTTGAGTCGCCCTGTGTCTGAAAAGTGCTATACAAATAAACTTGCCTTGCCTTATTATTTTGATCAACTTCCTCTTGGGTCAGGAATTACATTCTAGAAAATGTTGGGAATCACCAAAAGAAGACTAAATCACAAATCAATTCCTGCAATGCAAATCATTACAAACTAAATAGATCTTAAAAGCAAATAATGGATCATTGTCAAAATCAGCAAAGGTGGTCTGAACTACAGTCAGTCTTACCAGTACGTCACCAAACACAGTTTGACATTGTTATCTAAACTCGTGTATTAAGTTTCCATAAAGGTGCTGTGATATATTTTTGTTAATATACTTGTAACATCGCTCTATATACAACAATCACTTATACACTGTGGGCGGTTCTCTCCGCTTTGCAGTAAGCGGCTGAGAAACATTTTGTGTATCCCACAACCCTTTATCCAATCAGGAGAGAGAACGCTACAAAGGGGTGGGTCTTTCTACCCGTGATAGCACAGAGAGCTGAATGTTTACCCGGCTATAATAGATAACTTGCTGCTCGAAGACCGCTGCAGGTTGATGTGTTCACATAGGGGACTTCTAACTGGAGTCAGTGACAGGAAGTTAGCTAGAATGATCCAAACACTTACTTGTGCTTTAAGAGTCTAAATTAGGTGAAAACTGCTGCAAAGTAGGATGTGGTTGATAATGTTATGTAGTAAACTAATAAATTCCCATTTTCAGTTTCTCCCAAGACTATTTATGCTCAACTTCTATGAGGGCAAATTCAATTGAGAACAAGTAACTTGCTAATGATACTTGTGAAATGCAACAACTTTGTCATGCAAGGTAAATCCATTTACTTCTCCTCTCTAAGTCTAAAAATATATTGTGATTTTTTGTTATTCTTAATGTATGGGGCCAAATTGAATAGTAACTTCACAAGGCCACTTTTCCTTTCTTATACATTAAACAGGATGCGGAAAGTTGGACAGTGAAATTCAGCTATCACCTTACAAAGTGCAACACCCATTAATCTTTCTTCAGATTCGTGATGAACGTCTGGTTAATCTAAATACAATCTACACTAACGCTATTTAGATTGTTACTACATGGAGTGACACCATCAGCTGTACATTTTCCAGCACTGCCTTTTCCAAACGTTCCTTATCTCATCTGGGAGCAATTCAAAAATGGTTAACCCAGTTTGACCTGATGGATTGCAGATAGTAGCCATGTTTTCACGTTCCAGAGGTCAATACGGAAATATGAGGTGGATGATGGAGACAGAGGATGCCCTTGTTCGGGGGCAGGCTTGATAGATCTGCTGCTACACTGCAGAAGAGAGGAGATTGATCAAAGTTACAAGATGAAGAAACGTAAAAGTAGAGAGTTGAACTTGAACATTACAAACAGGATATACAGCCTCGGAAAAAATTAGGAGACCAGTCATAATTTTTCTTCAATCTTTATCTCTACATTACTTGATGGAAATGCTCTAAATGACAATATTTTTTATTGTGAATTTGGTAGAAATGTTGTCAGTAGTTTATATTATACAGTAAAATCAATATGTTCATTTTACTCAAATAGTAAAACAAGACACACTGAACATTTGGAGTGGTCTCTTATTTTTTTTTCCGGAGCTGTATAACAGTCCTTCACATAATCTAATTTCTAAACTTGCAAAATACAATAACAACAACATAAGTAAGTAAGTGAAATATTTCACTAATGTGGTCTCTTTACTCCTCTCCTTCCCAGATCTCCCCTCTGTGGCCTGGGCTCCCCTCTGCAGCCACTATCCTATTCAGACTTCTTCTGGCCAACAGCAGCAGCTCTGGCAGGAGGAGTTTGTTTTCAAGAAACTGTTTAACTAAGACTCCCCAGTCTGCTTTGTCACACATACAAGATGAATAGATGTCTGATGGGCTTTGTTCAGATAACAGAGTTGACTCATGGGACCCTGTGCAGTCGACACACACACACACACACACACACCCACACACACACACATACACCATGGTGTGTGTGTGTTTAATACGTGTGTACGACTTTTTCATTTAAATGAATGTTAAATCCTGATCTTCGACCTTCTTCTGTGTGTGTTTGTGACATGGGGAAGATCATGAATAAGCTTAGTTTCCCCAACCTTTTAACACTATAAACAATGTTAGTTTTAAAGTAAATGTTCTTAGAACTTGATTAGTGGGGTAGTAGTAGCACTGTTCTCAAGGAGGTGTTTAATATCACCGTTTAGCCCTAATGTAAATACAGGTAGAAGCGCTTTCTCCAAGTATGGCAACTGACATCTGCAGACACAGCACTAGTTGAGGGAAAACACATCCTACTGTATTTAAACTTGATCAAAACTATATAAGATGTAATCTAACTTTATTTTTGATGACTTCTTTATGCTGGCCTTTCATCAAACACACAGTTTAAAAAAATCACAATTTAGCTGACCATAGCCACCCAACAAGTCTGACTGTCTGTCACTTTATCACCTTTAACCTCAATCTGTTAATCTGATGGGTTTATTAAGTACGGGCCCTCAATATATTGAGGGCCCGTAATTATTACTCTCCACCATACTTATTCTTACTTCTTACTTCTTATTCTGCCTCAAATTTCTAGCTGCTTCTCCTCCCACACCGTTACACGCAGACATGCAAAAATTTCACACAACGTGCGCCTCAACCCCGCGGGGTGTGCTATTATACAGTTTTTTGAGTTTCCGCTAGGGGGCGCTGTTATGAAGTCCCGACTGAAAGAACTTTGAGAGGCCACGCCCCGCACACCGTAACTCCGATTGACTTGAAATTTCTCACACAGGTGTACGTTAGGGTGCTCTACAAAAAAGCCTCTGGGGACCATAACAATTCTTTAGGGAATATTTCCCGCTAATTAGCATAAACTGAAAAACAGCGTGTTATCCACAACTTTCTGAAATTTTACTGTATCAACACCAAATTCCTCGTGAAGCCCCGGGGGACTACAATAAACATACCCGTAAAAGATTATTAGGACAACTTGAAAAACATGGCCGCCATTGACCAAAAACTTTACGCATGGGCGGGGCCTATCCACAAATTGGCCATAACTCCTTAACCATAGGTCCTATCATCATCAAACTTGCTGGGTATGTGCAGAAGTCATGTGGTAACATGTCCCTCGAAGCTTATCGAGATTAACCCATATGGGGCACCACAAATGCCCCTGACTCTGATTGACTTCAAATTTCTTACACATGTACAGCTCATGGTGCTCTACAATATAGCCTCTCGGACAATAGGGGTCAGCCATGATTTTTTTTTTCGCCGCCATTGCCCAAAACGTTTACGCAGGGGCGGGGCTTATTAACTAATTGGCCATAACTCCTTAACCATAGGTCCTATCATCATCAAACTTGCTGGGTATGTGCAGAAGTCATGTGGTAGCATGTCCCTCGAAGCTTATCGAGATTAACCCATAGGGGGTGCCACAAATGTCACCTGACTCAAACATGGCCGCCATTGACCAAAAACTTTACGCATGGGTGGGGCCTATCCACAAATTGGCCATAACTCCTTAACCATAGGTCCTATCATCATCAAACTTGCTGGGTATGTGCAGAAGTCATGTGGTAGCATGTCCCTCAAAGCTTATCGAGATTAACCCATAGGGGGCGCCACAAATGTCACCTGACTCTGATTGACTTGAAATTGATTACACTTGTACAGGTCATGGTGCTCTACAATATAGCCTCTCGGACAGTTTTTTTAATTTCCACTAGGGGGCACTGTTATTAAGCCCCGACTGAAGACAGTTTGAGAGGCCACGCCCCGCACACCGTAAGTCCGATTGACTTGAAATTTCTCACACAGCTGTACTGGTGCTCTACAAAAAAGCCTCTTGGACCATAAAAGTCAACCTGGAAATATTTTCGGCTAATTAGCATAAACTGAAAAACAGGGTTTTATCCACAACTTTTTCAAGTTTTACTCTATCAACACCAAATGTCTCACGAAGCCCCGGGGGACTATGACGCACGTCTCCAAAAAATATTAGTAGGATAGCTTGGAAAACATGGCCGCCATTGACTAAAATGTTTACGCAGGGGCGGGGCTTAATTCAAAATTGGCCATAACTCATTGATCATAGGTCCTATCATCATGAAACTTGTGCAGAAGACATGTGGTAGCATGGCCCTCTAAGCTCGTCGAGGTTAACCCATAGGGGGCGCCACAAATGCAAAAAATATAATACACCAATGCAATGTTTGACAGGCCACGCCCCTTCCCCCCTGACTCCGATTGACTTATTATGTCGTCACCCTCTTAAAATAATGGCCTAAGTCACTTTTTTGCCAAAATGATTTTCTTGCCTAAATCAGCTCCTTGTGATGCTGGCCACCTCTGGTAAAACTCTCAGCATCCTCAGTTGAACGGATCATGAGATATCACCCCTTTAGTGTAATGGCCTATGTCAAGAGTGTGAATTAGGCCATTTTATTTAGCCTAAGTCACTAGACGGAGTGACTTAGGCAATTTTATAAGCCTTTCAAAATGGCGGTGGTTTGTAAAAAAATATATTTTATATGAAATTATAACCAAATATGGTGAACATTTACAATAAGGTTTAGGGTTAGGGGGTTAATCAGCATTAACAGTAAGTTTATGTTTAATTACCATGATTATTCACGTAATGCTTAGTTCATGCTTAATATTTTAGTTAAGCAGTTAAGTAAAATTTGTGGTAAATGATTATTGAGAATGTTTGTTGACAAATCACTTTGTCAACCTCAGTGAATATCTCCTCCCAATCTGCTACCGGTCCATACTGTGTGAGCACTGACAAATCTTGTTAATACACCTAGGCTAGGGAATTTTAACAAAGACGATCAGCTTAACCCACCTTCAATGCTAAGTTGATGCTTATAAAACATTAACTTAGCATTGATTAATGCTTATTAAGCATTAAATAACCATTAATTAATGCACCCTTATTGTGTGCATTAATAAGATAAGAAAATATAAGATAAGATCATCCTCCTGTCCACCTCCAGACTGTCCAGTTCAAGTCCCACAACCGAGCTGGCCTTCCTCACCAGCTTGTTGAGTCTGTTTGACTCCCCAGCCTTGATGCCTCCTCCCCAGCATGCCCCAGCGAAGAACAGCGTGCTGGCTACCACAGACTGATAAAATGTCCTTAGTAGCCTGCCACACACGTCAAACGACCTGAGCCTCCTGACGAAGAAGAGTTTGCTCTGACTCTTCCGGTAGAGGGCCTCTGTGTTGTCTGACCAGTCCAGTTTATTGTTGATGTGTACTCCAAGGAATTTATACGAATCCACCGTCTGTATTTCAACCCCCTGGATGGTACTAGGGGTTGGGGGCTTCCTCTACCGGCGGAAGTCCACCACCAGCCCCTTGGTCTTGCC
Organism: Hyperoplus immaculatus; assembly: GCA_949357725.1. Lineage (NCBI taxonomy): Eukaryota > Metazoa > Chordata > Actinopteri > Uranoscopiformes > Ammodytidae > Hyperoplus > Hyperoplus immaculatus. The sequence continues at coordinate 32,404,540 of OX442355.1, read as the reverse complement.
GATGTTGAGTTGGAGGTGATTCTCCTCTGCCCATCTGACGTCCTCCACCACACCTCTGTACCCGTCCTCCCTGATGCAGCCCACGATGGAAGAGTCGTCTGAGAATTTCTGGAGATGGCAAGTTCCAGAGTTGAAGCTGAAGTCAGAGGTGTAGATGGTAAAGAGGAAGGGTGAAAGTACTGTTCCTTGGGATGCGCCAGTGTTGCTCATCACAACATCTGACAGGCCGCTCTGCAGCCGCACGTACTGTGGCCTGCTGGAAAGGTAGTCACCAATCCAGGCCACCATGTCGGGGGTGTACCTGCATTGCTGAGAGCTTCTTCTCAAGCAGGGTAGGCTGGATGGTATTGAACGCACTGGAGAAGTCGAAGAACATGACTCTCACTGAGCTCTCCGGCTTCTCCAGGTGTGAGTAAGCCCTGTGTAGCAGGTAAATGATGGCGCTGTCCACGCTGAGTTGGGCCTGGTACGCGAACTGCAGTGGGTCCATGGAGTCACACATCTGGGGCTTAAGGTGATGTAGAACGAGTCTTTCGAAGGTCTTCATGATGTGTGAGATCAGCACCACTGGCCTGTAATTGTTGGGAGAGCTGGGGCGAGCTATCTTAGGCACCGGAACAATGCAGGAGGTCTTCCACAGCTGGGGCACCTTCTTCAGCCTCAGGGAGAGGTTGAAGAGGTGTTGGAACACTCCACAGCAAGCTGTCTGGCACACGCTTTAAGCAACTTGGGATTGATGTTGTCCGGACCCAATGCCTTATTCCTCTGGAGCTTTGATAGCTTCCGCCTCACCTGGCTTGATGTGATGACAAGACTGGTAACAAGGGGGGGAGGAGGGGGAAAGACAGGGGGAGAGGGAGGGGAAGTAGGGGAGGGAGGGGAGGTGGAGGAGGGGGCACAGACTGACCTGCTGAGCTCACTGGGGCAGGGGTTTGAGTCAAACCTGTTGAAAAATAGGTTCAGCTCATTAGCACGTTCATGTACGCCCGCCACAGCTGGACCTGGCAGTTTGTGTCCCGTGATCTTCTTCATCCCATCCCAACCTCCTTGGCACTGTTCCTTTCGAGCTTGCCCTCCAGCCTCTCCTTATAGCATGTTTTGGCCGCCTTTAGTTCCCTTCTCAGTTCCTTCTGAACTGATTTTACCCCCTCTCTGTCTCCTGCCATGAAAGCCCTCTTCTTCCTGTTGAGTAGGTTTTTTAATGTTCTTATTGATCCAGGGTTTGTTGTTAGGAAAACAGCGGACCTTCTTGATGGTTACAACGCTGTCCTCACAGAGCCTGATGTAATCTGTACTGCAATGGGAGAGTCCCTCAATGTCCTCTGCGTGGTCCTCCAGGAACAGATCCCAGTCTGTACTCTGGCAGCAGTCCTGCAGGGCCTCCTCAGCCTCTCTAGACCACACCTTCACAGTCCTGGTGGTAGCCGGCTGCTTGCTTACTACAGGCTTGTACACAGGTGTAAGGTGTATCTGGTTGTGGTCAGACTGGCCAAGGGGAGGGAGGGGAGAGGAGCTGTATGCCTCCCTCACATTGGCATAAAGCAAGTCCAGGATTTTATTTCCTCTGGTTTTACATTTCACATACTGTGTGAAGCTGGTCAGAGTTTTGGAGAGGGAGACATGATTGAAGTCTCCGTTGAATATCATGAGAGCTGTGGGGTGCCGGGTCTGTAGTCTTGCGTCGGTAGAGTGGATTAATGGTGCCATTCACAGCCAAACTTCCCTCTGTCTCATGAGTCTATGTGTGCTCCACTAGCATATTCAAATGTTTGTGGCATACCCTTCCTCATGGTATGTTACAGTAGTTGGGGAAAAAAAGAAATGCACTGTTTTGCCTCACTTATCCCAGAATTAATTTGGCCCAAGTCAGGTTAAAAATTGCGTAAATCGCAAAGGTATGTTCATAAATTGGCCTAAGTCATTTTATCCTCTCATGTTACACAATTGACTGACATCCTTATTTGTATATCAATAGTCATCTATTGTCATAACCTTTTTGTTTGAAATGATTCATAAATATCATATACTCTATATATGGTTCAGTTTTTTCTGTTTTCTGAACAACTTGAAAATATGACTTAGGCCATTATTTTAAGAGGGTGACGATGTGTCAGACATGTACAGCTCATGTTGCTCTACGATAAAGTCTCTCGGACCATAGGGGTCAGCCGTGATTTTTTTGCTTCCCCGATTTACACGGGCGGCCCGTACTTTCAGAATCTCCGTGGGATTTTCTAGTTAAGTACAGGCCCTCAATCTATTGAGGGCCCGTAATTATTACTCTCCACCATACTTATTAAGTAGGGCCCTCAATTTATTGAGGGTCCGTAATTATTACTCTCCACCATACTCATTCTTACTTCTTACTTCTTATTCTTCCGCAAAAGTTCGAGCTGCTACTCCTCCCACACCGTTACACGCAGACATGCAAAAATTTCAAACAACGTGCGTCCCCACCCCGAATGGTGTGCTATTATACAGTTTTTTGGATTTCCGCTAGGGGGCGCTGTTATGAAGTCCCGACTGAAAGAACTTTGAGAGGCCACGCCCCGCACACCGTAACTCCGATAGACTTGAAATTTCTCACACGTGTATGTTGGGGTGCTCTACAAAAAAGCCTCTGGGACCATAAAAATGCTTTAGGGAATATTTCCCGCTAATTAGCATAAAGTGAAAAACAGCGTGTTGTCCACAACTTTCTGAAATTTGACTGTATCAACACCAAATTTCTCGTGAAGCCCCGGGGGACTACAATAAACATACCCGTAAAAGATCAGTAGAACAACTTGAAAAACATGGCCGCCATTGACCAAAAAGTTTACGAAGGGGCGGGGCCTATCAACAAATTGGCCATAACTCCTTAACCATATCATCATCAAACTTGCTGGGTATGTGCAGAAGTCATGTGGTAGCATGTCCCTCGAAGCTTATCGCGATTAACCCATAGGGGGCGCCACAGGGGTGGGGCCTATCCACAAATTGGCCATAACTCCTTAACCGTAGGTCCTATCATCATCAAACTTGCTGGGTGTGTGCAGAAGTCATGTGGTAGCATGTCCCTCGAAGTTTATCGCGATTAACCCATAGGGGGCGCCACAGGGGCAGGGCCTATCCACAAATTGGCCATAACTCCTTAACCATAGGTCCTATCATCATCAAACTGTGGTAGCATGTCCCTTTACCACATTAGGCTCCTCCCCTTTACCAAATTAGGCTCCTCCCCTTTACCACATTAGGCTCCTCCCCTTTACCACATTAGACTCCTCCCCTTTACCACATTAAACTCCTCCCCTTTACCAAATTAGGCTCCTCCCATTTACCACATTACGCTCCTCCCATTTACCGCATTATGCTCCTCCCCTTTACCATATTATGCTCCTCCCATTTACCGCATTATGCTCCTCCCCTTTACCAAATTAGGCTCCTCCCCTTTACCACATCAAGCTCCTCCCCTTTACCACATTAGGCCCATCCCCTTTACAACGTTAGGCTCCTCCCCTTTACCACATTAGGCTCCTCCCCTTTACCACATTAAGCTCCTCCCCTTTACCACATTAGGCTCCTCCCCTTTACCACATTAAGCTCCTCCCCTTTACCACATTAGGCTCCTCCCCTTTACCACATTAGGCCCATCCCCTTTACAGCGTTAGGCTCCTCCCCTTTACCACATTAGGCTCCTCCCCTTTACCAAATTAGACTCCTCCCCTTTACCAAATTAGGCTCATCCCCTTTACCACATTAGGCTCCTCCCCTTTACCACATTAGGCCCATCCCCTTTACAGCGTTAGGCTCCTCCCCTTTACCACATTTGGCCCCTCCCCTTTACCGCATTATGCTCCTCCCCTTTACCAAATTAGACTCCTCCCCTTTACCAAATTAGGCTCCTCCCCTTTACCACATCAAGCTCCTCCCCTTTACCACATTAGGCCCATCCCCTTTACAGCGTTAGGCTCCTCCCCTTTATCATATTAAGCTCCTCCCCTTTACCACATTAGGCTCCTCCCCTTTACCACATTAAGCCCCTCCCCCTTTACCACATTAGGCTCCTCCCCTTTACCACATTAAGCTCCTCCCCTTTACCATATTTGGCTCCTCCCCTTTACCACATTAGGCTCCTCCCCTTTACCACATTAGGCTCCTCCCCTTTACCACATTAGGCCCATCCCCTTTACACCGTTAGGCTCCTCCCCTTTATCACATTAGGCTCCTCCCCTTTACCAAATGTGGCCCCTCCCCTTTTACAACATTAGGCTCCTCCCCTTTACCACATTAGGCTCCTCCCCTTTACCACATTAAGCTCCTCCCCTTTACCACATTAAGCCCCTCCCCTTTGCCACATTAGGCTCCTCCCCTTTACCACATTAAGCTCCTCCCCTTTATCATATTAAGCTCCTCCCCTTTACCGCATTAGGCTCCTCCCCTTTACCTTTATAGCCTCTCGGACCATAGGGGTCAGCCATGATTATTTTTTTCGCCGCCATTGCCCAAAACGTTTACGCAGGGGCGGGGCTTATTAACAAGTTGGCCTGGGTATGTGCAGAAGTCATGTGATTTAAATGTTTGATTATGCATTTTGATTGACTTAAAGAACTAATTTGATTTAATTTTTTCTCTTCTGTTATATCAATAGGTTTTCAACCTAATCCCTAATCCTAATCCCACTTCCTATCAAAAATGCATGTTGCAAAATTCATGTTCAATAAATATAAAGGAAAACGGATTTGAGTTGTCCTGCGTCCTCTGTCTCATCCCTGCCATTTCAAGTGTGGCAAGCACATGTTAACCATCAACACCCAGATAATTTGACAGTAGTAGAGAAAACAGGTGGATGTACCGTTAGCGCGCTGATCTGCTATATCACTGGATTCACTTCAGGGGTGTCGGCCAAAAACGTCAGACTATGAAGCATGAGACGATGAGAGGAGGAGTAAGGATTTATCCTATGTTTATTTCCTTCTTTAACATGCACAGCAGCATACAGATCCTGGGGAAAGAACAATAGCAATACTCCGCTCGTGATGACACGTTAAACAGCTTTTGCGACGCGCGAATCACGTCCGTTTAATAACGTGCATAAATTATAGCTTATGATCGGGAGACTCCAAGCCCTTACTCACAAGGGCGATGCAAACAAACTCAGGGAGAGCACGTTTCAACCGTGGAATGATACTGCGGCAACGTGCACGCTCACACAACAGAGAGAGAAAGAAAAGGAAACTTCACTAAACAGACGCTCCGGCTGACTGACGTCAACCACACTGAATAAAACACATCTTAAAAAACTATAAGAAATAACAAACACTGTAAACTATAAAAACGAAACCCACCCGGTCTCCTCACTAGCAGTGTGTGTAGTATGGAGCCAGGGGTGCGTTTGGATTACACAGTTTATTCAATCAATTCAAAGTAACGCACCGCATTTAACGTTCAGTAACGATAACAGCGTTGTAACAACGAAAACAGTAATTAGATTACCCCGTTACTTGAAAAATAACGGAGTTACCTAACGGCGTTATTCCCAACACTGCATATGACTGTCGACAAACTATCAGTCAATATTCAGCTAAGCATAAGTGGACAGGTCTTAGGACTGTCAAATTAAAGTGAAAACAGTTTAGTGTCTGCAAACTATTAACAGAGCAAAACAGAGAAAATAGTTGATTCTCAACAAACTATCTGTCAATATTCAACTAAGCATGTGGAGAGGTCTTAGGACTGTCAAATTAAAGTAAACAGTTGAGAACAGTAGACACTCTACGAACTAGTAACAGTACAAAATAGAGACAAGTTTTGCTCAACCGATGAGTAACACTGGATGACCCCAAAGTAAAGTTAAAAAATATAGGCAGCATATCTGAACAGGAAAGAACATTTGTTTGAAGTAAATATAACTTTTTTCAGTAGTTACACAACCAGTAGGTACACAGCAAGTACCATCAATACCTCCAAAAAAGACAATAAAACTAATACATGTATTTATTTAGGTGTCATTTCGGCAATTTCTTAACCACATATCGTCCAAAAATTGACATTCAAAAAGCTCAGTAAAGTTTACCATAACACCGAGTACCACTAGGTATGATACTGAGCAAACATATGTATACCATCAGTTCTCATAAAACGCTATATGGTAAGAAAAAAATATACAATTTCGTTGTGGACCAGAATATCAGAAGCTCCAGGTCGCTTGGGAGAAAATGGTTTACTGAAATGGTGACACAAGACACACTGATTCAGCAGTTAGGTTGGACAAGTAAATGTAAAATATATATTTTCTACTCTCTCTTCTTTGAAGTGTCATATCATTGTTGTTTCTCAGTGCAACATTAAAAAAATATAACAATGCCATTTTTAATTATGGACTGAAGATAAAACAACAGTGGACTACCGGTGGTCTCACTTCATGGGAACTTTTTCTCTTTTTTTTGCGCATTTTCATTGTGACCAAATGAAAGTGAGTGGCACGATGTGGTGGGGGACAAAAACTGTCACAAAATGAAATAACTTCACGGCCTCGTCAGCTCCTCTTTCTGTAGCTCTTAGCAACCAGAGCAGGCCTTCAATGCTTTACAACATTAGCTAAACTTGCCTTTCCTTGAGTCAAAAATACTTGTAATGTATTCATTCCAAAAACAACTCATTTGGACAAATCTCCTGTCATTATTTGGATGCTGTATTTCCTCCTTGTGGACGTCCAGCTTCTCCCAGCAATCCCGTAAAGACGACCGTCCACCGCCTTAAGTAAACAGACACAGGATCCGTCTAGAGATGTCAAAAACCCACAGCAAGTGCATTGCTTCCCACACACAGGTTTTTCAAGCACCATTTGCCAAACTGTATTTACTACTGGCAAGCACAAGATAGGCCTGGATATCTTCAAGGATGCAGCAGGCTGTTGGTGCCGGGCCAACAGCGCACAGAGCATGGGCTGAGATTGAGTGTGGAGGATGGACCATTCCACTCAGTAATATTGAGTTATTATGAAAGTTTAGTTAAGAAGCAGTTCACTATTTGAGTGATAGATGTGAAATGCAGGTGATAGTTTAAGATGATAAGGAACTCCCATGGGATTATAAAAAGGTATTTCTAATCTAGATTTTTTTTCAATCAATTCAGTGAAATCTTTATTTTCAAAATGTTTGGAATAATGAGCAGTGAGGCATTTGTTTTGTTATAATGCTTCTGTGTGTCAAATGAAAACATGTTTCATCTTGCACATCCAGTACAGCAGTAGTATTAACTCAAAGAAGGCTGGAATTACAGGAAAGCAGCTGGCATGGACTGTACTTGTAAAACCAAGACAGTTTTAAGAGCTGGTGTGTGAAAGAGAAGCTACACGTAATTAACAGCCGCTGGGTGCGGTGATGGCACACTGTCGTTACAACGAACAAAAGACAGGTGACTGTTGTTGAGTGATTGCTATGTTGCTATAGCTAATATAATACAATGTGTAAATGTCTCTTTTTATATACAGTCTATTATACAGTAAATGTCCATTCCTGGATTCCATGGAAGGTGTATTTTCTCTTTTGACAGTCAGTGCGTTTCCATGGGACAACTGGATTGGATTATCACAAATCAGTGATTCTTGAGAAATGGGACAAAACAGGGTGCAATGTTGAAAAAATACAAACCCTATGTTTAGGCAAATTAAATTACATGTATGTTTCCAACATATGCTAAGCTACTGAGCTAAGCTTTGACACAACCTCCCAGCTTTTGTCCTTTTTAACATGGGCTTTTTAGCTTGCCATTCCTTATTTTGTGTCAATACTGTCAGACACCAAAAAACACAAATAAATATTCCCTAATTTTATGCTAGACCCATGAGATGTATAGTGATCACAAATATTCACCAAAACTGATAGAGCCACAACAACAATATTTTCAAAATGTATATGAATATACATGTTTTTGATATCTGACGGTGTTGACATATTTAACGTTTCTTAAACGGAACAAATAGAGTTTTTCTAGTAGCAGTTTGAATTTTCTGTTGATGTTAGGTGCTAGTATGAACTACTTCAGGAAAATAAAATGATCGAAACATTTCAAATAACTTCTTCAGAAATTGTAAATCGGTGTTGACGTACTTTGGCTGATTTTATTACATTTTAATGGATTGTCTGACGGTGGTGACAAAAAGTGTCCCCCCACTTTGAAACCATATAAACCTGAATGTGTTGAAGAAAAACAGTTTTTATTGATATGAGAGATTATTTAGTGTTGCTTCTGATGAAAAAAGCTCTTTTTAACTATTAAAGTACATTTTTATCAGGTTTTATTGCATATGAAAGATTGAAACCTTCTCTGTGGACACACTGTTTTGGACGTCGTGAAAAGATAACAAGTGTCATATATTTGACATAAAAATTATTAAATTCAATTTAAGGGGATAATTGTGCTCCAGACATTCTATTCTTAATCCCTAATAACATCTACAATTTTAAATATTTTAATTTTTGGAGATAACAGCAGTCACATATGGAAGACGGCCTTTTGTCCCGGTTCTCAAGAATCACTCAGTGCGTTTCCATGGCACAACTAGATTGGATTATCACATATATCGAACAAGACACTCGAACGGACCATGTCACTTGTCTGAGTATACATGGCCTTTCAGAAATCGGATAAATGTCCGATGCATGGCTGTCTCCACTATGCTAGGTGGCGCTGTAGCCCTTTCAACCATGCTTTCAACAAGTGGTTTTAGAGCCACATCCGGTTCCCTTCCGTCAATAACCCATGGTGTAGCCTATCACGCGCAGGCACACAAGCACAGAACGAGAAGTCCGATATGCGATATCCGATCCCTGTATACATGCAGAGAGAAAGCCGACAATGAACGAATTATCTAGGTGTTCTTATCCGACTTCTCTTGTCCGTTATTGTGCCGATTTGTGTCCGAAGTAGATCGGATAAAGGTGTTTACATGCAGTTTAAAAGTCCTGTTGAGGTCTTATTCGTTTAGTTATCCGATTATGAGACTGCATGTAAACGCACTGACTGATATACCGAACATGCCACTCGAACGGACCGCGTCACTTGTCTGAGTATACATGGCCTTTCAAATATCCGATAAATGGCCGCAGCATAGCTGACTCCACTATGCTAGGTGACGCTGTAGCCCTTTCAAAAAGTGGTTAAAGGAGCCACGTCAGGTTCCCTTCCGGCAACAACACTACTATTTATTACGTCTTCTCCTTCTACTTCCTTGTGAAATCCTCCGCAGGGATTCACGAGCAGGCGCAGAACGCAAACTCCGATATGAGATATGCGATCCTGTATACATGCAGGTAGAATGCCAACTATGAACGAATTATCTGTGTGTTCTTACCCGACTTCGCTTGTCCGTTAATGTGCCGATTTGTGTGCGAAGTAGATCGGGTAAAGGTGTTTACATGCATTTTCCAAGTCCTGTTGAAGTCTTATTCGTTTATTTACCCGATTATGAGTCTACATGTAAACGCACTGAGTGTTAGGCTAGTTGTGTCCCTATTTAGGCTGATACACCACATGTCTTTGTACTGAATATGAAACTTATAATTCATATCTTCACTTTGAGTAAGACAGCTAATTAATTTGGTATTGAAGATCTAGCATAGACAAGATCTGACATTGACTTTCTTCACCAGCTTGTTGATTTATCTGATGTCCTTTGTCGAAGCTTATTGGAAACTTGTGCACTAAATGTGCGTCAAACCTTAAAGAGGACTTGCTCTCATATTACCATTCAGCCAGTCATTTCAGCCAATGAGTGAACCCCTTACATGTGGTACACACAGGTGTTTTCACTTGTCTGATTAGACGTCTTGCACCTTTACATCTTTATCACTCTACGGGAGTTTTGTTGGTGGTGATCTTTTGTGATTATAAGCATAGTTCGCTAAACAGCCAGAGTAATTGAAAACAACTGTGTGTGTGTGTGTGTGTGTGTGTGTGTGTGCTTTTAAAGTTGTTTGAAAGGTTTTGATTTTATGCAAGTCAGAGACCATTGAAACATGATAAAACCTTGTTGTTGTTCAACAGAATATAAACATGCTTGTCTTACATGAGGTTCAAGGACTAGACTAGAGGATTCATGGAAGCTTTATTTTCATGGCCATGGCATGTACACATGGAGTGAAACGAAACACCGTTTACACTACATCCCCAAAGTGAGTACATAGAAATACACAGAGCACATACTGTTTATAACACTAACAACATTTTGAAAACACTAAAACCATTTCTAAGTGTCTTAAAATATAAAGTAATATTAAGTAAGATGATGTGCTATATACAGTATGCAGGTACATTCCTTATGATAGTTTCAGCAGATTTTTACAGTATCATGTTTTCTTGTGCAAAATGCATTCATGGAAAGTTAGACAAATTATGTGTGGGGGAGGAATGGGCTCATACGTCAGTCTTCAAGATATTATTAATAATATATTGTTGATGTGTACTTATATGAAACCTAGCATTTCATATCTGTCTATGAGATTTTGCTCATCCTCCTGCTCACACCGGCACAAGCTAAAGCCATAGCCTTAGGAGTGTCTCCAGGAAACCTTAAACCTAACCAGGAGCTATTCAGCCTACACACCAAAGGTGCGGAAACACCAAACGCGCTGGGTGCGATGGCCACCGCAGCCAACGCACCTAATCTGACGCTTGATCATTTTGTGTCGGTTCAACGCGTCCAACGCTACGCAGCTAGTCTCCCCCCCGATATATTTATTCCCCTAATCAACCATGGCTGCGATCAGACCCGACACAACAGCGATCATGTCCGCACAAAAACAACAACAACACGGCCAACAATTGTGCCAGAAGACAAATAAACAGCAACTGAAATGAACACAAACTGCAAGGCAGCATCATACCAAACACATTTACAGCAGCTTTGTGTGCACGGCAGTACAAAATAAAGGCAAGTAGCCAACATTACCCTACCTGGCTGTGACAGGGGACCGTGGCTGGCTCCGGTGCTTCGCTGTACTTGTCGTGAAAGTTCCCCGGATTTAGCCGTCATGTTTGTGTTCATTATATGGAGGTGGTGGCCGCACACAACCGGGTGAGTTAACTAATGCTATCCGACCGGTGCTAACTTGGTTTATCGGCTAAAGCACAGCCGCACATATTCACTGAATTAACCAGGAAGCCCATTCTCCTGGCTCACTTTCCCCACGTCTTCTAACCCCGAGCGGCTTCATACAGCACCAGCCGCCCGCAAATACATTTCCTCCTCGGTGTTTCTCAGCCTCTGTGTACACTGTCCTCCCACCGTGCCGATGTCCGTGACGTCGGGTCCTTCTCCAGGCTGATTGGCTAACGCGGCTAAACGTCACGCGTTGGAGCGGAAAAAGATAAAAAAATGTAACTTGCTGATGCGTTGGTGCGGTAGGCGCACTGGTAACGCGGCTACCGCGACCAACGCACCGCTTTTCCGCGAGTAACGCATCAACGCGCCTAAACCAATGGTTCCCTATGCAAAAATGCCGATTTTCTAAGCCTCTAAACTGAGATTTTCAGAACCCCTTAAATGATATTGTTAGATAATATGAGCTTACACGTAGTCCTTGCTGTTTATGATAAAAGCTTGTTTTTATAAAAACTGAAAATAAATAATGGAAAGTAAATCTTTGCTGTGCAGTGTGTCACACGCCAGCCTCAGTGCTGGGAGCAAATGGAGCTTAAACAGACTATGTTAATGTTTTCTGCTACAGTGCATACAGAACACTCCTATACAAGCATATACGGGCGCACACACACACACACACACACACAAGCAAACACACACACACACTCTCTCTCTTGGTTGTCCATCGATTTCAATGATGACGTCCACTTTTAACCTTTTTGTAAAAAAACTAGGGCTGTCAAATTAACGCGTTAATTTCGATTAATTAATCACAGAAAAATTAATGCGATTAAAAAAATTAACGCAGATTAATCGCACTTCTATATTGCCCTTTGACTCGGTGCAAAATAGGTGAGACGATAGCGGAGCTGCGGAAACGACCCGCACGGGATTAAACAGTAAATAAAGACGCATAGAGAGGGCTCTATTGATGTGTTATGGGCTGCTCCGGGAAAATAAGCATGAAGGTAGGAATACGTGTTATGCTATTCTCCGCAGTGTCTGTGCATTATTGGTTTAGTGGGTGCCTAATTAACAGTGTAGGTTCAAAACAGTAGGCTATCTCTCAATCTTCCTCCGTCTCACTTCTGTTTGCTAGCTGCGATCGTCTCCCGCTAACGGACACCCTCACACTCTTCCTAGCAGATATTCCTGTCTTTTTTCCTCCTTCGTGTGTGTGTGTGTGTGTGTGTGTGTGTGTGTGTGTGTGTGTGTGTGTGTGTGAATTTATTTAATGTAGAAACCTCGCTGAGGGGAGGAGACAGAAGTTACGAGAGACGGACAGAGAGAGAGAGAGAGGGAGAGAGAGAGAAACGAACGGTAGCCTATACAGTTGTTTATAAACAGGCATAAAAGTGTCATATAAGTATGCGATTAATTTAGATTAATTAATCACAGAGCCTGTAAATAATTAGATTAATTTTTTTAATCGCTTGACAGCCCTAAAAAGACATTTTAAATAAACAAAAACATACTTCTTCACTTACTTACTTTACTTATCCTATCATATCCTATGGCTACCACAGCCTAGACAGCACAGCCACCTTCAACAGACCCAGGCTCCGTACTAGTAAGCTCCAGGTAGTGACAATGCCCATACTACCCATCACCATTTTTCCACATCTATCTATGAGATTTAATGTGGCTATACAACCCAATCCTAGACCTACATAACCTCTGACAAGTAGGACATGTAAATGTGTCAGTAGACACTGTGGGCTCCACAGGAGTGTTCCTCCTGTCCCTCTTCTGCTGTCTCCTGGCTGTCCTGTCCTCCTCCAGCCCTAGGGTCCCCTCCTTACACACCTGCCGCCATGTGGTGCGGTCAGCAGCAGTAACTTCCAGGTCCTCAGGGCTGATGTTACATTTCTTCAATCTGGTCTTCTTCTGGTCCTTGTAGCGCTTTTTCTGCCCCCCAGCCGAGCGTTGGCCATGACTTAACTGGCCGTACAACACTTTGCGGGGCAGTTGGTCCTGGGGCTTTCTCACCACATGTCCAAGCCATCTAGGCTGGTGCTGGGTGACCAGAGCTTCAATATTTCTACAGTTGGTCTTCACGAAGATTTCAGAATGAGGAATAGGATCACGCCAAGTGATGCCAAGGATACGCTGCAGACAGCGCATGTGAAAGTTCTCCAGGGACCTGAGGTGGCGGCTGTAAGTGACCCAAGCCCCACAGCCGTACAGCAGAGTGCTGATACAGACAGCATGGTACACAGACACCTTGGTGTGGAGGTTTAAGTCCTTGTTTTGAAAGACCCGGTGTCGCAGTCTACCAAAGGCAGCAGACGCTTGCCTGATGCGGTTCTGGACCTCTTCATCAATGCTGCAGTCATCAGAGAGCATACTCCCCAGGTATTTAAATGACGGTACCACTGATAGCTGTTCATCAGCAACAGTAAAGACAGGCATAGTGGAAGGGGGGCTGGCACTCCATCTTTTCCTCCCATGGTCACTCTAGCAGTCATATCATCATGGAACTGACGGAGGATGTTAACACATTTTTTGGGACAGCCAAACTTTAGGAGTATGTTCCACAAAAGTTCTCTCTGAACAGAGTCAAATGCTTTGGAGAGGTCGACAAAAGCTATAAAAACATCCTGATGTTGTTCCCGGCACTTCTCCTGAAGTTGCCGTGCTGTAAAGATCATGTCGACCGTACTCCTGCTTTCTCTGAAGCCACATTGTGATTCAGGCAGCATTGACTCTGTGATGTTACTGACCAATCTGTTCAACATCACCTTAGCCAGGACCTTACCAGCAACAGCCAGTAGTGAAATACCCCTACTATTGCCACAGATAGCCTTATCACCCTTGTTCTTATAAATTGTGACAATGTTGGCATCTTTCATTGTTGAGGAATTTTCTCCTCAGTCCAGACTTCAGTGATATAGCCTACTGATAAAGAGTTTTCGTACATTGGAATCCTCCCTGCTTAAGGAGCTCAGCTGGGATCTTGTCATTTCCAGGAGACTTGTTGTTCCTGAGGGAACAGATAGCTTACTGAATTTCCGAAAAGCTTGGTGGCTGATTAAGAGTGTCAATTTGGGGGCGATCAGGCAATTCTTCTAAAACAGTGAGGTCCACATCAGCCTCCTGATTAAGGAGACAATCAAAATGATCGGCCCACCTCAACCGAATGTCATTTTGATCTTTCAAAAGTGTCAGACCATCTGCTGACTTCAAAGGAGTAACAGAGCGATTTGTTGGGCCATATATAGTTTTTAAAGCATTGTAAAAATTATGCATGTCATTTATATTGGCATAATACTGAATTTCTTCAGCCTTTTTCACCCAGCACTCGTTCTTTGCGATCCGAGTGGTCCTCTGAACTTCCTGCCTCGCTTTCTACCATTGCTCCCTTGCAATACTGCAGGATGGATTTCTGAGGGCTTTACGATGCAATCTATGCATATTCTCAAGCATGTCATGGATGCTGTCAGAGTTTTCATCAAACCAATCTTGGTGATTCTTACTCTCACACACACACACACACACACACACACACACACACACACACACACACACACACACACACACACACACACACACACACACACACACACACACTGTCACCCCAGAATATGTTTCTTCTAGGTCCTCAGGGTTCCCTGTTTCCCTGTCCACAGTTGTGGATTGTTAGAACCTGTATATAGCGAATCTGTTTGGGCTCAGAGCACATTTCCTGTGTGTGCTACAGTATGGGGGTCCAGGGTCAGACAGGGTCAAGGAGGTAGCGCATTAGCACGTTTTATGAACGAGGCACAATCCTGGTTTTGATACCACATCCAGCGACCACTGAGGGGCCACAATATCCTGTTGTTCCATTCTAATGGCACAGAGCAGCGATGACAGCAGGAATCATAAAACACACATATAAATGCACAAATGACTTCTCACGGCTCCTGGGTGTCTCCTGTCTGTCTCTGAATGTGTAAATCCAACACTGAGGCTCATTCTCTGTTCTCCCCTCTGTCATAATAGCTTTTATCCTCATGCTGCCAAGAGAACTCATCATTCCAAAATATGTCATGAAAAGTCAATTTGGTCTTACATTTATATCAGCCCTTTCCACAGGAATATAAAGTTCTGCCAGTGAAAGTGTGGTTATCTTTTTTTAGGGGGGAATTTTCGAGAAATACGCTTGAGTATTAGTGTTGTTTGATGTGTTTGTATTATGTTGTTTGTTTTTAACATCTACCCAGGATTCCCTGGTAAACAGTATAAATAGAGTCTAAATTGATAGTAAATGTACATTAAACATTAGGAACTAGAATCACAAAATGACCGTACATATGAAATGAATACACAGGTTAAATGCACAGTGGGTAAATATATTTGTAATTTGCTAATTATTATTGCAGTTATAACTAATGTGAGTCAGGCAGGCTCTATAAATATGCGTGTACCTCTCATAATGCATAATTATTCGTATTATCAATTCATCTTCTAAAGATATCTTTCTCAATCAGTTAGCTTTGCCCCATTTCGAACACAAATCCTATTGAATTAATCAATTAATAATATTAATTAATAATTTGGTATTCAAAATGGCTCAATAATTTTTTTAATAATAAGCAATGTGCAATCTTTCAAAGTATCCCAATAATGGGAATACATTCAGTTCAAATTATGTACACACATTTTACTGTTTGAATAAAGACATTTTTAAACATGACTTGTTGGCTTATTTTCATTCTAAACGTTCACTCTTGTTAACCTTTTTAACTAAACTACACAACATGAAAGTGGATTTGAAAAGACAATAATGAAAACCTAACATTGTGGGCTCAAGTGTATACACCTTTCTCGTAACTCCTGCTGTATATAATAAACCTCAATCGGCAGCCTGTCTTTCACCACGTACAGAAGTCACTCAAAGGTTACCAAATCAGAGAGACAAGAGAGCAACCACCAGCACACGCTATACCCAGCCCCTTTGTGTATTAAAATGTACCTCCAAAAAGTTTAACTGACAAGCGTAATAAATCAAGGCGGGACCTTGCCGCTGAACCACATCAGAACAAATGGATCACGGCAGAACGCTAATTCCCCACCAGCCTCTGTAAAAACACAGAGAGAGAGAGAGAGAGAGAGAGAGAGAGAGAGAGAGAGAGAGTGTGTGTGTGTGTGTGTGTGTGTGTGTGTGTGTGTGTGTGTGTGTGTGTGTGTGTGTGTGTGTGTGTGTGTGTGTGGGCGGGGGGGGGGGGGGGGTCAGAGGAGCAGACTGGACCAGAGAATGATGTATGAGAGTGGTGGGGGTGATTATTGGAGAGATGACTGATAGTTAGTTTGCTTCAATTTTTTTACGACTCAAAGAAAATATTAAATAAATGGCTTCCAATAACGAGTCCCCCTCTGTATAAAATGTTGGAACTGCTATAAATACATATGGTCAACAGAGGCCATGCGATACTGCTACGTGATTGTTACCATGTAATTACCGCAATTGTATTCAATATTTGGAGACACAGTATTTTTTTGTAGGAGCAGATGACAGCTTTTCAAAAGACATCGCATTTCGGAGCAAAATAAGATAAGATAAGCTAAAGCTAAGATATACTTTATTCATCCCAGCAGGGAAATGTAGGTGTTCCAGCAGCCAGCATACATATATACACAACACAACACATATCCCACCCATACAAAAAACATGAGCCCACATACATAGCAAAAAAAAAAAAAGTGGTATGGATGGTCCATGTGCATAAGCTGTTACTCGTAGATAACAGTACAGACATACTAGTTCTGCCAGTGCATGGTATGATAAGAAAATAAAATGATGGAGGCAATGATGGAGAGAGGGTGAGGATGTTACTGAGCCAGTGTGTCTGATATGACTGTCATTGAGCAAGACGTTTCATTTCACCTGCTTACTCACTGTAAGCTGCTGTAGATTTTTTTTTTAAACATTACAAATGACTAACACAAAACGCAGATGCTACATGTAAGGGACCTTTGGATGTGTATGGGAGCATATTAACAATCTGTTACGTTGATAAGTGAGGTGCTGGCCGTGAATGGGCTGTGAGAATAAAAATACTGATGTTAAATATTTTACTCGCTGTGTTTCCCAAAGGTGACATCCTCACAGATAAGGGTATTTTCTCCGATTTTACATACTTCTATAAAGATATATCATACCAAAGTGTTTTATATGGAAATGTTCAGAACACATTAGGCCTTTGTTTTCTGAGGTCTACTTATGTCCTAGACCATTGTGTATGTAAATAATTGGCTTAAATGCTGAAAAATTAATTGCGATTTTTGAAAAACCTGGACATTTGTGTGAAAGAAGAACCTTTAGTCATCCTGTTGAGTTGTTTTGGCTATTGAAATTGCTTCTCCTAAGCCTTAGCTTCAAAAATGCAGTGGAAATTTTCCAAAACACAGTAGGGAAGTGCAGAAAACATGACTAATATGAAATTTGGTCCAGATGCTTTTTGGTAGAAATGTTGTCTCTACTTTCAAAAAACATTAGGAAATTAGACTGAATGAAGACTTTGAACCACATATGATGATTCATGGGATGTATACTAATAAAAAAGGAAGCATCACAAAGCATGTTTCAAACAAACCATTAAGTAAATATAAAAACAATAATAACAAATTACTTTCACACTATGTATACTCTATGCACTATTTACAAGCTAAGTGGTAGCTGGGGAGCTTCTGGGTCTTGCTTCTCACGGTGTTTTCTAAGCCTGTAAGGGACTCACAGTATCACAAGAACATTCCCCGGAAACAGGAGGACCTCTAGTTTGAGATGATGTTTTAATTTTATTTTTCAGCCATATCTTCAGGAAGATATTAATCGAAATACGCGCGCAGACCTCAGAGGGTTAATATTTATATTTTAGGTTTATGTTATCCCAACACTATGACTTATTAACCTCCTTTGTACTGTAATAGAGCTGTGTGACAGCGTACTAACACAATACACTCATTAAAAAGGAAACTTTATTTCAAGATCACCTTCGCTCACTCAGAGGTGTGATGACCTGTGCTGTCAGTGTGTCTGTATATTTGGTTGGAATAATACGATAGCATATATGATAGTCATCAGTGTTATAAAGATATTATAATATGGAACCAATCTGATATGGTATACAGTATAAATTCCTGGCATTGTATTAACTTTTACTATTATGGGATCTAATTTTTTTTCTCCAAATTCTCTATATACTTAATCTAATTCATAATGAGTCAATTGTTAAATGTTCTGTAACTTTTATGTAGTTAGCATGTGGTGCCGCTAGCTTGGCCGGGAAACTCTGTTTAACCTAAGAGAGAGTTTTTCTGATACTGTAATATTTTTTTGAAAATATAAATGTAAAAATCCACTTGAGTATTGTATCTCCTTTTAACTGTACTCAGTGAAGGGCACGGACCAACATTTTGGACAGGAGAACATTGTTGGATGTCACTTTATTAACCCAAGCGATCCTTTAAGGACAAGAGACCCTGAGTTCAACCGAGAGTATACCCTAAATAGAAATCAATTGTATAAAGCCTTGCAAAGCAAAACCAGCCCCTCGTTCCAATCCCCATACTTCCCTACTATTTAGTATGCCAGAAAAAGATTTAGGATGTCCCAATATACGGTATGCACGTCATTGAAGTATGCTGAAAATACATAAATGCCTCACTAACTCCAATAGCATTTTGCAGTATTCGTCTTAATTCATGACATTTCTCGACATAATGAAAAAAAACTTCCTTATCTGATTTTTTTTTCTCTCCTGTCTGTGGCCCTAAAACTCTTCTGTACTTTAGTATGTAGTGTAGTAAAAAGAATAAGTATGTGATTTGGAACGCGGGGCAGATGACTCCTCTGTTTTTGTTGACTGAGCATTATCAGGTTATGACTGCAGAAAGGGTTTCCAAACTCTAATTCTTACCTCACGTTTGGTCAAAGTACAGCAAAAGCTGTGGTTTATTCAAGATTATAGTTAATTATGACCCAATTTTCTTCCACTTTATTTTACTCCCACGATGTGTGTATGTTTAAATAATTACCATTTTATTCAGCACAAAGGTTAATAGTACAATAACGATGTACATTTAACAAAAAAACAAGTTAATATTATTACTGAGGTTAACACCAGCTACTGATTATCCATCATGATACATTTTGCAATTTCCTCTGCAGCGTGAATACTTAAGTTTTGAAGGGACACTGACTTGGATTATTCCCAGTCTCATTCCCATGATAGCTGCCACAGACAGAGTTGGTTTACATACAAGTCTGGCCAAATAAACCTCACCAGCCTAATGCCACCCACATGCCCCCTCCAAAACAGCTTAACTCAACAGAGAAGCTGGGTTGAGGTGGAAATATATATTTAGGAGGCTAATAAACAAATATTACAGCCTCTGTGGCACCGCTTAGTCCCCAATCAATCAACATATTTTTCTTTCTAGACTTTGTTTTGTCTTGACTGTAGGCTGACTTGGAACTGACTTAAAGGCCTCCACTGTTAGTGAAATCAAACTGGTGGGCTGATAAATAACACAGAGCTGTCCTTTAGTGATTGATGTAGAGTCTATAGGCTGAGGTACATGACATGCAGGCAAGGTCTGACACCTAGTGGAGGATTTGTTATAGAGAAATCTACTTTAAGTATCTGGTTTGCAGTTGATTGATGCCATTTTAGATTATTTTCGTTCCAAAGGAATGCCTGATTTTATTAATGTTGGATAGCTAACACAGTTAATGTGATATGTGAAAGGTGAAAAAAGTAGTTTGAGACTGGATTGTTTTAGTAATTGATGACAGACAGACAGACAGACAGACAGACAGACAGACAGACAGACAGACGTGGTTAGTGTAGTGTATCATAGCCCAGTATAGCGTGGATGAGAGTTTTGTTTGATGTCACTATTTGAGGAATTCAAATGGAACTATTAATGTGCATATAAAAAACTATACGAATAAAAAATATATGCAGGTGGCTTTGGACAGGAAATAGATGGAGAGAGCACACATTCCCTGCGTTCCAAATCACATACTTTTTCTTTTTACTACACTACATACTAAAGTACAGAAGAGTATTAGGGCCACAAGAGAGGGAAAAAAATCAGATAAGGAAGACTTTTTTTCATTATGTCAAGAAATGTCAAGAATAAAGGCGAATACTCCAAAATGCTATAGGAGTTAGTGGGGCATTCATGTATTTTCAGCATACTACAATTTACGCGCATGTATTGGGACATCCTGAATCTTTTTCTGGCATACTAAATAGTAGGGAAGTATGGGGATTGGAACGCAGGGATTATGTATCTGCAGTGACTCCAAGCAGGTTGATGCAAAGGTCACTTGCAAAGAGGTAAACATCTCTCTGCGAGTTCACTCTTTATACAGTAGCAGACAAACTAAACCCTGCTTTAATTAGATGCTGGACTAATTGCATAATATCTCCCGTGGTGCTGCAGAGTGAAGTGAAGCACAAAGAGAGAATGCTGTCTTTGTTGCCTTGTTGCTGGCTTTGGCTCTCGCAGTCATTTGGAACCATCAGCCTACTTATCTGGACCTGGTTTTCTAGACTCAAGTGATTTGAGTGCACGGAAACCAATGTGCCCAAAAATAATCACAAATCAGACAGCTTAGATTTAATGAAAAGAAAGTCTCATTGAAATATATATTTAAGTTGTTATTATGTAGGAGGCAGTCTTATTGACGACTTGATTTGAAAAAAAGATTATAGTTCAAGCCATTAACAATTTTTCAAACTGAAAAATGCAGTGCTGCATTTCTATCGTTATGTCAGGGTGAATTGAACATCTTTGTCATTTGGACTTAGCCTGGTCCAACCAGACCATCGTCCTTCATTTCATTCGTACAGAAGGTCTGGAAGTGCTGTAATTGGCAAACGTTCACTCACTTGTTGAAGTTTAAAACTGGATCTGCCCAGTGCCACTCTGGATTGGCCAACCAATCGCATAACGTTTGGTTGGGACATATGTCATGAGCCGGCTTCTGACGGTGAGTTCCAGACCAGTTGTACAGGGAACTCGGAAATTTCCAACTTCACTACATATTGTAGTCTATGAATCTACCGTACCTGGCAACGGTAACTTGTTAGAGCCTAACGTTTAGTTATTTGGACGAGAAAGGTTGTCGGCGTCCATACTTTCCCAAGCAGATGCACTGGAACACAGACAGGTCGGAACTCGGAACTACCAAGTCGGAAATCTACGAGTTCCGAGTATAAAGGAACGCAGCATTCAACTGAAACTGGAGCACAACTTCGAGTTCATCGTTCTCAGCCACTCGCTCTGTTCGCTGATTGGACGGCCGGAGATTTTCCTGAGCTGGAGCTGAGAAATTCACCGCAGTCCCAGACTGACTACTGAAGGGAAAATGAAATTTGAGCGGAAGTAGGTAGGCGGGCGGAGCCAGGCTAATTTGGACTGTTGGTCGGACGAAACAAACTTCATAGTGAAAACTTGGGGTTTACTTTACGTTTTTTACTCTTTTCCATAAATTTATAAACTGTTTTTACAAAAATAACAATTGTCAGATAGCATATTGGAAATGAAATGATTAGTCGAAGCCCGAATTTGATACAGATGCCTTTCTATAATGAGACCTCACATGGCAAAAAAAATCTTTGTATATTAATCCAGGGGGATGGCAGCCAGACTTCTTAAAGTTGTATCATGGATGCATCTGACAGAAGAAGACTTACATTGCTTTTATGGAGGAAAAAAAACAGAAAAACTCACAAGAACTCCATATTGGGAGTCAACTGTAACTAGGTTCCCTCATTGCTTCCTCTTACACATTTTCCGTGGTGGTCTTTGCAAGCTGAGCGCATATAAACTCTCTGGTTTCGGGTCAGCACTCATTACAAACAGTATAAAAGGCCCAACATCTCCCTCCCCTCTGTTCCCCCAAAACGCTGAACAGAATAATGAGCGGTAAACAAGGGGAGCAGGGGGTTGGTGGTGGGGTGTCCAACTTGAACTCAGGGGGTGACAAAAGATGTGGGTGTCTCCACAGCGACTGAGTGGAGCGGTTTGAGTCACATGGTCCGGGGTTTCCATTGAAACCAGTGAGAGGAGGCTTGAAGCTCAGTCCATGTTTTTGGAAGCCAATGGCAGCAACATGAGCGCAGCCAAACAGAACCTAGCAATGTCTGCAGATAGCCTCCCTCTGAACAGGACGGCAGCTTTGGGACTACATGACCAGGAGATGAACACAGCTCAGTTTGGTGTGTTGTATTATTTTGTATTGGTTAAATATCGCAGTCTTGTCAGCAAAGAGTTTTAACTGAATCAATTGATGTTCCGTTTTTCTTCTTCTATGCAGAGTTCAAAGTGTTTAACATTGTCATCATTGCCTTGGCATTGTGTATCCTCACCATCACCGGCCTGTACTGCATCATAGTCTGCTACAACCGCAGCAGGTGAGCATCGGATATTAGATATGCAAGACAATGTGACATTTAAAGCTATAGTGCGTAACTTCTGTCACCCCCGAAGAGTAATTCTGAGTTAATTACAACAACACTGTCGGTGCATCTGCATGAGGTAAAGCCTTCAGTGACGTGCATGGATTTCATACCTTCTGCTGTACATCTAGGTTTCTTCTTAGCAGTAGAATCAACAACATTTCTTGGGCGCTTCTTGGGATTTTTCTGAGCTCCTGCGCCAGTGTCAGGGGGTGACACCACACCAGTTTGTAAACACTGCTATACTGAGTTATGTTGAGTTGATAGGCCTAATCAGCTTTTTGTCAACTCGTTTGAGGATGGCTTGAATGTAAAACCGACATTCATTAATATGAAAAATGTATGCACTATAGCTTTAAATGAATAGCAATTCTTCTACAGTAAGTTGCACAACACAGTTAGAAATTACACTGAAGTCATCAATTCCAACTTCCGTGCCCTCTTCTTCTTCCACCAGGCAGTCAAAGAGAGCCCACGTGTATGAGAGTGCAGTGAGCCACGGTGAGCTGGTGGACCCCGTGGCGGTCAGAGCAGTGAAGAGGTCGACCAGCTTCATCAACCCTCTGGCCTTCTTCAGGAAACCAGAGGCCTCCAAGGACAACTCCAGGATCTACTACATCTACAGCAACCCACTGCCTGTGGGCCTGAAGGACCTAGAAGAAGAAGAGTGGGCCACCAAAGCCCCACAGAGAAAAGAGGAAAAAACTGCTCCTTCACTGCCGCTGTCCTTTGAAGAATACGCCAGCCACCCTGAGAGCGGCGTCACCCTGGACCCTCCCATTTTCTACATGCAGCTGTAGAGGACGGTGTGTAGAGTTATGCCTTAGGGTGTTGGGGGGGGGGGCAGGGGGGAGTTGTCTGAATGTCACAATTTGGGCAACAGAGAGAAACTAAATGGTCTGGACTTATATAGCGCTTTTTAGCCGATTTTCTCAGCCCCAATGCACTTTACAATTCTTACCACATTCACCCACATTCACACACCGATGGCAGTAGCTGCCATGCAAGGCGCCCTCTGAACCATCGGGAGCAATTTGGGGTTCAGTTTCTTGCCCAGGGACACTTCAACATGTTGCGGGTAGGCAGGGAATCGAACCTCCGACCCTGCACTCCAGAGGCGACCTCCCTACCCACATCGCCATTGCCGCCCAAACTAGAATCAGGCAGATCTGATGGTTGACCCCAGCAGCTGTCTATCAAAGCAATATGTCAGCCATGTACAGACCATTAACGGGGCACCCCACAAAAATGTACAGATTAAATTCATTTCAGTTGTCAGGGGGTCCTTATCAGCCTGTAAAACGTTGTTGTATATTGTCCCCTGTACCACAAGTCTGATAAAATGTTACCTCAGCATAGGCTTTGAGAGTACACATTTATAACACAAAGTCTATGTTACAGACTGGACTATGGAGGTGTGGGTGTTTACCAGGTAAAAAACAAAAATACTCTCGAGATGCATTATGGGAAATGTAGGATCCAGTGATTGAAGCCTGAGCCCAAACTTAAAAAATTACCAATATTTCGTCCACTCCTGCTTCGAAAGCGGACCATTCTTTGTTAGAATCTATCTCTCTATGGAAGTACAACACTAAAATGTGTGTGAACCCTTTCAGAACAGGAATCTGTCTCACAACAAATAACTCCAAGTTTAAAGTGTGTTGACTAAAATACGAGTCATTGAAAAACCAAACAATGATGTGGGACTTTGGAGTCTTTGACCATTTGTGAGGCGATGGAGCATTGTTCTCATTAGAGGATCTAATTTTTCTTTTGCATACCGTTTATTGGCAAGATGATCTACATTCCAATCAGCTATTCAATCGATCGGAACAGCTGGCAGTGTGGCGTGCTGAGAAGTGCAGCAATGTGCCAGCAAAAGCATGGGAGAAGACGCCCGGGAGCACGCAAAGGTCAATGTAAACAGGCCGGATCTTAAATATATTTTAAAAATGTCTTTGAAAATGTTTTACAAGATAGAAAATGAATTCCACACATGTGTAAGGCCACAAGGATAAGTGAGTAACACTGAATATAAACATAGACAGTCAATGGGGACACCTTTAATTTTGAAGGAGAGAAATGTAAGTACAGGATTGTGCTACCAGTTACTGTATATAGAGGCCTAATTGTCATGTATATTTCTATAATTGTAAATGGGGGATTTTGTCTGCAGATGCATATTTGACTACATTTTCTATCTTAAGAAAGTTCCTTTTTATTTGGGTAAAAAAAAAGTCCACACAAAACTCCTCTGGCTAACCTCCAAACTCAAGGAAGTAAAACACAGAGAGTTCTTTCTTGATTTTTTTTCTATTATTGATCTTTAATAAAACTGCAGAGGCGAAGTGCATTACAAAAGAAGCTGGGGGCGGGGGAGTGAGACACAGACGAGATGAGAGAAAAATACAATTGATTATCACTGTGGAGCAACTGATCATCTGGTGCTCTTGGGCCACGAGAGTCATGCCCTCAGACGATTGGCTGGGTCTCTCTCATCAGCCAATCCAGCGCTTCCTTTCTGCCCTGCCTCTCCAGCTCTGCTCCAACCACCTTGCGGCACTGCATGTGGTACTCGTTCACCCAGTCCCGCTGCAAGACCATGAAGAGACTGTGTTTAAGTAGTGCACAATGTAAAAAGGAATAGTTGGGAATATTATCCGCCATTCAAAATGCATGGTAAGATTCCTATTTCTAATAGCCTATCTTTTTTTTCTTCAATACTTGTTAAGTAGCCTACATTGGACGTGTTTTTTTGTATGTTTTGCATCACATTACCAATAAAAACTTTTGGAGATGAATTCTAGATTGATTGGTCTTTGATTATTAAAATATGAAAAAACATAATCATACTGGATATCTCTTACCTGCGCCTGAGTGAGCAGCTCTGTGTTCATCATCTTTACTTGCATCGGAACCAGAGTGAGGGGCTCGAATGTCAGGCTACCTCTGTTTCTGTAGTTGTACTGAACACGCACACGCACACGCACACAAACACACACACGCACACGCACACAAACACACACACACACACACACACACACACACACACACACACACACACACACACACACAGGAACAACATACTGAGTTTACTCATAGTTAAAACTTGCATATTGTTATTCAACTCAGTAGCAGTAAAGTAGCCAAGACATTGTTTCCTATTGCTATAACATCTGAGAAATGACCCGCCAACAGCCCCTCTTTATCACTACTCTCTAATTTAACATTTCTATCAGGCCTGGCCTCAATTAAAAAAGACTTACTTTGGGCTTAGCTGGAATAACAAGAACCACGTTTTCAATACGAATGCCAAAAGATCCATCTTCATAGTACCCAGGCTCTAGAAAAAAAAGAGAAAAAGAGAATTGATTTGATATATGACAACAGAGAATTTTACACAGAAAAAGCACAATAATGGGGTATTGGATGATCTAAATACAGTATGTGCAATGTGTTCAGTTGATTTTAACCTCGTAAATATTTTTTATTTCTATGTGTCCAGCATGACAAAACAGCTCGACTGCCTTACCAATCACATCAATGGATTTGACATGATTTGGGCAACAGAAAGGATAGTATTGTTATTTCCAGAGGAGCTGCCCTAAGGTGTGTTTTTGGGCTGCACTATATTAAAGAATAGAAACATATGCAGCCTGTGCTTCAACCCCACAGTGAATCTGATGTATGACCCCACTGAGACGCTGGGAAAGATCTATTTAATAACACTGTGCTGTTATGGCACTGGTGACATTTTCCGGGTGCCTGGGCTTGGCTATATCAGAAGTGACCTGACATTTAGCATCAGGCCAGTTGGCATTATGGGCCGTTCGTTGTTGCCTTTAAAAGGATTTAAATCAAATCAAAATAGTGTGTAGTGCATCGCTTTCAGTGCACTGGCTCTATTTTAGCTATAGTCGCTAGTGGCTGTATCACCATGAGAGAAGTAAGCTGACCAATACTTCTCAGTAGAATTCTACATTGTAAAAAGTGCCGGTGTGTGTATTTCATGATCCACATAGATATATGTATTCAGCATTTACAGTCAAGACATTATAGAGTCCAGGTACAGCGACATTAAATAGTAAACCAACCCCTCTCTGCCCCGCTCCCATACCATCACTGACGATCATGCCGGCCTCCAGGGGTTCATCGGCGAAGGTCTTGTAGCTGATGCCACAGGGCCCCTCGTGGACGTTGAGGAAGCAGCCCACACCGTGGCCCGTACCGTGGAGGTAGTCCAGCCCCGACTCCCACAGAGCTGCACGGGCAAACGAATCCAACAGGTGGCCTGGGGAAGGGATGAGAGGGTTAGAGTCACAGACAGTGTTGGGAATAACGCCGTTTAAAATAACGGCTTTAGGTAACAGTGATGGCAGATCAGCACGGTAGGCCTACATTCAGCAGTTTCCTCTACTACTTTTGTTGAGAACAAAATAGGCTAGGCCTACTTGAAGTGCAGGATAAACCTCTTGCTGTCTGTTGATGTGCGATAAATATTGAAGGTTATGTAGCCTAAAAGTAGGCCTACCTGTCTGTTCTACTCATTTCAACTGACTTGTGAAAACTGCTCAGAAAAATCGAAATTTGTTGACATACAGCAACTTTTTTTTCTTTTTACAGTAGGCTAACGCAAATAGTTACTTTCCCTGGTAACAAGTTACTTCTATTATAAAATAATTCAGTTACTAACTCAGTTACTTTTTAGAACAAGTAGTGAGTAACTATAACTGATTACTTTTTTAAAGTAACGTTCCCAACACTGGTCACAGAAATAGTTTGCTTAAAGGAATACTTCACCCATACGGAACCGGCGTTCTATCATTATAAAATCGCTATTATAATATAATGAATGAGGTTT
The DNA here is from genome assembly GCA_949357725.1 of Hyperoplus immaculatus. Taxonomy (NCBI): domain Eukaryota; kingdom Metazoa; phylum Chordata; class Actinopteri; order Uranoscopiformes; family Ammodytidae; genus Hyperoplus; species Hyperoplus immaculatus. The sequence continues at coordinate 32,377,098 of OX442355.1, read as the reverse complement.
TTCTCCCTTCAGTCTTTCCTCAGTCTTCCCTTGGCCCAGCTGTCCTGTTAATCCTATCCTTAGACCAGTGGTTCCCAACCTGGGGTCCGCGCCCCCCAACAGGGGGTGCCAGAGATCGCAAGGGGGGCGCACAAGTTTGTCTGTGCTGAGGTTGTAACTTGTGAAAAAAAAAAAAAAAAAAATTGCAATTTTTTTTTTTTTAACCTTTATTTATACAGGTATATCCCATTGAGTCCGAAGACTCTTTTGCAAGGGAGACCTGTTCCCATTTACACGTTACCATTCACACACACACATTCATACACCGATAGCAGGCTAACTATCGACATTCACACGAGGCAAGGTGGGTGAAGTGTCTTGCCCAAGGACACAACAACTATGACACAGGTGGCAGGGCGGGGATCGAACCTCCAACCCTTTGATCATCGGCCGACCCGCTCAACCAACTGAGCCACAGTCGCCCAAACATTAAATTCATAAAACCCCAATAACATCCAATTGGATAATCAAAACGATGTTTAATGCTAATTAAAACATATTATTGGTCCACATTTAAATTCATTATTATATGACCTCTGAACTTGCGTAAGCACCTTCCGGTCGGCTCGTGGGTGGCGGGCAATGCTGATTGTTTTGCTGTGGTCAGCCTCACTTTACACAGAAAACAAATGTCTGTGAAACGTAAATGTACAGATGGTTCGTCTGTACCAAAGATGAAAGCAAAGCAATATCTCCAGAGACACATCGATTTTGGTTTTATGGAAGGACAGGACAGTTTTCGGCCAGAATGCGTCATTTGTGGCGAGAAGCTATAGCTAATCAAAGCATGAAACCATGCAAACTGAAACGACACCAGGAGACCAAACACCCCGAGACTGTTGGTGAAAGTCGAGAATATTTTGAGAGAAAGAAGCAATTGGCACTATCAAGAAGATCCACGGACATCAGAAAAGCTTTTGAAAAAGCAGGTACTGATTTACACAGAGCCACGGAGCTCTGTGTAAATCAGTAACTGTTTATTTTTTTTGCAAATAAAAGTTATTAATCACTCTATTCTTTTATTGTGTGTATGTGGGTCGGAGTTAGGGTTGGGGGGGCCTTGCTTGTCTTGGACCCCGGCACGGGGGTCCTCAGGGAAAAAAGGTTGGGAACCACTGCCTTAGACAGTGAGACCATAAAACACTCTTTCTGCCTTTTCTCATGATAGGATGAACCCATTTAAAAAATGTTTGCACAATTATACTACATAGGATTCCATATTGTTTTAGAGAAGTTTGCATAATTTTCACCAAATGTGAAATAGGGTGATTATTTTGTCTACAATGTTAGCCTGGCAAACTGTCCAAGACGTCCCCCCCATAAGATGTGTTATCTTAGAAACTATTCCTCAGGGGTTAAGTGAAACTTTGCGACCTGCTCCATACGGTGTTTCCAGTGTTTAGAATTGGACTCGTGGGAATGGAAATGAAAATCTATTTCTCCACAGTGTAATTATATTGGCTCTTGGCACTGCCAGCCTGCTGTGTCGCTTTTCTCTAAATAGTGTTGGTGCTTGACATTCTCCAGTCCTCCTTGAGCTTGGCAACACAGATTTCTTAAGTACACAACATGACTGGTACTGATGTGCAAACAGGAGATCTGCATTATTCTTGAGTGTCGACATGTTAACTGTTAATTGTGTCAATAGATATCTGTATGAATCATTTTGGCCATTCTATTTGTCAATGCTGAGCGTGTGCAGATGTGAAAAATGCGATGTGAAATATAAGTGTATACATTGTCAGAGTGAAGTGACAGCACCTTTACACAAAGAGGGCCAGATCAAACCGATATCTCAAATCATTTGTTCACTCAGCTGTTGGCTTCCTAAACAAACTAGGGTAGCAGCTTTGTCTTTCTTAAGCAATGATTATATTCCATGATGTCTCCCATATACTTTTATTTTTTTATGTTTTTATGTTCCGTGTTTTGTATTTATTATAAGGGAGAACGGGGGAATCTGAGGCATCGGGTAATGTGAGCCACCCCCTGTATCTAGGCAACGGAAAACATTTGTGGTCATGCGAGATATATGTTTTCAAGCCCCTCTCAATTCCCCATGACCCTGAAAGAGAGGACCTCATGGTGCTGTGGTAAGCATGTTTTTTTCACCAAAATAGGTATTTTACATGTAAAAGTAAATTTTCTTGCTGTCAACTTAATCAACTGTTGTGCCAAAGCAAATGTATTCACGTAGAAAAACTTCTATCATACGTGTTTATGAACTACCAACATATAAAAATCATGTGATGATATTAGCTAAAGATTAGCCTGTAATGCTAAGAGAGGTAGTTTTTTCTCAAATTGTGGTGGTGGGGGAAAGTGAGCCAAATGCTGTGGGAGAAAGTGAGAGTGTCTCACTTTCCCCCACCATGAGGCACAAGTTAAGTTTAGTCTTAAACATATTTTAATGTAATATTACATAACATATGTTTTATTTTAATGTCATACACATTGTAGAAAAGCCATCATGCCAAGGAAATACACCAGGAAGACGACCTGGGGCAACCACACGGAAAGAGCACCTTCTCATCTTTCCCTGTAACCTTCAGGGCTGGAATGTAGAGTAGGCCTAGTTGTAGAGTATGACAGGCTGATGTTATAATCCAGTTGGGTCTTCTCCTGTGTTCTGAGTCCCAGGCTGTTCTCGCTGGTTCTGATTTTCCTATGCTTTGACCCCCAGACACAAGCTGGCTCTAAGGGTCCTGTGTTCTGACCCCCAGGTTCTATCTTTCATTTGAATCTTATTAAAACCCTTTGAATTATAATAGGTTGTATTTGATTTTGTTCAGAGTTACTTTCAAGTGTTTAGAAAATTTGCTTTGCTTAATTGACCAAACCCCATCATTCTTTTACTAGTCCGACATTAGTTCTGGAATGTGTGGCTAGCTTTCAGGATTATAACTGTTACAATATGTGTTGTTATGGTAGTTTCAGAGTGGAAAAAGTAAGTGGATCAGTTTACCCCCAGCTGGTTCAATTTACCCCCTTGATTTTTCTGGTCTGTCTCAGTTTACCCCACAGCTGGGGTAAAGTGAGCCACATGACAACTTTTTTTAAAACAATCATATTTTCACTGCCCTTTGTCTTGAAAAAATTCTGCTAATGCCCATTTCTAGGAAACATCCTGAATTATTGGGAAATGAGTACATTTGAGTGATAAATAATTTTAGCTCGCTTAGAGGGGAGCTAATGTAAAAAGTGGCTCAGATTAACCCATTCTCTCCTAATTATTTGTTTGTTGTGTGACGTTTTTACTACTGGAAGGAGAACAAATTGCTCCTCAGGGACAATAAAGATTTATCAAATCAAACCTTTTGTTCCGTTGGGGAAAATAGCAGCACTGACGGATATGTGTCCCTTCAACACATAGGTAAAGCATTCCTAGAGGAGAAAAGAGAGAGAGCACAAAACCAAAAAAATACATTTCACAAAATCAAATGGGTGTGTGAGGGTGAATTCAGTCAGGGTATTAATTACACTGCACTTATTCAATGTTTTTACATGTTGAAAAAATTAGAATAGTCCAAATAGCTTTAGTCAATCTAAACCTATCCTGTGATGAAATTTATTTTGACAGTGTAAAAAGAGCACCAGCAAATATATACAAACAAACCTTCTCAAAAGCAGACGGTGTCCCAAAGTGCATGGTGCGCGTGACGTCTGTGGTTCCATCACTGAGAAAAGACAGAATGTGGAGAACGCAGATATTTGAGTGAAACGCACAAAACATTTTTTTTTTTTAAACTTTTGACATACAAGTCATACAAGCCATGACGAAAGTAGACATTTCTAGTAATGTTATTGTTAAATATGTGTATTACAATGATAATGCATAATAAGGTTGTTTTACACATATTGAGCCCCAGAGTCGATCAGGTAAACTTCATTGGTGGTGAGGGTTCTGTTGGTTTCAGGCAGTGGTCTAAAGGAAAGAGAAAGATATGGATAAATCAAATCAAATCAAATCAAATCAGTTTTATTTGTATAGCCCAATATCACAAATAGACATTTGCCTCAGTGGGCTTTACATTCCATACAGTATGACACCCTGCCCTTAGACCCTTAGCTCGGCTGAGAAAAAACTCCCAGTAAAAAACCCTTTATCGGGATTTAAAAAATGTAGAACTCTCAGGGAGAGTCGACAAAGTAAGGGATCCCTCTCCCAGGACGGACATACTGCAATAGATGTCATAAGTAGAGAAAAATCACAAAGGAATTCAATCATTGACCAGATGTTTACATGGTAATACTAGAGTTAAGTGTGAATAGTGTGGAGGCAGGAGGACTTCAGGTGCTGCCAGAGGGGGATAAAAGCTTTGCTTTTTTATTATTCAACAACAAAAAAAGTGTCAATAACAAAAGCTAATTTAATAGAACTGGGTCTATTATTTCAAAAGCCGACTGACCTGTAATGTATGATTGCTCCGTTTGGACCAACGCTGGAGATTGTGGGGAAACTGAGGCCAACAAAATGTTCCTGTTGACTGAAAAAAAAAAAGTGCAAAAAGTCTTGAATACAGGGAAACAACTAATAAAAGGGATAACAATATTTGAAGTACAGATACCTTAAAGCTGATATATATTTTTTTAATTTCCTCTTTTGGTCCTTATAATAACTAACCCTAAATGTAGAGAAAACCACCAACAAGCCCCCTGAGAAAACCATTAAAAAAATTGAACAGGGAATATTCATTTTAAATGTCTCCATTCTGATGCACTTCCATGTCCAGTAGGGGGGGCAGTAGCTCTAGAATGGACACTATAACAGCACAACTAGTAGCTGATACAGTCAAAACCGAAAATATTCATACCCCTGGCAAATTTTGACTTAAAGTTAACAAACAAAAACTGGCATGTCCAAAATTATTCAAAGGCTTTTCTATTTCTATTCTAGGGTATGAATAATTTTGGGCATGGCAATTTTTTTCAACTGTTAATAAAAGCTGAAAAATATTGTTTTTCCCACAATGATGCCTCTTGTACAACATCTTATTATCTTCTGGGAGAAGCCTGTGTCATTTCCAATCAATAAAAAGCTTGCTGGTTTCATAAAAGTAACTTTAAGTCAAAATTTGCCATGGGTATGAATAATTTCGGTTTTGACTGTATATAAAGTCTGACTGGATGACCCTATCAACCAGAACAAGTAAAACCTGACGTTTGTAAAAGAACAACAACATAAAGAAACAAACCTGCGGAATTCTTCAGCCTTATCAGCAGCAGAGATCTCCGTCACGGTGCCTTTTGGAATCTAGAAAACAATCAGCGCAGCATCAAGTCATGCGCAGAGTTCAAATCACCCAGGGCACCTTCTACAGTTTAAGTGCTGGCCCAGATTTACCCTCATATAAACCCGGGTTCCCACACTCACATTGATCATACTGCAACAAAATGATAATCAATTAATTTACTAATGTGAGAAAAAAATAGTTATATTAGATACAAATATCTATTAACAACCAATCCGTTCAAAAACGATAAATGTTTTTAGCCAATGTATTCATTTAAAAAAAAAAACTTTTAAGAGCCTTGTGTCATTTTATTTTCAGTCCAGTGGGGGGTAACCCTGTGAATAAGAACTGGAGGAATATGATGCGTTTCTCTTATGGATCTCAAAATGTATGGCCTCAGAAACATAAAGGAAATGGTTGCTTTTTGTCTTTAAATGCAGTCATTTAGATTATCCCGTTTACCTCAAGCATCATCTAGTTCCATTTACGTCATCATATTCAATTAGACACACTCAACAACCTTTTTTTGTTGTTCCTAGAATATTTAAAGAAGTTGGGAGACGAGCATTTAAGTTTAAAGCACCTTCTAACTGGAATAATTTGCCTTGTTCACTTTTGTTTTCGTCATTGTTGCTATTTTTGGAGAGAGTTGTGAGAGCCTGTGTATGTACTGTGTGTGTTTGTCTTGAATAGTTTGTTTTGTGTATTGTATTTGTATGTGTTTTTCTGAGGACCCTCTCGAAAACGAGATGCTATCTCATGGGAATAATCCTCAAATAACATTCTTTAAATTAAATGGATCTCAAAATGTATGGCCTCAGAAACATAAAGAACTTACCTCCTTTTCCAGCCAAGCAAAGAGTTCACATAGAGCCACCGCATCCTTGATCTGTTGGGGACAAGTTCAGAAGATGAGAGTAACATTTTCCAAGAGGGTAATCAGACTCAGTTTTAAGAAGGGGTCATAAAAAAAAAGAGGATTTTGCATGCGGTCCAAAGGTTCTTACATGGGCCATTTTCATGCCTTGAATCTCGGTGGCGTTCTTCACGGCCTTGGAGAGGCAGAGTGGAGTGTAGGGAATTGGAGTCCTGTGGTTCTGGAATAGATCAATTAGGAAAATTAGCTGATTTTAACTCAAATAAATAAAAATGATATGTAGGGGAGAACGGGGTAATTTGTCACACGGGTTGGTTGTCACAATCGTTATATCTCGGAACCAGAAGGCACTGTCTGTGAAATTGTGGTATGTAAATATCCAGAATTGGGATAAGAGGTCACATACATAGTCTTCCTTGGAGTTAGACTGCTGAATTTGAGGTGAGAGGACTGTTTGTGTTTTTCATGTCAAATTGAAAATATTTAGCTCCTCAGTATTTTTCTTCTATGCTTTTACAGAATGGGTTTATAACAAAACACTTGTTACCAGGCTTGTTTCTAGACAGTCAGATTAGGGTGGGCCTGTAGAAATTTTAGGTGGGCACACTGGGCAGAGAGACCGAATATGCGAGCGCGCGCAGAGCGCACAAGCAGATTTTTTTACCCTTGTAAGTCTGCTTTTTGCCACATTTACTGTGAATTGTGTAGAACACAATATGCAAATAAACTTTGAGTGTTGCTGTGCGGGAGATTTGATTCTTGCATTTTTTTTTCAAAATGTTTATGAATAACGTACAATATTATATATAAAAAAGATACATTATATACAATATAATGTATTTTTTTTTTAATCGCAGTATTAACTGGAGGCAGCTTGAGCTGACTGAAGAGAAAGCTTTGGGACTGGGCAACCTGGATGGTGGTAGTCCAGAGCTATATACTATACACACTATATAGATATATAGTGTTTCCACTATTGGCTCCGATGTCCAGCTGGGTGAAAATAGTAGCCAGCAGAGGTCACGTCTCTGCTAGAGGGGTCCGGGGGTATGCCCCCCCGGGAGATTTTTTTTTACCTTTTTAAAGTGAAATGCATGAATCTGGTGCACTTTGAGAGGAAAATTAAGAGGCTAAATCAGAGGAATTTTGTGTGAACAAATAATTTGGAGACACTGGGTCAGATGAATTAGAAGCTATTGAAGAAAGACACATGGATTTTCCATAAAAATATAAATTTGAAATTAAATATTATGCAGGGTCCTCTGGGATGGGCTTGGTGCTCTTTTTCTTTTACGGGGCATATTTTTCTGTAATATAATGAATTCATTTAAATGCAGTGAGAGGAACGAAGCAGAAGAACTCTGTTGTCCAGTTATCTTTTTTTCCACAGACGAGGCTGAAATACGCTATAGACTATACACAGTGCATGGGCAACTGAGTGCAGCCCCATTTTCAAATATTTTTAAATAAACTCAATACACACTGTACATGTCATGGACTTGAACGTGACGTGATCAGTTAACCTCGGATTACCTCCCAAATGATCTGATTCAATTATTAAGCTATTAACTATCTACCAAAACATTGTATTCCTTTTATTGTATAATAATTTACATTTTCATAATATGATGTTGATATCAAACACACAAACTAAAAAAAAATTGGGGGGCCCCCCTGGCAGTCGGGACCCTAAGCAACCGCTCATTTCGCTTATGCCTCGGGCTGGCTCTGCTGACCAGTGACCACTATAAGCGGGTGGGTAACTTGGAGGCAGGCTGTACTGCCCACCCAATAATACGATTAGAAGCAATGCATGGTAATGGTATATTCTTTAGTATTAATTAATTGTCTGAATTTTATTTGACATTTTCTTGGACAGCAAATGAACAGGTCCGTCCGATAGTGGGTCTGGACTTCCACCTAAAAAATTGGGTGGGCACAGCCCACCCTGGCCCCTGGCTACCGCCGGCCCTGCTTGTTACCCATAAAAAGTGTGAAGGGTAAACTATAGTTTAGATTGTGGTTAGCAAGCTAATTAGTTGTCAGATGGTTGTTGGCCTCGATGCTAGCAAAAAATTCAAGTTTGGGTTGGTCGTCACATTTTTTGGGGGGTTGGTTGTCACAAGTTATCCAAAGGCTGCAGCCAGAAAAGGAACCCAATAACGAAATAAATTGTCAAGCTGTATCCTCACTGACACCCCAGAGAAGGAAAAAATAGAGCAGGAAAAGGCAGATAGCATGCTAGACAAGCTGCCAAGGCTACAGTAAGTTATATAGGCCTATTTGTCAACTTGACAATGCAATTGCATTTTCAAATTTAGTTTAGTTTTACTTTCTTTCCTTCTTTTCAAGATTATTCCCATTAAGATAACATTGTGACAAACAACCCCATAGTGTGTGACAACCGACCCCTTGATGGGGTTGATTGTCACAATGTGTAAGGGTGTCTTTGATGATTAATTTCTTCTTTATTACAATAAGATAGAAAAAGTGAAGGGTACACATTTCAAGCCAACACTTTAAGCTTCAATGTAATGTAGGAATGACTATCGAAAGATGTTTAGGTGATGAGCAATTCTCAGTAGAGTAAAAAGTCCACTTACCCCGTTCTCCCCTATTAATTTATTTATTTATTTATTTATTCATATTTAGGAAACATATACGTATGTAATTATGAAATGTATTTGAATGTATTCGTTATATTCAAAATATTTCCAGCACTGTATTGTGCAAACTGCTAAAGCCAAAACACTGACACTGATCACCAAAGTGTTTGTTTGCCTTGACAAATGGTTCTATTGTTTTGAAACAATTCCAAACAAGGAAATGTCACACGCAAACACAACAGACTAGAATATCGATGCACATTAGGAGTAGTTTGATCAACCAAATAGTGTGTTCATAGTAAAAATAATTCCTACTATTTCAAATATAACCCCGACACTGAGATGTCAGCAAACTGCATAGCAAGTTGTTATACGTAAATCAAACAAATTACAGAAAATAATCTCAAATGTGCTGTTAAAATATGAATAAGGAAGCAAGGATGATAAGATCTGATCTGAGGGCAGCCAACTTTTGATACAATCTAGCTCAAATAGTTTTCTAAATGTGTGTGAGTGTGCGCGTGTGTGCGTGCGTGCGTGTGTGATTGCGTGCAAGCGTGTGTTTTTGTTTGTCTGTGTGTGTTGCCCTCTCACCTTGGGGATGACCTGTGTGAGAGCATAGCTGGCCTTATCACAGATCCAGACCTTGTCCTTGGGGCCCAGTGCCCCGCAGACTCCCTGCAGCTCTGTGTAGACGGCCTCGTAGGGGAAGGTGTGGACGCTCAGCTCAGGTGTGCTGGGGGAGTCTAGCTGCAGGTGGGCTCTTAACGCGGGCTCAGAGAGACGCTTTAGGTCCACGAAGAGCCTGCAGAGAGGGATGGAGGGAAGGTATGTTACTGAGTACATTCAGGTGCATCCACACAAGGCTTTTAGTAGAATGCTCTTTACTGATTCTCTCTACCCAGAGCAGCTGTGGCTACTACCGTAGTTTACCACCACCCGTATGACTGCGTGTGAATGAATAGCACCTGGATCCCTGTGAAGGTGAACAGCTTAATACGTTGCTGAAGACTCAACTTTGTTGCATTGGCCTTTAACACAAGTTGAGACTTTGACACTCCTAACTTTTTTTTTCATGTACCTTATATGCTGTTTTGTATTGTATCTTGTACAGCACTTTGGTCAACTGATGTTGTTTTTAAATGTGCTATAGAAATAATTTTGACTTTGATTAATTTGGATCCTTGTGTAATAATAATAATAATAAATTGTATTTATATAGCGCTTTTCTCTTACTCAGAGTGCTTTACATAACACAAAAATAAACAAACAGAGAACATGTAGAGTTGGGTTGGTGGGTGAACTAGGGGTAGGCGGAGGAGAAGAGATGGGTCTTGAGGTGGGACTGGAAGGTCGTAATGTTCAACCGTGCTGTTTTTTTTCTTTGGCACGTGTTAAATATGAATTCATTAATGGCTACCATTCAAAAATAGATTACTTTTCCTTGAATGTCCAAAGTGTCCTCAAAAATGTAAATTAAAAAAATAAATACAGAAATATAGAATTAGCAAAATATTACAATATTTAAATCATGAAAATATTCATTTAGGTCCAAAAGCATTACACCGTGTTTCTTTAGCAGCATTGTAAAAAATGTACTTGTATTTGTATGGAAGTATTTATTTTTTCATACATAGCTTATTACTGCCCAGTGTGTACGTACTGTGGAGTCCTGTACGTGCTAAAACACTTGTCTGTAGCCCATGTTGATTGTATTTTCTGTTTAAGAGACTATACTTAAAATTCATCATCACCATCTATTCCTGCATCACTTCCTATCAGTCAGTGCCTCTAAAAAAGGTAGCCAAAATGTTGCTGAATTGTAATACAACACATTACCTTATTGTGTTCATCCCCACAATGGCATATGCAAAGAAAACCGGGTTGTATTCAATGTCCGCACCACGGAGGTTAAAAAGCCCTGAGGAAAAATAAATGACAGAACGTTATATTGTGATTAGCATTTGATAACTCTCATTCCGTGATGAAGGTGAACATGTCAGAAGCCACTTGACTATCCTGGGCCAACCTCTGACAACACTGAAAACAGTGTAGGTACTTTAAAAATCCATGTCAAATACTGTCAAATATCTTGACGCAAACCTCAGTACAATCTGTTAAACATTAGCGTTATTATTGGACGGTTACTCATCCTTGAATGCAACCTGACGACAATCGAAATCAGCATCACTCTCTAATTAACACAAACTCTCAGAGCAAACAAACAATCAGAAACAAGAGCTCATTAGGCCAACGAGGCGCTCCAACATGCATCTAGAGGGACGCCCGTGCATCCCCGGGTCCTTGGATCGTGATCGTGTTTCCAATGGGACTTATGTAACACAAGTGACGACGTTGGGGCGAGGCCGCTGCTTGTTTTTACACAGCAATTACAAAACTGCTAAATCCAAATGGTAATAAAACTCTATACATGAACAAAATAGGCTCTCAAAAAGGCTTTTAACACCTTGTTTTTTTAAGCTGGAATGTATGGCAGCAAGGCCTTATACATCCACTGGCCCTGTGCTGGCGTGTTTCCCCCTTTAGAACTTGTGGGAGCCCCCCCCCATTTAGAGTTATCCTAACAAAACACATGGTCCACACCAACAAAACATAACGTCCCAATAAAACATTATGAGAAGTTGCTGTAAGTTTTTTCTTCAAGAGAGAATTTTGATGTCTGACACGCTCATTTTTTCTTTTACGTGTTTAAAGGTGAAGTAAGCGATTTATTTATGTTAATATAAGTGTTAAATCGCTCTCTATTCATACAGTGATCACTTACATAGTGTGCGCGTTTCATAAAGCCGATCTCTCAGTCACCCGCTCTGCAAATATCGTCAAATAAACTTTTCGGGGATGCCGAAACTGATATCCAATCAGAAGAGAGAACGCTACAAACCGGCACCCGTCTCACTGCCGGTGCACGCGAGTGACAGATGGGTGAATGTTTATGCGCCTACAATGGCGGAGCAGGTAAAAATCCTTCCCAATGTCTGTTTTGATGGTTTTTATCATGTTTTATCACACATCTGAGATGATGCTAGATGACTCGCTGCTTGAAGACCGCAGTGCATTAATGTTGTGACGTGGGGACAAGGGAGGGGACTGCTAACTGTCACTGACAAGAAGTTAACTAAACTGACCATTCCGCTTACTGAACCTTTAATACCACCTTGGCAGAGGTGATTGAACAATGACGTGCATTTCCTGAGAAAATTAATCCGTACATGCAATCTCGTCCAGCGCCGTGGCAACGAAGCAGGTGATCTTCCTCTCCGTCATCTTGGCTCGCAGCGCTGTGATCTTATCTTGCCACGACATTCCTACACAAAGAAAAACAAGGATCAGAAAACAAGGTGTGGTGCTGAATTCATGGCTCTCAATAACCGGCATATCTAATTACAGGGAAATACAACCTTTATTTGAGCCAGCTTGGAAACAAAAATATGTTTATGTGTCCTGGAGGCATCTCCAAAAATACTACATGATTGTAAAATCTCTGTATCTGTTAAAAACGTATTGGCTACTGTAGCTGCCAGCAGAAACAGTTGCATTATTTTGGTTTAATTAGAATAATTTGAACTGTTTCTACTGCCGCTCGTTGATTTACATTAGTTAGTTGATTTACATTAGTTAGTTCACCGAGACACACACACGAGAGAGAAGTTGCCTCTGTGTTACCTGTTTGTTGACTCCCCTGGAGTTAACGCGGCCAATGAGGTATATTATTATTTTAATGTGTAATTATCATGTGTTATTCTCTGTGAAAATATTATTATTGATGTAACTTGTTGATTTCATTTCAAAGTTCTCACGGCATGTTTGATGGCATCGAACAGCTAATAAATGCCCGTAAAAGAAAGCCTTCCCTGCGTTCCAAATCACATACTTTTTCTTTTTACTACACTACATACTAATGTACAGAAGAGTTTTAGGGCCACATGAGAGAGAAAAAAATCGGATAAGGAAGATTTTTAATCATTAAGTCGAGAAATGTAGAGAATACAGACGAATACTCCAAAATGTCTTGGAGTTAGTGGGGCATCTAGGTATTTTCAGCATACCACAATTGACGTGCATGTATTGGGACATCCTAAATCTTTTTCTGGCATACTAAATAGTATGGAAGTATGGGGATTGGAATGCAGGGCTTGTGTCCGTGTCTGTTAACTTGAGGGAGCTACAGCTACTGTAAAATAACCTTGTTTGTGATCATGGATTTGACAGCGGTTTCACACTGACCGGTGTACTCCAGTCCCATTGTGCGGAGCGGTGTGCTGGGTCTTTCTGGGCGGTCTGTCCACACCACATCAATCAGGTTATCCTGCAATGCCACCAGAGAGTGGCCGGCACTCATCAGCGCCTTGGAAATGTTCTTCCACTGGTCTAAAAACATAAGAACATTATGTTAAGCACAAATAGTAGCACTAGAAACACAATATTTGATCAACATCATGAGACGACAAAGGCTCTTACAAGGAAGCTTTATCACACCACAAGTGCAAATGATTCTCTCTATAACAAGACAGAAATACTGGGACCCCAAGCCTGCCTGACTAGGAGGCTAAAGTAAGGGAACACAATGAAGCTGATTTTTATTGTATACATTATAAAAGATACAATTCAAAATGTAAGACTTTTGTTTAGTGGAGCACATTTTTGTGGGAGGAGTACAGTGTACATACACTGTGTTCCAAATGATTATGCAAATTGGAATTAAGTGTCATAAACATTTAATTTTTTGTATTTAATTTAAACTCATGGATGGTATTGTGTCTCAGGGTGCTTTGGATCATTGAAATCAATCTCAGACACCTGTGATAATTGGTTTGCTAAGTAAGCCCAATCAAAGGAAATCTACTTAAGAAGGATGTTCCACATTATTAAGCAGGCCACAGGTTTCAAGAAATATGGGAAAGAAAAAGGATCTCTCTGCTGCCTGAAAGCGCCAAATAGTGCAATACCTTGGACAAGGTATTAAAACATTAGATATTTCATGAAAACTTAAGTGTGATCATCATACTGTGAAGAGATTTGTGTCTGATTCAGAGCACAGACGGGTTCGTTCGGATAAGGGTAATATGAGGAAGGTTTCTGCCAGACAAATTCATCGGAATAGGAGAGCAGCTGCTAAAATGCCATCACAAAGCAGCAGACAGGTATTTGAAGCTTCTGGTGCCTCTGGAGTCCCGCGAACCTCAAGGTGTAGGATCCAGAAGTTTGCAGTTGTGCATAAACCTATTATTCGGCCACCCCTAAACAATGATCACAAGCTGAAACAGTTGCAGTGGGCTCAGGAATACATGAAGACTCATTTTCAAACAGTCTTGTTTACTGATGAGTGCCGTGCAACCCTGGATGGTCCAGATGGATGGAGTAGTGGATGGTTGGTGAATGGCCACCATGTCCCAACAAGGCTGCGACGTCAGCAAGGAGGTGGTGGAGTCATGTTTTGGGCCGGAATCATGGGGAGAGAGCTGGTAGACCCCTTTAGGGTTCCTGACGGTGTGAAAATGACCTCGGCAAAGTATGTTGAGTTTCTGACTCACCACTTTCTTCCATGGTACAAAAAGAAGAACCGTGCCTTCCGTAGTAAAATCATCTTCATGAATGACAATGCACCATCTCATGCTGCAAAGAATACCTCTGTGTCATTGGCTGCTATGGGCATAAAAGGAGAGAACCTCATAGTGTGGCCCCCATCTTCCCCTGACCTAAACCCTATTGAGAACCTTTGGAGCATCCTCAGGCAAAACATCTATGAGGTTGGGAGTAGTGTTGTTTTTGTCAACAAAATGTATGACCAAATATCGTCGTCAACGAACCTTTATCACGTGACAGAAACGAGACGAGACGCAACGTAAATGGTGGTCATGTGACGAAGACTATAATCAAATATATAATGCTTTATTGTTGACGAATAAAAACGGGACTAAATGTGGTTTACAAAAACAAAAACTCTGCTAAAATATCTCTTCATGTTTCTTGACAAAAACGAGAGGACACGAAATGTTATAAGTAGGGTTGCAAAATTCCGGGAATTTTCAAAGTTGGAAACTTTCCATGGGAATTAACGGGAATTTATGGGAATTAACGGGAATTTTGGGAATTAACGGGAATAAACGGGAATTTACTAAATTTAAAGCAACCCAATGCACTAAATTCACCCAACTATGTTATTTCAGTCCAGACAAACGTTCTAGACTGTAAAAACAGTTTTTTACACAAAGTTTTAATATATTTATGAACATTTCATTTCAAATCAGATTGTTTTTTAAAGTTTATTGAGACACCCAACTTGATATCATAAATTTGTTTTTGCTAGACCAGGTTTACAGAGGCTTAAGCTGTGATTTTAAATATAGTTGGGGACAATATATTTTAGCATAATCTTGACTAAAACAACCAGATTTTATGCAAGTACACTAGGCAAATTGCACATAGCACACATCCTACTGCAGGGGTACTGAGGCCACGCCCCCTACATGCACTGTGCATTCCTCCATCACATGGGGGGCATTTGACTTTATTCATTGAATGGGTGGAGTCAGACCCCATGGGTCAGACAGATGAGTAAAATTTTACTCAACATGCATCTTTTTGTTGTTCAGGGAAATTATTGATTGTTCATAAAATAATCAAAACTTGATAAAGTTCTTCTTACAAATAGGGGAGAGTGGCCTAAGTTGTGCCAGTGGGCAACTTGTGCCACCCATTGTTTCTAGATAACCATAGAAGAAATTGGAAATGTGACCACATATTTAAGAAGAGCCATCCATTTGACTCATCCTGTAAAGAAGGGAGAAACATGGAATAAGATATAAGTACATTTAAGCTCAAAAAACTGTGTTTTGCCTTTCAAAGTAAAATTTCCATAATCAATGTTTTTTGATTATTGTGTCTGAACAATTATAGACAAGTTTGAAAACATTTGACACATGTTTTAGTGCTTTAGTATGCTACACTTTGTGTCTATATAGTTAGGACGATGTCAGCCCTAAACTGCTGCATCATGCTTATTATCCAAAATTGTGGGGTTGAGGTGATTTGTGCCAAAGAGCCTAGGTGAGTTTTAAGTAAGTGGAGTAAGTAATGGATGTGTCTTGCAATACAGTTTATGAGATATATATCAATGGCACAATTTACCCCATGGTATTTTCTCCAATGGCACAACTTACACCACACCGGGGGCAAGTTGTGCCACAAGACAACTTTTTTACGAAAGCTATATTTCGTCAACAGTTTATTCCAGATCCAAAGTTTTTATTGTCGGGGATGCACAACACCCTGAAATATATGTATATATTTGAGTTGGAGACTTTACTGTCAAGGCCTCACTTTAAAGTCACTTTGAGTAAAAAGTGGCACAACTTAGGCCACTCTCCCCTAAATCTGCTCAAATGTAATGTTTTTTAATTGTATTATTTTGCATGGATGTCTGCCTATGAACAAACATAGTGTTTAAATGTTTAGATTTATGTTTGTATGAAAAAAAAATCATTTAAGTTACCGCCATTTAGTTAATTCCTATAATTTCCAATTTTGAATATTCCCAAAATTCCCGAGCGAAAGTTCCCGTGGAAAGTTTCCGGAAACTTTCCGGTAATTTACCGGAAACTTTCCACCCCTTTGCAACCCTAGTTATAAGGCTATTTTGTCTCGCCATTATTATTATTTTTGCAATATCTCTGTTTCCTGAGTCTCGGGGCTGCAAACAGGCTACGGCTTCAGATTAAAAGCATTTCACTGGCTTAACATGAGCATCTACCTAGACAAACGTGAGTTGGCTTTTATTTTAAAATAGCAGGAAGTTAGCAGGCTTCGTTACTTCCTCAATCCCCACTCGCGGAAGGATGGTTAATGCAGCTGCGGCGGTGGGTTAACTTTAACGACTAACGGGCTGCAGCCTGAAGTTAATGTATAGGCTAACTGTCAATATGCGGCCAAACGTACTCACGTCATCTTGACTGGATTCCTCTCGGATATTAACCATGACTCCTGTGTTCCCTGCTCTCCTGATACATGCAAAGTCATGTCGAAAAAGTATTCCATTGTTTTCTGAACGAGTAGCAGCACTGTTTGTGGACGTCTATCCATCAAAACTATGACGTAGGTCCTTAGCAACGGTCATGACAGCGGTCTGTCTTGCTGAAAATAACAGACCTGTAGAATGCCGTGATTTACATAGGATTTTCAAAGTGCCATGTAATAAGTTTCAACAAATTCCACTGTATGCAGTCTGTGCTTCCAATCGCATGGTTCAAACCATTTGTGTTATATCTTGTAATACAAAATCTGACTTCAGTTTACGAAGCAATACAAGTCATACACAAACATTTTATTTGCACTTTGTTATTATGTTATTGTAGCTCTAGCATTCAAGAACCTTTTTTCTCTTAATTAAACTTGAATGTAATGTACATTTTTTCTGGCATTGTCATTTGAAGCTATTTTATTTAGGCCTATTTATTTTATGTAAATGTTATTAGAAAGGAAATTTTGAAAAACAAAGAGAAGCTGTCCGAGCTCCACCAGACAGTTTTTCAGGTTGAGGAATCCGGCATTCTTACATGTTTGGTAGCTCAAATAAATATGATGTAAATTCAATCAGAGCGTCTTCCGTGTCTGGAATTGCATGTATTCTTGAGTCTATAAGGTAAAAATAATATAATAAGATAAGATAACCTTGTTTGACTTGTGAAATGGGGGACTTAAAGAACATTTTGATTTTGGCTGTACTATAGGCCTTCTAGGTACTTGTACTCTATTAACTGGGTTAAATATAATTGCATTACTAAAAAGACTAAAATACAAATGTCATTGACTAAGACTAGACTTAAATGTCATCCGTTTTTGTTGACTAAGACTAGACGAAAATAGTCACAGATAATTCTGACTAAGAGAAGACTAAAAAGCTCAGACTTTTGGTCAACTGAAACTTGACTAGACTAAAAAGAGTTTAGACGTGACTAAGACTAATAAAAACTAAAATTACAGTTTGACACAAAGACTAGACTAAAACTAAACTTAAAACAGGCCGCCAAAAACAACACTAGTTGGGAGGCAGTTCACATCAAAACAGCAGCTATGGGAGGCTATTCTGGCATGCTGAAAAGATATTCAAGCAGAAACTCTCCAAAAACTCACAAGTTCAATGGATGCAAGAATTATGAAGGTGATATCTAAGAAGGGGTCCTATGTTAACATGTAACTTAGCCTGTTAAGATGTTTTTGATTGAAATAGCTTTTTATTTCACTAAATATGACCTTCACATCCTGCAAATTCAACAAATGACAGTTTTTAGTTGTTTACAACCTATAATATGTTTTGAAACTCTGTTGTGCATAATAATTTGGAACAGTGCATTTGGAGTTTTTTATTTTTGAAAAAAATACTTTTATTATTGGGAGGTTTGTTCAATAAAATTTGAAATATACTCTAACGGTTGATGACTTGAAAATTATACTGACTGTGATTTGCATCGACTATTAGGAAAATCTGGGAAAATCTAATTTGCATTATAATTTGGAACGCTGAGAGGAAACATGGAGCGTCAACCCACCAGCAGCGATGATCCAAGGGTCTACTCCCACTTTGGAGTTGTCTGGCAGGACGCTGATCAGCCAGTCTTCCTGTGACGGCGTCTCCTTCAGCCCTGTCACACACACAGACATTAGCGTAAAATATACCTGACTCATAACAATAATGGATTAGATTTATATAGCGCTTTTCTAGGCACTCAAAGCGCTTTACAGGGTTCCGGGTTCCAGGTACCATTCATTCACACACAGTCATACTGGTGGCTGAAGCGTGGCTGCCATTCAGCGCCTACGGACACTCTAACCACCACAAACATACTGCAGTCATACACATTCACACGAGGCAAGTCGGGTGAAATGTCTTGCCCAAGGACACAACAACCATAACACAGAAAGGGTCGGGATTGAACCGCCAACCCTTTGATTGTTGGCCGACCCGCTCTACCACCTGAGCCACAGTCGCCTCATACCGGTTTAGTAACTACAGCATCTTGGAAGACTTATTATTGTCTTAAAAAACCCCAGTGCAGATGAATATATAACTGTTTGCTTGGCAAAATATGGAATTTGCTTTTCACTCTCAAACTAGGTCCAAACCTTCCGACTTACAGTCTAGCTGTGGTTAGCCTTTGTGCTGTATATGAAAACAGACTTAATTACAGATTATAAGTACAAGTCTTGCACTTTAGAAATAAGTATGAGTAAAGAAAATGACCACAACTTAAAAAGGTTGACTGAGCAACATTTTCAGCCAAAATGTATCACTTCTGCCTCACTAGAATGTGTGTTGGTGTGTTTACCTGCACAGTCCCCACACTGGCTGAATTTGCATTACATTTGCATACATTTCTAGGCATCAATCAATTGAGCAGTGCATGTGGAAAGTGTTGAACCTTCAATCAATAACACCTGGAGAGTGTTGAACCCTCTACCAATAACATTGTGAGGGTGCTCAGGTCGCTGCCACAGCGTTGCTATGTTACTATGTAAACTACAGCCAGAGAGAGGAGGACAGATAAACACACCACCACATATTAAAGTGTGGGGGGGGGGCAGAAGTGATTATTGAGAGAAATTACTCTATAATTTATTTTTCATTAAAATGTTGCATAGTGTGCCTTTAAGGTTGTTATTATTTTCATCATGTACAACAACAAAAATCACAACAGGGAATTACCCATCTTCATTAGGGTCCAGTTGTTGTCCATCTGCTGACTGGCCTGGAGGAAATATCGCCCGTCAGTCCACAATGCAGCGTGCTTCTCTGTGACGATGGCTGTACCTACACCAACACAATTAAAGCTCTTTAGATATTTTCCAATCACAGATGCTTTGTTGGATGCAAGAAAACTTGGGAGCAATATATGAACTGCGGATGACTTTTTAACTCGCACGCACATTGCCACTCATGCACAAGCAAAGCATACCTGCAGAGCCATTGAATCCACAGATGAATTCACGTCTGCAGTCATTCGGTGCAATGTATTCACTCTGAAAGACAGAGAGACAGAGAGAGAGAGTGAGAGAGAATGAGTGTGAGAGAGAGATCAGCTTCATTAACAATCAATGTGAAGAGGCCATCAACCAGTCAGACATTTTAAATGCCACCCTCGCTGCTCTTGTCACATCACGCCTTGTGCATGGAGAGGGGAAAAGGGAGGAGCAGCAGTTAAATGGCTGCAATTAGTTGCAAAGGTCAGACAACACTATCAGAAGTGAATCAGGACACGTCACACAAAAAGTAAGACGACTGAGAATAACAGAGCAACTACCACAGGCCTGTCTGTCTTAGTCCATGTGTTCAGTAGTCTTATTAAGGCGTAAAATATCAATGTAGTATACGTATGTGGTGTGAGTATCGATGGTTCAGAGAGCGCCTTGCATGGCAGCTACTGCCATCGGTGTATGAGTGTGTGTATGAATGGGTGAATGTGGTAAGAAATGTAAAGCGCTTTGGGGCTGAGAAAATCGGCTATAAAGCGCTAAATAAGTCAAGTCCATTTACCATTTGATCTCAATTACCTGGTGTGCGTCTCCAGAGGGGACAATGTAAGCCTGTATGGGCTCAGAGAAGTGTTTACTGTTCTTCATGGCCTGGCGGAACTGCCTGAGCAGCTCCCCTGTGATCTTTGGAGACATGTCTGTGTCTGTGAATGGAGAGCAAACATGACACACTCAAACATCAAAAACACATTTCTACATTACCACGCTTTTTCAACAGAAGCACATACAAGCTGCTGGGATTCACCAAGTGCATGAAGTCAGTGTCCGACTTAGGTGATTATGAGGTGAAAAGAGTCGGTTCAATCTTGAAAAATCACTCACTTCAAACAGCTAGCGTTATAATAACAAGCATTGAGAGGTTCCCTACGCAACCCACCCTGAATATCAATTCATTACCTGACTTTAGGGAAGCCATGTTGACTTCAGGTGAACGGAGCTAGACAGTGACAGACTATTATGACCAATCTTACTATGTACGTGGAGCTCAAAGTCACAGTTCATAGCTGGATCTTTAACCCGCTGTGATATGCTGATTAGGTAACTGTTTCGGGAGTTAAACATTAAAAGAAACAGACTAGATGGCAGGTATATCAGCAGGTGTGTCTGTGGTTTGTTTATAACGTGCACTCTTCTAAATCAAAAGGCCAGGATACTGTGCGGTAGTAAATTAATTTTGTCACTGTTGGGCTGCAGAAATCGGTGTAAAAAAAACGTCTAGGAGCCGACCAATCACGGTGCAGTGTTCTCCATAGACATAATGTATTATGTATAATCTCCAGCGATAAGCTCTCCCATTGGATGAACACTCCGCACGGGAGTGTTGTTTACAAGCTGGCATCTAACCGACTAGCTGGTTATTAACTTAATACAATAAAATTAACAGCCACTCATAATATTCTGATAAGAGACTTCAAAACCACGGAGCTTGGGTTGAAGTGGACGTTTTATTTTTGTTTTATTCACACATTAGCCTACTGTTGCTGACAGGCCAACAGTTTCATAACAATGACTAATTTATTCAGTGTGCTGCGGTCTATTTGAGTAAAGGATGTGGTAGTAGCATAGTATATAAAAGGGTAGTAGGAGTAGGACGTCGGAAAGATATACAGCTGCTTACAAAATGTAAGAAATAAGGAGCACAGCTCTACGTAAACGCTTTTATCTGAGCTTTGAAAAAGGACGCAATGGGCTGAGGCGTGGAACGACCGACCGTCTGCCTCGTTTCAAAACAGTCAACATCCCTCCGTGCTGGGGCTGAGCCCCGGAACACGGACCGTTAGCCGCCGCCAGCTAACGTCCGAGTCCCTCCGTAGGCGGACGGTGAATGGTTGAATACGTACCCGGTGGTTTCGTCTCGGAAATTAGATTATTGAACTCAAAAAACGAAGCGCTCCTTTGCCAGCTTGGTCCCTAATTTACAAAACAGGAGGCTGCCATTGCATTGATGACGTTTCAGCTCACGTGACTGCAGGTTCTTCCAGTAAACTCAGAGGGATCCAGACCATCCAGACTCGCCTCCTTTTTTTTCGTTGAATAATCTTTCAATAAAAGCCTGATACAAAAAAATCAATAGCCGAATAA
This sequence comes from Hyperoplus immaculatus, assembly GCA_949357725.1. Lineage (NCBI taxonomy): Eukaryota > Metazoa > Chordata > Actinopteri > Uranoscopiformes > Ammodytidae > Hyperoplus > Hyperoplus immaculatus. Next base: position 32,355,214 of record OX442355.1, on the reverse strand, counting down.
AAATTATCAATCAAGATAAATATCCCAACAAATATATAACATGTAATGGCAGAAACGTTACAGAATGAGTCTAAAAGTCACCACTGTAGGCAAGCCCTAAGAAATACAATTTGTTATAGGGTGACATCAGCTAAATTGGGCCATCAGGTAAAATGGTCAAGTTAAGGTTGGATCCTCACAGCTCTTTAAAAACGGAACAGCAAATGACTGCAAATGATTTCAAACTGTTGCCAATACAGTAGGCTACTGGACATGTTTTGATTTTATTAGTCTGTGGTTATTGTGGGCGGGGCAATGCCTCATATCATATCAAGGCTACAGAGGACTAGCCAAAAGTGGCCTGGCATATCAACTCTTACTTGTAAATGATAAGGTAGATATATTCTTTAAAATAATGATGCATAATTCATATCCTTATGGCCTTCATCAGATATAACGCTGATATTTTGCCAAATAAACTTATTTTTTATGAAAAGGCATTTTTTGTTGGTGGCCAATTTAACTTAATGTGTAAAGGTAGCCATTTAGCCAAAATGGGCCACCTTTTGACTGGAGTTTTAGCCTGTATTTTGATGGTTCTTATAAAAAAGTATTGATATTCATATTATTATATTAGTGTATACATGTGTGTATATGCCTCTTTCACATTTCCCACTCTAATTTAGTGGGTAAGCTGGTCCAGGGTGCATTTTAAGTTAGTTTTCACTAGCTGTCACACACACACAATTTTCCAAAATGAGTTGACGATATTCTTCATGAATTGTTATTTTCCCTAAATGATTTTAATGTTGTTTAAATGTAATGCTATATAGTGTTATATTAGTTTAGATATTAGTTTCATTTGACCTGAACCCATGATGTTTGAAAAGCTCTTGGGCCTGAAAAATAATATTTTATTACATCAATTCGATTCAAAAATATTCAAAGCAGTCCTTATTAACCAGATACACATTTCAATGTCATACATTGTATTATTCTAGTTTCCCAGGCGATTTACCAAAAAGTGGCCCAATAAACTGTAACTGATGTCACCCTTATAGTCTAATTATTTTCTCTCTTTTTTCATATTCTTTCAGTTCTCTCCAAAATGGTTGATTAGTTCTTATTATTATTTCTTAAATACAAGAATAAGTAGAAAACCGAGCCATTAGACCAGTTTTAGGCCTAAATCAACAATGTTCAATTGTTATTGTTAATACTATTTAATAAATGTCAGTAAAAATCAGTTGGTGCTGTCTACCGGAAAACTAAAGAGAACCAGCAAGTGTTGTGGAGGATGAGCACATGCCCGAAGGGTTTTCACAAACCTTGTCTTCTGATATATAAAGCAATATGGTGAATTACTTATGTTAAGCCATAAGGTCTCACACATTTCTTTTAATGATGCCTTTTTAGGAAGTGGACCATTGTAGCCTACATGATATATCTGTATGTGACTTTTATTTTATTTTATTAAAATGCATCGCAGGTTTACTGTTCAGCTTAAGCACTGCACACTATTTATTCATGTGCTGAGATATTTTTAGGGATTTAAAGCAAGTAAATATATATAGCCTACAGTATATATTGACCAGAGGCATACGAACATTATTGTATTTTATTCACAATTTTCCAGATATTTACACCACATTGGACATGGATAGTGCATGAATACAAAAAAACAAGTCTGGACATCTGAACATATACAACATTAATGTTATCCACTCGTTTAATAGTCTGAATGAATAAAGAAAAGATATGAGCAATATCTGCCTCGGAAAAATAAAGTTTCTAAAAAGGCTAAACTTTGTGTACAATTCATGAATGGCTTGTTGCCTACAAATGATAATTACAAAAGGTAAAATGTAAAAAAAAAAGGCAAGAACTTGATATATAATTATTATTGGTTGACAAAGGATCGCCTGTTGCCGGCTTACATTTCATAAACATATTTACAATTTTTACAATATGAGGATCGGCGTGTCCCCACAGGTGATGCATGCTGTGGCTGACTTGTCTGAGTTATGAATGAAGTATAGATGGCAGCAGGCAGGCAGCAGCAAACATCAAGCAGAGGAGTACACTTCCTGGTGCCAGCAGCAGACCTGCACTCCCTTCAAATCAGAAAGGTGACCACAGGTTATTCAGGCAAGGAATCAGTGAAGGACCAGAAGAGTTTACATAACATTGTAAAGATCTGTTCTAAGATGCAGTCCAGAAAGCTAAATGCATTATCAGTCAGCCTGACCATGTCCTCAGTGAGGAATTCACACTATTGCCCTCAGGGCGGCGCTATCATTCAATCAGGGCAAGAACAGTGAGGTACTCCCATTCATGTACCCCATGCACAAGGCGTGATCCCTGTTGATACTGACAGGTTGAAATGAATGTGAGTTGAATGTGTTTGTTGGACTGCTGTTGATATATGTTTATGTCTACCTCATACTGCTATTTATAGTATTTATTAAATGATTTTTTTTACTGTGAGACTGTGGAACTGTGAACTAAATGGCCCTTCTTGGGATAGATAAAGTTTTTCTGATTCTGAATCTAAGAAAAGAGGCTGTGGCTCGGGGTGTGTCACATACAATTTCACTCTTCACCCATGCAACCTAAATATCTACTTGAGGCTATGATTAAAGTATGCAGCGTACTTACTTGTACATGATTCAGACTCTCTGAACATGCCCATATCCTCGCTGGTTTTGACAGACTGCAGAAGTGCTGCGCTGACATTCCCTTTAAGACACAACACATGTGGCAATGCTTAATTACACAAAGTCTGTTCAAGCTGTACATACTGATTTTGTCATGCTTAATCATTTGAGCAGTTGGGAACTTGATCATATAAAGTCAAATGGGTGTATGCCAGGAATGCTGCAGTGGATTTTAAATGTTTCAGGTATGATTTATTAAGTAGGTGCAACTGCTTCATAGGAACATTCGTTTCACAAAAACATAAATGTCAATAAGTAAATAATTAAATAGACACAGTGCTTAGTTAGTCTCTTATTTAAGTTTTCTGTTCCACATGCAGCTGTTGAAAACCTGGTTCTTTCTGCTGTAGGAGACCTTCTTGGAACAGTAAACTCTCCCCCTTGTGGGAGACTTCTGAGGGCATAAATGCCTGTCCTGTGCTATACTGTGTGAAACTTTTTGTACAGACAGCTCTCTGTTTCCCCTCCTGGGATAGAGAGAGGGACCGAAAATGATACACACAGACACTCAACTACAGCATCAGGTTACTGAGCAATTTTTCAGGGTTTCCAAAAGATTTTTCAATGCCCATAATTGTTCATTGTCCAGATTAACACAGCTTGACCCAGTAGGCCATGAGAGCCTGAACTGTGACAGACCGGTCCATGACTTTAGTCCATTCACTTTTTGTCCCTCGTGTTTCCCACTGTTTTTCCATTTTTTTCTATTTGTTTTTGGAAAAAATATTTGTTTGTGTTCAATGTGTTTTTCATTTGGGACTCCCCCATCTCCTAGTTGATATTTAAGAGAGAGAGAGAGATGTTTTGCAGTTCCATTAAGTGTTAAGAAGTGCAACACTGCTCCCTAAAATCACCTCCAAACACAGGACTTCCCTAAAGAGATGGGACGAGTCGTGACTGTTGAATGCAACACAGTTCAATTACTATTGAACATGTATGCACCAAATCTCTGGAACAAACTCCCAGAAAACTTGAGGTCTGCTGCAACTCTCAGCTCTGAAGACTTTTCTGTCTCCATTTTAACCTGCAATTTTATTGTATTTAAATGTTCTATTTCTACTCATTAGCTTTTAAATGTTTTATTTATATTAATTTGCTTTTCTAATGTGTATTGTGTATTTTAATCTTGCCCCTGTAAAGCACTTTGAATGGCGTTGTGTCTGAATTGTTCTATATGAATAAACTTGCCTTGCCTTACTGTTGAAAAAAGACCAAGAGGAATGAATGAACGAGTCACTCGCATACTAACTTACTTATAACATAATCTTTTCTCACATTCCAAGTGTTGTTATTGTGCCGTAATGTAATACAAATGCATATTAGACACTTTGCTGTGTTGACAGAGGGAAATCCTTCTTTAGAGGGGGTTTCTTCCTTACCAGATATCATGAAGTCGACTTGCTGGCACCTTCCACCAGCGGCAGAGCGGGGAGATGGAGACAGGATGGTGACTCTCGCTATGTCAAACTGCAGGACATTGGAAACCCTCTTACGGAAGTCATATCTGTGCAAACAGGAATGAAACATCAGCCTTGTAGTCACATCATTTATATAATTTACCAACAAACAAAAAAAAAATATATATATATGCCATGCGTTCCAATCCCCATACTTCCCTACTATATAGTATTCCAGAAAAAGATTTAGACGTCCCAATACATGCAGGTCAATTTTAGTATGCTGAAAATACATAAATGATACATACACTGACTCCGATAGCAGTTTGGATTATTCATCTATATTCTTGACATTTCTTGACATACTGAAAAAAAAACTTCCTTATCTGATTTTTTTTTCTCCTGTGGCCCTAAAACTGTTCTGTACTCTGCCGTGCAAAGGCAAAAGACCGTAACTTCATTTTTTTCAAAAATGAGTTTTTGTCATTTTTGGAACACTGGCCATCAGTTTTATCATGTGAACAAATATCTTGAGTCAATTCTGTTGTTTTCATATCAAAATAAGATGCTGTTTTTGCCGTAACTTCCAAAAGCAAAGGGAAAGCCAAGGCAGAAGACCGTAACATCAGTTGCGGTCCTTTGGCTTTGTTTTCGCGTCGCTATGGAACGTTCGGATGAAGTTACGGCTGAGTTACGGCGCTCTGCCTTTGTTTTACTTCTTTATATGTCCATGGTTTTACAAAGCACCACAGTGGAGTTACTGTTTACAGCGCTGGAGTTACGGTGATTTGCCTGTGTATTGCATGTAATTGAAGCACTTCTGCGCTTCCACATTAAAAGCATTTCACTGCCATCACGTTAGCATTTCATTGGACAAACGTGAGTTGGCTTTTATTTTTAAGTAACAGGAAGGTGGGCAGCACCTTCACAGAGCCCACTGAGCTCGGCAGCGCTCCAGGAGCAACTAGCAAGACTGCTGTCTCCACACAGCTATCGATAAATGTCAAATTATAAAACACGCATTTAAAAATGCGGGCTCACTGTCAATAACAATGTGGGACAACGTCTCAAAAGTAATTGAAATGCGTGACTGTCCCGCACAAAGCGGGACATCAGGGGCCTCATTTATAACGGTGTGCGTAGAAACCATCCTAAAACTTTGCGTCCGCACAAAGCCAAAAATGTGCTGCGCAAAAAAAAATTCAGATTTATAAAACTGTGCGGTGCACAGTTCCGCGCAATCTTCCCTTTATAAATGCCCACCTGCGGTGAATTGTGCGCAGACGATCTCCACCCCGTGTCCTCCCACTTCACCTCCCAGTTTCATCCCACAATCTACCATAAATGGCGAATGCTAAATAGCTCCTGAATATGATGACGCACTTAATAAGCACGGAATTGTGACTGACATGAGGAAAAAAGGGAGGCAACCGGCCGCAAAGACAGCGACTGGGAAGGAAGAAAGCCTGTGACGTGCATGTGCTTCAGTAACTGGCACACAAACACACACACGCGCGCTTATCACATATGATTGGCACAGTCGTTATAGTCTTTGTAAAGCAGTTTCGCCCAACTTTGTACTGTATGCAATATCACATATTAGCGTACATGTAGTAGGCTACTATATGTAGGCCTATATAAAATATGGTGTGACTAGTGAAATAATGCCTATAGTCTATTCGAGAGCATTGTGTATCTCCCGTGAGATCCACACATTTCCAACAACGTCAGATTATAGTTATATCTTCCAGTGTGAATTGTTATGGGAAAGAGATGCGTGTAATGATTTGCTAAATTCATAACATGATTTTATCTAACGAAATATAGGCCTACAGTTTTAATTAATATCTGTTTGGCTTATCATTGTACAAAATTACTTTTTACACACCTCTTAAAATTTGCTCTCCCGCTGGCCACTCACGGAAACACCTCCCGACGTATAGGATATTATTATAGAGTAGCGCTTTAAGATTCAACTTATAAAATATAAACATGTAGCCTAGAACTAGGCTACTTGATAAGTAATTCAACCTACATCACAACTGCATGCCATAGACTACAGTAGCCATATATTCGCAACTATAGGTAAGCTTAAACATTTTATTGACTAAATATATTGGGTGCTAAGCATTTCACAGTCATTTGTCTGTGTTTGACTCATATGACTGAGCTTTATTTTCGTGGTGTTGCCATTGAGTGTCGCTGATTCCCCGAGTCAGGAAAACCTTGCGGTAGCTCTACGCATGGTCGAAAGTTGGCGTAGGAATACGCACAATTCTCCGCAAAGAATGTTTTTATAAATACCAACGTTTGCCACCGCACATTTTCCCGCACATTTCTGGCCGTCTACGCAAGGTTTTTGTGCGCCGCAAGCTTTATAAATGAGGCCCCTGGTCACCCTACTTCTGTCACACACATTAACTTCAATAAAGTAGGCTAAGTAATAAGCTGCCTGCCAATGTCAATCCAGTCCACTCACTGACTGAAAACAACGCGAGCGAGATGGCGATGCCTCAAGACACACCTCCCTGGCTCGGAGAAAACAGTCTGAACGATAAACCAATCCAGCAGATCCTAGATCGCATCTTACCTTTTCTTGAAATCTGGTCAAAATCAATGGCAAAAAAATATCCACCGAGGAGAAAAATCCATTGTCTAAATCCATAAAGAGTTATCAGTATTATTAGTCCATTCGCTGGCTTGTATATTTTCCGGTGCGGTGCCATAAAGTGATCAGCTGTCATAAAGTGATTTTGGTCTCACGGCACTTGCTGAATACCACTTTTAAACATCTATAGCCTAGTCTAAAAGTATGTCTTCATACAAGAACGCACATTTGCTCGTGCTATCTCTGGATTTTCAGGGTATGAAGTGGGGCCTAACCAAACACCAATGTGTTTGTGAAAGTGTGTACATTACAAAATGTTTTTTCATAATTATAAAGAGTAGCCTATTAGAATAGTTGTGGGAAGAATTAAGTCCCTGAAATCCGGTCTCTCTCTCTCTCTCTCTCTCTCTCTCTCTCTCTCTCTCTCTCTCTCTCTCTCTCTCTCTCTCTCTCTCTCTCTCTAATAAAAATATACATAGGCTACATTTTCTATTCCATCAAAAACGCAGTGTTTTTTCACTGACTCTAGAAAACTTGCACATAATGGCATCAAACAACCATATTCCTATACGTTTATCAGAAAATTATAAATGGCATACAAGAGAATACATTTTACTGACATCCAACCTTTCAAATGTAAGAAATATAGGTGGATACTTTTAAGTGTTATTTTATCTCAAATAAGTACAACCATAATTATTTTTTAATTTTCCAAAAATTAATAATTTTAGCCATAAAATTCAATTTTTTTAAATTTTTTTAATATTCAATTTGTGTAGTATTATGCCAAACAAGACAACACTCAGTTAATGCTATCATTGTTATAACAGGAAATGTTGATATAGAGTGATACAAATCCAAATTGTCAATAGGTCTTTTGCCTTTGCATGACCCATTATTGTTTCGCAGATAATACAAAGGCAGAGTACAGTAACTTCCGAATAAGGGTCAAAGGTCAAGTTAAAATTTTAGATTTTTGGGGGATAAATAACTTCCTTTTCAAATTGCACTGAATTGTAGAACCATGTACAGATACACAATCTGCAGCCAGATGTTCTTGCAGGTCTTTGGAGGTGATCTTTGGGTTGTGTGCAACCATTCTCACAATCCGCCGCATATGCCGTTCTTGTACTTTTCTTGGTCTGCTAGACCTGGGTTTAACTGCAACTGTGCCTATGTCCTTCCATTCCCTGACAACGTTCCTTACAGTCGAAATTGACAATTGAAAGCTTTGGGAAAGCTTCTTGTAGCCTTCCGCTAAACCAAGACAATGAATAATCTTTGTTTTTAAGATCTTTTGGGAGCTGTTTTGATGATCGCATTCTGTCTCACTTCTGCAGAGAGTCAAAGAGAAGTGGAACTTGCATTTAGGCACCTAAAATACCTTTTATCATGATTAAACAGACAGTATGAGGTTCAAGGCTTAACAACATAATCCAACCAACTTTGTGTTTAAAGTCCTCAGTTTTACATGCTGTTATATGCATTAAAATCAGCAAGACCACAAGGGTTCCCATATTTTTGCACAGCCAGTTTTTCACATTTTATTTAATTTCATAAAACTAAATACTGCTTTTCAAAAAATCTTTGTTTGGAAAACATCCCAGTACTTAGCTGTTCCTGGTAAATGAAAGACATACCACTTTTATCTTTTTTGTGTGAAAGCAGAGTCAATTATAATGCCGGCTGAGAGGGGTTCCCAAACTTTTTCATATGACTGTATATGCTGTCGTTGTTCACACAGCACATTTAAACACAGAGAGGAAATAAAGAAGATATGCCTAATTGAAATATACAAACTGCAAGATAAATAAAGTAAAATTATTACATTAGAAGATTGAATGTATGTTTTTATATTGTATATATATATACCTACTCCAGCTGGTAAATGAACCATAGCCAATCATCTCAAAGCTGATTCAACCAGTGGCCTGGGGAATGACTACTCATGGCAATATTCTTTTCTAAGAGAATTTTGATGAAATTGTATTAATCGTGCAGCAAACATTTTTATTAGACTCACCTGCTGAAGTTAGTCACGGAGGGGAAGGTCTGCTCTGCTGAAGGGGATTGTGGGAGGATGTCGGCACACGCTATGACGCTGTTGCCAGCCATCAGCACCAGAGTTCTGTGGATCACTGCGAACACAGAAAAAACACAAGCTACTGAACATCTCTTCTTTCACATTATTACCACCCATTGATACATATTACATCCATATTTCTTTGGCTGTATGAGTAGCAGTAAATGTTACCACTGCTAAATAAGAACACATTTTCACTCATTTCACTAGGGAAGAAACGGTAAAACTTTACAATAAGGGTACGATAATCAACTGTTATTCAATGTTAAGGTAATGCTAATAATGGTTAGTTAATGCTTATTAAGCATGTACAACTGTTAATGCTTAGTTATTAACGGTTAGTTAATGCTTGGTTAGGAATTAACTATGCTTGTTAAAGCCACTATGAGTAACTTTGTCCGTTGGCGGCCCCTTTTGACAAAAGCGGCAGTATTTTTACGACGCCTGCTGTCGTAAAGCTGTTTTCTAGCTCGTGCCGGGCGTGCGAGTGTCAAATGGTTAGGGGGCAATATAGTGCATGTCCGTGTGTTGAAAGTGTGAGGACACCGGACTCTTTTCGGCTCCGTGAGAGTGGCCAGTGACACCGCATCAACTAATGCCAGTCAGTGCTACACACACCTGATTGCAATGAGTTGATGCAGTGTCACCTCTCACGAAGCTGAAAGGGTACGTGTCCTCACACAAAGCAAATGAACGAGAGACGTCAGTTAGTATGGATCACGATGAGGTAATGTGTTTATGTTGTTGTAAATAATGACTATTTCAGATGGATAATGGACATCTGATGATGCTGGTGAGGCAAAGTAAACTTTGTTTTAGTAGGCTACCGCTCATTCATTTAGGAGTAAACACTGCAGTCTAGTTCGCTCCCGTGTAATTGTGTACACGTTGCTTGGCAACGCCCTCCCGCCCGCCTATCACTCTCCCTTTTAGCTTTTCTTCATTGCATTTTCTTTTTTTTCTTTGATGATTCAGCCCCGTTATCAGTCATTATGACGACAAATAACTGTCTCAAACAAGGCTCCCGCTCCCCTTCCCTCACCTGGAGGGATAGGCTTCTCAAATCGCGTGGCCGCGCCACACTGAAATCTGCGCCACACTGAAATCTGCGACCAATAAGAATATGTGACCATAGAGCCTGAACGCGCAAACCGAAAATCGGACTGGGTGTGGGTGCGACCTGACCAAATGCAGTAATAAAAACTATTTAAAAACGTCTTTCTTTGCACTGATGGTCTCGTTTGCTGTTGAAGGTAATTTATGATTATGAGAGGAAACATGAGGCTGTTTAAAAGATATTTAAATGTTACTCGGAGCTGCTTTAACTAATGTTAAGTTAAGCATTAACTGCATAACGGTTAGTTCATGCTTAGTTTATGCTTATTAATTACTTACTTAGCAGTTATTAACAGTGAATTAATGCTTCGTTAATGTTTATTAAGCATTAAGTAAGCATTAACTAGAGGTGTTACCGAAGAAAGCTATGTCAGTGTGGTACCTGTGCTGTCTCCAGAGAGCTGGATGAGGCTGTCAGTGAAGGACTGTCGCTCAGTCAGGCTCACGTTGCCTTGTCTGACGGAGAACTCTCCAACCACACAGCTCAGAGGGTTTTCTAGGGAACAGCTTGGACTCTGTAAAATTGGTAAGAGAAATAAGTAAGCAAGCACTTACACCTTTGCCACAAAACCACAATTTTGGCACTATATACATGCAGTCTGTGATGAATGTTGAATGGTATTTAATGATAATCTTTTATTGTTAGAAAAACAAACTAAGACGTAATATACTTCCTTCTCTGCCCTGCTAGAGAGCTTTGTATCAGTGTGTATGCATATTCAAAAATGTTCAACTGAATGCAAAGTGGGACGAATACTATTGTTCTTTTAACATCTTCACACATTGATTATTAACAGAAATATGCAACGGAAATGTTCTCGGAAGAAAATGTCTCGCTTCCGACCAAGACCTTCTATTTCTAAATCATGATTCCGATTTTTTGCTCTTTTGACAAAAGTATTTTTACAATAACACTGACTTTTTTTTTGTCTTGTATTATTATGAGTACTGTAACACTTATAACAAAACAGTTCAAAGTGCATTACATTTGAAAATTAGAATAGGAACAAGAAACATAAATTACACTAAAAGATAGAAAAAGTGCTACGCCTTGCAAAGAGAGCAAGGCATTTAAAAGATAAATCAATTAAAGGGAACTCTGAAAAAAATTAGTTTAGAGATTTAAAAAATATTGTGTGAATTTCTGTATTGGACAACTATCCAGGAGTTTACCCACATATCAGACTGGGTTTTAGGATTTATTAATTACATAACTTTCAGCGCATCCTAAGCCCATTTTCGGGCATTTTGGTTTTTCATTTTTGCAACTGTTGAGGCTGTGTTCATGCATATGGAATCATGTTTGGCAAAGGCAAATGTTTTCTGACCAATTTATGAATTTTAACATCATCTTATATATTAATCCTAATGCACTGTATAATCAACCGCCACCTTACAAGCATTCAAAGGGCAATTTTTGGCCCATTGACTTCCATTAAAACCAAACATTTTGACCCTCCTTCAAATAGATGAAGAAACAGTACTTTTATTATTCTTTTGGTTCTGTGCGCTTTAGTTTTTTAATAGTTGGTGCTATTTTCTCACATTTTGCCATTGGTTTTAATGGACAGGCTGAGATGTTATTCTGGTCTCACCATTGATGTCATGTTGAAGGGATTGAATGTGTCTCCCAGTTGGTTGCACTGCCTGGTTTCAACGCCCATACGGTTGTTGGTGATGTACATGGCGGCCTGCTAGGAAAAATAAGTGATGTTTTTCTTTCTTTATGTTTTAATTATATTGTCTATATTTACGTCTTCTCAATTTACACACACACACACACACACACACACACACACACACACACACACAACATCAATACGCCAATATCAAATACTCATTATATAAATAAAATGTAATGTAAAGATTGGGAGAAATGAAAGCCAAAGGTAAACAAATATATATTGATGATCAAAAGCCTGATTCAAATATGTTGTATCACACATACAAAATACTTCAAGAGGAGCCAATAGAGAATAGTTTAGATATTAAAGAAAAATTGGGAATTAGAAATGAATACAATTATATTGGATGAAAAATGGGAACAGACTGACTGTAGAGATGGACATAAGTTAATCAATAGTCTGGTGTGGAAGGAGTTTGAATGGAAGATCAAGATGAGGTATTTCAGATATTTCTCTCATTATCTCAAAATGTAGCAGCACTTCCAACATGTGCTGGAGGAGGGACTGTGGCTGGGACACCACACATTTTGGGATGGTCCAAAATGATTAACATATTGGCTTAATATACAAAAACAAATAAACAAATACTAGGGCTAGATTTACACTTGGAGAGTATAACTGCAAGACTTCAGCTGAAATATGGACATTTGTACAGTTAAATGGGATTCAATTATGGTACAGCTTTTCAAAGCTGCAACAAGATTGAAAAATGTGACTGATAAGTGTGTCGGGTGGTTGGCATTTGGGAACTGACATAAATGTATACATTATGTTACAAACGATCAATTACTGATTCCTGCTTCTGTGTGGCTCCTTTATCTCAACAGGTTCCATGTGTGGTCTTTGGAAAGGTGGGGCAAGACGGATAGGAGTGAATACTACATGCAATGTGTTGAAAATTATGTTAAATAAAATTGACCCTTCATGTCCCCAATGCACAACCTAATTTTCACAGATTACAGGGGGCTGGTTGCCCTTAAATTGTTGGAGCTGAATGGATATGCTTTTAATGAAATTGTTGATTGTTGATTACTGTCAGCTGCTTTGCATGTAATCGGCAAATAAACTTATTGGAGGATCCCGAAATTTATATCCAATCGAAAGAGTGAACGCTACAAACAGACATCCGTCTAACTCATGGTCTCACTGCCGGTGCACGCCAGAGCAACAGATGGGTGAATGTTTATGCGCCTACAATGGCGGAGCAGGTAAAAATCCTTCCCAATGTCTGTTTTGATGGTTTTTATCATGTTTTATCACACTTGTGGATCTGAGATGATGCTAGATAACTCGCTGCTTGAAGACCGCAGTGCATTAATGTAGTGACGTAGGGACGAGCGAGGGGACTGCTAACTGCAGTAACTGACAGGAAGTTAGCTAAAAGAACCATTCCGCTTACTGCACCTTTAAAATCACAGAGCTTGACAGTAGCTTAACTGTTGCCATGAAAGCGGGTGTTTGACATGTCATTTGACTCAAAAATATACCAATTGCGTGCCGCTTACAAAAAAAGAATACAATCATAATTAGCCTATAATTAATACATGTATTTGATACACTCATTCTCTCAGTGCCTAACGTGACATTGTAACACAATTAAATACATCAGGCTCATTTTCCCGTGACACTCCTGTAATGGTAATTGGGTGTGATCTACTGCACCTTGAAAGACAATCTGAAGGATTTATAGCCTACCACAGAATTAATAACTCTCGCGATGTTGTTTATGTTGCAACTTGTGATTTTATAGAAGGCTTAGGGTTAGGGATAGAGTTATATTCTGATAGGGTTCATTCAGATAGTTCGCTAGCCTGTTAATCGGGCTTCGTAGTACAGCCCTCAGGTGACCACACCTGTTGGTAATTCTCACAAACAATCGCAACATTTTGACAATAGTGTAATAGAACTTTCTTACAGCTCAGGTTCAAAACGTACTTGATCAAAATTCATTCTGTGGAATTCATTCATTCTGTCTGTCTGTCTGTCTGTCTGTCTGTCTGTCTGTCTGTCTGTCTGTCTATCTAACTAACATATTTTTCAAGTGTAATGATCACAAGAACTTAAGTAAACAAAAAGATAACCATAAACTGATGTCTTAGTTGCTGGCCTGGCAACCACGTTTAAATGTGAGTGTTGAGTCCTGGTAAAATATGTGACTCTGTGCTTACATCTTGATTGGTTGATGATGATTGAAGGGCCACCTCCAGTGTGGTATCACTTCCACTCCCATCTGGAAACATCTGCTGGCGCTGGGGAGACGGAAGGAAATATAATCCAGTATTTATACACTATTACAGCAGAAATAAATATTAAATCCACTGTCCTACTCTAATGGTTGATAGTTCAAGAGGAACTGGGTGCTTTCTTTGCTTAATTACAAACATCAGTTGGGATTTGTAGACATTTTGGACAACTCTACTTAATGATTAAAGACCTACTTCACCAGTGGGAATATGAAGGTGTATTGAACTCTGAGATCCTAGTTTAAAAGTGCAAACATTTTAGAAATCGGTTGTGATGTCACAACTGTGAAAAATGTAGGGTTAGACAGTGAGACCATAAAACACTCTTTCTGCCTTTTCTCAGGCTAGGATGAACCGATTTCTAAAATGTTTGCACATTTATACTACATATGATCTCGGAGTTCAATACACCTTCATATTCCCACTGGTGAAGTAGGCCTTTAACTAACTAACTAATTGTAAAAGTTTACTTGTTCTTAATCTAACTCTCTGAGAAAAACTAGCAGATTTAAGTTGGGGGAACACATTTGTTGCCCAGACTTTCATTTTCTCCTCGATAGCCTCTTTGGAGATATCCCAAGCTCCTGTCCATAGTTGTAGTGCAGAGCGCGGTATGGGGTCTCTGGAGGGCTGCTGACAGAGACAGCTGTTCCCTTGGTTCAGCGGGTCTGTCTGTAGGTTCCCCCTAGCTGCAGCAGACGGATGTTAAGCTAAGCTAACAATCTCGTCCCCGCTTCCCATAGCTGCTTGTTCCAACCTTCCAACCCACCACATGACATAATGAATTCACTGTCTCTCTAGCAGAAATACTGTCATGTTTTTTTGGCAGTTTGGCTCTGAATAAGTTAGCAAGAGAGAGAAACCTTGTATGTGCTCTGTCTGATTCAATTTGTTGCTGTCGTGCGAAATCTTGTAATTTCGGTGTTGGTGATGGGCTGGGCATCAAGTTGCAGACAAAGGCTGAGTCTTGTATTCTTGTTATGGAGGGTGATATTTTATATGACAATGTATCCTGTTTCCTTTCAGGTCATGGGCAAACACACTGGCATTCATGACATTTGAAAGCTTACCACCTGTTCACCATCCCATGGAAGAAACACTGAAGTCTGTTCATAGACAGAGGTGGGGCTCTCATACATTTATTCAACAAACAAAGTCTCTCATGAGTTTGTGTAACAAAATTACATAATTTTTCTCCCTCACTCAAAACATGTTTTAACTTTTTTTAAACGTGGCAAAGTTTAGCAAATGACCATGAGCAACAGAAAATCAGACAGCTGCATTCATTAAGATTAGTATCACCCACTGATCGATGCAATCTTAAAAAAGGTGGTGTTGAGAACAGAACAGTCTTTTTTCATACAGATCAGCTGATAAGTCTATTGAAGGGTCTCGGGAAGTACGACTGGACATGTGGAAAAAGTTGTATAAAGATGTCACTTTGAAAAGGGACAAAAGACTACAAGTTTGAAAAAAGATGTGGAGTTGTGGAAGTATGCACATCAGACCTGATGCAAAACAAAGTATATTGTAATTTAAACGATATCAATAAACTGGCATTAGTGTTGTTGACTCACCAGTCTGACTGTCCCATTCACTGTACCATTGAAAACCACCTTGGCGATAGTCCACTGTCCGTCTGTATCTCGTTGGGCTGAGATGTCAGCACACCGCATTCTGTATAAAACACAAATACACACATGCACAAAAAAACACAACACAAACAAGATGAGCAAAGTATTATCTAAATCCTGTTGGACACTTTTCTCCTTCACCATATTATATTGAGTTGTTCTCAGTGAAAGGGTACATTTACTGTGTGTTATCATAATACAATATCTTTGACATCCTACACCTATCATGTCTATTAAAATACTTGTTAGGTCTGTTTTTGTGCCAAAGAGACGCTCAGGCAGGTGGTGCTCATGTGACTACTTTACGGCTACTATGCTTTATCTGTATTGTATAATGCAGATAAAATGACGCTTCTTCTCTTTCCTGCAATACATATGAAAGCATTCATGTTCTAGGAAAAGGGACAGTGGCTACAGTATAATAGCTACAGTTCTCAGGGTTTCTGCTTTAGATACAGGAACTTGTGGCTCTCATGAAATATTTCCTCATATCTCCTTCTCCCTTTTCATTTACACGCTCTGTTGGTTTTTCTTCCTCTGCAATACACAGAAACACATTAATGGAAACAGATTCTCACCTTGATCCATTGGAGTAGTGAACCACCAGGGACCTTCCCACTATGCTGTGGGGTCCGGTTAATGGCATGTTAGGGTCCATGTACACGTCTTGAGACTGGGTGAGGCCGTTTAGCATCCCAAACTTCCCACTGATGTCTCCAATCTCATACTGGTCAACCGTGCCAACTCCAGGTTGAGGGTTGTTTGATATGTTCCAGGCCAACGGGTTGAAGTGGCCCAGGATGTTTGCGTTTGAGCAAGGCACTGCGCTGCCAGGTTTGAGGGGCAGCATGTGAACATGATATCCACCAGCTAGGGAGTTCAGGTTCATCAACGACACGTTTATAGTTGTGGGGCCTCGTGGGAGAGCCTGGGAGAACTGCACCTGGCCGCTGGACATCCCAGGTCCAAACCAGCTGCCTAAGCTAGCTCTTGGGACGCGTACCATTGTGACGTTGGCACAAGCAATCCTTGGTCCTCCTCTGTCTGCTTGATGGATGACCACAGAACGACCAATAATGCCTGACCCAGGCAACCAGGAAGTGACATCGGTGAGGAAGTTTTTGGCTTCCACTCTGCCCACTCTTGTGCCGAGGTCGATGGTGATGTGTTTGCTGGAGAAGTCTCCCGCCTCACAGGATAAGGGCCTGGTTGGGCCACAGTGGAGGGCATAGCTGTTGTCTCCTGTGGCAATGTTGAAGGGGTTCCAGTGTCCTCCCGTTGTGCTGCAGCGCATTGCATCGTCATCCCTCTCCGAGCTGATGGGGTACATGTGAACGTGCCAGTTGTGGTTTCGGGTCGGTGACAACATGGGGTATCCATATGACAAATCCATGAAGATAGATACGTCAGACAGAGGGTTGTCCTTCAGCTGGGTGAACCAGATCTCCCCGACCACATGGCTCTGAAATCTGGCCCTGGCCACGATCACTTCACCAGGATAGCTTATGCTGGCACAAACATACCTGGCACCATTTGTTAGGTGAATCACAACTGAGCGGCCTACTATACTATTCTGTCCAAAAAGCGGGAGGTTGAAATCCATGAACACCATGTCCACCTTGTTTTTCCCCGCAAGGGACATGTGCCTGGTGCTGAGGTCACCGCTCTCATACCTGTCGTGTGTGGACCCAGGCCCTTTTGGGTATGATGAGTCGCTCGTGTTGACTGAAAATGGATTCAAGTGGCCGGCCACATTATCATTTGAACAAAGGCTTGATGTAGGCGATCTGACTGAGGGGACCGGGAAACTGTGGACATGGAAAGGGCCGACCATGCTCCGTAGGTTAGTCAGGTTCACCCTCAACTCTGTCACATCAAACGGGGAAGCCTGGTGGAAGCTGAATTGTCCTTTGATCCCTCTCATATTCACAACGGCGCTCACCCTTTTCTCTGGCATGTTATAAATCTGAGCACACTTGTAACTTGACCCCATGCGGATGAGAAGAAAGCCGGTGTTGACGTCAAAGCTGCTCAGGTCTAGACGACACTTCACAGGCTGTAAGGGTGTTCCTACTTTTACAACACCCAAGCTGGTCAAAGCTGAGGGATCTAAGGTTCCAAGAAGAATGCTGCAGCTTTCGACGGTGTTCGTAGATCCAAAGAGAGTGATATTGGTTTTTGAGGCATTGACCTGACTGATTGTAACTAAGTCTGTGAGCAATCTAAAGTCGGTCTGTCCTGTGTTAAGGCGGATGTAAATGTCACCAGCAATGGGGCCCGTGAACCTGGCCTGACGGGTCAAGTGTGTTTGACCTCGACTAACAACCGTGCATACTTTAGTGCCGTTACATGTCGTCAAGGTCAATGAGAAGTCGTCCAGATTTGAGTTTTGTTGGAAGTGGCGGGACACATTGACGGGGAGACTTGTGGCAGGATCGGCTGTGAAGGTGAAGAACCTGGAGCCAATGTTTGCCTCTGAACAGGGCTGATCATAAAAGCCAAACTTGACGGGGAACGGGCTGAGGGAAAAGTTAAGTGAGCCACAGGATCCAGTGCCAGACACGTTGACAGTCGCCATCCTGGAGGTGGTGTTAAATTGCACCTGTCCAGTGACCCCTCCCATGTTCAGAGGGGCCATAAATTGAACACATGAAATGGAATCTGAAAAAAGGAAGACAAAGAGGAAGTGAAGGTGGATACCTGCACAATCCATCTAAACCAACAGAACACTCATATAAGATCTTACATTACACCCTGGTCAGTGTAAGACAACTAAACAGGTTTAGGTTTGGGAAAGTTTCATGTTATCGATCAAGAAAGCCACAATTAAACATCCTGGTCAAATGTTTTTCATGGCGTAAAAGAAGACAGCAACATGTGAGAGGGCCTGAAATTAGTATGCAACTTAGTAACTGCTGAAATGTATGTCGTTAAGGGGTTAAAGAATATATGAAACATTAAACTGTTTAAAGTCTGAATGGAGTTTCTCTCTAACTAAAAAATAATTAGTAAGAAGGGGTTCAAAATTAAACTGGTTTTAACACATGTTTTAACATTGAACATACTGTAGCTTATTCATGCAAGCTTGAGTGACACATGTGGCTATATTTGTGTGAGATTTCTGTGCGAAGGTCACCACCATTCAAAGATACATTGACTCATAAACCACAGACTTTACACATAATCATCACACTAAGTTACACATAAAACTAAGTTTCAAGCAGCCTATAATTACCGACTTAAAACATTTTTGTTATGCAAGACACAATGTGCGGTAGTAGTTCCTATAATAGAAATACATTTCTTGTAAAAGCACAACATTTGATAGATGAAGCTGTTTGTTAGGTGACACATAGACAACACATAGTGGAACTACTCTTTAAATGAATCTGTGCACCTTTGAGTTTCTATTCTCAGTAGAATGTTGTAGATACCGCAAATATTATACATACAGCCTACTTTCATTTCCTGGATGTTATTTTAGCCTGTATGACATTTGAAGTGAGAGTTAATATGGAAATGTGACTTTCACAATGTGATTATGGTCTACAATCATTGTTATTTTCTCAGTTTTTGATTTCATTCATTTCAATCCTTGAGCCATTGCATTATAACTGGTTAGGTTCAGAGCATAAATTATCATAGATACAGACTTAGAAACATGGATTCTGTACCACTGTCTGTTCTGTGAGAAAAAAAATAAACACTTACTGGGAAATCTTGCTGCCTAGGAAAAAATGATCACCATGCTGTTATAGACTCATGATGACTCAAAATGACTGCTTATAACAGGTGTAACATATTGCTTGCTTATTATTTAAATGGGACTGAATTCTCATATATAGAAATGCAACATGTTTGAAATAATGTTCAAGCTATGTATTTAGTTATTGTAAGAGCCATTTACCCCTTTCCTTGTATTGTATTGTACTATGCCCAATTCGACCACCTGGTGGCGGGGCTGAACCGGATGTAAGGCTATTAATTAGGTGCACTCACGCCAGCCAGGTGCTTGCATGCCGAAAGGCAAATCGTTTTCGACCGTGCTCATGGAGCTCAGATTAACACATAATGCATAGTTGTACGTACAAGTCGCAACTTCGCTTGTGTAGGTAAATAAATGAAAGCATTCAAAACCTTAACTACGAGTGGACATTCAAAGTTTGCAAGTGTTAACTGTAGGCTATATGCACGCGTACAGACACCCAACGACATGCAGCCTAGTGGCTAATGGGAAGCCGCTACATTAGTCGAAAACTTTGCTACCAGTGGACTAAGGGGCACTTCACACGACAACACGAAACGGTGCAAACGCGGAAAAATTCCCGCGTTTGCACTATATCATTTACAGGAAAACAGCAAACGCAGGCATGAAACCGCAGGTTTTTGAGATCACCTCCCAGGGAGGATTTTTTGGAAAACTTAACGGTTTTGGTTTCCTGTAAACACCGAAACCATTTCCCCTGATAACGCTGACGTCACGGCTCCACCCTCACACATGCGTAGTCTATAACATTTGCTGTCAAAATACCCACAACACAAGCGAGTTATAAAGTTAGAAGACAACATGAACGGTGTCTCCACGGCACCATCACTGATCAGCGGAGAGTGACGTGCAGGGCTGAAATATAGCCTAACACTCGCCAATTTAGTCTAAGCGATTAGTAAGTTATTGAGACCACCGGCCACTTTGTCTGGGGAAAGATTTGTTCTCTGCCGGTTTTTCTAGCCAAATAAACGTGTGTAGCTTCTATGCCAGGGCAGGGACACGGCTCTCTCTACATTAAAAAACACTATCCATAGTTCAGCGCGCAGCGGTTAAGTTACAGTTCAACAAAAGGGGCATTAAGGCTACGGCTTCACAGTAAAAGCATTTCACTGGCTAAACATTAATAGCATTTCACTGGACACACGTGAGTTGAGTTTTATTTTGAAGTACGCCTAACAGGAAGGTATCCGCTCACGAAGCCCCTTCACTATCAGCAAGTCTTCTGTTTTTACGAGTTCAATGCAGTGAAATAAGAGGACAGAAAGCTTGTCTTTTACAATATTTGTAACCCCAAGCTTACGCCAACCGCTTTATGAACGTTAGTGGCATTAATTTTCGGTTACAGTAAGGTTTTATGCATCAAATTGTACCGGAAGAGCTATCTACTAGGCTGTGTCACCGCTGACTATTGGCTTGGCATGGCTGCTACACTGCTACTACAGCGATTTCGGCCCGTTTCCTCTGAAAACATGTGTACGGGTGAAGATGTCAGATAAATTGTGTCTGAACGGGGTTTTTTTTTAAACCAAAAACTGGAAAACTGTCACGTTTTCACAGTGTAAAGTGCCCCTAAACATCTTCATGTACTGGCTTTGTGTGCTAAGAGGTTCTTTACCGGATTGGAGTTGCCCTGCCGTGGGTAAGGAAGGACGCAGACCGCCTTTGTTCGGGATCGAAGGAAGGACGCCGACCGCTTTTGTTCCAGACCAATGAAAGGAAGCCGATCAGCTGTTTCTATCGAGGTACGAGTAGCGCTACTAAATACTTAATGGCCATTTGATTCCGTGTGCACACATTTGGGGCATAAATCCAAGCTTGGTAACAAAAAACAAAACTGTGACTTGACTTTGTTCGATTCTGTGCTCGCGTGTGAACGCCACTATGGAGAACGTAAACAATGCTGACAATGTTGTGAACTTGCCTGACGAGGCTACAGCGGCTACCGCTGATGACGCGAATGACGATGGGGCGTTCAAAGACGGTGATGAAGCTGGTAAAAATGACACAGGCAGACCAAAACGGGTTATAAAAATGACTCAAAACTACAAGCTGAAAGAAAGTTTAAATTAAACAAAGCAAGTAATTTAAGAAAGGTTGTGGAGGAATTACTGCAAGAACAGGATTGTCAGTCCGAGGTAAAATGCACATTTTCCAAATTTTCCGCTCTGTGTAATGAGGCTAAATCTTTGCATGCATCATTTGTGGGTTTGCTACATGGTGATGAGCTCGAAAAACACGAAACATGGTTCAAAGCAAAAATGATTGCAAACAATGAGTTCACTGACAGAGTTCAAATATGGTTGACACACAATGTCAAAGGTGGAAATAAATGTGATGACAAAAAGGGGTCATCACAAGTTGAAACCAAAAATCAAACGAATGAAAATGAGGATGATGATGATGTTTTACCAGAGGACAGTGTGTCAAATGTTGCTAGTGAGCGTCATAGCAACCACAGCACTAGCAGCAGGAAAAGTACTAGCTCCACAGCATCTGCACGAGCTAAAGCAGAGGCGGAGAAAGCTGCACTAGTCGTACGCGAGGCAGCGCTAAAAGAGGCACACCTGCTGGAGCAGCAAGAAGACAATCTGAGGAGAAAAAGGCAACAACTGAAGTTAGCAGCTGAAATAAGTGCTACCAATGCTAAAATAGCAGTTCTCCAGGCTGCAGAGAGAAGAAGTGTGGCTAAAAGCCAGGATGGTATGAATTCCTACCTGAAAAGCAACACTCTCAACCCAATGGCAAACGAATATGAACCTACTGCAGCACTAGGGCATGAAAAGGATCAAATACCAACATGGATGGACAATCTATCGCTGGGTGCACGTCCCAAAGGAAAGGGAAAGCAAATCCCTTCTAAACCAAACCAAGAGGCCAAGGTCAACACATGCTATCAACCTGAGCATATGGTGCTGGAAACAACGCATGCACACTATGCTCCCCTTGATCCAACACCACAGTATTTCACACAACCTCAACAACTACACACCGAGGAATCATTTGGAAACATCTATGACATTATGCAACGACAGAATGAGATAACGGCAGCTCTTGTTCAACAACAACAGTCACTGTCTTTACCACCTAGAGACATTCCGGTGTTTAATGGAAACCCACTTGATTATAAACCCTTCATTCGAGCCTTTGAGCAGGGTGTGGAAGCCAAAGCCAGCAAAGCTGATTGCTTGTATTTTTTGGAGCAGTTCACCATAGGTCAGCCAAGGGAACTCGTACGCAGCTGTCAGCATCTGGTTCCTGAATCCGGTTACGCACTGGCAAAACAGCTGCTACATGAGCACTTTGGAAACGAGTACAAGGTTGGTGCTGCATACACACAGAAAGCAATGGAATGGCCTGCAGTCAAAACAGAGGACGTTAAGGCGCTACAGGCATATTCTTTGTTTTTGCGTGGTTGTTGTAACGTGATGGGGGAGCTTTAATACATGCATGAAATGGATAACCAACTACCATGAGGACACTGATGTCAAAACTGCCATTCAAACTAAGGGAAAGATGGAGGACCGCTGCACACAACGTGTCGGATAAGTACAAACGCAGGGCACGGTTCACTGATTTTGTCACCTTTACCGAGCGGGAAGTCAGGATACAGTCTGATCCTGTCTTTGGTAATATTCAGGACTCAGCTATTCAGAAACCTGACCCGAAGAGTGCGAACAAGTCGCTGCACAGGAACGATGGGAGAGGGAATAGCTTCGCTACCACAGTATATCGGGCGGGCTATATAGACGAACCAAGAGGTAATGCAAATGCTCCAAGGAAACCAACTATGAGTGAGGCAAGGGATCCCAGCACCTGTGTGTGCTGCTCTCATGAACACACATTGGATGAGTGTCCACAACTAAGCAGGTCGAACCATCGCGACAAGATCTCCTTCCTAAGAGAGAAAGGAATCTGCTTTGCCTGCCTGTGTCCTGGACACATGAGCAAGGATTGTGAAAGGCGCCTTACCTGCAACAGTTGTGGTCTTAACCACCCCACTGCGCTCCATATCAAGAGAGAGGCGGAAAGCTCAGGTTTGGAACAGGCACAGGGGCCACCATCCAATGGGGAACAGGTGTCTCAAGGAACTTGTGGACATACAGGGGCCGGAAAAGACGAGTGCGCCTTATCCATACTGCCTGTCCAAGTTAAATCCAGCAAAGGAGACAGAGTGGTGCATACCTATGCATTCTTGGATCCTGGCAGTTCTGCCACTTTCTGTTCGGAAAGTTTGATGCACAAGCTGAATGTTGGAGGCAGACGTCAACACCTTCTATTACGCACCATGGGACAGGAGAAGGTTGTTCCAACATTCATGCTCACTGGTCTTGAAGTGTCCGGGCTTAATGAGGAGAGCTATTACCAACTACCTGATGTACTCACTCAAAGGAAAATGCCTGTTACAACCGATAACATCATCACACCAGAAGATCTGGCAAAGTGGACTTACCTCTCAGCCATTGAAGTCCCTTGAATATGCGCCAACGTCGACTTGTTGATTGGTAGCAACGCCCCCGAGTTATTAGAACCCCGGAGGATTGTCAACAGCCATGGAGGAGGCCCTTATGCAATAAAAACCGTGCTTGGTTGGGCGATAAACGGTCCTGTGCAAGACAGTGAAAGAACTGACCCAAAATCTGGACTCACCGTAGCGGCTGTAAATAGAATCTCTGCTTGCGAACTGACTGAACTGTTGAACAACCAATACATGCATGACTTCAATGAAAGGAATTGTGAGGACCCGGAAATGTCAAGAGACGACAAGCGATTCATGGAGATCGCGAATAGCTCTGTCGACCTGATGGATGGGCATTACAGCCTAAAATTGCCATTTAGAAAAGAGCATCCTACGTTTCCTAATAATCTCTCCATGGCAAAGCAAAGGATAATTGGACTCAAAAAGAGATTTGAAAAAAGTGAACAGTTGCACCAGGAATACACCAAGTTCTTCACTGACGCCATCAGTAAAGGCTACACTGAGAAAATACCTCAGAACCAGTTAAACGGTGAAGAAGGAAAGGTCTGGTATATCCCCCACCACGGAGTCTACCATCCAAGAAAAGGCACCCTGCGTGTTGTATATGACTGTGCGGCAACTTTCAGAGGAACCTCACTCAACAGCGAACTGTTCCAGGGCCCAAATCTCACCAGTAGTTTGATTGGCGTGCTCACAAGGTTTAGGCAGGAGCCTGTGGCTGTAATGGGAGACATACAGCAAATGTTCTATCAGGTCAAGGTAGCTGAAACAGACAGAGACTTTCTTCGTTTCCTATGGTGGCCAGATGGCGATTTAAGCCAGAAGGTGGAAGAGTATCGCATGACCGTCCACTTGTTTGGGGCTGTTTCCTCCCCTAGCTGTGCCTGCTATGCACTAAGGAAGGCAGCTGAAGACAGTCAAGAACTCTTTCCAGCTGAGGTGATTCAAACAGTGAAGCAAAACTTTTACGTGGACGACCGCTTGAAGAGCACAGCGTCAGAAGAGGAGTCCATTCAGATGGTTAAAGATCTTAGAGCTGTCTGCTGCAATGGAGGATTCTGTCTGACGAAGTGGGTTAGCAACAGTGGTGGGGTGCTTCGGACAGTCCCAGAGGATCAGAGGTCAAAGGACCTAAGTGAATTGGACCTGGATAGGGACGATCTGCCCTTGGAAAGAGCCCTAGGACTGCAGTGGTGCATTGAGAGCGATGCCTTTCAGTTCAAGATGCTGCAGAAGGAAAGACCTCTTACAAGACGTGGCATGTTGTCTCTGCTCAGCTCAGTGTATGACCCTTTGGGGTTCATTGCACCAATCACTCTGCCTGCTAAGGTCCTGCTGCAGGAGTTGTGCAGGAGACGCGGTGGATGGGACGACAACCTACCCCATGACATACAGCAACAGTGGACAAGGTGGCTAGAAGAGCTAAGCCAGATCTCAGACTTCAAGATCAAGAGATGCATCAAGCCAAAGGACTTCGGTCAATCCACACGAGCCCAATTGCATACTTTTGCAGATGCTAGCGAAAGTGGATATGGGACAGTCAGCTATATAAGGTTGGAAAATGACCAACATGTCCACGTCGCCTTCCTGCTCGGCAAAGCAAGAGTCACACCGCTGAAGCAGGTTACCATACCTAGACTGGAGCTTACAGCTGCAGTTCTCGCTGTACATGTTGACAAAATGTTAAAGGCAGAACTACAGTTACAGCTGGAGGACTCTGTGTTTTGGACTGACAGCACGTCAGTGCTTAAGTATATTGGGAACGAGGACAGACGATTTCACACCTTTGTGGCAAATAGAGTTTCTACCATCCGGGAGGCTACACAGGTGTCACAGTGGAGGCATGTGAATACTAGAGATAATCCAGCAGATGATGCATCTCGAGGGATGAAAGTTAAGGACCTTCTGATTGGCAACAGATGGCTGAAAGGGCCTGACTTTCTATGGAGGCCAGACAAGGACTGGCCAGAAACTGAAATGGAAATCACCATTCCATCAGGGGACCCAGAAGTCAAAGCGGAAATCACCGTGAATGCCGTGATTGTCCAGGACTCACTTTGTGCTACTGATCAACTGATCAATTATTTCTCTGACTGGAAAAGGCTTAAGGTCGCTGTTGCCTGGTTCCTCAAGGTAAAGAAGACACTCTTGAAACTAAGTCGAAAGAGAAAGGAGTTACAAACTTCTGGAGCACACAACTCATCCGCTTTAAAGCAGGAGATAAAAAAGGCAAGGAATGCTGCTGGGGGTCAGAGTGTCTCACTGGACAACCTATTGGAGGCAGAAACGTCCATTGTTTGCTACAGTCAGCATCAGCGGTTCAAGGCGGAAGTGGATGCACTTTCTTCTGGAAAGCCTGTCAGAAAGAACAGTCCAATGTACAAGCTGGATCCATGCCTGGAAGACGGCCTACTCAGGTTTGGAGGACAGTTGAGTAGAGCGGCTCTACCCGAGGATATCAAGCATCCGCTCATTCTATCAAAGGACCAACACATCTCAACTCTCATTCTTAAGCATATTCACCATCAGCTCGGCCATAGTGGAAGGAATCATACACTGTCTAAGCTGAGGAGAAAGTACTGGATCACCAATGCTAACTCTGCCATAAGGAAAGTAATCTCTGACTGCTGTACTTGTCGACGCTTCACTGTAGGGTTAGGTCAACAAAAAATGGCTGAACTACCAGTGGAAAGGGTTTTGCCCGACCTTCCGCCCTTTACAAGCGTTGGAGTTGACTACTTCGGGCCGATTGAGGTGAAAAGAGGGAGAAGCCGCTGTAAGCGGTACGGAGTAATTTTCACCTGTCTTGCTAGCAGGGCGGTTCACCTGGAGGTGGCAACTTCGTTGGACACGGACGCCTGCATCACTGCGACGATTCATGAGCAGAAGAGGCCAAGTTTCTCAGATTCGATCCGATAATGGAACCAATTTTGTTGGTGCTGAAAGGGAGCTGAGAGAGGCCCTAGCAGCGTTAAATCATGGCAAGATACAAGGAGCTCTTCTTCAGAACAGCGTGAAATGGAGTTTTAATCCCCCAGCAGCGTCACACTTTGGTGGAGTATGGGAACGGATCATTCGTATGATTCTTCGGCAGCAGACACTTGATGACGACGGACTACATACGGTTCTATGTGAAGTTGAGGCAATACTAAACAGTCGACCAATCATCAAGTTGTCCGATGATCCCAATGACCTGGAACCACTTACTCCCAACCACGTTCTCCTCATGAACGGGAAACCAGCTTTACCACCTGGATTCTCTGGAAAACAGGATCTGTATGTGAAAAGAAGGTGGAAACAAGCACAGTACATTTCAGATTTGTTCTGGAAACGATGGGTGCAGGAATACCTCCCACTGCTGCAGGAGCGTCAAAAATGGATCCAAGGGAAAAGAAACCTTGTGCCCGGGGATGTTGTGTTGGTAGTGGACTCTAATGCTCCTTGTGGCTCTTGGTTACTTGGCAGAATACTGGAAACTTTCCCTGACAAAAACGGTCTTGTCCGGTCTGTTCATCTCAAGACAAAGAGTAATGTCTTAGAAAGACCTGTAACTAAGCTGTGCCTATTACAGGCAGCCTCAGAGGTTTAATTGACTGTCAATGTGCTAGTTACCTCCGGTTCTGTGATTTTTTTTTATGTTTGTCTATGTTTTTTTTTTGCATTTTGAAGAATTGTTATGTCCTGCCATGAACAATTAGGGGCCGGAATGTAAGAGCCATTTACCCCTTTCCTTGTATTGTATTGTACTATGCCCAATTCGACCGCCTGGTGGCGGGGCTGAACCGGATGTAAGGCTATCAATTAGGTGCACTCACGCCAGCCAGGTGCTTGCATGCCGAAAGGCAAATCGTTTTCGACCGTGCTCATGGAGCTCAGATTAACACATAATGCATAGTTGTACGTACAAGTCGCAACTTCGCTTGTGTAGGTAAATAAATGAAAGCATTCAAAACCTTAACTACGAGTGGACATTCAAAGTTTGCAAGTGTTAACTGTAGGCTATATGCACGCGTACAGACACCCAACGACATGCGGCCTAGTGGCTAATGGGAAGCCGCTACAGTTATTGTCAATTTCCCACAGAATCACATGCTTAATTGTCCCCACTCATCGTTAAGAGAGTTAAGGGCAACATCACATGTTTATAATTGTACCACTTTAGATAGGTTCAAGCTTGTCCGCGGTATAGTGGGATTCACGGACAGACCTACTAAGCTTACATGTATACAACTAGAGCTGCAAGCTCAAATCAACGCATGGTTGCTCTCCAATAAGCAACAAACAAGTTGAACAGGATAAAGAAGGATACACACTTTCAATCTAATTATGTGTCTGGTATGTGCCATTGAATAACAGAATCTGCAGGTTTTTTCCAAATGAGAAAATGAGTAGCCAATAAACACAACATCAACCACAGTAAAAATACAAAAAATAAAAGTCGCTGAAATGACCATCTGTTTGAAGAAAACCTACAGACTCTTTATCCTTCATGACACATATTTTAAAACCCAAAAACATCGGACAGCTCGAGACGATCAATTATTCATGAAAGTCCATGTGACAAAGTCAAAGGTTGCATGGTACTCACCCAGTAAAGATAACAGCAGGCCAGCTATAAGAAGGCCCATGTCGGATGATATGTGCAGGACACAAATCAGAGGGGAAAAGGCGTATTTAGAATTAAAGGAGAAAATCAACCTTCCCTGTTGTGCAGTTCCTCACTGAAGGTGTAGGTAAGAAAAAGTGGCTCAGTTAGAATATGAGACATTCAATGACAGCAAAATGATGAAGCCTGTGTGTGTGTGTGTGTGTCTAAGTGTCACCGGTTTTCAAATATGTGTAGCCTCCCTTGCACTTCTGTTTTTCAGCTGCAGTCTGTCTTTGTCAGCCCTGTGATTGGTCCAGAGTGCGACAGTGTCTCATGTATGGAAGCAGGGGAGGGTGGAGAATATTTGGCAGACTGTATCTGCAAAGGTGGCCTGTTCCTGTTTTGATTACACTCAGCTCGCGGCAAAGTATAGTCACCTGTTGTTTCACAGTGGTCATGTTTTCTATTGGGTTAAGTCAGGTTAAGATGGAACGGAATTATTAAGTAGTTACTTTGTGGTGTTCAGTTTACTGTAAGAGCATGGCTTAAAAAAGACCTACCTGCAACCAAATGTCAGCCTTTTAGGTGGTTGCATGACTATTTGAGCTAGTATAGTAGTACAATAATAGTAAATGAATTATCTTGTAAAATTCACAACAGGTATACTATATGGGTATGATTTGTGGGAATGCAGACAAATAAGGTGCCCAGAATCAAATCATATTGATTTAAGCCTGTGGCGAGTTGTAGTTTCAGGATGCCTTCTTTTTCTTTCCCCGTTTACGAACCTATTTCTGCCTCTTCCTCTTTCTCCTCACAGAATAGATTGCAGCTGTCCTTATGACACCGTTGACGGGCAAAAATAGGGGAGAAAATAGTAACTTGCTCTAAAAATAGCATGCCCAATGGCTCATCATTGTGGGCTGTTTGGGGTAGGCCACAAAGCCATTTACACATATTGGAGAGCCTGTGAAGTGGCTCAGGTCCTTCACTTTGCTTGTTTAGATCACTGATTGCAGGCAGGAGCTTAAATCGTGACATGACCAGCGTCTCTGTCTCTGCACGTACACATAGGTTTTCCATTTTGCCCACACACGCACACACACACACACACACACACGCACACACACACACACACAGGCACGCACACACACACACACACACACACACACACACACACACACACACACACACACACACACACACACACACACACACACACACACACACACACACACACGCCACATAGAAAATAGGAACAGACAGCCCAAGAGTTATTTTTTCCCGGAAGACCTGCAAGGAGACCATTATAGTAATCTAGCCTACTCGTAATAAAGGCATGTACAAGTTTTCTAAAACAACAACAAAACAAAGACAAGCACGGGGTTTGGGTGAAGCATCACGATACATGGGTCACGATATGATATACAGTATCAAGATACAATACGAGTGATACAATACAACTTGCCATATCGTTAGCCTCATAGCATAATCTACTTTACCCTACTTCATAACCTTTAAAATATGACTTAGGCAATTATGCTATTAGGCTAACGATATATTGCTATGTTCGGCTTTGTATCTGAAAGGGCCGCTCTGATTTGGTCATCCTTGTTGACCATTCTCCTTCCAGATTTCAATCTGCCACAACACTGCCATACTGTAACATCAACATTCTCTCTCTTCAAAATATATATTTTCAGTATAAAGAGAAGTTATCACAGTTTAGAGGACTATGCTAAATGTTGGGGCTTAAATTGTCAAATAGCTTCCCCAGGACTGTTAAAGTGCAGACTGTTGTGGTCAGGGGATAAACAAGAGTGTCATATAGATTGAAGTAAACCTATGACATTATGTTAAAAAGCATACATGGTTTTAACTGTGATAATATCTGTACTAGGCAGAGAACCTTAGAAAAACAGGTCAAGAGGCAGCTTTCTAGTGCTGATACTGAAGAGAAACTTGAAGACCTTACTCACATTGCATTCGCTCATTGATGGCTTTCTGTAGAAGTGCAGTATTTACACCATTGACATAGATAAGCACACGGACACAGACCATCACACAGGCCTCTAGAAGAGGTGAAATAGCCTGGGAGTCACGGATGTATTTAAATCATTTCAAGATTTCAATACATGCATGGAAGTGAAATTTTAAAATAGGCCGACAACCACTTTCCATTTCCAAGTTCTATTTAAGCTTAGTCCTTGAAATTTACATTATTAAAGCGATGATATCAGATCCACCACACATGATGTATTTGAAACAGCTGCTTAATGTTTTATATCTTTGCGTGTGAATTTCCCCTAGAATATTAATAAAGTATCCCTTCTTTTCTTTCTGTTCTATGCATGGTCATCAGAATGCCAACAAACAAG
Source organism: Hyperoplus immaculatus (assembly GCA_949357725.1). Lineage (NCBI taxonomy): Eukaryota > Metazoa > Chordata > Actinopteri > Uranoscopiformes > Ammodytidae > Hyperoplus > Hyperoplus immaculatus. The sequence continues at coordinate 32,324,540 of OX442355.1, read as the reverse complement.
ACCCAATATCCAGATTTTTTTCTAAATATATTAGGCTATGAATGGAACTCATTTTCACACAAAGTGAACAATACGTTTCCTATACCACCGCACTATAACAGGAAGACAAAGACTGACAGGAATAACATCTAGGTCATCTTCAGTGCTATCAGTCCGTGGAGCAGATAAACTTGTTTACGTGTGTGGATGTCATTTATAGGTTTCAATGGGAAATTGCTTTCCACTGAAAATTGCAGACAAAAAAAGATGCGAACAAAAGATGAAGTAACACATAAACTATACAGACTCATGTCATGCAAATTATTGATAAGATCAAACTCAGAGAGAGAGAAAAATAATACTCACGCAACCACAATGCAGGGACAATGCATACAACTGAGGTAAAATACATATACTTATCTTAAAAGTATAATTAAGTTCAGTGTACACACACACACACACACACACACACACACACACACACACACACGGGGAGGGGGTATATGCATTCAGTTATTGATGCAGAATATGTTAAATAGTTTCTGTACGTAGCACTATTTCTAAAGCTATACCTCTGGGTGAGCTACTTGTATTTAATGTCACCTATGGTACATGCACAAAGCCTGAAAAAGAAAACCTGAGTGTGTTAACAAATCAAGTTGACTATCACGTTCATGATGCCCTTTCATCTATGATCTGGGGTATTCCGTTTTGTCAAGACAGCTGACGTTGTCGCTTTGTATGACACCCCTGTGATCATTGGGCCATGTTTGTGTGTTTCCTTGTAAGTCTCAAAGAATGTTTCCAAATAACCCTTTCAAATGAAATGAAAGCACTAATGAAATACATTCCTTTAGACAGAGCTGTGCCAAGTTAGACACTGATCATTGAGTTTTTCTTGGCAACCAGCTTACATTGTTGCCTTTCTGCAACAGTTACACCCATGCCATCGCTAAAACAAATATACATTTGTGATAGAGTGTTAATTAAAGAAGTGACAGGTACACATGCGTCCAGGGATTTTCCTGCCACACCCTTTGGGTCTGACTATGAGGTTGGTTAACATTTCTTAACACAATAACTTCCTGCAGAACTGGTGCTCGAAGATGCTTCTTGGTTTGTCCCATTCGATAACAAGATATCCATATAGTTTATTTATATATATATATGTTATTATTTTTTCCAGAGTGAATATATTGCTTTAATAACCAGGGCTTAGAATAAATAGCTTTAAAATTAGAATTATGCATATTAGCAGTTAGCACACCAAGGAATCACCAGTTTACAATAGCAGCTTGAGATGATTTCAATAACAGAAATTAAATTAAATCTATTAATTAAACTTCATGCCCCTGTAAAGCACTTTGAATGGCCTTGTGTCTCAAGTGTGCTATATAAATAAACTTGCCTTGCCTTGGAGGATATAATGCAAATCATTTTGTAAATTTAGCTAAAAACTGTGCCCACACATTCTAGTGGGGCATAAGTGATCATTGACAAGGATTATTTTTGTGGGAATACTTCGTTTTTTAATCAAAAAACAGACACATAGTGTGCCAACTTGCAAAGACATGACATGACAATTAATCGAGCAAGGTCAACATTTAGACCAGTTTATACACCAGGGAATGTGTGTGTGTGTGTGTGTGTGTGTGTGTGTGTGTGTGTGTGTGTGTGTGTGTGTGTGTGTGTGTGTGTGTGTGTGTTTTCGTTTGCACATTAAATGTTCTCCATTTCTATTATTTTCACTATCAGGTAAAATATTTTCATTTTTTTTTGTATCCAGATGCAGCAAGAGACCACAAAATCAAACATATGGATTGAATGGTACAGTTTAAAGTATGATACATACCGTCTTTGCCAATGACACACACAAAAAAAAGTTAGTATGTAAAATCAACATGAACAAGACTTTCAGCTGTGAGAAGAGAATCTGCTGAACAGTAAAAGATTGTTATGGTGTCACTGTCTCAGTTTGTGTCCTCGCTTATGACATCACCATGACCATTTATTTTTAAAATTAAAGTGCTGTTCCTGGATCAGCACTGACACATATTTTTTGGCGGATGGATACCCCCATCCAGAGGTAGTATGCCTGCACCAGCACCTTAAAGTGGCCACTAGGTGGAGGCAGTGATTCATTTGATATTTTCTTGGACTCTAAATTGCTGCCCGGATCATCATTCTGATTATATTCACACATTATATGCACCATTGCACTTTTTTTTGACAACATGAGGCTTGAGCCACAATTGCACAGGCACCTTTAACAATAGGATACAGATGATCTAGGCCTACAGGCTATACAGCAGAGGAGTCAAGAATTTGGTGACTTGAGACTCGACTTGACAAAATGTAAAGAGACTTGCAACTTGACTTGACATCGATGACTCGTGACTTGACTTGGACTTGAGCCTTTTGACTTGATAAGACTTGCTACTTTCCCCAAAACACAAAGATTAAAAAGTATATTTTTAAGTAGGCCTACCGCTCTGTATCTTTCATCATGTAGTGTAGCGGAGGAAACTGGTGGATGTAGCCTACCGATACCGCGCTGATCTGCACGGCAGAACTCCACTTAAAGGTCACATATTATGCTAAATGCACTTTTTAAATGTGTTCTAACATATCCATGGGTCCACGGTGTGCCTAGAGACTGCCAAAATATCAAAAAAAATAACAATCTCTCCTTTTCTCACTCTCCCCCTTTCTGAAACCCCCACCCCTCCCCCCCAATATACTCCAGTCAGAATTCTCGCTGACTATTACGTAATAGTCGGCACAGCCACATCCCCATATTTTCTTTATATGTCCATGCTTCCCCCCCCAGAAACGTCCACCGTGCACTTGTCTATGATAACCCTTCCCCCCCATTTCTTATTGGTCCACGGCCCCGAGATCCGATGGAAAATTTTCCGAGCGACAGCCATGTTGTTTTCCCCGCTAAGCGACAAGATGCCCTTAGTACAGCCTGAATGTTACATACACCAACACAGAATTCTTTTGCTCATACTCCACTAATTGATCTTAACCACAGCAGTCTATTAATGCCTCGTTTTTAATAACACAACGAATAGGAAGCTACCTGTGCTTTTTTTTTAAACGGTGAAACTAAAATAATAGTTATTATTGGTAGTTTTGCCTGACTGGTGTATAGCTATTAGCTTTGGGACAAGCGACCAGCTTTTGCTCATAACACGCTGTTTATATTCCCCACAGTGTTGCGATCTCGACTTTCAAAGTCTGATCTATAATGAAAAGCTAGTATCAACAGTTTATTAGTTATATCCTATCAAACCCATATTAACCAACATGTAGCACAATGCTTTAATTGTTTATTATTCCTTCATAAAGAAGACTCTCCTCTCACCACGGTTCCTGCAAGAGACGCACACCCAAGCCTCTTTGTCTAATAGCGCTGGATTTACCCTCTTTACCACCTGAGTTTTACATCTAAATAAAGTACAATATTCAATATATACCACCGTGTAAAAAGTTTATGTTTTATCAGAGCCCTCTCATCCTATATGATGATGCCGATCTCCGCTAAACTATAAACCCTTTCTAAATATTGCGTCAGAAAAATCCTTCTCCTGTGTTCACGGAAGGTATCCATTCACAAGTTATTGTTTATAAGTTATACATAACTTAGTTTGTAAACCACCCTTCTAGTAAAATAGAACAGATATACTATTTTTAGAATATAAACATCTAGTTTAATCTGGGAAGGTATTTATAACCTTTTCCTTTTAATTTTAAAGATTAGGTGTATCAACATGTTCTCTCCTTACAGAGAGGTTAGTTGTATGAGGTTGTGTATGTTTTAAATCAGTAATGTGCCGTTGTGTAGAATCAAACTGTACTTACCTCCCCGAGGACGGAACCATCTCTTTGAAGAAAAACCCTATACCTAAAGTCCTTCTGTTCCAGTTATAAACTAATTCACAACTGAGGCTTTACAACATTTAAGGGATTTTATTTACAAAATACAAGAGAGTATAGGTAGAATACATAAAATGGACAAGAAAGGAAAAGAAAAGAGGTTGTATGCCTATAACTCATTCAATAGAGTTATTTTTCCCCTATTATCTGCTGACTTGATCTTGTTTCTAAATTTGTTGTAGCCCTTGAAACAATACCCAGACATATTCATGCATGCCTGTAAGTATCGTCTTAAGCGTTACGAAATCTTCATAAATCACAAGGATTTAGACAGGTATTAGTTATGGACCTATAATGAAAGGTATACCTCCTGATGGAGCATTTCCCATGAATATCCTGCTACTTCCAAGTCATTTTGTCCGATTTCCTATTCTAATAATTTAACCAAGTCATTCTGTGTCAAGAGTTTCAAAGATGTGTTTTTAAAAGACTTTGCCTCTAAGTACTTCGAAGTCCAAAATCTTTCAGAGTGTTTTGGACTCACAAAGTTTTTCTTCTGCCTCCATGGTTGAAGACAGAGTGTGCTGGAACAGAGAGTGACAAACTATAGGAGTATATAGTAATGACTGCAAAAAGCGGCCCAAAAGAGCCCTTGTCCTGCTCCAAACGTGCTGTTATATAGTGAACTAACAACCAATGAGACTTGGGAGAGGGAGGAGTGAAAAAGGCAGAGCTGTTTGGGGGAACCCCGGTAGCCCCCTCCCTCTACTCCTTACTACTGTATGGCCATATAAGGTCCTTCCCCCTATTACTTCCTGTGACCCTATGGTCCTCCCCCTTCCTCTGGTCAACTTTAACCTGATGAGCCTTCACATTCTATTCTGTTTCATTAAACATTTCCTACTTTTACTTATGACAAAAATAAATACAAATGTCACAAGATATGCACAAGTAAAAAGTAACATCATGTTCAAGTATCACATCAACAGCAGTCTGAAAATGACTCGTTTTTAACATGACAAAGGATGGGAAGATATTCCTGTAGAAATCACACTTTGAAGCTACTGTTTTCACTGGTTTAAATCGTCTGAGTCTTATTTTTAGCGTTAGCGCCCATGTAGCTTCGGTTGTAGCACCAAGTTTTCCTCCTAATACACTAACTTAGCTTTCCCCTTGCAGTCTAATAATGCCTCGTTTTTAATAACACAACGGATAGGAAGCTACCTGTGCTTTTTTTTAAACGGTGAAACTAAAATAATAGTTTTTATTGGTAGTTTTGCCTGACTGGTGTATTAGCTTTGGGACAAGCAACCAGCTATGGCTTAGCTCCGGGTAAACACTGTGTTCGCAGTCACGCAGTGTCTCTCTAGTATCGCTAGAGCACGGCAGAGACGGTGGGAGAGCCCCATGGACATTATGGGTCTGTTCGAATCCACCTACTTGCTTCCTACGCTTACTAACTATGACGTCGAATTGAGTAAGTAGAACGCAGTAAGCGAGTTTTAGGTAAGCGAGTAGTATCCGAATGTCTTCTACTTCCGGAAAGATTTTGAGAAAGCCCGGCAGAGAGGTGGGAGGGGCCAGCCAGATCGCACAAATATAGGACATCCTGAGACCAGAGGACAATCAGGGTATAGAGGCTTGCTACAATAAATGATCTGAACGGGTTTTTCAGCAAACATCTAAAAAAATAAGTATTAGGGACTACTTAGACCATATAAAATTGACAGCAAAGTGCATATATGTGAGCTTTAAGGCCAAAAACGTAAGACTATGAGCATGCGAACTAGGAGAGGAGGAGTATGGTTGATCGCTCTTTATTTTCCTTCTTTCAAAGAAACAGCAGCATATTGATCGCGGGAAAAGAACAAAAGCTTACATTCCGCTTGTGAGGCGAAGTTAGAACAGCTGTTGCCACCGGCGAGTCGCGGCCGTTAATAACAAGCATAAACTGTAACTTATAACAGGGACTGCATGTACTTACTCACACACGGGTGATTCACATAAACTCAAATAAACACGTTTCAACTGTGGAATGATCGACTACTGCAGCAACATGAACGCTCACACGTACCGAGAGAGAAGAGAAAAGGAAACTAAACAGACTCTTCGGCCGACTGACGTCACTGCCACTAACTGACTGCTATAATGTCATCCACACTGAACAAAACACATCTTAACACACTATAAGAAATAACAACACTGTAACCTATAAACTTTGGGGCCTTTTCTACATGTAGCCTATGTGTGAGTGTCTGTGCGTGTATGTGCTGTCGGCACAACATCCAATCAAATTAGACCAACGTTGTTTTGATCCGACAGCATTCATCCAATGAAATTGTCAAACAACGTGCCAGTTGGAAAAAATTGTTCCAAGGATAGTTTTGTTCGGGCAGGCCTGCCCACACAAATGGCTGGGTCCCTGAAAACCTCCAGTCAATGGGCCCCCCTTACCCATTACTCCTATCAACAATGAGTGTGAGTGCGCTCATCCCTCGATAAACACACACATGTATTTGTAGAGAGACTAACTATCTTATCAACCAGGGGCTTGCAGGGACAGTTGGGGGAGCAAGGGCTCATTATTATTTTAAAATAGTAGCACATTTCTGACTTAGCCCAGCCTACCTACCAATTTATTTTGATTCCCTTACACTCACACAAATGTTTAACAGATCAACAGATCTCTACAAAATAATCAGTTCACACAGAGACATTGTTCTTCTTTAGTATTCACTAAAGCAAACATTTTTTTCACAATTTGCACGTTTTCTATACTACTAGTTTCTGGTAAGATACATTTACACTAATTGACTGCACCATATATTGCACTTTTTTATATTTCTGCACATGACATTAAATCATTTGAAATCTGTTGGTGGTATTGTTGAAATAAATAACACTTAAAAAACAACATCAACAACAAATTCTTCACACACAAATGAAAAAAAGGCGGCTCTCTACATGAATAACCAAACCAACCTACCCTCAAAACTATAAAGTTGGCCTATGTTTGGTTGCAACATTTAGGCTTAGTTCATTCTGCTCTCATCACTGCAAAAGCACTGAAATCATTACAAAAAAAGTTCTTAATCTTTGAACTCAAATCTGTTCCTTCAATTATTCCCAACTTCTTTGTGCCTTGTGTCTTTCTTTGCATTAAGAACTTTTTTAGGTCTATTTTTATTTTTTATTTTTTGAAACAATACAGAAAGCAGGACCTTGGTGGTTACGGCAATAATTAAAACAGGATGATGCTGCTCGTCAGCTTCATTGTGGTATCACTCGGCTGGTTGGTCAATTGGCCAGGTTTCTGAAAAACTAGTCTGACTTGGCTGGTCGTGTCAACCTGAAGACTTATGTCAAAGCCTTTAGAAGGTATAGTCCCCAAAGGGAAATTCTTTTTCACAAAAATTTACATTATGTGGAGAGAGAATTTAAACCTGTTTTTAGACTCAGGAAAATTACAGAGTAACTAATGTAGAAGAACTACAAAAGGTACCCAGTGTTTCCCCCAGCGTTTTATAGCTAAGGCGGCCGCCTTAGCAACAATTATTTTAATTTTTTTTAGTGCTGCACAATTAATGTACTAGCAAGTACAAAGTGTGTGTGCATGGTCATAACTGCGCGAAAGGCCGCAATTTGCGGTAAAAAGCATGTGTCTCCAAGCATGTCTCGATCAGCTGCTCTGTCTGTGGCTTTGCGCGCGTGACCATACCGCACTGCGCGCGACTACGGCATGTGCGCGGGAGAGTTAAACGAGCACAAGCAAACCGACAATTAACTGGTGGCAATAATAAACGCAGTGCAGTTCTATGGGGATATTTAGCTGAACAGAAAGAAGTCTGTGCAAAGCTAGAACAGTTTTTGACTCCACATCACCGTGGCAACACAACCTATCCATCAGCTCAGACAGGGCAGAGAAAAGTTTGATGAATGCATGAGAGTGATGGCCCAGGCACCTTTCAGTAAGTTTACAGAAGTGCCACACTGTTACTGTCTTTGAAATGCATTTTGTCATTTTAAGGGGAAAACACATTGTATTTATTATTTCAACTATTGAGTTATTTTTCAAACAGCATGCTAGTGTAGGCCAAGAAGATTTATTTTCAGAATTTTCAATGCTGCTTTATTTTTATGTTTTAAATTGGGAAATACATGTTCCAAAACGACCAATAACCTCTGTATTTAAAAAGAAATCAAGCAAGTAGGCTCAGAATAACCATTAATGAATTATAGGCTATCGCATCAATCGCAGCAATATCAAAACCCAATCTTGTCACCATTTGGCACACAAAGGGTTTATAGGATGGATTATGTTTGAAAGAGTTACACTCCGCTGTGCTCAATCTGAAACATTTTGAACATTTCTGCTTTTCTACTGCTTTTTAAATGGCCGTAAGCGGAGCCGCGGCTCTGTGTAAACACCCAACTTTGAATAGATATTGACATAAATATCTAAAAATAAAGTTTAGCTTAGTTAGGTTCTTGGTTTCCAAAGACCATGGGCTCCCCAAGTGGCTGGGCCCTAGAAAGCCTTCCCACTTTCTACCCCTTATGAGCGGCCCTGTGTTCGGGTATAAAAACTACGAGGTGGTCAACATAAAACTAATTAAAAAATGTGTTTATTCTGTAAAGGAGTGGTTTAAAATGAAGAATATTATTCTGTAAAGGAGTGGTTTAAAATGAAGAATATCATTGCAAAATACGAGTCAAATGTTAAAAATCACTGGTAAATTGCACTTGTTTTAATAAATAAAGATAGATTTTAAAAGCGTACATGATGTGGGTAAATATAGTACAGGGTTCGACATAACGCATGGCCCGTAGGCCCGGGGCCAGTAAAATCATATGCAGGGCAAGTTGATTGGCCAGTCACTGTCCCGTCCGGGCCAGTAACGGCCAATCACAGTTCAGTATCTTTTTGTAGACTACATCATGGTTCATTGAAATGCGCGTTGAGAGTCGTAATGAAAGCAGTGTTTATTTAAGACTCAATATAATAAACCTAATATAAAATATATTTTTTAATGAAAGGCCAGTGGACAAACGATGCGTGGGCGTTTTGACAGGCGGAGCAACAAGCGGGCGCACTCTCGCTCCGTTGGCAGAGCTGCCTACCGTCCGCGAGTCGACAAATCAATTGACTTACTCTGCCCCCTTTCTTTCTTCCCGCAGCAGAGGTTGAGGTGCAGAAAATGAAGTGAAAACTGCGCTTTTCCTTTAGCTGCCGCCGTAATGTTACAGTATTTGCATGCAAGCCCCAATGGTAATACAAATGAGAGGCTTTATGTAAACGCTGTGAATGCGTCTCCGGTGATTGTGTCGGTTGTAGACAGAAACCAACGGAGGGACTCGGCTCACTGGACAGTTCCTATAGTCGTGCAGTTTGTCTGCCGACATGGCACTGTGTTTTCAGGCTCGAGACATACAATCAGATCGCGGAAGTCTTTCCCATTGAAATCGCTAACGGGGGGAATATCCCCGGTTATTATTTTAGCCACAAACCACAGTTCATCTGCGCAACGGCTCACTCACTGGCGAGATCTCACGGTGAAACGCTGCTATGCTCGGACGAAGGCATTGTGTGTTTCTAAGGTGATTTAACGTCATAGTCTTAGACGAGCGTTTAACTTATGCTGCATATTTTGCACTGCATTGTTTTTTATCAATAGTTTGAAAAAATGGTCCCACACCGGACTCTTATGTGAAGCTGACACTTCATGGAGAAGTGACACTCCTGCAGCGCGCTCATGACCAGACGTGAACTCACATACACGGTGAAATCTCCCATTTAAAAAAACGGCATAACCCACTGATTTTCGGATTTCTATCTTTAAAGTCAACTTGAGCGCAAGTGGAAAACCGGTCATTCGGTCGACACATTCACATCCCTAATGCATATAGAGAAAGTAATAAAAACAGCCTACCACACCACAAAGTCTGATCAGACCTTCATCTCTTATTTTTTTTTATGTTTGAACATGACTTCTGCAGGTGAACTATTCATTAAACTGCCCAAATTCAAGAATAAAAACAATCATCAAACTATTGGACTTTAAAATACTGGCCGACCCCTTCAACATAGACTACTTTCAGTTATAGGCTTCAAATTCAATATGTTTGCCTGGTTTTATATTATGTGTATGAGCAATATCAATATTTCCTATAATTAACTAAAATAAAAATAACCAAATCTAAAGGGAATATCTATACTGTTACAGTATAGATATTCCCTTTAAATTTGGATATTTTTCTTTATTTTTCTAATACAGGTATTATAATTATTGACACTAAATTATGAAGAAAAAAAAGTGTGTGCAGGGCCAGTGAAAATATACAAGGGGCCAGTAAAACTTGGATCCACTGTACACAAAAAAAGTCATTTTTCCTGCAATTTTGAGGATTTGTTGCTTTTCCTTCAAATCAGGGGTTGAAAGGGGCATATTTTCGAAAGAACAACAATTTTAAAAGAGAACACGATATGAGTGCAGACGCCATCGTTGAGTGGTGAACCCCGGTCGGAAAAGCGGAAGGCTTCAGAGATAACCACTGAACCAAATAGTAACTTCAGGAATTAAATTATCAACTACCTACACTTTATTCTGTTGACGCTTGGTGCTATAATGACCAATTTAGGAATAATATGACCTAAACATTTCAAATAACTTCCTTTGAATTTGGAAGTGGGTGGTGTCATATATTGGGTTGATCAGGCTTGGAAAGGGGCATATTTTCGAGGGATCAACAATTAAAAAAAAACGCAACATTAAAGTAAGAACTGGGGCGCGAACCCGGGCCTTCGGTACTGTGAACATATTCGCTACCTACTCCGCTAAAGCTGGGGAACATTCGTCCGTATGAAGGGGGGGAGAAGGGGGAAAAGAAGGAAAGAGAAAAAAAGGAAAAAGGAGAAAAAAGAAGAGGAAAAAAAGGAAAAGGGAGGGAAAGAAAGAGGGCGTCCACCCTCAACTACAGGGTCGGTGGTTCGATCCCCGTCCCCCCAACACATGTCCAAGTGTTCCAGGGCAAGACACTGAAGCCTAAATTACTCCCGATAGTTAGTTTGCACCACAGATTGTTTACAAAAGATTTGCACCCTGCATGATAGCTGCTGCTATCGGTCTATGAATGTGTGTCACTCTGGATAAAAGCGTCTGCTGAATGACATGTAATAATAATAAACTATTAAATGAGATTTATAATGACCAAAAAATTTACTACTTTGTGTGTTTGTTGTTAATGTAGACATTTGACTGTTACATTAAATAATAGGCTAGTTATTACATAACTGCTAGGGTGGTCAACCCTTAACTGCAGGGTCAAGAAAGGATGAAAAGCTATCTGAAAATGATCAGAGATCAAAGAGTGTCTCTGATCTTGGAAGTTCAAGATGTTGCCTCCTTGTCAACACCTCTTGATTTACGACAGATACATTACCTGGGAAAGCTCACATCTAAAGAGTGTAAAACCTTTGATTAAACCTTTGTTTTTTTTCTTTGAACACTGATCACAACCAAGTTACCTTTCTTTTTTATTGTGACTGTAATATCTCCAATCATTTTCTTTACTCATTTACAATAACTAAAATTAGTATTGAAAACACTGGTAACAATTTGCTATACTGTTCCATTCCTGTCTTGTCATTTAATACCTCAATTAGCAAAAAGCCCCTGTCCCTGGACCTCTCACCAACAAGCCATCCATGACACTGACTTTCTCCCCAAAAAAATCTAGCTCTTCAGATTGGCTTAGTCAGTGAAATGTTTTTATATTTACTTGTTCGACTATTAGTCTGTTGTTTTATTGTTGTGCATCAGTTTTTATCTTCTATTATTTGTCCTTGAGTGTCCTAAAAAGCGCTATAAAAAGTTATAATACTAGATATTATACTACTTAAGATTAAATAAATAAAAAGTCAATACCACTGTTGTAGAAATATTGTGCACATTTAATACAAACCACATGCACCATAGTACACACACACACAAATAAATAATCAAATAAAATAGTACAATAAATGAAATAAATACAAAAACACAGCACAAAGAAATATATAAGAAATTAAATGTATATAAAAATAAAACAAGTAAATACAAACGTAACAAGGCTAAATATATACACTGAGTTTTGTAACTCTTAACTTTAAGTTAAATGTTTTGTGTGTAGTGTATGATTATTTTTTGGCATCTGCCCTCTCCCTCCTCTTTTCCTCTTGCCACTGTTCTAATGTGTTGGTTGCTGTGACAGGACAGTAGATGTGGCCGTAGTATTGGCCATGTCCAGTTTCCTTTAAACGGGGCTGGTGACACTGGCGACACTAGTTTGTTTCTACAGTGCGAATGTAGGGTCTGCGGACAGTTGGTGGGGATGGAAGGGGAGCAGAAGGGGCAATTATTTTAGGATGCTGGGCCGGGACTTGTGGGAAAAAAAAAATTGGTTGTGAAATAACCGGGTTTGGGACCACAAGAAAAGGGGGAGAGGCAGGTTGAGGTGGCTGCAGCGCAAAAAGCTGTCTTTGTACAGGCAACTGGGTGGGATGGAGGTGGGGAGCCGCAGTCTTCCTCCTGTCCACTGCCTGCCCTACTGTGTTCTTTGGCAGGTTGTATTGGTTTTTAGGACCAGGATGTACAGGAGCAGTAGTGGGCCTCATTTTGTGAGGTGGGAGAGGCACCGGAGCAACAGGTACTTGGGGAGGAAGGTTGAGTCCTTGCTGCAGGATGCTGAGGTCCTGCCTCTTCAGCCGCCTGTTGTTGCAGAAGGTCCTGCCACAGAGCCACGATGGTCCCCGCCTGTTGTGGGCTGACGGTGTTGCCAGGTTCAGCCCTCAGTCCCACCAAGTACTGTGCCAGGCTGTCCACTTTGTCCATCCCTGGGACACCACGCTCATCCACAGCCTGGAAAATGTCACAGTACATTTCAATCAAAAAACAAAATGAAAACACACAATATCACAGCTGTTGCAGTGTAAAGTGTCACAAGAAGACTTACCAGTTGTTGCTCAGGTGCTGCTAGGGTCCTGGCCGCGGCCCCAGAGGGACCAGCAGTGTGAGCAATGGGGAGAGGGGCCGGTAAGATGGCGGTAGTGGGAGGCACAGGAGGAGGAGTGTACATTGGCAGCACAGGAGGAGGGGTGGCACAGACCGATGGCATGATCTGTTAAATGCAATAAGATTTTATTTTATTAAGCTTTTATTCATTCTTAGGATTTTTACATATTACCTTATAAACATTTTACATACTTGATTACATCATGAGCAGGTGTGCACACTGTCACAGTATGATAAAACATTATGAAAAGAATAATAACCAGTTGTTGCTCAGGGGCCTCTGTACTGTCAGATGCAGCTGCAGTCTGGAGAGAAGCTGGGGAGGAGAGAGCTGGATTGCTGGCGGAGCTTGTTGTCATCGCAGCGGACACGTCCAGGAGCCGGCCTGTTTCCTGCATCTGAGGGCCAAACCCCAAGGGCAGCAAACCTCCGCAGGCGTAGCATCCACTCCTCATTCCCCATCGCTCTGTGCTTTTTGAGTTTTGAAGCCATCTACCATAAATATGGAAGTGTCATTTATAACGAACCAACAAACGTTTAACCACTAAATATCATTACACCTGAATATACAGCCTCCAGTGAGGGCAATGTTAATACAGTGAAATACAGTGTTGTCTAAATCAGCTAACTCTAACTAAAGTGAGATCAGTGTGTAATAGGCTACATGAATAAGAATAACATGCCACAGTAGCCTAACGGTATGATTATTTTAGCATGATATAACGGAGGCAAAGTGGAGCCATACAGTAGTTGAATAGATACCCATACAATGGTATATTTGGCGACTTCAGAATTATAGTATGATCTAAAAAGTTCGAATACCTTAGAATTTTGAAGAGGGTGTTATATATATATATAAATTGATTGTGACAAAGGTAAACTATATTTGGGTCAATGACGTGACGCCCATTTTTTTGTGTCCCTAAGGTTAAATTAAATTTGAAAATGTGGAAAAAGCTCACACATTACTTTAACACATTCATTTCTAGAGACCCTATTCTAAAGTTTTTGGTTTTATTCAATTTTGAGAGAATATTTGAAGATAAAAGGCAAAAAGTAGAAGTGGTGTAACCGTCAAAACTTCGTACCACAAAATGTAACTTGTACAGGGAATTTCTCAATATAACATCCTATAAACTATTTTGGCATTATCCTAAAATGGAGGTCATTATGAGTATATAAATTATATTTAGATATAACTTTCATATTTGTTCTAATAATTTGGGGAATCTCATCAGACGAGCGAACGTCCTGAATTGTCAAGTGGTGTAACCATCATTCAAGATGCCATTTTGTTCAAATCTAACAGTAAAGGACCCCTGATGAACATGACTGCTGCATTCCAAAGTTAAGAGCTCTCCAAGAAATATAAGATATTTGCACTTTTAGGCTTCAATGCATATTTGTATATAATTCCTTTTCATTTGAATGTCACATCATTCCATAATAAATTATATATATGAAGCATGTGAACAGTGAAACCTAATGTGGAAGGATGAACAGCAGCTTTAAATACCTAGAACTCCAACCATTTGTGAATAGTAGAAAATGTTAATAAAATTTAGGCTGCAGAATTGAGCCACTTTCTCTACAATAGATGCCACATTCAAAAGAGGAAACAAGTCAATTACCTTGCAAAAAGAGGACAGGAAAGGTAGCTTTCATGAACAGAAATAAGCATGCACTCACACTCACATGTGCTGCTGCAAGCTTTTTTCTTAAATGTAGATTGTCAGATCTCAAGGCATAACGTCAACCAAATAATACCTTGCTTTCAGACAGATATAACTAAATATGAATTCACTGTTTAAAAGGGAATGCAGGAGCAGGACCCTTAACATACATGAATCTCCTAGTCTCTTCTACCCATCCACCTAGCTCTTTCTCACAAACAAACATAGACACACTTAAACGCACAAACACACAATTTGTTAAGACTTTTTGTTGTTGATTGAATTTTTTCCATAAACACAATCAAATGAGTTCCACCCTAGAACATCTTTGTCATCCATGGAGATCTTTATTTAAGAGTGTTTTCTTTAGGTTTAAGAGCATATAATTACAAAATCTGAATGTGTAAACAATAAGTCATGCACTTGAACCAGAAGACCACGCTCGTGAATAAAGATAGAATTATTACTCCATAGTCACCTTAATGGTATTTGTTGACCAATGTTTTAAATACATGAAAACAAATTCCAATGGCAAGTCCAAACACAGTAACTATCTTGGCCGCGTTTCCCAGATTCGATCGTTCTTTGGGACCAAAGAAGGGTCGAAAGAAGGGTTCGCCAAAGAAGGAGCGTTAAGATACGGGTGTTTCCCAGATGGCTTCTTAAGTGCCTTCTTTGGAGAACGCGTAAGACGAAGCGAAAGAAGTACTTTGGTGGGAGCTGTCCACCGCGGTGGTGCTGAAACTGAATAAATCGATGCCAGGCGAATCGATCACCCACCTCTTTATCAGCGCATAAGTCACACACAGCGCCCCGTGGTCACCCCCACACAGGTGGAATTAGGTCACGCATGTATCGTGTGTGTGTGGGGGTGTGTAGGTGCGGGGGGGGGGGGGGGGTGTGGCAACAAGTGTATCCAAGTAGTAATCAAGCTCATTAGCGCATATATACCCCGTGGATAGGCACACACATGTGAGAGTGGAAGAAAGCGGCAGCAAAAGAAACAAGCGGGCACCGTCGTTTACCGCGGAGGAGATGGGCGTCTTAGTGGACGAGGTCTGGCAGCACCGGGCAGTTTTATTCGGGGGAACAAGGGGCAAAAAGAACATCACGGTGAAGAACCGTGTTAGGCAGGCCATAGGCGAAAATATGTCCCCCTCCATCCCATGTGGCCTGCGTGACTGGCGTGCTGTGAGGAAGAAGTGGCAGGAGTTCCAGAACCAAACAAAAAGGAAGAGTGCGAAGGTTTCACTAATCAATCTACCTTCGTTGCAGGTGATGCAGACGCCCAGTACAGCGCGGAGTAACCCCTCCCCCATATGGTTTCAATAAACTACTTTGGTTTCCTTTTCAACCATGTATTGTGTGGATCATTTTGCAAACCAATAGCAACAAAAAGTCCCAGGCAATTTGTAATTTATCTAAGCGTAGGTTAATGACGTGTGCGTATTGTGCGCCCTTTCAACAGCATTCCGTGCCAGACTTTCAGGTAAAGCACTCGGACACTGCAGCAATACTCATAGTGTGCAGGACGTTACATGTAGCCTACATCTGCTGGTTCTGTTTATTTATTTCAGCCTTCAGGCCTGAGAGTTGATATGGGTGATGTGGTGGTTGTGGGTTTATGGTTTAGTGATATCAGTGCTGCTTGGTGACTGGTGGTAAAGGGGTAGGGGCTGGGGGTTGTTGGACCTCAGAAGAGGTTGATATGTTCTTAAAAACGCAGCGCAACCAGAAGCTGCATCTCCGGGCTGAAGGAAAAATTGCATATGTGTGGAGACACCAGAGTGATCAGCCGTTGGATCTCCGCACGGCCGGGGCAGTCGGTACTTTGCCTGGACGGCCCGGTCTGATAGCACGTCCAGTGGGGAAAAGTGCCGACGCACGTATGCATTTATGTAAACCGTCTGGCTTCGCGCACGGCGAGGCTGTTGTATTGCAGCCATGGTTTCTCACACGTGCGGACTTTGGCAACGCCTTTAAAGCAGGTGGAGCCGCTCTGGATGAGGTTCAGCTGAGTTCAATTAAATCTGTTTCTTTGATATCTGTCAAATGCCACAGGATTGTGGATGTTTTTTTATGTGTAGTACTATAAACTCTTGTGTGTGGAAAACGTAAACGTGTAATTCATTAAAAAAAATTCTCTACTATTAGTTTATGTTTATTATTATGTGTATCGGCCTTATTTCCCATGGGGGAAGAAGAGGCGTAAGTAAGTTTATGTTTATTGCGCCAGGTCTGCATTGAACATTGTTTTATTATTTCGAAAAGTGGAGGAAATAAATTTCCCTGACGCGGCATGATCACTGACGATTTGGTCGCTAAGAAGGTTGAAAGAGTGGGTCAGCGCCGTCATACAGTTCCGTCTTAGTGAAAGTACTACTTTCGCTAAGAACGAATCTGGGAAACGCATTCTTCTTTCACAGCGTTCTTAAGAGCGCTCCAAAGAAGTACTTAGCCCAAAGAGGCTCTTAACGAATCTGGGAAACGCGGCCCTTGACTGTAGTGCCTGATTTCAGTGTTGTTTTTTCTACTTTTTGGCTGTAGAAGCAACACCGTCAAGTGGTGTAACAGGTTTGTGTCAAATGGTATAACCAGTATTTTTCCTAAAAAAATCAAAATGTACCTGTAAATTAATGTAGGCCGGAATTGATTACTCTTCTTAAATGTATTAAATAATTTTTAACACTTTTAACACAATTGGTCAACAATTATTTAGAATACAAGATGTTTCCAGCTAACGTCCCACTCAAAATTGCAAAAACGCATACAATTTTGATTTAGGGGTTATCCAAATCAAATCTTTTTTCATGTGATATTTTGAAATGGAAGTTATTATTCTTATGAGTTACATTCATATTACACTATGGTGGACAAAATAATGAATATTTCTTATTCTTTTGTGGTTACACCATTAGACATTGTCAGGTCCATTTGGGCCTACAGTACTTTTAGTAGAAAATTGTGTAAATCCCATTCCCCATGAAATAAAACTAACAGAAACACGAATAACTTGATTCAAGGATGCTTTTAAAATGTATTTTTGAAAGATTTTCAAAATAACCATCATGACAACCCTTATTCGTCATTGACCCATACATATTTTTTAAATGAAGTCTAGATACAAGTCTAAAAACTACAACACCTAGCAGAGCCTGTCTGACTCTACACTGCAGTGGTATTATAGGAGGATTATAGTAAAAGGACATAACAAAAAACAAAAAAGTGTTTTATTGAAAATGAATTAATTTACAAGACAGATTTTACATCTCTCAATTGACATACAAGGCACTAAGAAATAAATAAAAACTGAAATTACATAAAATATCACCATCACCAACACCAACACCAACAGCCCCCCCCTCTTCTTCCTAAATGCCCCGTGCGTCCACCACCTCAGCGCAAAAGAGCGACAGTGACATGTTGTCATTGTGGGTTAAAGGCCTACTTCACCGGTTTGAATATGAAGGTGTATTGAATTCTGAGATCCTATGTAGTATAAATGCGCAAATAAAATTAAAATCGATTCATCCTAGCCTGAGAAAAGGCAGAAAGAGTGTTTTTTTAACCCTATCACAATCCTTGTGACATCACAGAAAGAGAAATATAGGTTTAAAAAAAAACTTACTTTGTAAATATTACTGTGATGTCACAGTAAAAGACGTCACAGTAATATTTACAAAGTTTTTTTTAACCCTATATTTCTCTTTCTGTGATGTCACGAGAAAGAGAAATATAGGGTTAAAAAACACTCTTTCTGCCTTTTCTCAGGCTAGGATGAACCGATTTTATTTTTTTTTGCACATTTATACTGCATAGGATCTCAGAATTCAATACACCTTCATATTCAAACCTGTGAGGTAGGCCTTTAACCCTTAAACATACACCAGTGAAGGAGGACATCACAGCAGCCCATCACCTCAGAGCCCAATGTTTAGACCTAAACAACGGTATATTTGCTGTTTCAAAATCATTTATTGCCCCGTTTGCCCATTCACATTATGAAAAAAACCTGGGGTCAACAGCAGGCGAGCAGTTGCGAGGTGGACATTTGTAGAATGAATGCAGAGTGTGCACACCGGTCAAACTTGCGCAGCTTTGAATGCCACCACTTGCAGTCCCTTGACTACTGCCCCCCTGCTGATGCAGGAATCACGACTTTGACCCTGGCCAGCCTTGAGGTGATGGTTCATCAGAAGTGGTTTGGGGAGGGAAAAAAAAGTAAATGTTTGGAACGTCAGAAACAGGCAGCGGAGGCTGACGTTCCTCTGTCCTGTCTGGTGACAGTTTGTGGCCCTAACCAGACTAAATACATATCTTTGTATGAGCCCAACATCAGCTTTTATAGTCGTCTGGGAAGGGTCATAGTCAGCTACAACACAAAGAAGCTTTCTTGGCACTGTCCGTGCACAAAGGCAAGGATGTCTTGTGTCCACAAACATGTGGCAAAATGGCATCTTTTTGAAACAGAGCCAGACTTGTTCAGGAGGGTTAGGACGGTTGAGAACCCCGAAGCCACTGAAGAGGTTATGGAGGTTGATGACCAGAATGCCCAGTACCCACCAGAGGGCAAGATCTTGAGGCAGATGTTAAATTACATTCTGGAGAGAAAAAAAATTCCCAGTGTCATCCCTCCAGACCAAGTTAAAACTGTGAGATACCCGAACACCTCCGCCCATCTGAGATGTTTTGTGAGGAATGCCCTGATCGCACACCTTTGAGTGAGGCAGTGCTCATTACCTCCAAGGCCAAGATTCTAACAGTGACAGATGTGATTGAGGGTATGTTTATTTTTTTAATATATATTTTTTATAAAAAAAAAATATATACACTCACTGCATTTGAATGTCTGCTACATTGCTATAACACATTCTCTGTTAACGCTTACTTGCTTTGGTTAGGAATTTCTACATACAGGAAGAACTGCCACAGGTGTGGCATGACATACAGATACCAGGAGTGGATGGATGGAGTACATACTTTTGATGACCATGTGTTAATTTCCCATCACCTGAGCCTGTATCTCAGAAACAGCCTCCAGGTATGAGGCATTATATTACAGTAATCCTAAAAAGACCGTTATCAATGGATGTCTAAAATTCCCTTTGGGATTAATAAAATGTGTCTATCTATCCAACATAATTATTGCGAGGAAGTGAATAAGCACATGTTAATTTCCTCAGACACACCAGGCAGTTGGCAGTGCTATTGAGGTGCTTCAGGAGACAAGTGGGAAAAAATATCCTGCCAAGCAGCGCGTGCTGCAGGGATATTTAAGTTTTGAGGCCCTGACTGACCACAAGTACAGCTATACATGTGTGTCCTGTGGTCATCACCCATCCACCGTCATAATGGACCTCCATAAGAAGGGGGTGTTCAGTATGCCTGGTAAGTCATATTAAATAGTTAAATACATTGTTTCAAGCAGAACATGCCATAATGACACGTCTTAGTCAGAAAAAAACTTTTGATAAACCTGCTAAATTGTTATTCCTAGTAAGCAGCATTGTGGACCCACCACCAGAATTTCAGGGGAGAGTGAGTGCCACAACATTCTGGGACATGATCAGCCTAGAGATGCTCAGTAGAGGACTAGTCCCAAGTAAGGACATAATGACTAATATAAAACTAATTCCGATGGCTATGATAAAAGTATGTATGGTTTTGTTGATGGCATTAAAAGCCAACAGATCAAACCCGTTTGTGGTCCACCCGTCATACCACAACTGGGCCCCATGGGTTGGCCCGGACACAAGAGCGTCAGATTTGCTGATCAACACGGAGTACCAAAAAGTGATACCTGCTAATCCTCCTTCAGACGGGGAATTCGACATCACCGAGGACAGGCTCACCGATGAGCTTCTGAAGCTCAAGGTATGGACTTGCTAAATCCTTTTAAAGTTAACTAATTTAAATGTCCCCTAATCACATGTAAGCACATGTAAAAATCCCTTCATCATCTTCAGATGGATTCTGTGCGGAGCTCCGGCATAGACCATAGGGGGTCTCGAATGGATTTATTAACACGACTGCAGGACCAGATGAAGTCCAGGGCCACCTACGATAAGGTGTTCTCTCAGATATGGGGAGCCTCCGGTAAGTTGTGGTTACCCCAGTCCCCCAGGATTATTTATGCTCAACATTGTAAACTGAGACAGTTTTAGCATCTATGTACTAGCCATGCTTTCTTCATAAAGTTACTGTCTGTGTCATTGCACTACAAATGGGGAAAAATGTTAACCTGAAATGGGGAGGGCATATATGCGAAAGACTGTGATCATGCATATCTAATAATTTTTTTTCCCCACAGGTGGATGGGCTGTAGTCACCTGCCCATGTGCTGTGGTGTATGGTGTGAAGTTCAACTTAAGGGCAGAGAGCCCTAGGGACTTCACAGACCTTTTAATGTCCATGAGACACATCCCAAATGTATGTTTGTATGACTTTGCTCGGGGGCTGGCAAGTCATGCTAATGTGAGACAGCCACAAACATTCTGGCCCAACGAGGGGAGGCTGTTGCCGGACACAGACTACAATTTGAATGCAGCACTCGAGGGGAAAACACAGGTCAGCCTTCCATGGTTGATGAATAAGAAGGCTGTCCCAGACACAGATGGACATCCAGCAACCGGAAGCAATGAGCATTACGCGTTATACGACAAATTCCACGAGAATAACACGAAAGACCCCCGGGATTTGCTGTGCAAGGTAGAGCTGGTCCCAGAGCTGCGAGGCTGGGTGAACAGCCAGTGTGCCGAACAACTTTTTTCCGGCATGCGAAAAAACAACTACTTTTTAAATATGATGTCGCCCTCTTCCCATGTGTTTTTAATGAGGAATCTCCTACATGTACATAACAACAAAAAGAATAACAAGGTTATGGAAACCATGAAGAAGACAATGGGAGGAGTGGACATCACTTTAAATTCCGAAGGGCGGACAGTGCTTGGTAAGTAATTCACTCCAATTTCACAGGGTTTGTCTTAATTTACAATTTTGTGAACCCATGCTTTTTAAATGTTGTTACAACTGCAGCACCGGCAACAACGGTACCTGAAGCGCTAATGACACCAGCACCTGCGACACCGTCACCTGCTCCAGCAGCATCTGATGCCAGTGAGCTGGATGACTTTACTAGTCTTCAGAAAATAACGGCGAGCAGAGCATGCTGGGGACAGGAGCTTCTGGACATACAGACACAGCAGGTGAAGTGAACTACAGTGTACCTATCTGTTAAGTGTACTTAATAATTACATGTATTGTATTTCCTTCGCTAGTTGGAGGACATCATCGATAAAAACACAAGTCCAACTGAGCACATTGCATATGTGAACAACGTGGTCCTCACTCGATCCGATTTTTGGACCATAGGTTTGGGATCGGAAGTGAATGGGATGGTAACAATACAGAACACAATGTTTTGAAACTTTTAAAGGTTATCTATTCCATCCATGTTTGTTAATTTATTTGTAGTGTCTTAATTCATTTGTATGTGCTTTTTTTGCCAGATCCTAAGCAGCTGTCTGAAAGTTATTGAGAAGGTTAGTAGAAATCTTCTTATATATGTAAAATAAATACTCACAATGGATTGTTAGTATTAGTTAGATTGTTGAACTTTGTCTGTAACAGAAAATAGCAAGTATGTTTGCTGCAAGCAGTCATGTTGTCGCTACTTGGAGTCCTCCATCTTCGTTGAACCCCATGCTTCATTTGCCGGTATTTTTTTTTTATATTATTCATCCTTTTATTATTGCGTGTTTTGTATCAGACATGCACTCATATTAAACACGGGTCTATTGTTTCCCTTTGTTAGGCAAATGCAGCTAGTCTGCAGTGGATAGTTTTTCCGGTCTGGTTACCTGGACATTGGAACCTTTGTGTAAGAACATTCAGTTTGCATTCACTTTTGTTTTGTGCCCATGAAACTAGTTTTAATTTTGAGATAATTTCTGAACATGTCCTTCAGAAGAAGTGAAATGTATCATAGCTTTGTTTTATTAATCACTGAATCACTTGACAATCCAACAACTTTAATGTCATAGCTTTGAAGGTTGTACGCTTATATGTGTCTGTTTATATCTGAACACATAACATTGACAGATACTCAAGCCCCAAGCGAGGGAGATTTTCTTTCTAGATTCCCTCTGTGGCACTGGGTGGAGAGATCAAAGTCGCACCGTACCATTCAGGTTTTTTAGATCGCCAGTTTTATCATTGCTGGATAGTGGTAGTTCTGTTCAGACCACTTATCCATTTTTTTGTTTTTAAATTATGGCTCTGTTTTACATAAACAACAATTTTAGATACTGTACATAATTTCCAATTGGATGCATGAAACAGAGGCATAGTTGCAACTTATCAGTGGGGCTGTTCTGACCCCATTAGGCCATTTATTTTTTTAATTTGAATTCCAGCCTGTTGGCTTATCCTGTTACAACTGTGTTCTAAGCTTTTATGCATGTTTAGGAGGTTTAAGAATAGCAGAAGTATTGTACTGTTAAATTTACTTTCATATATATACTGTGTTCACAGAAACTTGGCTCCAGGGCCTTGGAAGACTCTTACTGTGGATGATCTAAGGGTTTATTTTTTTATATTATTTCAGAAATAAACCATCTGATTCTAACCATCTGATTCTACCTTCTACTAAAACATGTGTACTCTCCACACTACAGGGTGCACCCAGGCAAGGTTTTTCCAACAACTGTGGGGTGTTTGTGTTGATGGTAAGAAAATGGCTATTTAGTATATTATGAACATGTTGTTTGGGGCAACTGGGGTGGTTTTTCTTTTCTAAAATAAATGGAGTTATTTTTATAAACATAAATATAAACCACTTCTCTTAATTTACAGTACGCAATGTACATTGTAATGGATGGAAGGTGGGACTTTGCTGAGGTATGTTTACATAAGTGTATCATCAATAGTGGAGGCAAGGTTTTTTTGTTACACTCTTGATTTTGTATGTGTTAACCCATTTGACTATTGTTTCTTTTGTCAGTCAAACATGATGCAAATACGGCGATGGTGGTGCCTTGTTCTGTTGAAGAACTTCTCCATGCCGTAAGTGTCTATGATTGGGTTTAATGTCTCCTTTACAGTTCAGAAAATAATTTGCTTCACTGTAACGAACTTGCCAGAATTTATTGAAATGTGTAATGTATGCCATTTACTCACAAAGGTCTGCAGAGGAGCTTTCAGAAAGCAGGAAGAGAAGACGGGAGGGAAAAAAGCTACAGGTACGTGTCATATACTGTAATGTGTGATTTTGTCTTAGAGCAATTGTGAAAGACTTCTTACCATCCTCCCACCACTAATACATTTCAGGATAAAGATGTCTTGTAACACTTTATTTGAAGGCATATACATAACGCTGTCATAAGACTGTCATAAGACTGTCATACACTGTCATGACACATGTCAGGTACTGTGTGTATATTGATTTATTTTTTCATGTCTATGTTACAGTTTTACAAAGAAAAACCTACCAATAGTTCACGAAGAAACGAGAAGTCAAGCATTGTGTCTTTTATTCTTTATTGGGCTTTTAAATGTTAGCTGGCTGTCATGCTCCATACTACGCACTGCCAGGGCAGTAGGCCTACACAGTCTCTTTTATTTTATGTATCTTTTATTTACTTCAACCTGATCTAATGTATATTTCTGTTATTATTGTGTGTGCTAATAGCTCTATGATTTGCTGATCTGCAATCTGCCTGTTTAAGCACCGTTTTCGCCCTGTGCCTGAAATGTGCTCTATAAATAAAATTGCCTTGCCTTGCCTTGCCTTACAGGTTTGCACTAGTTGTATGCTGAAGCTAACATGCCTACAAAGTTTGAAGGCTGAGTGCCATTTGCCCTCTTTTGTGTTTAAGCTGATCTCTTCCTGGTGATTTTTAGCAGCCATTATAACATATATTATATAACATACAATCTCTGGATTGTTAATTTAAGGACTGGAAAGTGCATTTGATTATATAGTAGTTCTTATTTCTGTTTTAAGTGTATGTATATATTTTTTGTTTAGTGTCTCAATGCAAATAAAACAGACTGTCTTGACTTATATTGCTTTTGTTAAGGTGTTTTCCACATGTAATACTGATATGCTTCATGTTACATCTATAAAGGGGATACTACTGCAGTTAACACTGTTGTGTGTATGATTAAGTGTAATAATATTTACTGAAAAGTCCAAATTGTTTCACTTTGAGGTAAAGTCAATACTTCATGACAGTATAATAAAGGTTTCATGACAGTCAATGTCAAAATTAGACAGTGTAATAACGCTTCATGACATGTTAATGAAATGTACAAATTGTTTCACTTTACCTGAGGCCAAAATAATCATTCATGAGCCTGTTATAACGGTATTAGACAGTGTAATAACGCTTCATGACATGTTAATGAACTGTCCAAATTGTTTCACTTTACTTCAGGCCAACAGAAACATTCATGAGCCTGTTATAAAGGCATTAGACAGTGTAATAACGCTTCATGACATGTTAATGAACTGTCCAAATTGTTTCACTTTACTTCAGGCCAACAGAAACATTCATGACAGTATAATAAAGGTCTCATGACAGTCAATATCAAAACCTTCCACATATGACAGTTTAATGTAATCTTACAACATAAATCAAAATAGTTTTTTTACATTTGATTATTAAGCTTACTATTACATGTTTATGACAGGTCATGTTATTGGTTAATGTCAAGTTGACATAACCAAGATATTTTGTCTTTATTAATGTCAGGTTGTCATTACAAAGACACAGACAAGTTATTTTGTCTTAGCTTATGTCAGGTTGTCATTACCAAGTTATTTTGTCTTAGCTTATGTCAGGTTGTCATTACCAAGACATCGACAAGTTATTTTGTCTTAGCTTATGTCAGGTTGTCATAAAAAAGACATCTCATACAATGTCAATGTGTCATTAAACGTGACACAAATTTCCGAATGACACTTTATGACAACAGTCATAACCATTCATAACCATTCATAATGTTCATGACATGTGTCATGACAGTGTAATGACAGTCTTATGACAGTCTTATGACAGCGTTATGTATATGCCTTCAAATAAAGTGTTACCAGATGTCTCCACAAAAAAGGCTAGAGTTGCTCTAACAGCATCCAGCTCTGAAGGATCAGGTAATGTATAGACTGTTAATCTAGGTGAATCCATGTATGCCTACACATATTCCGAGTATTTGTGAGATCTGATTGATTCTATTAGGCTTCTACTTCCAAATTAAGTTGTTCACATATCTCCATCAATATACAAGTTATAGCCTACTCCATGGCTGATCTATTGCACTACTAGGGCCTACTTTTGTTATTCCATTGAATTAGCCTACTCAATATTACAGACAACAATCTTGTTTTATTTCCAGACAAAACTGAAGACCAGGAACTGGAACCTGGGAACCTGGTATGTAATATGTTGGAGGTTGTATGTATAGCCAGATTAAATAGTTCTGATGACTAGCTGTATAGTGTTGTTTAATCTCTGAAATCTCATCAGTAGTAGTAGTAGCCTTTGTATCCAAACCATTTTGTGGTTTGGGGAAAGTTCGGTGTCAATTATTGTGTTTATTTGTCAAGTACATCTTTCTTCTTCAAGGAAGATGATGTTGTCCTGAAGGACACAATTCAGGCAGCAGCATGGTGCCAGTTGCAGTGCTTCAAGGACAGCGTTTCTCTCCCAGAGGTCATTGGGATGGAAGGTTGGGAGCAGGAGGCAGCATCAACACAGCGCAAATCCAATGACGGCGAGGACGACAAAGAAACTCATCAAAAAAATGAGCCATTCCTATTCTCATTCAGATCACATACTGATTATGAACTGTTCTGTTTGGAGATGATGGACAGGAGAAACCTGAAGGTGTTTGCCAGTTTTGAGTACCGGCAGGGCCGCCCATAAGGGGTAGAAAGTGGGAAGGCTTTCTAGGGCCCAGCCACTTGGGGGGCCCATGGTCTTCGGAAGCCAAGAACCTAACTAAGCTAAACTTTATTTTTAGATTTTTAGATATTCATGTCAATATCTATTCAAAGTTGGGTGTTTACACAGAGCCGCGGCTCCGCTTAGGGCCATTTAAAAAGCAGCAGAAAAGCAGAAATGTTCAAAATGTTTCAGATTGAGCACAGCGGAGTGTAACTGTTTCAAACATAATCCATCCTATAAACCCTTTGTGTGCCAAATGGTGACAAGATTGGGTTTTGATATGAAACAGTTTTGGCTGGATTATATTTCCTGAGTCGTTCCTGCTCACGGAAAACACATGTAGGCCCTCCTGCTACTTGTGTCTGGGTGTCGTTCTGAAACGTATTTGGACCCCATGAAAAAACAGGTTGGGTACCTTTTGTAGTTCCTCTACATTAGTTACTCTGTAATTTTCCTGAGTCTACAAACAGGTTTAAATTCTCTCTCCACAAAGAATTTCCCTTTGGGGACTATATCTTCTAAAGGCTTTGACATAAGTCTTCAGGTTGACACGACCAGCCAAGTCTGACCAGTTTTTCAGAAACCTGGCCAATTGACCAACCAGCCGGGCCAGACCACAATGAAGCTGACGAGCAGCATCATCTTGTTTTAATTATTGCCGTAACCACCAAGGTCCTGCTTTCTGTATTGCTTCTAAAACTTTAAAATTTAAATAGACCTAAAAAAGTTCTTAATGCAAAGAAAGACACAAGGCACAAAGAAGTTGGAAATAATTGAAGGAACAGATTTGAGTTCAAAGATTAAGAACTTTTTTTGTAATGATTTCAGTGCTTTTGCAGTGATGAGAGGAGAATGAACTAAGCCTAAATGTTGCAACCAAACATAGGCCAACTTTATAGTTTTGAGGGTAGGTTGGTTTGGTTATTCATGTAGAGAGCCGCCTTTTTTTCATTTGTGTATGAAGAATTTGTTGTTGATGTTGTTTTTTAAGTGTTATTTATTTCAACAATACCACCAACATATTTCAAATGATTTAATGTCATGTGCAGAAATACAAAAAAGTGCAATATTTGGTGCAGTCAATTAGTGTAAATGTATCTTACCAGAAACTAGTAGCATAGAAAACGTGCAAATTGTGAAAAAACTGTTTGCTTTAGTGAATACTAAAGAAGAACAATGTCTCTGTGTGAACTGATTATTTTGTAGAGATCTGTTGATCTGTTAAACAATTGTGTGAGTGTAAGGGAATCAAAATATTGGTAGGTATGTTGGGCTAAGTCAGAAATGTGCTACTATTTTAAAATATTAATGAGCCCTTGCTCTCCCAACTGTCCCTGCAAATCCCTGGTTGATAAGATAGTTAGTCTCTCTACAAATACATGTATGTTTATTGAGGGATTAGCACACTCACACTCATTGTTGATAGGAGTAATGGGTAGGGGCCCATTGACTGGAGGTTTTCAGGGGCACAGTCATTTGTGTGGGCAGGCCTGAGTACCGGTAGACAGTTTGTTCTTGTTCTACTCATTATTGATGCATTATCTTTTATGTAAATAGTTTACGATTTATTTTTTTGTAGTTGATATTTTTAAATTGTTCTGTTAAATAAAAAGACTGTTGTTCCTGTGGTTAGTGTAACTTAATGTACTTCACACATGTAGCTTTGCATTATGTCTATTGAGGTACATTTTTATTGATGCATTATCTTTTATGTAAATAGTTTACAATCTATTTTTTTGTAGTTATTTAATTGTTTTGTTAAATAAAAAGACTGTTGTTCCTGTGGTTAGTGTAACTTAATGTACTTCACACATGTAGCTTTGCATTATGTCTATTGAGGTATATATATTTTTTTTACCTTAGATGCCCTCAACTTCGTTATTCCACACATTACATATGTTAAGGCCATACCTTGGGGTCACAGTCTTCATAGTTCCCCAAATCTTATTGTGACTCTTACTTAGTTCATAGGCAGCTGGGCCTGCAACTCAGACAATGTACAGGAGTTCTCTTAAGCACATGTCACACTGTTTACAGTGCACACTTAATCATTTTGCATACATATATACTTGCTTTTGTAAGTATAGATCTCATGCCGGCCCCCTCAATGTCTCCTCCCCCTCAGCGTCCGTCTGCTGGCTGCAGTCAGGGGCTTCTCATTTTGTCGGTGTAATCCAAAAATTTATCATCGGTAAGAAATCCACGTGACATCTCCCATATGATCTAATAAAAATTAAATGTTATAACGTTGCAATTGGATATAACATTGAATAATAAGTTAAATAATTAAATAAATATTAATGATTCATGAAAAAATATTCACCATATCGATGTTCAAAAAGGTTTTAAAAAGTCTGACGTAGCAGTTTATGACGGTTATGCCGTAGCAGTTGGATGTGGATGTCCTTCACGCTGTAATATAATAATATTATTATTATAATTATATTAATGAAATAAATATTAATGAATCATGAAAAAATTTCCACCTTATCGATGTCTACAAAACGTTAAAAAAAGAAATATCGCATAAAACCAACCGACGTAGACGGTTATGACGTAGCAGTTGGATGTGGATGTCCATGTCCTACAGGCTGCAGCCAGACATTATAGAAACAAGGGGAAAACTGAAGGTGGAGCAGTTAAATAGAAATTAATATCCTAAATATTGTCATCAAACTCAATTAATGCTCACGTCGCCCTTCTCTCAAAATTGAAGGGCTACCTTACCCTAACACAAGACCAACTTTTGAACATTTTTAGAAATGTGGAAGGTCATTACAAAGTGAAATGATTTACTCCCCCTTAACCCTAGCTTGAAATGTAAATTGGTTTTGGTAAATGCCATCACCTAAATGGTAACTTCTTTTTCCTCTTTTCTTATTCCTTAAGGTTTCCCAAAGCTGGTGACCAGCGAATACAATGGGAAGTCGCTCTTAAAAGAGAGGGGTATGCTGCCAGTGATGCCAGTATGCTCTGCAGTAAACATTTCAAGCAAGAGAATTTTGACCGGACTGGTCAAATTGTCAGGATCAGACCTGGTGTTGTCCCATCCATCTTTGCCTTCCCCACTCATCTTATAAGAGTAGGTATAGGCTACTATTTAGGCTACCTTGTATGTTAGTGAAACTTATTTATTTATTATGTTATTTCACCAAAGTCAACAGCCAGCACTGACCGGACCACCTCGACTTCAAGGCGAGCCAATGAGAGCCTTCCAATCGACAGAGCTCAAGATGCCCCCCTTGAACCTGCAGCTCTGCCTCAGTCTCAGCTTGTTGTGAGTAGGGTTGAAAAATATTTACGCCCCCTACTGTGCCTCACTGTTCCAATACTATTGGAGGGGACTGTACATACATACACATACACATACGTATAGCGGTTCAATTTCTTGTTATCCCTTATAACTAATCATCCAATCACATGGAAGCAATGCATTTAGGCATGTAGACCGGGACATGACAACTTATTGAATTTAAATCCAAGCAACAGAATGGGAAAGAAAGGTTTAAGTGACTTTGAACATGGCATGATTCATGCAAAAAATAAAAGGGAGCAAGACAATAGGTCATATCCCTTTTGTGACATTTGTGTGTATGGTCTAGTATAAGTAAATTGCTTCAATGTTAAGTAGCCCTGTGTTGGGTTTGATGTCCTTCCTACTCTACCACTCATGTATCTTCTAATCATATAAGGAAAACACGAAAGGTTGAAATATCTGAAAAGGTTGTATGTTGCTGTTTGTTTCTCTTTAAGGAGGCTGGAATAACAATCCAACTGCTGGACAGTTCCAGGGTATCTTCCGCAAGCTCATGTTCAGATGTGGTGTCAAGCCTGTGGATTCTGGCAACGTGACAGGACAGGATGATACTGTGACCCTGTCAGCTGAGCACTACACCAGAGTGTCCCTTTCCGCTGCTGAGATGTCCTCTGCAGATGCCTCCACTGCTGAAGGGCTGCTTTCCCCATTCCTGAACATTTCTGCCCTTGTGGGGGACCACAGCTACCTCCCTACTGGCTTTGGTGGACTAGTAGACAACACTCTTGTCTACATTGCAGGGTTCTTTTAGCCTGTCCTGTGATGTGTGCCGTGCCAGCCTGGTGACAGATGCTGTAGCTGTCCCTGTTACATTTGATCAGAGCTACCACCTTCTGGAACTTAGGAATAACGGTGGGCTGATGATTCCCTCAAAAGGAACTGTTAAGGTCAGTAAAAACATCCATCAGCTCTTTCTGTATACACAGCAAGCATTCTGCCCAACAATGATCCACAGCCCAACCCATCCTCTCATACACAGTCACAGCTTTAACAGAGCTGCGGAGAGGGCAATACGCCAACACTCTCCAGGGAAAGCCCCCGATGAGGTCGCCGTAGCCCACTTTGTGAGAGAGGAAATCGGGACAGAGGACGTGTTTGAACTGGGGAGCCATATCGAAGAAACGCAGTTTGGCATTGATAATCACTTGTCCCTCCTACTGTCGCTGGTTGTATCTGTGTTCATGAGAATACGGCTGCATCATATAGCAAAATTAACATCGCTTACCTGGCAGAGAGGAAATAAAGAAAGAAAGAAACTGGGAAAAACCATCCTGTTTCAAGGATTTTGAAACTGACAGTGAAAATAATTGTATATGTTTTTTTGTATTAGGGGTGTGAACGTTTACAAAAATGTCTACACTTGTACACAACGGAATTTTTTTCCACACATACGCATTTGTTCGCCTGTAAACACACAGTTGACATGTACAACGCTTGTTTACACACCTCTTATAATAGGTCCATGGTACACACACATGTGTTCGCCGTCATTATCGCCCTTCATTATCGCCCTTCATTAATTTCCTGATGAATATAGCATATCGCCTTCTACATGTCAACATGTATGCAGGTTGAACAGGTGTTATAAAGTTTGGGCTACTTACGCGCGTAGTTCACGTCAACCGGGTAACTTTAGTCTTTAGGTTATCCTTCATCACTCGTCCGTGTCTGTGACTTGTCAAATTGTCTGCAAATCTCCAGATGTAATGTTTGGGTTGGCTTTTACATGAAAAATCACTTTTCTTGTGGCGCTTGAGGATATTTTTGAAGGAAGTCTGCTTAGGCAGATGTTAAGTCACTCTTAAAGCTCTCCATTTGTAGATGATTTGCCTCACGTGGGACCGATGGAGCTCAAACTTTTTTTTGAAATAATTTATAGTTGTCCCCAGACAAATGTGCAGCATCACAACTTTATCACTGAGATCCTCTGAGATTTGTTTCCCTTTTAGCATGTCTGACCTGTATGGGTTCACTTTGGTGAGCCTAAACTGACCTGGTTTTATCTAGTGCCGCCCAATTTCTTCCATAAAGATCTCTCACTAAATTGGTCCATTTCATGACTCAATTTGGCCCATCTGATTGTGTTTACTTGCTCGATTTAATCAATGCAGCTCAGGGTTCACAAACTTTTGCACATACAACAGTTGTAAAATAATTTGTTTTATGTATTTTAATGATTGATTTCTGGAAAAGCAAAATGTTGAATTGATAAACAAACAGACTGTGTGTGTGTGTATATATATATATATATATATATATATATATATATATATATATATATATATATATATATATATATATATATATATACACATATGTGTATCAATAAATGTATAAAAACATACTGTACCAAACTGTATAGATAAGGATTGTATAAATAATATAAAGTGTAAATATAGTAAAGAAATTAAACAAATAGACTAAATATATAAATTATAAAAAATATAGTATTTTAAGTTGTATTGATTGTAAATATATAGCATCTTAAATATAGCAAATTGTGTATATATAAAATGATAAGGAACACAGAAAGTACATTTATTAAATATTTTTTATTGTGCTTTTCATTTTGTTTTGTATTTTTCATATGTTTAATTTGTATTTGATGTGTTAAATAAATTCAATCAATAGTTCCAGTTGTATCTCAGTCTGGAGGGTTGCCGGTTCAAGTGTGGTGCAGTGTTAAGAGTGGTTTGAGAGTTATAATCCTGCTTTTCAACATATGTCTGCAGTTATCTTCTAATCTGAACAAGTTCTGCAAATATTTTGGTAAACATTCTTTTGTTTGAATGCATAGATAAAATTTGAAGTTCAACAAAATCCGTGATTTTCAATAAGACAGGATGAAAAATGTCTAATGTTCTTTAAATTTGGCTTTTTAAATTATATCTTGAGCAATTTTCTGCAACAAAAACAAAACTGAATTAAGAGCATACCTTAATGTGCTGCATATCAAATCAGAAATAAAGCGAAATATGGCCATGGCAAAACATTTCTGATAGTAGATATGTTGCAGGCTTACAGAAACGTAGACAGAGACTGTACTTGCGTTGGAGTAAGACTCTTTTATTTTACCGAAAACATGAAGAATATGTTCCAATACAGGGTGCCAGCGTCCTACTCTCTCATGCTGTATGCATGACTGCAAGCGTCTACTCCGTTAACTCACCAACTTCTCTTCTTCTACGACAGTAATAAAAACACATCAACAAGAGTTTTCTTCTTCTACTCAAAACCTCCTCAGTAATCCAATAGATTCGCCTAGTGGCGGAACTTGACATTACACCTTAGAATATTAACCGGCATGAAACAGTAACACAGTCATGCATTTATAGAACATATATTAAATAACTTGAGCTCTGCTTTAACTGTATAGAATGCCCACAATAACTAAATGAATACTCTTTTGACCATGTAAACCTATACCTCTACACTCTCCCCCACTTTAAATAATGTCGTCCCGACATCTTAGTATACCTTCTTGCCTTTCACACAAATACAGCGACATGCATAAAATTGAATGGTACTATTTAGGTTATAACCTTGTTTATGAGCTACCTAGACTACCTGCACTGTAGTCAGGGATACTCCTGATGTCATCAGTCTTCGTACTCAAACACATACATAGTTAATGCATATTACACATCCCTGAATTCCCACATTTGGTTGAGTAATGTCTTTTCTCCAAAACCGATACCCAACACACGCAACACATCAATCAGCCAACCGTCTGTGTTACCTACTACAAAATAAACACAAGGCACATCATGGTATAATTAAAAAAAAAAGGTAAGGAGTGTCTTTTCGGTTTACAAAGTCCCTTTTATTTCACTACCAGGGCCGCCAGTAGCCTTTTACATCCATCCCCTGAGTGGAAACTATTCGTTCTGTGAAGTGCGGCTGGCCAAGTCTATCATAAGTCAGTGTTTGGGGTTGCCTCCTTTGTCTCTTTGGATACGGATGCCGCAGCTCAGTCTCCATAATTTCCTCCTCTGAGCTCACCTCATCGTCACCCGCAGCCTCCTCTGCGCTGTCGTCCAAAGCTATGGTGTAGGCCTGATCGTCTTCAACAAGATGAGGCTCACACACTTCTGGGACAGCCTCTTCGGCTTGTGGATGGAACTGCTCAGCTGTGGGGTAAAGCGATGGTGGGCCTTGAGGTTCAGATGGAGACCAAGTGAATGTCACTGCAGGAAAATCATCATCCGAGTCCTCACTGTTCATTTGTTGTGCTTTTCCAGTCGTATGTTTTTGTTTGTTTTTGTCCCTGTTACTTCTCTTTGTACGAGTTGTGGCGGGAGTGTTCTCTTCATGTGTGGTTACTGGGAGGAAGTCACAAGGTAAAAGCATGTTTCTGTGAAGTATTCTTGTCCTGCCTCGGCCACATTCTGGTTCCACTTCAAACACAGGACTGTCCTCACCTTTTTGACTCTTTATGACATAAATGTTATCCTCCCAGTAGGAGCGGATTTTTCCTGGTCCTCCTCTCTCAGTCACATTTTTCACTAAGACACGGCTGCCTACTTGGAGTGTGGGGCCGTACCTTCTCTTGTCATACTGTCTTTTTCCTCTGTCAGCTGACTTGGAAGCATTTCTGGAAGCAATGTCATATGCTTCAGCCATCCTCCGTCCCCACTTTTCCACATACTCTTGGGAGGAGCGGGCACAGTTCTCACTCTCTGTCTCAAACAACAAATCCACTGGCAGTCGAGGTGGTCTGCCAAACAGAAGAAAGAATGGAGCATAGCCTGTGGCCTCGCTAATTGTGCAGTTATAGGCATGTATGACCTTAGGGAGGTGGTTTTTCCAGTCACTTTTCTGTTCTTCTGTCAGTGTTCTCAACATTGAGAGGAGAGTCCTGTTAAACCTCTCGGTTTGCCCATTCCCCTGCGGGTGGTAAGGAGTAGTGTGAGACCCCCTGCTACCGGAGAGAGCTTTCAGGTGGTGCAACAGTTTGTTTTCAAATTCTCTCCCAAGGTCATGGTGCAGTTTTTCTGGAAAACCAAACTTGAGACAAAAATCATTAAACAGTTTATCAGCCACAGTTTTGGCTGATTTGTTGGTTGTGGCATATGCTTGGGCAAAGCGAGTATAATGGTCCATTATCACAAGAATATATTCATAGCCACCTCTACATTCTTCCAGATGCAGGAAGTCGACAGAGACCATTTGGAATGGATGTGTGGTTTCAATACTCAACATGGGTGCCCTTGACTGTCTGTTTGGTTTTTTTCTCTTGAGGCACTCACACACATTTGTTATGAAATGTTCAACATCCCTTTGCATTTTGGGCCAAAAGAAGCGGTCTCTGATCAAGTTTACTGTCCTTTCTGTACCCAAATGGCCCATCTCCTTGTGAAGCTCATCTAGGATGAGCGGACGGTATCTTTCTGGGAGTACAAGCTGACTTTTTGTTTGAGTTCTCCGGTACATAGTCCCATCTCTTCTGATTTCAAGCTTGCCCCACTCTCTCACCAGCGCTTTAAGCTCAACACTTTCACCCTTTAACTCTTGTACAGTAGGCTTCTCATTTCTCTCTTTGTATTCATACATTCTGCCTATCACAGGGTCTTGTTGCTGAGCTGCCTGTATCTCTTCTCTGGATAAAGGTTGAACAGTATTGAGAAAACTCTCATCTTCCATCTGTGCCTTGAGAGCATTAAACGACACTGAACTGAGGAGTGGGCTCGGTTCTTTTTGTTGGACTAAAATACCCTGTTCTGTTGCTCTGACGGCATCCTGACAGACTGACTGGGTGCACTGACTCATGTAGTTCTCAAAATCCATTGGCATTCTTGATAACCCGTCTGCGTCAGCATTTGCTTTGCCTGGTCTGTATTTAATTTTGAAGTTAAAGTCAGCTAACTCGGCAACCCATCTCTGTCCAGTAGCATTCAACTTCGCTGTTGTCAGTACATATGTGAGTGGATTGTTATCGGTATAGACAACAAACGAGGGAGCGTGAAAAAGATAGTCTCTGAAGCGCTCACAAATGGCCCATTTAAGCGCTAGGAACTCTAGCTTTCCAGAGTGAAGGTTATAATTTTTCTCTGGGGGAGTGAGCGTTCTGGACCCATAGGCTATTACCTGTAGATTGCCGTGACTGCGCTGGTAGAGCACTGCTCCTAGTCCTGCCTGAGAAGCATCCGTGTGCAGGACGAATGGTTCATTAAAGTCCGGGTAGCCTAGAATTGGAGGGCTGGAGAGTTTGTCAATCAGATAACACAAAACCTGGTGATGATTATCAGTCCATGAAACGTGTGTTCCTGACGGTAACTGTCCTGATTTCCCTTTCTTTGTTTTCCCCCTTTTTGCAACTTTGACATTGTTTTCAGGTATGTGGGTAGCAGGTGGGGCAGCTAACAGTTCATACAAAGGCTTCGCAATGCGGGAAAAGTCTTGAATGTATGATCTATAATAGGATAGGAAGCCCAACAGCTGCCTGACTTCTCCTACTGTAGTGGGGTGTTTTTCTTTTAGAGCCTGTACAGGGGCCACTTCCGCTGGATCCATGCTATGACCTGCACTTGACACAACCCTTCCCAAAAACCTCACTTTGGACTTAAACAGTTCACATTTCTTTGCAGTGAGTTTTATTCCATGTTGCTTGTACCGACGTAGCACTTCCCTTACATGTTCTACATGGTCCTCAAAGGACTTACTGTGGACTAAATTGTCATCTAAGTAAGGCAGGCATATGTCGTCACGCAGACCCCACATACACTCCTCCATACTTCTTTGAAACTCAGCTGGAGCTGAACTCAGTCCGAATGGGATCCTCACCCACTGGTATAAACCCCACGGAGTTATAAAGGCAGTGAGTGGCTGACTTTCTTCATCTAAGAAGCCTTGGTGGTACGCCTTTCCTTGGTCTAGTACCGAAAACCAAGAGCTTCCACTGAGACTGTCTAGCATGTCCTGTATCCTTGGAATAGGATGTCTATCCGGCACTGACTTCTTATTAAGTTCACGGTAGTCCACACATAGTCTCAATTCACCTGATTTCTTCCTCACACAAACTATGGGTGATGAGTAGGGTGATTTTGATTTTGTAATCCAGCCCCGGTTAATCAGGTCCTGTAAGTACTCCTTTACTTCCTGATGTAATGGTTTAGGCACACTAATGTATGTCTTTTGGACTGGTGTTTGGTCAGTTAGAGTAATGTGCATACGGAGTGAAGGGATACAGCCTACATCATACTCATCTTGGGCAAAGGCTTCACATTCCTGTTTAAGCATTTCTCTTGCAAGGGCCTGCTGGTCACCAGTTAAGTGTTCTAATGTTACAGGGGGATCCCACACTGCCCTACTGTCTGTGGCGGGATATGCTGTGTCCGGGCAATCTGTCTCTCCTGGTTTAACTTTGACTGAACTTATTTGTGTTGCAGTCACAGGTTGTATGGCCGCCGGGTACACAGCTTTAACGCTCTCTATGTGTCCCAGGCTGACGCGTGGGCCCAGAGTGATACGGTGTCCTGTGGTATTAATAACAGAGACAGGGACAGTGGAACAGTTACCTCTTTTCATGGTGAACAACACTTCTTGTATTTGTAATCCCTCAGGTAAATCTGCACTTGTTTTTGGACAGAACAACATTTCAGTGTCTTTCTCAGCCCCCGTGTGTGTGCGACATCTCACTGTGGTGGTTTTACCTGGATGTAGTGTCACTTTACTCTTGCCAGTACTTACTGGAATCCCCTCATTACTGGATTGGTGAGTATGCATCAGCTGGATAAACATTTTTGCTGCACAGGAGTCAATGTCAAAAGCGCTGCTCACAATATCAGTGGCACTGTCTCTATGTGTAACACATTGCTGTCGTTTCAGATCATTAATCACCTCCTCTATGACATTAAAGCCAATGATAGGGTCTTCTGCCACATTGGGGTCGCTGGAAACAAGTACTGGCACTAGCAGACTAGAACTAGCAGTGTCTGACATGCTTAGTTTGAATTCTACAGGTACCCACCCCATAAATGGTATTTCTGTCTGATTGGCAGCAAGTCCGTTTAGTGCTACTGGCCCTAATAGTTCATCTATTGCTCTGATAGTGCTATTAGGCAGATGCTCAACTCGCCATTTGTCATTTATCACAGTTGCTTGAGCGCCTGTATCCCACAGTGCTGTCACTGGCACGTTATCAAATGTACATTTTACCATTTTACGTTCCCCAATTAATTGGATCAGCTTTTTACCTTGTTTTGCTGAGAGGTAATTAACTTTAGCAATTTCTGGTAATTTGTTTCTCTGTGCCTCTTCCACCGCTAGGTGTTGCTCAACCAACTTCACTGTTTTACACAGAGCTTTGTGTTCCTGCCAGTGCTGCTTCTGACATACCTTAGAGCAATAGACTGTAGCTGAACAACCAGTACATAACTGTAACCTTCTATCAGTGCCTACATCCTGCAGACAGAAGTGGCAGCGTCGGGACTCTGACGATCGTGGCTGGGTCACTGCCGGTCCCCCCGCAGCAACCCCAGGTCGTTTCCCTGCGCCTGGCGTGGAGCTCTGCATCCTCTGGAGATGTGGCCCAGCTCGCCACACTTGAAGCAGTGACTGCAGCGGTCTCCCTCTCCTTTGTCCTGGCACGTCCTGCAGCCTCTCCTCCGGCGCGGGTCCCTGTTGTCTGCCGCCTGCTTTGAGTTCGTTGGTCTCACAGCACTCATGGAGGAAAGCATCATCCGTTTCATTTCAGCTACCTCCGTCTGAAGCTCTCTCACCAAGATGTTTACCTCAGGCTCAGGTGGATGGTGAGCGACTTTTGGTTTTTCCTTGGAGGGCTCTTTGGCGTTCTTCTCTGGCTGTCTGTTCTGGGTTGAGGAGGAGCCCTGCGTGCTGCTGTCCCAGGTCGTCTGTAGCTCAGCCACTC
The DNA here is from genome assembly GCA_949357725.1 of Hyperoplus immaculatus. Taxonomy (NCBI): domain Eukaryota; kingdom Metazoa; phylum Chordata; class Actinopteri; order Uranoscopiformes; family Ammodytidae; genus Hyperoplus; species Hyperoplus immaculatus. The sequence continues at coordinate 32,285,826 of OX442355.1, read as the reverse complement.
TGGGTGTCTTGGCACTGTTCCTCTTCAACTTCGTTAGTCTCTCCGTCTCAAGGTTCGCTGCTTCATTTATTTTTTCGATCAAAAGTTCATCAGTCACTTCCAGATTATCAAGGTGTGGCTTAATCTGGAATTTGATATTGTCATTTAGCAGTCCTGTACCGACTGACCTCAGAAACTTCTTTTTGACCAGCTCTGCACCAAAGTGTTCCTCTCTCTCTTTGGATGAAACAAGCAGCCTGTCTTTGAGTTCAATGGCTCTGAACAAAAAATCCTGTGCTGACTCTTTTGGATCTTGAGAAATACTGATCAATTTTTGGTACAGGTCTGAGGCGTCATCTTCTTTGTAATGTCCCTTTAATATTATTTTTAGCTGAGGCAGGGTCAAATCATGCTTTATTTCTAGCATGTCACGAAGCTTAAGGCCTGGGCTGATGGCCCTTATCACTGCCTCTATGACGTCTGACTCACCATGACCCTTACGGAGCCCGCTCTCTATCTGGTGGAGGAGGTTGTTGTATGACAATTTGTCACGCTGTCCTCCCTCGCCGATTTGGCCACAGATGCGAAACTCACGGCGGATGGTCACTTCTGGCACTCTGGCTGGCGGCAGGTTCAGAATGTGGCTAGCTGTGGTAGCCTCGGTTTTATTTAGTTTCACACCAAGCTCTTTTATTTCCTCTTCTAAGGCTTGGCGGGACTGCTGCAGCTCCTGGAATTTTCCTTCCATCTCATCATGCTTGGACTGTTCTTCGTCATTCTGAACTTCCTCCTCACCCATGAACGACAACAGTTCTTTAATTAGCTGCATTGCTTCTTCTGTTTCTTTGTCGTTTTCTATTTCGTCCAGCTTATTTTCCGCCATTTTGATAAAAGCGCGCCTACTCTTATCAGCGACAGTATCATCTTCGTCTTCAATGCATTCCAAATATTTGCAGACATTCACCACTTGGTCCCGGTTTAGCTGACCTAGCCTGGTAGTGGATCTGTCTAAGAGTAGCTCCAAATCCATGTTGTATTCTTAATAGTTCTTTTCTTTTCTTACTTTTTCGTTCTAGGTTCGTCTCCGGGGAAAAGTCCACTTCTCTCGTCTGGTGCCCGTAATGGCGGCCCGTGTGCGATTTCACGTTGAACTTTTCTCCTGGCTAGCTCGCCAAATTTGTTGCAGGCTTACAGAAACGTAGACAGAGACTGTACTTGCGTTGGAGTAAGACTCTTTTATTTTACCGAAAACATGAAGAATATGTTCCAATACAGGGTGCCAGCGTCCTACTCTCTCATGCTGTATGCATGACTGCAAGCGTCTACTCCGTTAACTCACCAACTTCTCTTCATGTGTGACAGTAATAAAAACACATCAACAAGAGTTTTCTTCTTCTACTCAAAACCTCCTCAGTAATCCAATAGATTCGCCTAGTGGCGGAACTTGACATTACACCTTAGAATATTAACCGGCATGAAACAGTAACACAGTCATGCATTTATAGAACATATATTAAATAACTTGAGCTCTGCTTTAACTGTATAGAATGCCCACAATAACTAAATGAATACTCTTTTGACCATGTAAACCTATACCTCTACAGATACAATCGTGGCAAGTTAAAATGCCATGTGTTTAAAAGTGTGTTTTTTTGTGTAACAGAGGGAAAAAAATCTTCCTACCACTCAGAATCAAATATGGATCATCAACTATGATGTTTTTAGTGTCATCCACCGAGCCATCACGGCTCAAATTTGCTACGTTTGTATGAATTTTCCATATGGTGTAATGCACTAGGCAGCAGGTTGACCTCTCCAAGATGGCCGCCGCGTGTGCCGTCAGCCGACTGGAGCTCAACATTGACGTGACGTATCTAGTGTTCTATATGGCCCAATCTAGATCCACCCCCTACACCCTAACCCTATCCACTATCCCTCCGTTTGCGCGTTCGCGGGGAGGGCCCGCCATATTGAGTGTCGTCCCAAACCATCGAGCCTCGAGTGTAAGTGGATGATAAAGCCCTCGATCATCGAGTCTGCATCGACGTTGGCTCAGCCCTACGTTTGACACAGGTGTCCGCCAATCAATTATGTCCGGAATGGAGGAGCTAACTTACAAATGAGAGTTCCAGGGAGTTTGTTTCCCGAATTATAAATGAAACGTAGCTACTCTTACCTCAAACAGACATTTGATTGATTATTTTTATGCATAGCCCTAAATGACGGAACCGGAGGGTAGAATACAATATCGGAACGAACATGTTGTTTTACACTTGTTGATTTGATTATGCCTCTTGTCTACCGTTAGTGTATTTTAAAGGCGTGGAAAAAGATAAAACGAAGCAGATGAAGAAAATGCCCACAAGTTAATAAGGGACAGTGATTATTATTTCCTTAAATTGTTAGTAAGATTTGTGTTTCTGTTACAGCCGATGAGGGGTAGTAATAGCGGCGGTGACGTCAGTCAGCTAGAGCGCATGACTTTTCTTATCTATGACCACCCTTGCAGTGCATTATAATTTATGCACGAATTAACTGCCGCGATTCGCCGGTCGTAATGGCAGATCATGACAAGTGGAATACATGCTTTAGCAGACTATTGTTCTTTCCCTGGTTTTGTATGCTGTGCATGTAAACTAAAAGGATAATTAAACAGCGGATCAAACACCTACCCGTTTTCTCCACTACAGACTGAGCTGGTAAAATTAAGAATATGCAGTTAGAAAATGTTTAACAACAAATAAATTATGCAGCCAAAAAAGCATGGGAGTGAGTTTGTTTTTATTCAATAGCCTATTACATTTTACTCTTACATGCGTAGCTGAATATGAATGTAAAGAGTGTTTCAGGTCAAATATAAATGTGGTGGAATTCTATTTTAGGGAGAGAAATAAAGACTTAACAAACTAGTGTCTTCTTCCTATTTCCGTCTGGCAAAGGCGAGGGCTTGCCAAAGCCGCACCAGTTGTTATACCCTCGCCCTTAATGATCGAGTGGCACTTCACAGCCGCGTGTGTGACTCCACAGCGAGTCACACTCGCTCACGGAGTGGGAGTGCCTAGGGAGTCATTTGGGATTGGGCCTATAGAGCTGTTAAGCGGAAGTGGCGGAATTACGGGGCATGGGACCTATCGGCTGAAAAAAAATGAATGGGAGTCTATGGAAAGTAATCTACTATTTTCTGGTCCCAGTCATTAAATGCCTTGGATTACATATATGTTTTGTATGGGTCTAAATGATCATTTTTCATGTGAAGAGTTTGACGGTATGTTGTATGATTATTCGTCTAACGGCTTTTGAAAAAATGTTACGAGAACAACTACAAGTCTTGTCGCCTCTGTGACGTCACCTCAACACATTGCCTCCACTTCTCGACTGACAGTGCAAATGCTAATGCTAATGGCTGGCGTGGACAACGCCAACAATCTCCCCACTCGAGAAATTGAAACTCTCCACATGTCCACTTGTGTAGTGGTTTTCGCCACGCTGAAGACTTTTGTCTTGTCATTGAAAGAAGGCGGTAAAGTGCATTAAAGACACAGCCATGTTTCTGAGCTAAGCGGGTGCCAGTGGTGGTGACGTATATCATAAGTGTCAAGAGCAGCGAAGAGCTGTAGTCCACAAAAGCGCTCTGCACAAAACCTGACCGTATCCAGCTTCTACTTGTTAAATGGTTCCATTCTTTGCACGAAAAAATACCATCTAAATCCATACAAAACATATGTGTAATCGAAGGCATTTCATGACTGGGACCAGAAAATAATACATTTCTTTCCATTGACTACCGTTGTAATTTTTCGAGCCGATCGGTCCCATGCCCCGGAAGTAAGGGACTTCCGCTTAACAGCTCTATATATCTATGCTGGCAGGTCTCGGTTTACGAGCATTTCCGGTTTACGTAACAAGCCGTTACCTCGCCGCTCCTGTGCTGCCTAGCAACCCTGATTGCTGCCAACGGAGACAGCCTTGTCAACGGAGGAAAAAAGAAAAAGACGTTGCCTACCAGACGAAAAGAAAAAAAAGTACAAGAAAAAAAGAAAGGAAGATAAAAGTTAAGAAGATGGAGCAACACGTTGCTGTTTTGTTATTTTTTATTTTATTTTATGCCATCTCTGAAAAAAACGCAGTGAATCATGGGATATGTTGGGCTGCGAAGGATACATCTGATGCAGCCTTCAAAACCGTGAAACGAAGGCTGCATTTCTCGGCCGCATATGAGGAGCCTTGCAAGGAGCCTTGCAAACGGGACAGCCTTTGCGCGCCGCTATGACGCAATCGGTCTTCAAATGCAGCCTACGTAGGGTGCAACCCCTGAATCAAGACACAGCCACAGCCCCAGGCTGTGTTCGGACTGCCATACTAACGTCCTACTCATACTCATTTTGACTTCAATTTGAGTATGTGACGGTTGGGTATGCGAGTTTGGGTATGCGAGAAATTCCCGGATGAGTACTAACTTCCGGGAAGATTTTGGGTATGAATCGATTGTATACTTTTCCTCTATGCTTTTCCTACTCAACCGCCCCACAATGCACTGGGTCAATTCTACCCGCCCAGGAAAATGAAATATTTTCGAGCAAGTTGCTAGGCAACGACATTGTTTGGGGTCCGCGGTCTGACAACTGTACGTGCAGTCATTCATAAAACTCTCACAATAGATAAGAGATGAAGATAAATACCTAACAACATTAGAGTTACTACGTGAAATGAGTGTTGTGAGTCTGATAGTGGAGAGAGATCAGGACAGATCGCTGTTCCACACACCGCAGCTCGTCCAGCTCAACTCACAGACAGCTGAGTGCTGTGATGAGCCGGACAGAGAGCGTCGGAGGGATCCTCCGCCTCAAAATATAATTATTATAAAACAAGAGGTCTAAAACACAGATGATGAACACAGGACTGTTCAAATCTAGTTCAATATCTAACCTGCAGAGGGAGGTTATACGCTAAACAGCGTCTAAACTGCCTGAATCTTACAAGAAGAAGAAGAAATTCTTCATTGCTTGAGTAGCCTATACTTCAACTGAAAACGTTTCGACGCACCTCGCATACACAATGGATCTTTGAGTAGACAGTAGCCTATGTAGTATGTAGGATGTAGGACGCTAGTATGGCAGTCCGAACACAGCCACTGAGTGGAACGTTTGACCGGTTCAAGATGGCGGCCCCACGGCTCGTCAGCGCCAATAGGCAGTAGAGGCCAACGCGGCGTCTATCCTTTATTATGTCTATGGCTCAGACCATAGACGGAACCATTGAATTCAAACCGTCAATCAGAAGGTCCGGGGACGCCCAAAGGGGGACGCTTGTGTTCCGGAGGGAAGACTTTCACCGGTTGAGGTTGTCCTAACTGAAGGTATTTCTGTCTGATTTCATCCATATAGCGGCTAACCCTGTTGGTCTTAAGTAGCCGAACATATCGTGGGAGAAACGGGCGGCTGTGTAGCGGCATATCCCTGCTTTGCATGCTTAAAGGTCTCTATTGATGTTTACATGAGTAACATGCTGCCACCTAATGACACTTTGTACAGCAGTTCGCGACAATATGCAACATTGTTGTCCACAGTTGAGTTACATGGAACGTCAAAATAGCTGAAATATAGTTCACTTTGAGTCCATAGTATAGCCTACTCATTGAGTAGCCTGTTTATATGATATTGTTGGGATAGGAGGCTCTCTGTTAGCTCTTTTGAAGCAATGGCTAGTTATTCCATCATTTGTGTATTTACTGTGTTGTGAGAGTGTACCACATTATTATCTCACAGGCGATTATGAATAATGAGCTATCATTCTGTATTAGCTGTCAAAAAGTAGGCCTATATATTTGTATTTATTTATGCATGATTTCTAAACAAATTGTGTATGTTTTAAGTTGGAGGGAAACCAAATGTATTTTCTGTATGGCTAAAGCTCTTTAACTCTCTCAATCCCTGCTTTCCAAATCACATACTCTTTAATTTACTACACTATATACTTAAGTAGAAGAGTTTTAGGGCCACAGGATGGGAAAGAAAAAAAACAGATAACGAAGATTTTTTCGTCATTATGTCAAGAAATGTCAAGAATAAAGATGAAAACTCCAAAATGCTATTGGAGTTAGTGGGGCATTTATGTATTTTCAGCATACTACAATTGACGTGCATGTATTGGGGCATCCTAAATCTTTTTCTGGCATACTAAATAGTAGGGAAGTATGGGTATTGGAACCATAGATAGTATATAAGACACAATAACGTAGGGTGTCTCTCTTTTTATAAATCAATGAGGTCAGGGTCAGCTACAGCTCAGACTAAACATTGATATCAGTGAGATTTCACTTGTGCTACCACCACCAGTGGTATAGAGGTTTTTAAAATGTGTTTTGTCTTTTGAAAAACTAGTTAATTCCAGGGAGAAATGCATTTGGCCTGGCCAGTTATGTTCTTTGCGTCTACCACTATGAGTCGCCAGAGTAAGAGAGCATCAAGTCTTACACAACGCGGGGCTTTGAAAAGCAAGCAAAATGTCCAAAACCTCACTGTCAGTTATCATGAGTTGTGCATGACTATACGTTTTACATATTAGGTTATTAAAAAACAACAACGTTATTGTCACTTTAATTTACAGTTTTCCGATCAGGTTGCAGATACAATTCTTCATTGGCTGAACTATCCATAAGTCATTCAAGTTAACCGAGTTATTGTAAATTATTCACGATTCAATAATTAGTTCCACATAAGAGAGAAAATATGTTAGTGTGTCCATGGAAACCATTCACTTCTAGTTTATGTCATCAAAACCTTTCTTTCTTTATATGTCCATGATCAAAACAAGCCCAGTCATTGATGTTAAGAGAAAAACAGTGCCTCAAGCAGTGCCTAATATTGTTACTGGAATTCTATTATCCCCCCTTCCCCTTCAAATGGCATGTTACCCTGGAGCACCTCCACAGCACCTTGGAGATTTCTCAACCTGCGTTGACTCCCTGTGAGGGGATCCACTTCCACACCAAAGCCTGGCCCGTCTGAACAAATATGAGAATTGTCTCCAAAAAACCACTGCACTCTGACATACTTGATTTTTCATTTCTCTTTCTTTTTTCCCCCTCTTCTTTAATTTGCTGTGCGGCACTTAAAAACTGAAAACAGCTGTGAAAGTTCACCATGGGCCATGAAGTCTAAAACAGTGTTCCCCCTTCATTCTCTGATTTACTCAGATCAAAGAAGTGGGCCTTCGTTCAAGATCCTTCCGGGACTTTTCTTTGGGGGAAATATTCTAACCCAGAGAAAAATGCAAACATACTCTTATCTGAGGCAGTGGCAAAGTAGGCAGGGAAGTCGCCTTTGGAATGCAGGGTCGGAGGTTCAATCCCCTGCCTACCCGCCACAAGTCGAAGTGTCCTTGGGCAAGACATTGAACCCCGAATTGCTCCCGATAGTTAGCTTGCACCCTGCGTGGTTATTGGTGTATGAGTGTGATTGGGTGAATATGTACGAAACAATGTAAAGCGCTTTGAGTCTGTGAAAAACAGGGAAAAGCGCTATATAAGTGGAGTCCATTTACCATATATTTATCCCCCCCCCAACCCTAACCCACCTCCGCACTTCCTCTTTTATGTGACCTCTATTTTCTGCTCGGAGTGTTTCATAAGGTGCTCATGAATACTGCAGCTGTTTAAGACTCTAGGGAGAGGAGACAGTGATGGGTTACTGGATATGGCCCGCCACGCTTCTAAAGCTTGACAATGAAGTTGTTTTAAATCATGTCAAAATGTATTGAGCTTCAAATAGGAAAGCTTATGACACCAGTCTCTGTAAACTGATCATAGCCTTATTTTCCCCGAAAGATTGATGGTTCATTGGTCATCTTTGCAACCCCTTCAAAATGCCCATTACAGGCCCATTGTATTCCCCTTTAAAAAGCACATGCAAATGACTCCAACCACCATGTATACGTTTCATTGCACGCATAGGTTCAAAGGCCTAAAGTGTGACCATTTCTAAATCAGTTATAATATGTATTTCTGCAAGGCACCTTCTGTAGCACACTTGATATCCTTTACAACTAGTCTCTCCATGCATCCCCTTCATGCAAATTGCTAGTTGCCTTGTTTCAATTTGCCGTTTGGTTTGGAAGACAATTCATTTGTCCACCCCCAGTCGGGGAATGGACACAGCCTTATAGATTGATAAGAGTTGCAGCAAGCGGTTGACTGGGTCCAGTCTGCAGGGAGGGTCAATGAGGTGTGTCCATACTGAGACTTGATTGCTTAGGAATGTTTTGGGGAAACAAGAACCGAAGAACGAGGAGGGAGATATCAAGTAGCTTGTTTCTGTGGAGCGCGTATACCTCCACAGGTGTTTAGAAGACGATGAGCTACATACATGCGCGTGTGTGTGTGTGTGTGTGTGTGTGTGTGTGTGTGTGTTAGGGCTGCTTGATTATGGCAAAAATGATAATCACGATTATTTTGATTTATATTGTAATCACGGTTATTAAAGAGGATTATTCATTGTAGGGATGCACCGAAATGAAAATTCAGCCAATTCTTTCAACATTACATAAACAAAACTCCCAATTGTGCTCCTCAAACATAGCCTACAACTAAAAAGCCACACAAAATAAATAATCAGTAAAACCTTCGAATCTAAGAGTAAAATTAATATTTTACTAGGGATGTGATTGTGAACCATTCATTGATTTGTACTTCGACTTATAAGAGGAGGTAGGCTATGAATCTACAAAAAGATCGACTTATTGCCTTATTTTTTTGTAGTGCACCTTGAGTTGCTGTAAAAAAACTACACCACAGCTGACACCGTAATGTTCAGACTTCAGAATTTGCATCAGAGCGCTGATCATAAAAATTAGACGCTTTATTTAAACAAAGTCCATGGATAGGTGCTGGCAGGGGTGTAAAGTAGCGAATTACATTTACTCGCGTTCCTGTAATTGAGTAGTTTTTTCGTGTACTTGTAATTTTTTAAGTGATTTTTAAAACCAATACTTTTACTTTTACTTTGTTATGTTTATTGTGAAGTATTGTACTTCGCTACATTTTATATCACCTGCGTTACTGAGTAAAAAAAATAGATAGGGAAAGGAGAGAAAAGAAAAGAAATACCGCGGGGGGCTTCTATTTTTACGGCACAATACCGGAAACTAACACAGAGAATGATCGACAGGATCATTGCGACTAAATGATAACAACAAACATTGCTTCCCTCTATCATTAAAACAAAATAATCCTAGTTAAACTGTCATTGTACCGCACGTGAAGACGTGAAGGCTTTTAAATGCAGCAAACCTTTCATCCAGCTGTGCGATCGGCCCCTCCCTCACCTAGCTTTCAGTTTAACAGTGCAGAGTAGGATGGAGACGGTGCGTGTTGTCGAATCCAAGTGGTCTATGACCAAGCAATAAAGGAATAAAAAACACAGGAAGTTTAAAGCTCCTTGACTCTTGCCACCACAACAGTCATCAATTAAGAACACTGTAGCCTACAATGCAACTTGCTTATCCAGCGAGCTCCATGAGATATAGCCTACATTAAAATATGCCCTCACATTCCTGCTAGCAAAAGACATGCCCTATCGACAACATTTGCAACGGTTTATTTTGATTTTAACACTTATTTTATTTAAGCAATAGCACACGAGAGGGAGCATGTTGTCGCTCTATATCAGCACTGCTGTGATTCGGTCGTAGGTATGAGGCCGCAGGGAAACACAGCAGTGCTGATATAGAGCGACAACATGCGACCTCGAGTGTGCTATTGCTTTTATACAGCAGTTTTACAACTGAAATTCACAAGTTAACTTTAAAATGTTATCTTTAATCATTTAAGAATGTATTTGCTTCCGCCAACACAAATAGTTCGACAACAGCAGTCAGAGCGGAGCGCGTTGCTAAGCAACAACTTTACGCGAGTGAGCTCGTCTTGCTTTGTTTACTCTGGTCACAATAACCACGGCGGCCCGATGTCCCGTAAAAATCACCAAAGAAACGGAACGGCGGATCTTAATGTAGTTGGTAATAAGGTCTGCTGCCCAATCCAAACCCCCACGCTTCATTTCCCAGAGTTTATGAGTGTATTTCGGCCCGGGGGAAGTAACGTTATACAATGAGGTGGGAAAGCTAGGCTAAAGCTATGCTGCGCTCGTATTATTCAGCAGTCTGAGTTTATCTCCACACACTATTGCTGTCTTCAGTAACGTGAGTGTGAGCGACTACCGCACACTGTCTCTGTCTGTGTGTCTGTGTGTGGCAGCGATGCCCTCTCACAGGGGAGAGACTCGCCACAGTCAACCTGTGTCACACACACACAGATAACACACAAGTGAAGCTCCGGCTCATCAGTGAGCCGCGGAGTGATTTTGACAGTTGGTCTACAGTTTGGTGAACAGTCCCGAGTGAAGTTGTTCGCTAATATCAGCACTCCTTCAGAACGCTCAGAAGGTCTCGTCCAATCAAATCACTCGCTCAGAACCAACTGCTGTATAATTAATTATAAAAAATATGTTTTACTTAGGCTATTTGCATTTTCCTTGTTTTCAGTTCAATTAGGATATGTTTAAAGTCAAAAGTCATGGTTTCAAATGTTAAATAAGTGTATGTTGCAGTTCTTAAATCGATGAATAATTGTCTAATAATTGTGATTACACAATGTCAATCAAAATAATCATGGTTATGATTTTTGTCAAAATCGAGCAGCCTAACCTTGCAATGTCCATGGTTTAGATCAATTATACACAATTACATTATTAGAACTGCAGCTGCAGTTTGTTTAAGTCTGTAGACCGGTTACATTCCCATTCCCACATTAACAGACTATTTGCTCCATATTTGCTTATCTAAAGTATAATGACACAGTATACATCCATACATGTGTGGTGACATGATTTATTTAATTTGTGCACTTTAATTTGTAAGTGTTGTATTAATTAAACAAAACTAGTTTGAGATTTATATCCCCTTGTCTATATATATATATATATATATATATATATATATATATATAATGCCCTACACTGAAGAGACCCCTGCCCCCTCCCGCTGTTAAAGAGTAACTAGTAACTTGTACTTTAAGTACATTTTAAATCAGCTACTTTTTCACTTTTACTTCAGTAGATTTTTAGACTAGTACTTTTACTTAAGTAAAATCTCATCCAAGTATTCATACTTTTACTTGAGTAGAATATTTTTGTACTCTTTCCACCTCTGGGTGCTGGTTGTAACTTTTCGTCTGTAGACTGAAACTAACGGAGGGGGTGCGTCTCACTGTATATTTGCTCTTGTCGCGCAGATAGTTTGCCGACATGGCACAATATATTCAGGCTCGAGAAATGCAATCGGAAAGCGCAAGCCTTTCCCCTCAACAACGTTAACGTGCAGGAATCCCCGACTATCATTTTACCCGTAAAGCCACAGAGCTTTTCTGCGCGGCGGCTCACACCGGCAAGTTCTCACAGTGAATGACACCGTTACCCACCGCCATCACAGTGTCTCACTCACACCATGTTTCACCGAGTGAAACGCTGCTTCAATCGCGCAAGGCTTTTGTATTTCGGTGTAACATCCTGGACGAGCGTTTTAACTTCATGCTGAATAAACAATTGCACTGGAATCGCTGAAAGCGACAGTGTTCGGGCTGGGGCGGGGCGGAGCGCAGGTGGAGACAGAAGGGTGCGCTGCATTTACTACACATGACCCGGCGTGCCGCACAATAACCGTTTTATTACGATTAACTTGTTTTCATGATCGAGGGAAGCCAAAATTGTAACCGAAATCGAAATTCAATTAATCGCCCAGCCCTATTGTGTGTGTGTGTGTGTGTGTGTGTGTGTGTGTGTGTGTGTGTGTGTGTGTGTTGGTGAAGCTTTTCAGCCCTGTGAATTTGAACTTGTCCAGAGGACAGAGATGACTTCATCATTACCTCACCCTGCTCTGCTAGAGGACTTATCAGAAACATGTGGCTCCACTCTCCCTGTGCAATGCAAAGTGATGAAGTCTTGGACTCCACTGTTTTTCCTTTGTTAGAGGACGTGTGTGCGCTTGTGTTTCTTCATTTTATTACCTTTAGGATTTTCTTGTCTCTCTCTCTGAGTTTTGACTTTCATTCATTTGGCTCTTTTAGCGTTAAGGTCTGGGATTGGTCAGGCAAGGCTGAGGCCTGCCCAGTTGGACAGGATTATAGGCTACACACCGTGCCTGTGCACACAAGCTTGGGTGTATGTGTCTTTTTACGCCTGTGGAAATCACATGAGAAACATTATGGAGATTGACGACTCGCATCTGCACAGTTATTTTGAATCTACCACTAGTCGGGCAAACAAGCACAAGATAAAAACCAAGATTAAAAAAGTTTGTTTTTAAATTTTCTTTCAAAGGTGTATCCACCTGCTCTGCTACCATACCTTCACAAAGTTTATTAAAAGATTATTGGTACCATTCATATTTCTCTTTTGTGCAGCAGTTTCTACTTCAACAGAGGAGGTTAAATTAAGGTGGGGGGTACGAAACTGCTTCAAGCTACAATAGCTTCACTCATAGGGACTCTTCTTCTGCTCTCAAATGACAGTAGCACTGTTAACATGGCTTGCTATTAGTAAGCTTACATTTGCAAAGTCAAAGTTGACTAAAGTTTGTTGCAAAGATTGCATCCACAAAATCATGGGAATTAATTGATCTTGGCTTGAAATATTGCTGTTTTAATAGCTAGTGTTAAGTCAGAGGGCCAGAGTACAAATGTAGATCCAAATTAAGATGACTTTGCTGTGACATGGTTAATATTTTGTATACGTATCCCTGTTGTGCTAATGCTTTATTGTTTTTATGCTCTGATTACTCTGACTGAAGGTCTCTTGTTTCATGCTATTGTGCGTCCACAGTGAGGGTGTTGTTTGATGTGATACATGTGTGGGCTGAGTGTTTAGATTCCAGGGTTGTTTGGTTGCCGGAGAGTTTCCCAGCGGGGTGGGGTTAGAATAACCTCATTATACACTGGTGGGTGGATGAATATCTGAAAGAATCTGGCCGGACATGTCACATACTGGAGCTTGGGAGTTGTGTACGTCGACCACATGTGCATCCACATGCCATCACTTTGGATGAGCATATTTTAGCTTAAGTGTGGTATAAATGTAAATGTGGTCTCTTATGAATTGTGTTTCTGATACGTTTGTGTTTAAACACACAGGACTGCCAGCAGTGGGTCTTCCCATGCAGCGAGAAGGGGCTTGCATGGATATTAGAGTGGAGTAACCACGGCAACGGGGTCAGCCTCTGACCATGGGAGAAGAAGAGGTGCCAAGTTTTGGGCCAAATGAGCTTTTGAAGCTGTTGATCCCGGGGCCGCCATCTTATTAAAGACTCTCTCTGAGGGTCAAACATGTGAGGTACAAGAAGAACGAAGCAGGGAATGTTGACCCAAGCACACCAATAGTACTCTTAATCATCTGGAGTCTTCATTTTTTTAATTTCGAAAATGTTTTATTTGAGGATAAGCACTTTGAGATGTAGCATCTTGTTTTCGAGGGGGTCCTCAAAATGAATGATAACACTGAATAAGTAAACTTGTATCGCATTTGAAATCAATCATTCAAAATGCGGTATTTCCGTGGAGCTGAAAGTCAACAGTTCTGCCATGTGGAAATATCAATGATCTAAAGGTTTTTGTTAATTATTGTGCCCCCTTTGGACAAAAGCGGTAGTGTTTTTACTACACCAGCTGTAGTTCCAGGGTGAGAGACCCATGACAAAGGAATTAAGAAAAACCATAATTTTATGCACTGATGGTCTTGTTTGCTGTAATGTATGATCATCAGAGGGAAAATGAGACTGCTTCAGAAATATTAAAAAGTTCCTTGTAGCGCCTTTAACATCAGACGTCAAGATTATAAAATCACAACAATCTATAATAATGTCCTTGCCAAGTAACAACCATGAAGTCTTAAATTGCAAACATTTAGTTAACTGTTGATGAGCAATGAAATGCTAGGTATGTAGTTCTGCCTGGGCCACTTGCAAGTCACGAGAGTGAGTCGGCTGCCACTGTTTGTGGAGGAAGGGGGGGACCTCCCTATTACTGTGCCCCCGGGGTCTGCATTAATATGGAGATTAGATCAGAAATTTTCCAGGTCACTTAATCTACTCAATTATTTCACTGTCATTTTGCATATTTACTGGCAAACAGGCCCGGTTCTAGACAGTCAGATTAGGGTGGGCCTGTAGAAATTTTAGGTGGGCACACTGGGCAGAGAGACCGAAGATGCGAGCGCGCGAGCCGAAATTTTTTGCCCTTGTAAGATCTCTGCGTCTGATTTTTGGCACATTTACTGTGAATTGTGTAGAACACAATATGCAAATAAACTTTGAGTGTTGCTGTGTGGAAGATTTGATTCTTGCATGTTTTTTTTCTCCAAAATGTTTATGAATAACATATAATATTCATTATATACAACATAATGTATCTTTATCTTATATTGACTCCATTGTCCAGCTGGGTGAAAATAGTAGCCAGCCGAGGTCACAACTCTGCTAGGGGGGTCCGGGGGTATGTCCCCCCGGGAGATTTTTTTTACCTTTTTAAAGTGAAATTCATGAATCTGGTGCACTTTGAGAGGAAAATTAAGAGGCTAAATCTGAGGAATTTTGTGTGAACAAATAATTTGGAGACACTGGGTCGGATGAATTAGAAGCTATTGAAGAAAGACACATAGATTTTCCATAGAAATATAAATTTGAAATAATATAAAAATATTATGCAGGGTCCTCTGGGATAGGCTTGGTGCTCTTTTTCTTTTACGGGACATATTTTTCTGTAATAAAATGAATTAATTTAAATGCAGTGAGAGGAACGAAGCAGAAGAACTCTGTTGTCCAGTTATCTTTTTTTCCACAGACGAGGCTGAAATAGGCTATAGACTATACATTACAAAAAATTTCAAATATTTTTAGATAAACTCAATACACACTGTGCATGCCATGGACTTGAGCGTGACGTGATCAGTTAACCTCGGATTACCTCCCAGATGAACTGATTCAATTATTAAACTATTAACTATCTACCAAATTAATTGGGGGGGGCCCCCTGGCAGTCGGGACCCTAAGCAACCGCTCATTTCGCTTATGCCTCGGGCCGGCTCTGCTGACCAGTGACAACTTTAAGCGGGTGGGTAACTTGGAGGCAGGCTGTCCTGCCCACCCAATAATACAATTAGAAGCAATGCATGGTAATGGTATATTCTTTAGTATTAATTAATTGTCTGAATTTTATTTGACATTTTCTTGGACAGCGAAAGAACAGGTCCGTCCGATAGTGGGTCTGTACTTCCACATAAAAAAAATAAAAATTATTATTTTTTTTGATTGGGTGGGCACAGCCCACATTTGGGTGGGCACGGCCCACCCTGGCCCCTGGCTACCGCCGGCCCTGCTGGCAAAGGAAAACTACTTGCGTGTCCAGTACAGCCATGTTCATTAGCCAACATAAATCCAGTCATCGCTTTCATGTGAGCTTCTATAATAGTTTGTGTGTGTGTGTGTGTGTGTGTGTGTGCTTCTGTGGATGCCTACATTACAGGTGTTGATCCCCTCTGTGGGGACTGTCCCTATTTCTGTCTGTGATGTAAAGCTCACATTGCATGTGTGTGTGTGCGCAGAATCTAAGTCCATGAAACTCCCCGCTCTTCACTTCTCTTTTTCTTTCAGTCTTTTTTAACTCTGTGTTCCAAATCACATACTTCCCTACTATTTAGTATGCCAGAAAAAGATTTAGAATGTCCCAATACATGCACGTCAATTGCAGTATGCTGAAAATACATAAATGCCCCTATAACTTCAATAGCAATTTTGGAGTATTCGTCTTTATTCTTGACATTTCTCAACATAATTAAAGAAAAATCTTCCTTATCTGATTTTTTTCCCTCCTGTGGCCCTAAAACTCTTCTGTACTTTAGTATGTAGTGTAGTAAAAAGAAATAGTAGGCTATGTGATTTGGAACGTAGGGATAGTTTCAGCCCTGAATCCTGCAGTGACATTCAGCTCAGACAGTATTCTTTGTTAAATCAGAGTGACACTCACTGAGTGCGCCATGAATGTATAAAAAATATATATCACTTTATAACTGACCTTCTGTGCAGTGATCATACTGGATAGTGGCGGGTGTTTCAAAAGGGAAGTCTTACCTTCTCACCAACCGTGGACTAAATTAAATAATATTAATATTAATAGATATAGATATAGGGCACACTCACACTAGGCAAATTTGCCTGTTCCGTGCTTTAGCATGATTGCCCCCCCTCCCCACTCCTCTGCTGGCCTGTGCTCACACTGCTCGTGGCCTGGGCACAATTGCACCTTGCCTACGTCACCGACCCGTGCGCATTTAGGATTTGGAGCGTAGTCTACTTGTAGGCTATACGACTGGTTGTGAATATTTTCCGTCATCAGACCATATGTACCGGATGGTTTTAATACACATCGATCGCTCCATCAAGTAATCCATGTCAGAACTTTTTGTATGGGCAGCAGAGATCGTTATTTTAAATGTCTTTATAAAGTTTCTTGTTAAACCTTAGTGTAGGCTACTGTTTCCTTATCACCGGGCCGCGGTGTGTTGTTTTGTGTTCGTCTCCACCGCCATGCGTAAAGGCAGTTATGACAGCTGACGGGAGGAAAAAGAAAAAAATCATATGACGAACGTGAGTAAACACGAAAACCTTTTTGCTTTGCTTTCTGCGCTCACCTATTTAGCTCTCTCCCTCTTTTATTAGCCCACACCTAGGCCTACACACACGGTAATTCTCACACATGTTATGTACAAGTCCAAGTGGTGGGCAATTCTGGTGCCGACTAGTAAGGCAGCGGACGTTCACGGACTATGCATCCTTAAAGAGGACCTATTATACTACTTTTCTGGTCTTAATTTCTTGTTTTACACTGCTATAGAGCAACCTGACACGAATCACATCACAAAAAACTATGTAGATTTTCGGGAAGCTCTTTCTCTTATTTTGGCGATCCAGCACGTCCTGTCAACACTTGAGTGTGTGTGCTTCGGCAATCTCCGCTCCCTCCGCCTGTGCATCGGCCATCTCCGCTACCCTCCCCCCCCCCTCCTGCAAACCCCACTCCGTTGTGATTGGTTACCTTCCTTCCGGAACACTTTCAGTGGCGGGAAGCGAGAGCATGGATCTATAAGGGCGCGAGGCAGACGCGAGGCAGACGCGAACAGGGAAGTGACAGCATTACCATACATGGAAACATCCGCGTGTTGAAGTCACAAAGTTTTATGCAACGGCACGAATTATGAAAGGGTAGACCGCTTTGAACACGTGACTTCTCGACTGGCTAGAATAGTGTTTAGTGCTCGGCACAGACACCCCAGACGGTCAGCAGGGAATACGTCGAAATGCATGTAAGTCATTATTTGATAATTTAGTATGGTTAAGCATGACTATGAATCATCATAACAACGTTTATAGGTCATAAAAGTCAAAAAGCATCATAGGTCCTCTTTAATAAATTCACGTCAGGAACGCCGCCTGTTTGTGCGCGTGTCATCTCATTAGCATCTGTACTTTGGCCACGGCACATCTCTCCCAAGTGTGCCGCGGCCAAGGGGGTGTTCCGTGCTGGAATACGGATGGCGTGGTCACACTAGCCAAACGTTCTAGACTTTAGTATGCTAATGAGCTCAGGCACGGAACAGCGGCCCTAGTGTGAGTGTGCCCTAAACTTAACTCTTCAAAAAACTCACTTGTATAGTGCAGTTTACCTTCTAGGCTTGTTGACCACCATTTGAGCAATTTCTGAATTCATCCACTGATCTGTGCTGGTCTACATTCATTACAATGGAATCCAGTGTATGTTCCAGTTTTGCTTTTGTGCATATTTGAACTGTCATTGACCTCATGTGCCCAGGAAACATGCTTTATTGCCTCCCTGACCAAAGTATCTCCACTTACCATGCCATCTGCCACGCTTTCAGTAGGCACACCCATGCCTCTGTTCCTGTTTGTCGACACACACAAACACACCCCATGGTATTGTCACACACCCAACGACAAATCATAGTTGGCAGCGCTGAGCTTCTAGCTGGCTGCTGAATCCTGGTGTGGTTGTTGTGGGTGTGTACTGCGCTGTCCTTCCCTGTTGTCTGGTTTCTAACTGGGTCAGCCTGTGAGCTAAAGGATGGTTCTCATCCTGGCTGCCACTGAACTAAAACGCTGTGTCAGCGCTGCCCAGTGTGGTCGTTGTGTTGTTATTTGTTGTGTTTAGGCATGGTTTAATGTGCTTTACTTGGATGTGTGGTATGGTGCTAGGCCAGGGCATTTCATGCCGTGACACCAAGCCAATCGTCATCCTACAAAACTATCCCTGCGTTCCATATCACATACTCTTTCTTTTTACTACACTACATACTAAAGTACAGAAGAGTTTAAGGGCCACAGGAGAGAAAAAAAAATCAGATAAGGAAGATTTTTTCTTCATTATGTTGAGAAATGTCAAGTATAAAGAGGAATACTCCAAAATGCCATTGGAGTTAGTGGGGCATTTATGTATTTTCAGCATACTAAAATTGACGTGCATGTATTGGGACATCCTAAATCTTTTTTTGGCATACTAAATAATAGGGAAGTATGGGAATTGGAACGCAGGGATAGTTGGTGTTTTACACAGCAGACAATCAGAGTTGTTCTGTTTTTGAAGACCTCTGAGATCTATCACACGCTCAATACTGTCCCTCATTAACCATTGTGTGTGTTTGTAGCAGGTGTGTGGCTTGTATTTAAAGGAACGGTACGTGGTGGTGGTGGAGGGTGAGCTATGTGTGTGGTGACACTGGAGCTGCAAGACCACCGTGGTCCTAAACCACAGACTGTTTATTTCCTCTCCTGCTGGACCCACATATTCCTGTTATGCCCTATGTTTGTGTTTGTTCAGTTTCATTTGCTAATATGATCTCTCATCCTTTCATTTATGTCCAAAGATACCACACACAGGACTCATACATCATTTGTAACTGTGTTTGTTCTGGATATGGTTGGTTTAGATCAGTCTTTATCACTGGATAGATTAAAAATACAATTTCTAAAGAGTTTTTTGTTGAAATGTGAAATAAAACGCAACACAATTATGTATGTTGTACGAAATAAGTGACATATAATATTTAAGTAGCGTGCTGTACAGTATATTGTTAAATCTGACATTTCAATTGGACTTACAACATACATAAAGGAGGTTGTCAGTTTTAAAGAGCAACTTAACACCAGTGGAAAATCTTGTTTTTGCCGACTGACTGTCGGCAAAGCAATGCTGCAGTCGTAGAGGTAATCTAATCTATTCTATGTAAGTATGACATCACTGTTCAAATCTAAATTCAAAAGTCACCTTTTCAAATTTGCATTCCCCTCCTGATCTTCCCTTCCCATTTCACCATATCACAATAATCCATTGCCCACTTTATTTGAACTGTTTCTAATTCAATTGATTGTACTGTATATTTCTCTGATTGTACGGTGTCTTTGAGAGTCGTGAAAGGCGCCTTTAAATAAAAATGTATTATTATCATTATTGTTGGATCTGATCAGAAGTGCAACATAACTGAAATGTCATTGTTGTGAGCAGATGAATTGCATCACACCCTGTGTACATGATCTTAACAATGGAACTGATTGATAGACATTTGCAGACCGAGCAGCCATTTTATTTTTGCCAGGCCAGCTCATGCATCCAGATGTATCTTTATGTGATAAAAATGACAAGAACATGATAGCATAGTCAACGTTTGTCTGCAGGCTGAGGAAGTGTGAGGATACCATTTGAACCAAAATGAAAGAGCATTAAAATGCTACATGTTTATCACGTTTAGACTACACAATCTTTTTTGTCTGTACACATGGTCACTATTGCCACGACTTGGCCGAGAAACATGACTGACTACATGTTGATATTTAAAGGTGAAGAAAGCAATTTATTTATGTTAATATAAGTGTTAAATTTATTCATACAGTGATCACTTAGTGTGCACGTTTCATAAAGCCGATCTCTCAGTCACCCTCTCTGCATGTAATCGGCAAATAAACTTTTCGGGGATCCCACTACTGATATAACTAATCAGAAGAGAGAACGCTACAAACCGGCACCCGTCTCACTGCCGGTGCACGTGCAGAGCGACAGATGAGTGAATGTAATGTGTATGCGCCTATAATGGCAGAGCAGGTAAAAATCCTTCCCAAAGGCTGTTTTGATAGTTTTTATGATGTTTTAACACACTTACAGATCTGAGATGATGCTAGATGACTCGCTGCTTGAAGACCGCAGTGCATTAATGTGGTGACGTAGGGACGAGCGAGGGGACTGCTAACTGCAGTCACTGACAGGAAGTTAGCTAAAAGAACCATTCCGCTTACTGAACCTTTAATCAGAATCACTTTGTGATTTGTGAATGAATGTACATTTCATTCCACAACCTTTGAGGTGATATTAAGCTGTGTTGTCACCTCAGTGTTGTATGTATTCAGGTCAATGTTTCTGCAAGACAAATCCCTCACTGTACAATTAGCTGTGCTGTTGTTAACGTTAATGCACTTCTCCTGTGCTTGAGGGTAAATGCATGTCATTATTGATGCACGTTGCTTTCTGTTCAGTAGCCCCCTTTGGGCATCTCCGAGCAGTCTGCCAGTTTCTTTGTTTTTTGCGCTGTGCGTTGTGTGCACACATTACACAATTTGATGTTTGTTTGTGCTTGGTGTGTTAACGTTCTGACGTGCAGCCAAGCGAGCTCCCTTGTGTATTTGTTTGAATTCAGCGACTAGTTATTTGCACACTGTAAATGTTTATCTTCTTACAGTCAGAGAGTGTGTTGGGGCTTGCTTTTGTCTATATGCATAGTGTATACAGTATATATCCTCAGCCACTGCAGGGGAGCACCTGCTGAGGCTGAGCAGAAATAAAACACACTGATAATCAGATAAAGGATCTTACTCTGACACACTCAGTGTTCTGTTACCAGTTTCGGTTACTCAAGGAGTGATGTTGCATTACATCCTGTGCATTCATATGGCAACACAGCCCTTCTTCTTTTAAAGGAAATATCCACCCTAATGAAAAGTTGCGAAAAACAGTACTTTTTGTCATTGTTGTTTTTTTGGTCATCCATGTAGGGGAGAACGGGGTAATCTGAGCCACTTTTTACATTTGCTCCCTTCTAAGCGAGCTAAAATGATTTATCACTCAAATTTACACATTTCCCATTAATTCAGGATGTTTCCTAGAAATTGGCATTAGCAGAATTTGTTCAACACAAATGGCAGTGAAAATATGATTGTTTTAAAAAAAGTTGTCATGTGGCTCATTTTACCCCAGCTGTGGGGTAAACTGAGACAGACCAGAAAAATCAAGGGGGTAAAGTGAACCAGCTAGGGGTAAACTGATCCACTTACTTTTTCCACTCTGAAACTACCAAAACAACACATATTGTAACAGTTAGAATCCTGAATGCTAGCCACACATTCCAGAACTAATGTCGGACAAGTAAAAGAATGATGGGGTTTGGTCAATTAAGCAAAGTAAATTTTCTAAACACTTGAAAGTAACTCTGAACAAAATCAAATACAACATATTATAATTCAAAAGGTTTTAATAGGATTCAAATGAAAGATAGAACCAGTTAGATTAGAACACAGTCTGGGGGTCAGAACACAGGACCCTTAGAGCCAGCTTGTGGCTGGGGGTCAAAGCATAGGAAAATCAGAACCAGCGAGAACGGCCTGGGACTCAGAACACAGGAGAAGACCCAACTGGATAATAACATCAGCCTGTCATACTCTACAACTAGGCATACTCTAAATTCCAGCCCTGAAGGTTACAGGGAAAGATGAGAAGGTGCTCTTTCCGTGTTGTTGCCCCAAGTCGTCTTCCTGGTGTATTTCCTTGGCATGATTACTTTTCTACAATGTGAATGACACTAAAATAAAACATAATTATGTAATATTACATTAGAATATGTTAAGACTAAACTTACCTTGTGCCTCATTGTGGCCACAGCATTTGGCTCACTTTCCCCCACCACCACAATTTGAGAAAAAACTACCTCTCTTAGCATTTCAGGCTAATCTTTAGCTAATATCATCACATGGTTTTTATATGTTGGTGGTTCATCAACACGTATGATAGAAGTTTTTCTACGTGAATACATTTGCTTTGGCACAACAGTTGATTAAGTTGACAGCAAGAACATTTACTATCTATTTACTACCTATTTTGGTGAAAAAAACATGCTTACCACAGCACCATGAGGTCCTCTCTTTCAGGGCCATGGGGACATGAGAGGGGCTTGAAAACATATCTCACATGACCACAAATGTTTTCCGTTGCCTAGATACAGGGGGTGGCTCACATTACCCGATGCCTCAGATTCCCCTGTTCTCCCCTATAGGTGGAGCCAGCCGTTGTGGAGAATGTTCCAACATGTATCACACTCTCTGCCTTTTTATAAATGATTCCAATATGACTCCTCCTTGCATTATAGGACAGTGATATGCACTCTGTAAATGGGCAGTTGCTAGCTACAGTGGGCCCCCTTTGTTTACATACCCTTTGGATACATACCCGTTTACAGAGCCTAGGCTGTGAATTAACAAAAAAAAAGGCAGCTCTAACACAGTACCGACAGGTATTGGATCATGAGGAGATATTCACTGATGTTTAGAACAGATTTTGACAACAAGAGTTCTCTAGAATCGCGGACGCCCCATTTAAATACATAATAACAAAAAACACGATGTGAATACATTTTAAGTAGGTAGCCATACATTTTCCATCACACTGAAATAAAATGTAAATTCTCTAATCACCCTAACTTAACTAAATGATTAATCTTCATATCGCTACTAGGGAACACTTTGATTGATCACAACAAAGAAAGAGAGAAGACAACGTGCTATTTCTGCCAACAAAGATGTGCTCTATGCCTACAATTTATTTATTATCCTTCTATATACTACTCGACATCATTGTAAATGAGGTTCAGCCCTCAATTGATCTTTCGAGGTTAAATAAATAAAATTAAAAAGAATGAAATATGGATTAAATAATAATTGATAGTTTTCTTATGAAAAAGGAAGTCCCCCATTTAACTCCCGACAGTGCTGCTTCCATTTTATTTTAGATCAGTTTTTCCTTCACAAATGCACTTTCAGTTATCTGTCCTGATGGGATCACAGCCCACACAGTCGCACAAACTCCCAGTTTCCATTGAGGAAGTATCTGGTCAGAGTCGGGGAGAGATACCCTATCAGATGTGCGTGGTGCCATGTCACATGTCTCGGACACATGTCGCAGGATGGGACGAATGTGACGGCTGTATTTCCTTTACTCCAGCAGAGGAAATCACTGGAAGGGATCCATCTTTTGTTCTGTCCTTCCGCGACAGTCACTGATACGCTCTGGGTGGGAAGTCAGACAAACACAACATATAGCACAAGGCCATGTGATATCTTCCTCAAACCGTGTTTCTGTGTCCTTTACAGACCAAGTACACAATATGTTTTTCAAATTCAATTGTTGTGGATTACTTGACAAGTGATGTCATCCATGTTGTGGTCAAAGACACTATGGTGATGTTGTCATCAGTTTGAGTCTGATGCTGGGTTTTGTTCTGTTCCGGAAAAATGTGTTTCATGGCCTCTGGGACAATGAGTGGAAAAGATGACAAATAGGCTTGGCTTGTGACGAGTGTGCGTGTGTTACAGTTTGTTTTTCATGTGTAAATTGTTCCCTGCTTGAACTCAAGAGTAGGATAAGAAGTTGGGTTAGTGGTGGACACTTTTCCACCTTACCTATAAGTCACACCTAATTAGTTGTCTTTCATTAGTTGGGAACTGCTGTTAATCTGTTTTTATATGATAACCAGATACTCTCCAGTATGGCTGAACCCCAACCCTAGCCTCTGGGAAGAGAAGAGTTTACCTTTTTAATGTATCACACTTTTGATTTGTTGTTATTAATAAAACAAACTACAGTGGGTGTTTAATGGGGCTGTAGCCATGCTGGTCATGTACTCTGCCTGAACTCATCCTTCAGCCAGGCCCTCTTCCTGTAAATACAGCTGTTGGGTGATCTGTTCAGAATGGCAGGTTGCCAGATCAACACAGGTCAACCTGGGGGAGGAGGAGCAGGAGACTGTGTTACCTCACCAGAACAATAGGCAAGATTTAACATCGTACACAGCACTGCTGAATGCATGCCTTGTATTATCAATGTAAGAAATGAACAGTATGAAATTGACTCGACCTCTAATGGGTTTCCTTATATTCTGTTAACCGAACCCACTTAAAGCTGGGGTATATGATTTCTGATTGGTCAAAGTGAAAATGAGCTGTACACTTTGACCAATCAGAGCGAGGCTCCGATTCTCTGTTCTTATTGGCTGTTGGGACTGTCCATTCACTTTGGCACAACATTGTTGGTGTGTAGAGCGTGTCAGGGAGGGACCAAAGAGAACAAGTGGAGCAGTTGAGGTATTTGGTTAAAATCTCTATCCCAACTGCCATTTTCTCCCCAAATCATATACCCCAGCTTTAATGGGACATCTTTATTCAAACAGAACTTAAGTTGTTGTTCAGACATTTACAGTACCATCTCTCTACCCACAGTTTTTTACAACCCCAGTGTTTCTCTGCAGCCTGTGTGGCGGTGTTTTCCTCCCAAACAAGTTGTTTCTCGGGTGGTTACCCAAATTGGTTTATAATGTTGTTGGTCTGGGATAGAGAGGTTCCTGCTGGGTTGGGCTATGTGTTTATGAGTGTTTAGTTCATTCGTGCCTGTTTGTGTTTCTCATAGACCCTTAAAATCCTAATGTTAACAATGGGTTATCTCCACCAAAAAAAGAAAACTCTGGTTTGGAAATTTGTACACATTTTCAAATGAATGAGCTCAGGAAACTATTGGTTTCGTAGGAAATGTTCCTATATGCAACCCTTAACCTTACTTTGGTTTACATACCTAGATGAGCAAAATCTCACACACTAAACTAAATAGTTTTGCCTCACAGTTCAGAATTTGACCAATGCTGGTATATTATAGTTCAGCCTCCCTCTCTTTGCCTTTCCTTTGACTGTCTCTCCAGCTCACTCACTTATCCTCAATTGATTTCAAAGTCACAAGTTACACAAATCAACTCAGCAGCAGTGAAAGGATCACCTGTCAGAACACTGCGGTCTAGCACAACTGGTCTGACTGAATCACATTAATGAGATGTTGGGATTCTTGTGTAACTGTGACAAAACGAACAAGGCCCACAGAAAATAAGTCAACCTTCCCTTATCAGGTTCTTTCCGACTATAAAAGGTAATAATTGCTTTAAAAATAACACAATCAATTTGTCTGGATTTTCTATAATGAGGCCATGCTGCGTGGCTGGACAGTCACATCTACCAAATCACAGAGACCACCATAGCAGTTAGCAGGAAAAAGTTGTTATGTAACTTTGCTGGTTTTCCTTGTCTCTCCGCATCTAGCCCAAAGGAAAAATAATTAGTTTGTCAAGTGCAGTGCCCGGCTTACTTAATGATTTGAAGAGAAATTCATTCTGGTTGTCTTTGTAATTCTGGAACAGGTTATGAATCCTGTGAAGCAGTGCCTTCTGGGAAAACGACGAATGGTTGTGAGGGATATGCACTATTACTCCTTTTGACTGGTCTGTTTTATATTGTTTGAGTGGAAGGTTCAAAAAGATCTCTGCACACAGGAGTGAGAGCTAGAATCAACAAACCTGAGGGAGTTCGTCAAAAAAACACAAAAACTACAAGAAAGGGTGCGATGATGTGCAACAAGATGGTGTGCTCTTAGGGGACCAATAAGGATTACCTCTTTCTAAGGATGTAGGCGAGTGATGGGAATGGAACGATGGAGTAATTTTTTTGACTTTGTATGACAATGCTTACCGGTACTTTGTTTTATACTCCCAGCAAAAGTCTGAAGAATTTTCTATGGTGACTGGTTTTTAGAAGATTTGGTATTTGCACAGATTGCAATATAGATCTTTGCCTTTTTGTGTCCAACTACTATTTTTTTGGCTTTTTTATGCTTTATTGATAGTGTAGAGACAGAGTTGAAATGGGGCAGAGAGGGGAGTGACATGCAGACAACGACCGCGGGCTGGAATCAAACCCGGGTCCGCTGCTGGCCGAGGCCCATGGGGGGGACGCCCTACCAACTGAGCTAAGGGCGCCCCCTTGTCCAACTACTTCTTCTCAGCACTAATTTTGAAGCTCATCCCCGCTTTCGGACACACAAGGGAAGCCATTCACCTATGCATCCTTCTGAAGCGTTTGTGGTCTAGTGTCTTGTTCAAGGACTGTTCGAAATGTGGGCAGGAGAGGCCATGGATCAAACTGCCAACCCCTGCGATTAGTGGACAACCTTCACTACCTACTGAGCCCTAGCTGCCATGCAAATTTTAAATCTAGTCGCTAAAAAGATCTGGGGCCGTATTCACAAACCATTTGATCTTAGCACTAAGAGTACTCCTAAGGAGCACTAAAAGTTCTTAGAAAGGAGTGATTTCTTAAAACCTATTCACAAAGCTGATAAGACCAACTTTTACTAAGGAATGGGAGGGACTCCTAAGCTAAGACTAGAGGGCGGGGTTGACCCTGTTGCTATGGATGACGTCATGTTCATACCTTCTATGCCTACAGTGATTGGCTGAGAGGGAATGAGAGCTAAGAGTGAATTTATGATAGAAACACTGTGGGAGATATCCATATCTTGTTGCTCTATTAAAGTAAGCCTAAAGGCCTTTTTATATACAATTAATGACAAGTGACACTGGTCTATTTTAAATGTTACAATGATTTGAATCGCAAAAAATATCCAGTGTTTCCCGCAGGATTTTTTTCAGCAGCGGTGCTGTGGTCCCCGAACCCTCTAGGGGGGTCCAGGGGCATGCCCCCCCCGGCCGATTTTTTTTGTACCCTTTACATTGAAATGCACGAATCTGGTGCACTTTGAGAGGAGAATATGCACTTAAATCCTATTCAAACAGTCCTGTGTATTACTGTAGATAGGATTATTGGTGTTGTAACTTTGCCTTTTGTGTCTTCATTTACAGATTTTGACATTTTTGTATAGAAATTAATATTTAAACAAAAAATGCCACAACGCAAAAATTATTTGCACAATTTATTTACAGATTTTTGCCTAATGCTTAAACACTAAATGTGGTTGCTATGCCCAAAGCATCACAACCTCTGACTTTTGTAACCATGCTCTAAACAAAAGCACCAACCCTACAAACACAATAAGTGCTTTGCACTGTGTTTCTCCAACACACTTCTTTCAAAACCCTACACACAGTTTTTTACATAAGACACATTGGTCAAAAATGAAATCTCCTGCTAAAATGGGCAAAACACAACTTTTTAAATTACAAACCACAACTAAAATTTGAAAAGAACACAGACTCACACACATGAAAAATAAAAAATAAAGCTAATTGAATACCAATCAGTGTGAGCCTTAGCACTACAAATAGACCTCAGGTGAGCTGAGCTCCTTTGTGAGACAGTGAGAGTCAGGGGAAGAGAACAAGAGAGAGTTGCAGGAGGATGAGGACAAAGAAGACAACAGACGGAGAACTGTGAAGTTTTTGCTCATCCACAAAGGCTACATCCAGCCTGGGAGCATTTTATTCTCCTTGTCCCTCTCCTTGTTCAGGATCTACCACTGCACCCTCTCTCTCTTGTTCTCCTTGCTTCTCTCTCACTTCTCTTTCCTCCCTTACTTGGTCTACCTGTATTTTCTGTAATAAACTTGAGCACTTAAAGGCCTTTAAACAACAAGTAAGAAATGCTAGAAATCTTATTTGTTTCCTTCAAATTACCCTATCTACATGCATTTGTAATGTTCAAATAATATCACTTTGCATTATGCATTCAAATCCAAAAGAAAATTCTCATTAGCTTGAAAGTTTGCTTCCCTAATTTGCTTTACTAACCTCAGCTCCTCCATTGTCCCCGTCTGCCTTTCTTTTTCTAATCACCCAGCTTTTTAGACTCATCTGCAAATGTAATATATATTATTTAACTATGTATATATACATTGTGCACAGTGCATCCCTTAAGAGCTTGTACCAGCCTTTTAACCTCTGAGCCCTTAGCCATTTTTGAGATGTTTTGGTTCGCCTGGATTTATTCTCTTATCAAGATTGCATTCATCACCCCTATAATGCATAGCTGTCAAGCTATCATTTATTTGGGTCACAACCTGGATTATCAGAATATGTGTGCTGCAGTGATGTCGTTTGAATGTAGGAAATTATCAATTAGACAGTAAAAAAAGCAAAAAATATCTCACAATTATTTATTGATATGACACAAAAAGGCACATTGATTAAGCTTGTTATTGCTTAAAACACTTCTTCTTAGTCTTGGGAGTCAAAAAGTGATGAGAAAATTATAAAATAAATATAAGTTATACATAATATTAACTATTCATGCTCTTTTAAAAAGTCCATAGGCTTTTTCCCTGCATTTATGCTAATGACCACATGCTTACAGGCGATTAGCATAAATCCCTAACTAAAATACGCGATGAAAACGGATTTTATATGGCAATAAAAAACAACATCGTATCTAACAGTATGGATTCATTTTTCAAAGTTCCCGAAAATACACACACACACACACACACACAATGTAGTCTACTAGAGGAAAAACGGCATGGAGGTTGCGGTTTATAGCCTAGATAAAATAAATAAAATTACGATAGGGCTCAGAGGGTTTTTAACACTGGTGGACACATTTTAGAAACTTACTCTCTCTCTCTCTCTCTCTCTCTCTCTCTCTCTCTCTCTCTCTCTCTCTCTCTCTCTCTCTCTCTCTCTTTCTCTCTCTGTGTCTGTGTCTCTCTCTCTCTCTTTCCTTCTTTCTTCGCTCTTCCGCTTCACTCGCTGCTAGAATCAACGTAACTTTGCAACCGTGTACACTACTACTGCCAACAACTGCCACACTCGGTGTTTGGATATTTTTCTTCTTTGATGTTGGCTACGTGATGATATGCCGCGTGCTGCGCAATTTATGTGACGCGCTGCCCATTTTCTAAAAGGAGCTACGTACCAAAAAAAAAAAAAAAATGCGGAGGAGAAGGATTTTTATAGCAGCGGCGCACGTTCACTCAGCAGCGCCGCTGCGCCGCTGCTGAGTGAACGTGGGGGAAACACTGATATCCTCATTGAACAGCTGCACGCCATGCACTCTCACTGTATTTCTCTGAACGGCGGACTGTGCAGCAATAGTCAGACAGCGACGAAGCGGAAATTCACCATTTAGAAACAACAGCCGGCGAAATCGTAAAGTGCATGAGGAAGGAAAAAGGCGAGACGCGCAACTATACAGTAGCGGACCTGTGGAACGGAGGAGATGCTGCGAAGCGCCACATATAGGCCTCTAGTGGGAAATTAAACCCAAACGTGACACCAACAGTAACTTTCAGTGCATCGTAAACCCAAAGCAACTGGAGGAAAAGGAACGTAATAAATAATTTTTTATATAAATGTGTCTATACTTTCTAAATATAGCTTTACTAAGATCATTAAACCCTTACAGCTATTAAGGTACCTTTTGTAACGCTCACTAGCATTAAATCTCTCCAAAACACCATCGAATGATTGTCTGTGATTTACTCTTAGTGACTTTCATAGATTTAGGAGCTAGTTTTAGCACTAAAATGCTTTGTGAATTACACTTATCTTAAAAAGTTAGGAGTCCTAAAATTAGGAGTGAAACGCCCCTTATTTTTGAGAGTTACTCCTAAATCAGCACGTTAGGACCTACTCTTAGCCTTAAAATGTTTTGTGAATACGGCCCCAGAGCCATGGAAGAATGCTGACTTGCTGTCGTGAGTTTCATGCTTTTCACAGTTCTCATTGTCACCTGAGAACTGAAGGAAAACTAAATTGTTCCTCCTCTACTAATATGAAAAACATCCCCACCAGATTCGGCAGGTGGTTTCAATTCCCGTTCATTGAGCCAACCTGGGCAGAAGTGTGTTTCAGCAACGGCCGTGCCATTTGGGGCTTCTCACATTTTCAGGTGTATTACAACCTCTCGTAAGACTCCCAGAAGTCACAAACACTTCATTACACAGTCATTGTGCCCAACGTTACATCATTTTGACCGCTCAAACTCATACTACATTCAGCTTTTGGCTGTTTTGCTAAATGCAATCGAATATGAGTTCCGTGGATTCATGCCGGGTTAATCACTTTATCATTCATGGTTGCACAGATTTTCCTCCCAACACATTTTTTCGTAATTCTCTTAACCCATTGATGACGGCTGCTGCGCGACGCCACATTGTATCTCCCGCCGGTTACTGCATTTTGCAACTCAGACTCTCCTGCCGACAAATGCTTCGCGAGGCAACATCGTATCTCCCGCCGGCTGCTGCATGGCGCTGCATTTTTGTTTTGTTGACATTTTCATGGCCCGTGGAGCATAGAATGATCTGTCATTGGTTCAAATACACATGAGGCGGGTCTTGTTGAATTTTTAAAACCACGTGACCATCCAAATGCTGTCTGGTTGGCCGAAAATCACGTTAATCAAACCGACATACACGTGCGGTTCTTTTTTTGAAAAGAGGCGAGATGGCTGAGTCAGCGGAAGAGTTTGACAGTGAGGGCAGCGACATAGAGTTGGGAGAAGAGTTTGAGAGGGAGGAAGAGGTCTGTGGTGTAGTGGCGGATGATCCTTTGGATCGAGAACAGGAGTGGGATATGTGGGGTGAAGTAGAGGAGGAGGAAGACTTCCTTGGATTCCAGGACTGGAAAACCAAGGGCTATCACCCTCGCCAAGCGAAGCAGTTCACACGCTTTCAGACCCCCACCAAATCCAAGTGGAACCCCGTCTCTAAACCGGAGATAAAGACATTCGTCGGGCTGTGTTTCGCCTTCGGAGTTATGAAGCTACCAGCACGCAGGGACTGCTGGAGGCAGACCAAATGGCTATATCAGACCAACGTCGCCAAGGCCATGGCAAGGGACCGGTTTGACATGATCTGGAGGTAGGTTTTTATTTTTATCTTGCGCTTTCTTGCAAGTTTCGTTCTCTTCTCTTACTAGTTAGCAGTAGCGCACTAAAGTCTCAGTCATGGCTAGTTATGATAGTGGTGACTCTCTCTCTCTCTCTCTCACACACACACACCTTTTTAATGTTTAATTGTATTTTCTCATACAGTACATGTATTTTCTTGATACATTTAGAATTTAAAAATATTTACAGTAGCTACTAAAAATTATTAGTATTCAGAAACTTATAAATTAAGTTCTGAATCGGCCCTGGTGCTATAGCTATATCTATTATATTATAAATACAATAATGGCATAATGAATAAATAGTTATTAATTAGTAGTGATTTATTTTATTTCTGGACATATACAAAATAATACATAAAAATAAATACAATTAAACTCATTGATCTTGACATTTGCATTTTCAGATATCTCCATCTCCAAGATAACATGGACCCTGCCGTGGACAAATCTGACAAGCTCTGGAAGCTCCGGAGGTTCATGGACCTCCTCCTGGTTAGATTTAGAGGACTGTACGAGGTCAATGGCTTTGTGACCGTCGATGAGTCTATGGTTAAATTCAGGGGACGCCTGGGCTTCCGGCAGTACCTCCCCATGAAGCCGGTGAAGTAGGGATTCAAGGTGTGGGTCATGGCGGAGAGCAAAACCGGCTACGTGAAAAATTTTCAAGTGTACACAGGGGCAATTCAGAGAAAGACAGAGAAAAACCTAGCTCACCGTATTGTCTCCGAACTGGCCGAACCATATTTTGGGTCCAACCTGTCCATATATATGGACAACTTCTTCACTGGTGTAATGTTGATGGTGGACCTCAAGAGCAGGGGGGTGCAAGCTTGTGGAACGGTGCGTGCCAACAGAAAGGACCTCCCCAAGAACAAGGACCTCACAAAGAACGCTGGCTTGAAGAGGCATGAGTTCAAAGTGGCGCAGCAGGATGACTTGACCTTCTGCGTCTGGCAGGACACCAAGGCAGTGATGGTCCTCTCCAACTACCATGACCTGACAGCTTATGGGTCAGTGAGGAGGATGTCCAATGGTACCCAGATGGAGGTTCGGGTGCCAGCATGCCTTGCTGACTATCAGCAACACATGAAGGGGGTAGACCTTCTGGACCAGATGATGGGCTACTACCAGATCCAACATCGGTCTTCAAAGTGGTGGAGGAGGCTGTTGTTCTACTTGTTGTCGGTGGCGTTCTACAATGCCTTTGTGGCTGCCAGGTCTGCAGGAGGAGCTGAGTGGAAGTATAGGAAGAGCGGCTACAAGGACTGGCTGGAAGATCTGACCCAGGAGCTGATCGTCCCCGTCACTACAAGAAGTGCTCCCCAGGTGCTCCACCCCAGCCCATCTGAAGCTTCTACTGAGCATGAGCTGGAACGGATCAACACCAAGAGGAAGACCAGCACTGAGTGTTCTGTGAAGCACTACGGCACCAACGTGCGTCCTGGGTCAACTCAGATGGGGTGCAGGCAGTGTGACCTTATGCCTTATGACCTATGCACCGCGAGTGCTTCATGCGCCACGTCCTTCGCCACAGATGACTTGCTCTGTGTGTGTGTTTGTGTGTTTCTGTCTGTCTGTCTGTACGTGTGTGCGTCAGTCAGTCAGTGTGTCTGTCTGTGAAGGATAATGCTATGCAATAGCCAAAGAGGAGAGACGTGAGCCATGGGGTACAGAGACTGGGACTGTTCCCAGTTCAAACTCAGGACTTTATCCACCCCTCCCCACTCCTTTCCCGTCTCTCACTCATACCAAGGTGCCTTGGTCTGTGTGTTGGCATGTTAAAAAAAATGTAGCCTATGTTATATTTTATATTATTTATTATTTTTTTTTCGTTTCTTTTTCATCTGTTTAAATAAAAACCTGTGAACCTTACTTTTTTAAAATTATTTTATTTCATGTTTCTATGTGCTACAGAGACTTAGATATTTAGGTTTTGGTTTTCAGAAAACCCTCAGGAGATAAGCATATGTATCCTAGATTGCCATAAGAGGTGTTTTTTACAGGTGCTATAGTCATCAATGGGTTAATACATAGAAAGCAATTTTTGTTTTTTTTGTTTTACTTTTATTTGAATGGTTTTTACATACGGACAAAAAAACTGAACAAGTAGACACATACAATACATACACACCAATAGTTATAAAAATTCGGACATTCCCAAAAGTGGTAAGCAAGTGTACCCTCTGCAATCTTACACCTGTTACATAAAGGCGAAATATTTGGGAAAATGTTATGCAGTTTAACCTTAGAATAGTGCAATCTAAGTGTGACCTTAAATTGAATTAACTGAAGCCTTGAGTTTATAGAGCGGGATTTTATGCTTTTTAGCGCTCCCTCCCAGACATCGTCAGCTATTCCAATGTTTAAGTCTTTTTCCCAGTCTTGCTTTATTTTTAAAGTAGACTTGTCCTGCCAGTCTAAAAATGTTCCCACAAAAGATGAAATCAGGTTTTTAGCTTCTGGTGAGCCCAGCAAAGTTTTGGACAATGAATCAACTGCGGGCAGGGACTCAAAGGATGGTATATTCTGTCTGACATAATTCCTCACCTGTAGATACCTGAAGAATTGGGCTTTCGACAGTGAAAACTTTGATACTAACTGATCAAATGAAGCAAAGTGACCATTTATATAAAGATCCTCAACTGTTACGATTCCCTTCCGGCTCCAATCTCTGAATGCTGAATCTGTGAACGATGGGGGGGAAGGCATGATTATGCCAGATTGGGGCATGTATGGTCGTGCTCGGTAGTTCACAGGCCTTCCTAATTTGGTTCCAAATTCTGTTACCGTTGGACAGGATAAAGTGGTATCCTCTAAAGGAGGCACGCGGTCTGGGAGAAGAGAAAAGGAGGGCAGTAAGAGAAGTTTTTGGGGCCAAGCTTTTTTCAATAGCCAACCAGGGGGGCAGATCAGTTCTAACGTCTTTTTCATATGTAAATTGCCAATACACCATCACTCTAGCATTGGCAGCCTAGTAATAATGTGAAAAACACGGTAACCCCAGTCCGCCATGCTCCCTGGATTTCTGAAGGTGGGCTTTTGAGATCCTATGTGCTTTATATCCCCAAATGAAATGCATTATAATAGAATCAATTGACTTAAAGTAAGATTTAGGAATATAAATTGGCACATTCTGAAATAGATACAGGAATCTCAGCAGGGAGACCATCTTTACTGCGTTCACACGGCCAATAAGGGAGATCGGTAATGTTCTCCATTTCTCTATGTTCTCCTTTAGTTTGTTCAATCTTTCTGTAAAATTGAACTTAAAAAGTGTCTTTGGGTTTTTAGATAATTTAATGCCCAGGTACTTTATACTGACCAGATTTGTTTTAAACTGCGTATTGGCTAGGAATGTTGGGTCCAGATCTGCTGTTAATGACAAGAGTTCACTTTTTTGCCAGTTTATGGTGTAACCCGAGACTTCGCCAAAAGAGTTAATTAGCTGGAGTAGGTGGGGGATGGAATTCTCGGGGTCGGCTACAAAGAGGGCGATGTCATCTGCGTACAGAGAAATCTTATGGTCCATCCCACCTAGTGATATTGGCTTTATAAGTGCGTGCCCCCTTATGCTATTAGCCAGGGGCTCGATGGCCAACGCAAAGAGGAGCGGCGAGAGGGAGCAACCCTGGCTCGTGCCCCTCTGAAGGGCAAAGAGTGTGAATCTTTCCTGGTTTGTTAGAATGGAGCCGGTGGGATGGGCATATATTAAGCGCACCCAGGAAATAAAAGGGGCCCCAAGACCGAACTCCTCCAGCACCTTGAGCAAGTACCCCCACTCAACCTGATCGGAAGCCTTTTCCGCGTCCAGACACAAAACGGCATGTTTGGAAGAGCTGTCGAATTTGTTATACATAATATTTAGGACTCTTCTAACATTAAAAAATGAAAACCTATTGGGGATGAACCCGGTCTGATCTGAATGGATAATGGATTCTATACATTTATTGTTTAGTCTATTTGTCAGAATTTTTGTGAACATTTTGAAATCCAAGTTAAGCATAGAAATTGGTCGAGGACGGGTTAGTTTCATCCCTGTCTTGTTTTAACAAGAGAGAAATGTTTGCGTTATACAGTGTTGGTGGGAGCCTATTCGCTTCGGTTGAGTGGGAGAACATTCTATGCAAGATCGGGGTTACTTGGTCAGCAAACTTCTTATAAAATATAACTACGAAGTCATCTGGCCCAGGGCTCTTGCCGTTATGCAGTGATTTGATAGCGTCCGTGATTTCTGCAGGGGACAGTTCAGAGTTTAAGGCCTCGCGAGAGGCGCTGTCTAGTTTTGGTATGTCTAGCTTTTTTAACCATGCATCGATATCACCGTTAGCTTTGGATTTATAAAGCTCCTGGTAATACTCCTTAAAGCGTTTATTTATCTGTTTGGGTCAGTTAAAGCCACACCTCTTCTAGATTTTATTGTATGTATGGATCTGCTGGCTTGTTGCCCTCTGAGCTGGCGGGCCAGTAAGGTATGTGGTTTATCCCCTAATTCAAAATAATGTTGCTTTAGTCTAAGAAGCTGATCACTCACTTGACTCGTTAAAATTTAAGACTAAGAATATTTTGCAGAGTTTGGGGGTTATTTGTGTTCTGTATAATGTCTCCAGTGAGGTGAGCTCCAAGTCAATATCTTTTAAACGTCTTACTCTAGATTTCTTTAAAGACCTTTCATATGAAATGATATAACCTCTAATGACCACTTTAAAAGTTTCCCACAAGGTGGTGTCAGAGACATCCGAGGTATCGTTGGTCTCTAAATATTCAGTGATTTTTCCCGACATTTACACAAATTTCTGTCGTTGAGCAATGAAGGGCGTACTGTATTCTCCAGATGTCAACTAAATTAGTAGTTGAAATCAAGTTTTTCAGAACTGTAGATGAGTTAGAAGGATAGCTTGTTTTCTTTGATGACCTGTCCATATGCCAATCAAGGATTACATTGTGGTCCCCTGCAGCAATCACATTTGTGCCCGGAAGGTCGGGTAACATATCAAAGGTTTTACGGAAAAAGGCAGCGTCATCAATATTTGGACCATAAATGTTAAGAAGTGTTACATGAACAGAGCAAAGGTAGCCAGTTTCTATAAGGAAACGACCAATCGGGTCACTTATTGTAGAGATATGTTTAAAATCTATGTTTTTCTTAATAATAATTGCCACACCGCGGGCTTTGCTTGAAAATGTGGATTGAAATATATGGTCAGCCCATCTGCACCGCTCTGATGGTCTAAAAATAAAAAGGGGCATGGGACGCACAGAGGATCAGTGTTCGGCCACAGGGTGATGAGCAAAAATATCAGTAGCCTGCAAAGGATATCTTAATCTGGATGTATATTAATTTTAAAATAACTAGGCCTATATAATAAAATAAATGTATTTAAAAAAAAAAACTCTGGGCGACTGGATGGGGCCGGATAACAATAATCCACAAAACGATGTGTAACAAACAAAAGAAAAAAAACACGCAACTCAGCTGGGAAACCCTATTAACGTTCAACACTAAAACAGTGTGGTTTATAACAGTATCCTAAAGCCCGTGTGGGGATGGAGTAGCCTAGATATATGTAAAAAAAAACAAAAAAAAAAAACACCCCACACACATCAGCTGGGAAAATATTCTTTAAGTGGCCAATATCTAGGGTAAAGTCTGTTTTTACCTACAGGATGAGAGAGTTCAGTAGTCTGTAAATCCTCAGTGAGCAGAAAAGTGCGAATCGTAAAATGCCTGGGCTTTTCGGGCACTGAATAAATCTCTTCTCCCCGCGGTGTTCCACGTGCAGACGGGCCGGGTACAGGAGGGAAAACCTGACTTGCTTCTCGTAGAGGCAGCGTTTCACACCGTCAAAGGATGCTCTCTTCTTAGCGATGTTAGCGGTCATGTCGGGGAAAAAGTAAACCTTCTGTCCATGGTACTTGAGCTGCTGTGCATCCCTCTCTCGTCTCAGAACACGCTCCTTATCGCTGAAGTAGTGGAACCGGACAATGAATACTCTCAGTCTGGACCCCCTGCCCTCCTCCACCGAGCGTGCTGCGCCGATGCGGTGAGCTCTATCCAGAGTCGGTGGAGAAGAAAAGAAGCTGGCGCCGAGGACCTCGGTGAGAAAGGTAACCATAAACTTTACTGGGTCTGCTCCCTCTGTCTTCTCTGGGATTCCAATCACGCGTAGGTTATTGCGACGTGACTGTGATTCCAAGTCTTCGGTCTTAGCCATCAGCTGTGTATTCTCAGACTGCAAACGAGTACATTTCTACTCGAGGGCAGTGATCCGGTCGCTGTGGTCAGACAGGGCTGTCTCTATGACGGTTATCTTCAGGTTGAGCGAGTCGGTGGTAGACTTGAAGGCATCTAAGGCAGCGGAAATGGGCCTCAAGGCTTCACTCACTACCATTTTCATGGTTGTAGTAAGGGTTGTTGTTAGGTCGGATAGCAGCACAGCGCAGAGCTTGTCGAGATCAGGCGGCAGGGAGTCGACTCCGCCATGACAGTGCAACATCGTGGCTGCCTCTTTTTCCGGCGAATTCTGCCCTTTCTCTTTCTGCCTGCTGCGACCCATCAACGCCAAACAGTCAGTGGTCGCAATAACCAAGCAAAAAAAACTTATTTTAAGTAGTGTGTGGTGCTAAAATATGTCAAATAATAGTGCAAGCTTGGGAGCCCCCGTCCTGCACGTCCTTCTCCTTCACATGCTAACCCGGAAGTCGAAAGTAAAAATATTTTTAAGTATGGGCCCTCAAGTATTGAGGGTCCGTAACTTATTGTTATCCACCATACTTATTCTTATTCTTCCATGACATTTTTCTAGCTGCTACTCCTCCCACACTGTTGCACTTATGGCGCTTTTCCACCGCACATGTAGCTCGACTCGACTCGACTCAACTTGGTTTGGTAGCAGCACGGGTCGTTTTCCACCGCAAATAGTACCTGCTGAACGTGGGCGGGGTCGTCGTAAGGGGCTGAAAGCCTACTCCGGAGCAAAGTAGCGAAGCAGAAATTACGAGCAGTTGTTGCACTATTAACTGAACCAACCGCCAAAAACACGGATGAAATTTTTTTAAGAAATACCCCCTTGTATCTGTTTGCTAAAAGAAGTAGAATAATATTGCTACGGGCCATTAAGAGGGATGGTTGTTGTCCCGATGTGTGACTCTGCCACACAGTCAGCTGTAGGGATGCGTCACGTACATCCCTATGCACGTAAACACGGGCATGATAAAGTTGTTAGATAGTGCTTGTTTCAGGATACGTGTTTTCAAATGCAAGCCGTGTCTCAGCCTGAATATTTTATTGAGGTAATCAGTTCAGTCCGAGGCTTGTAATGTAATCGCTCGCTATCATGTCTGTCCCAGCTGGCTACTATTTAGCCTAGCTGCTAGCTGCCCTACATGTCTCCTCTCGTATGTAAGTAACTTCCCCAACAACCAACACTGGGTGAGCTTAGCGAATATATGGAAAATAATTTCGGATCTGTGATGCAAATCAAATGAAAGAGAGCCAGAGAAGGCTGCACGCGGCAGAAATACACTCAAAAGTCCCGGAGAGTTGGGGAGAATAAACAACAGAATGAAGCCGGTAGTCTCTGGCCACTGATTGGCCAGACAATAGTCTCTGGCCAATCAGTGGCCGGCCGTCTGCCGACGTCACCTTTTAGCATCGGCTCAGCTCGCTTGGACCCTAGAGCGAGGCGATACCAAAAAAGCAGCCGCTACGTGGTACCAGGTACCATGAAATTGCGGTGGAAAAGCCAAAAATGCGAGTCGAGTCGAGTCGAGTCGAGTCGAGCTGATACCATGCGGTGGAAAAGCGCCATTAGACATTCCAAATTTTCACAGAACGTACATCCCCACCCCACGGGGTGTGTTATTATTCATATTTTTGAATTTCCACTAGGGGGCGCTTTTATTAAGCCCCGACTGAAAAAAGTTTGAGAGGCCACGCCCCGCACATCGTAAGTCCGATTCACTTGACTTTTCTCACACAGGTGTTCGTTAGGGTGCTCTTCAAAAAAGCCTCTGGGACCATATAAATCCTCTTGGGAATATTTTCCACTAATTAGCATAAACTGAAAATCTGGGTTTTAACCACAACTTCCTCAAATTTCACTGTATTGACACCAAATTTCTCATGAAACCTCGGGGGAATAAGATGCACATTTTCGTAAAATATTAGTAGGATAGCTTGAAAAAAATGGCCGCCATTGACCAAAACGTTTACGCAGGGGCAGGGCTTTTAAACAAATTGGCCATAACTCATTGACCATAGGTTCTATCATCATATAATGTGCTGGATATGTGCAGAAGACATGTGGTAGCATTTCTCTCCAAGCTTGCCGAGATTAACCCATAGGGGGCGCCACAAATGCAAAAACCATAATTCAAAAATGCAATGTTTGACAGGCTTTTCCCACTCACTCTGATTGACTTGAAATTTCTTACACATGTACGGCTCATGGTGCTCTACAATAAAGCCTCTTGGACCATAGAGGTCAGCCATGAGTTTTTTTCTTCCCTAATTTACATGACATGAAATAGAGTCAAGTGATCTACTTCGTGGATTTCCAACCTATCATCACCAAATTGTGTACAAAGCATCAGGGGACCAACATACATGGCCGCCCTTAACGAAAACATCTTCGCGAGAGCGGCCATTTTTCTGAAGATTTGCCACGATTGCAACCTTCAATTGGCCACAACTTGGGACTCAAGTTTGGAAAGCGCGCAGCGGCGGTTCGTAGAAGTGCTTGAACCCGGCCGACGGGTGGGGCGCCGCCGATGCGGGGCTGGCGGTCGGCGCCGGGTGGCCCGTACTTTCAAAATCTCTGCGGGATTTTCTAGTTTTGATGTGTTATTTTGGGCAGGTCCCAAAGTTCCCAGTGTAACGGAATGCAGGAACCAGGACCCCTCAGCAATAACACATCTCACATGCTATTGATAGCTCTAGTGGTCTCCTAAGGTGAGCATGCTCCCCTGTGTTGACACAGTTGGTGTTTGTGTGGATGACATAGATGACTATCAAGGGCAGACCAAGTCCCTAAGGCCTGCCTGCTGCTCCGTGTAGCCTCCAGTGCAGTATAGAGGCACAGCCCACTCTCTCTAATGGAAACTCCTGAAAACCGCTGTGACCGATAGCAAACACACCGAGACCTTGGCAGTTATTCAGCTGCCTCTAGAGATGGTAGGGGTTCCTGTAGTATAGAATGCATACTAATAAATGACCTGCCCACTCTACAGTCTTCCCTCCTGGAAATGAATCATAGGAGAGGAGGAATTTCTTTGTAGGGCAGTTAGAAGTAGTTGTTTGAAGTAAGTCTGCTGAATCTCAAATAGCGGGTGCCCAGTTTGTAATTTGGCCTGTATTAATAAAAGGACGCCTAAGATAGCAAATGTGAAAGTATCAAATCCTTTTCTGTCACCTGAGGTAAAAGAAAGATATCTTCTTTAATTATATTTCTTGAGTATGTCAAATATGCTGAATTACAGACCATACCGAGTTTATGAGGATAATGAAAAGGGTTCACGTTTCAGGCTATGAGATAGACTTTAGAGTTGTAATGGTCTTCCCTTGATTTCAGGTTTTTATTTCATGCATTCCTATGTAATTTTTACTTTTGTATCCTGGAATTACAGACTTCAAAAGCAAGCAGGAGTAAATAACATTTAAAGCAAAGGAATCTGTCTGATCCTAACTATGACAGATCTCCTCACCTGAGACACATTATAAGGCTCTGGGTTTTAGTGGATAGCTGTTGCAGCCCCCAGAAGACCTGGATGCAGAAAGTAATAATGTGTTTGTGTCTGTTTTTTCCTTCTAGTTGGCGAGACGTTATAAAGTCAAGCAGTCCCCTGGGAGGTAAGAATTTCTACTTTGAACACTCACAATTTCAGCTCCTGCTCAAGCTTTTAAAATACCTGATGACTGCATCAACAGCAAGGCTCTGCTTCTCGCTGTTATTTTACACTCACAGTTGTTGGGGAAATAAAATTTAAAAAATTGTCTGAAAGGTTGTTCTTTGGTAGCCTGGTTCTACCAGACCATCGTACTT
This sequence comes from Hyperoplus immaculatus, assembly GCA_949357725.1. Classification (NCBI taxonomy): domain Eukaryota; kingdom Metazoa; phylum Chordata; class Actinopteri; order Uranoscopiformes; family Ammodytidae; genus Hyperoplus; species Hyperoplus immaculatus. Next base: position 32,244,722 of record OX442355.1, on the reverse strand, counting down.
CATTTCATTTGTACAGAAGGTCTGGAACTGCTCAATTGACAAACTTTCACTCACTTGGAGGCGGTTGTCATTTGAAGTTTAAAATGATAGGATCTGCCCAGTGCCACTCCGGATCTGCCATAACCAATCGCATAGCGTTTGGTCATGACATATGTCTTGCGCCGGGACCGGCCGGGAACCAACAAAACTCAGCAAAGCTTGTTCTTGCTCCGGCTTTAATTTATCGATATATGGCAGCGTTGCCACAACAGACTGAACAGCTTCTCTCGTATCCTTATCCATTGTCTTTCTGTGACTACAACTTAAACTGGCGCACAACCTTGACGTCATTGTTCTCAGCTACTCCCTCTCTTCTCTGATTGGACTGGTAGAAATCTGTTCGAGCAGGAACACATGACTATACCGCAGACCCAGACTAACTACTGAAGGGAAAATAAAATTTGAGCGGAAGTAGGTAGGCGGGCGGAGCCAGGCTAGTGCTTTGGTCCCCTCCGCCCTCCTCCTTTGGTTTTCTCAAGGACACCACTAGGTAAATGGGGAGTAGGAGTGACTCTTTTAGAAAGCCTTGAATAAATGAGACAGCTTTGGTCAGTGGTAAGTTTACAAAGTGCTTCTGGCCAGACATTTTACTATGCTGGAAGTTATCCATTGAAGGAAATAGTGACAACTGTCTCTCCCTCTCCTTGTATATTTATATATATTTTCCTTCCTCTCTTTCCTTTGCCCACTTGTGGTCAGGAAAGCTTACCAGGATCTTGTTTTAACAACCACTAATGCCTTTTTGTATCTTGGCTGGCTTATTGAGTCTTGTAATATTTTTTCTCAACCTGCAAGATTTACTGAGGTACCATTTTAAGTATTTTTTTCCTGAGATTGTCAAAACATTTTGGCTCTCGTTGATTTGATGCATGGAAATAATGAGAACGTGAACCTCTGTTATTTGCCAAGTACAGTATGGATGAATGACCGATTGGGGGCATAGCACGTGAATTGCCACTACACCAAATGACGATTGTTTCACTGAATCCAGGGAGTTCTGATTTGCTCTCGGTTCTCAGCCAGAGTTGGACTCATCTTCAGCTGACAGTAAAAGGATCTTCATGTGTGTTTTGCAGCAGTTTGCTACAGTGCTGGAACTTGGGCCTTTAGATATTACTATGTTGAATGTGTCATGAGGGACACAAGAATCCATGTTATCGTCTCTCTCTGTCCCCGTATCCACCCTGTGTGACTCCTCACCTCTCTTGTCTCCCAGTCTCTGTGTCTCAGTCTTATCTTTCCCTCGCACTCTCCCCCCTTTGTATGTCAGATACTTTTAGCACAACTCTCTCATCCTCTGGGTCCCAGTTTGGCATATCTCCCAGGTCCTGGGCTTGCGTGGACATAGGGGAAAGAAAAACAATGCAGCTCTTCTTGTTCTCCTCTGTCATGTCTCCTTTAGTTCAGAGTCCCTCTGAGTTCTGCTGTGTGCGGTGACAGTCGTCCTCATATCTGGGTACTTCGTCCCTGCATGGGTACAGTTTGAAACCCTTGTCAGGTTTAAGCTGCTGAAAGCTTAAGTTGTGCTCAAGATTTTATTACTGTGTATCTCTGATGACTTTGGTGGCTCTTGCTTGCTGATGATACTGTTCTTTACATTTAGAGCATTATGTTGAGTGGCTTTACACACATCACCATTGTATCTTCTACTGAGCATGTGGTCAGGACGCAGGGTCAGTTTGCAGAAACAACCTTGTATGGTCTCAAATCAGACTGGGCGAAATGTCCTTTTTTACAAACGTATGGTAATTGTTAAATAAAATACGAGTTAAATAAAGGAGGAAACATCATTTTATGAACTGCCTCTTTCTTTTGAACATTAGGCAACACAATTCCTTGCAGGAATTCTTGAAGTGGTATGAAGATATGTCAACATTTCCTCATTGGCTCCTTTAAGCACTTGACCCATGATTGTTGTGTATTAGTGACGTGTCCCAAATTAACACAAATGTGTTCAGATTTGATAATAAGACGTAATCTTGTTATAGAAAATGTCATCGTTCTCTCCAACAGCTAAGCCATCTGGCTAAGCTGCTCATGCTGCATTTCTAGTACACAACAATAGAAAGTGGATTAACAGCTGTTGGTGTTATTCCTTAATGATAGGGATTTCTGTGATTTTGAGTTTATCCCGCACTGATAGTAGAGTTCATACACACGATTGAAGTGGTAAAGAGTCGTGTTAGTACTTTTTAACTTGTTCATCGCCATTACCAAGGTTTTGGCCATTTGGGGGCAGGACAACAAGTTGTGAGCTAAATTTTGACATATTATCACTGTAAAAAGTTGATGTAGCGGACGCCTTAGCAAGCACTTGCTTAATTAAACATTGAGCAATGTGTAGCAACATTAGCGTTCATTTTTTGTTTATTTCACCTGATGAATTCAAGTGCTGAGGGAAGTTCAGGCGTAATAAAGCACTCCTCGGGGGGGTTCAGAGGGTTTATGCAGAACTTGGGAGCACTGAAATGAAGATTCAAGGACCAAGGAAAAAAGTACAAAGGAGGAGAGAAGAGATAGAAAACCACCTGACTGCTAAAGCGTTTAGGGTGGTAGGGGACACTAAGGTCAGGACTTTCCACAGGTCATTAGTATTCTTTTGTAAGTCCTTGATATATTTGTCTTTATCTGTTGTCCTTTAGTCTCTTCTCTTGTTTCTCTGTCATTCTACATCTAGCACATGCTCCTCTCAATGTCTGTCTGTTAGACCCCGTTTCCACTTGGCATTAACATCTGATTTTGTCATCTGATCACATGAAGACAGCTCAAACTACAGGTGGAAACACTCTCAAGACACATTGAGATCGGATCACAAAAAACACATTTGGAGGTAGTTTACGGCGCTTGTGTCTGATGTGTCGTAACAGCAATGTGACTCTTGTCCACATTAGGGACCTCCTACTCAACTGCTGCCCCCTGCCTGAGCGGAAATACGTTGAAAATGCATCACTGGCGTTCATGCAGTTTTTATAGAAGCCTCATGAACGTTAGTTGCATCCGCCAGTATTGCAAATGACAAGCTTTCTGTCCTCTGTTTTAATTTCACTGTGTAAATCTGAAAACACGGAAATTGCTGCTATTGACTGGTGAGCTGCAAGGCAGCGGCTTCCTGTTCTTATCTGCTTAAAAATAAAAGTCAACTCGCGTTTGGCTAGTAACAGGCTTTTAATGTGAAGGTGCACAGGAAATATTCTGTTCGCACATGCAGTAACTTAACTGTATACATATATATATATATATATATATATATATATATATATATATATATATATATATATATATATATATATATATATATATATATATATATGTATATATATGTGTATGTATATATATATGTGTATGTATGTATATATATGTGTATGTATGTATATATATGTATGTATATATATGTATGTATATATATGTATATATATATATATATATATATATATATATATATATATATATATATATATATATATATATATATATATATATATATATATAGAGGCTCCCCTCTAAACGAGCTAAAATGATTTATCACTCAAATTTACACATTTCCCATTAATTCAGGATGTTTCCTAGAAATGGGCATTAGCAGATTTTTTTCAAGACAGAGGGCAGTGAAAATATGATTGTTTAAAAAAAGTTGTCATGTGGCTCACTTTACCCCAGCTGTGGGGTAAACTGAGACAGACCAGAAAAATCAAGGGGGTAAAGTGAACCACTTACTTCCTGAAATCCTGAAAAGCTAGCCACACATTCCAGAACTAATGTCGGACTAGTAAAAGAATGATGGGGTTTGGTCAATTAAGCAAAGCAAATTTTCTAAATACTTGAAAGTAACTCTGAACAAAATCAAATACAACATATAATGTAATATATAATTCAAAAGGTTTTAATAAGTTCAAATTAAAAATTCATAAATTCAAATGAAAGATAGAACCAGTTAGATTAGAACACAGTCTGGGGGTCAGAACACAGGACCCTTAGAGCCAGCTTGTGTCTGGGGGTCAAAGCATGGGAAAATCAGAACCAGCAAGAACAGCCTGGGACTCAGAACACAGGAGAAGAATCCCAACTGGATTATAACATCAGCCTGTCATACTCTACAACTAGGCCTACTCTACATTCCAGCCCTGAAGGTTACAGGGAAAGATGAGAAGGTGCTCTTTCTGTGTGGTTGCCCCAGGTCGTATTCCTGGTGTATTTCCTTGGCATGATGGCTTTTCTACAATGTGTATGACATTAAAATAAAACATATGTTATGTAATATTATATTAAAATATGTTTAAGACTAAACTTAACTTGTGCCTCATGGTGGGGGAAAGTGAGACAGTGGCTCACTTTCCCCCACAGCATTTGGCTCACTTTCCCCCACCACCACAATTTGAGAAAAAACTACCTCTCTTAGCATTTCAGGCTAATATTTAGCTAATATCATAACATGGTTTTTACATGTTGGTAGTTCATCAACACGTATGATAGAAGTTTTTCTACGTGAATACATTTGCTTTGGCACAACAGTTGATTAAGTTGACAGCAAGAACATTTACTTTTACATGCAAAATACCTATTTTGGTGAAAAAAACATGCTTACCACAGCACCAAGAGGTCCTCTCTTTCAGGGCCATGGGGAAATGAGAGGGGCTTGAAAACATATATCTCACATGACCACAAATGTTTTCCGTTGCCTAGATACAGGGGGTGGCTCACATTACCCGATGCCTCAGATTCCCCCGTTCTCCCCCATATATATATATATATATTATTTTTTTTTATATTACAAAGGAAAAAAAGATGATCCGGGGGCCCCCCAAAATTGATGTTTCTTAAAAAATGTCATGATAATCATTACATTACAAAAAATATATAAATTAGTTATGGGGCCTATCATGTGGCAGTACATTTGAGTTATTTTTTAAATAGCATTGATGGGGCCACAAAGATCAGGGGCCTACACTATATTGAGTCATTAAAAAAAATAAATGAAGACTTCAAAGAGAGAAGGAGCTTCGGGATAAGGGATTATTTTAAAAATTCCCGAAGCTGACTGGATTTTTTTAAACCTGTAAATTCTGCTTTTTTGGTAATTCTGTGCTTCCAGAAATTATTCAAGAAAAAAGTACTAAATAGCTCACAGTTGATTTAGCCTTAGTTTTATTCTCAAAGTGCACCAGATTGTTTACCAAAACGGAGCAATTTTTCATTGACTCAGGCCGTTTTCACAGTCTTATTAAACATATTTATGGGCTGGTCCATAAAACCATTCTAGTCTGTATGTTTAGGTCATATCTCCATGTCAACACGGATGGGGGTGAATTTTTATTCTTTTGGAGGTTAAAATATATGAATAATTAGGGACGCGATCTCTTGGGTGACAGCTATTCGCCCGTTGTCCCTCACTTGCCTTGGAGGTATACGTCCGAGTAAAAATCTCACAAGATGGTGACTAGCATAAGCCAGGAGAATGGGATGCAGTCTCAATAACTGAGGTCAGCCCGGATGCTACATCCATTTTATATACTATCTATGGTGTTGAATACTCAGCAAAGTGAATCAGCTCTGTGACCTCAGATGCTGGTTTGCCTTGACACCGATGCTGACTGCCTGCCGTCTCTTCTCCACTCAGCTGAATGGCATCAAAGCCCATCAGCCAGCTAGTCCAAACACCACGCTGCAGCATGCTCACATGAACGTGACGTCTCTTTGTAAACACACACGCACATGAACACGGGACTTTAGGTACATTCATTTGGGATCCGTGATGATGGGATTTCCATTGCTATTTGAGATCTTGATTGTGTGCGTGTGTACTTTGGCATTTGAATATTTCATACGTACTCCTATTTTTCATTTACAATGCACTGAAGCTTTAAACTAATTTAAAAAAAAAAACGTTTGGTTTTACACTATACATTTAAGTAAAATAATAGGCTTTCTGTTGAATTTAACAGTAAATGTACAGACACATCCACAACTCCATTAGAACCTTAAAAAAAGATAGCTGGAGTTAAGAATCTGTGCCCACATATTGTTTGTGTTTTGGATCTTACTCACTCATTCACAAAAGCAGTCAACACAGGACAAAGGAGGTTTTGAATTATACACATTTGTTCTGTAGAGATGGGCAGCTGACGCTACACCAACATAAAAAGACGGCCGGCATCCAGCCAAAGGGATGGATTTTAAACAATAAAAGGTGTGAAGTGTGAGACTTTCAGGGAGAGTCTGCGTTGTACATCAATAAAGGCCAGGCACATCTGATATAGATGATTGTCTAATAATGTTCAACCCAGACCTCCCGTAGCTTATTACAAGTTTTTTCTTGTTGGTCTTGTACATTGATGTTGAGGGCTTTAATAAATTCAATTTGAAATGCCCAAACTTTTAACTGTGTTGCTAATTTTAGTTCATAAGTTTGTTTTGTGTAGTGTGGTTAGGTTGCGTAAAAAAAAGATGACGCCATGGTTTGACACAGATGAATCTGGAAAAGTTTGCACTCTGACTGACTGCTCTCTCTGTAGACCTGAAAAGACACACGCACACGCACACACACACACACACACACACACACACTGATTTATAGTAACAAACTGCTTTAATCATAATCAGAATGGGTGTTCCCCTGATAAATAACAGCTGTTTCCTCTGACTCATCAGTCCTGACAGCACCCGGAGGGAGGAGTTGGCTTTGTGTCTTTGCCTTAAATTGCTCATGTACTGCATTTGGTTTATGTTTTACAGCCGTATTTTGATATGTTTGGTTGGCCTCTATTTGTAGTTGTGTTGAGATGTGGGGAAACAGTTCTGGTCTTGTTGCATATCTCTCGCTTTATGGACGTCTCTGTCTGTGTGCCATGCTTTGGTGGTTGGGTTTGTGTCAGACTCTGGTTCTGGGCCACATGATATGTCTGTAATCATTAGGCGCATCCTAGTCAAATGCAGACTTGGTGTATGCGGTCACATACTGACCCCATACACCAAAGGTTGCATGCACATGCGTGAAAATACTAATATTAACAAGCTGCAGATAGCTTTTGCTCATACACATCCACATGCACATATTAAGTCAAACACAAAGAATTTTTATCAATCCAAGCGCATATAGACCTATAGTCAAAGACACACTTACTTACTCACACACATTCACTTTCAGCCCTGGTGGCCTGTGGGGCCTTTTGTAGTGCTGTACAAACGACAGCTTTGTGTTCGGTGAGGCTGGGAAAGTTGGGCCACACACACACATACACACACACACATACACACACACACACACACACACACACACACACACACACACACACACACACACACACACACACACACACACACACACACACACACACACTCTTTGACTCTCACACAGACACATACGCTTCGGCAGTGTCAAAGCATGTGCACAGTTCTCCCCGGCTCAATAGGCTGATTCATTAGAGTCTCCTCATGACAGTAGAGGAGAAAATGGACTTGTATTAAAGGGAGGACGAGGACACGGAATGTTGTTGGGCAATTCACTGGATCTTTCTTTTTCATGTTACAGTATAGGGCGAGCATTAGCAACATTCCTGTAGCTTCATAAGTGTCAGCTATAAACTAGAGGCGGGCATAGATTAATTTTTTTAATCTAGATTAATCTCATTGAATTTTGGAATTAATCTAGATTAATCTAGATTAAAATGGCTCATTTGAATTCATTCATAATATGTGTGTGCTCCCTAAATAATGACTCAAAGTAAGTCTTTGAGAACGTGTTTCTCAAGCCAGGTGGCTTTCATTTCGTCATCAGAACGAGTGTCTAATTATTGCGAACAAATAATATTCTAACAATTTGATCAGATATAAGGCTAAAAATCACAACATTGCACTGTTTTTTGTGCTTAAAAAAACGAAAAAACAAATTTGTTGGGTATAGGCTATAACAGAAAATAAAGCCATTAATTTTGTGCTTCAAGTGAAATATTAAATATTATTTTTGCATAAATAATAAAGTCCTTATAAACTTTTCAAGAAGCTGGACTAGAGTGAATATTGGACAGGCTTTATAGGTCCATGGCTTTTACCTGTGGGACAGCGCGTCACCCAACAGCGGGCTGCAACACCAACCTACAGTCTATTGTGCGACGGAGAGCTAGTTATCATTAGCATCAGCGTTAGCCGACATCACGGCAACAGCTGAATAATGTAACACATTACACAAGTTACACTACATGAAAACAACGGGCTGTAGACGCTAGAGTTATAATTGCGTGTAGGAAACATTGTTGAGACTGGAATTTCGTACCACAGCGGCCGTTCCATAATACAACACTCCCTTTAGCAATGGCTGAATATAAGACCTCCCTGTGCTGTGTATCTGCGGGAGCGAGTGGCATTAATAACTTAAAAACAGTAAACGTTTAACATGATTACGTTCTTTTAGATGCTTTAATCATATGCCGAATTTATAAACAGACCATATTATTAACAATAAATTAAGTTATGTACATGTCAGAGTTACGTACATGGATACATTCATAAGTAAACATTGAATAGACAGATTTGTGAAGGGGGTTTGGCGCTGAGTGTTACATTAGCGATCCTGCAGCCAGGTGGTGTGTGTCGTGGGCAAGTGATGGAGAGAGAGAGCGGCGGGTGTGTGAGAGAAGCTTCGCTCCTGCAATAAAGGCTCCTCAAGTGTCAACAACGGCCCCCAGCTATTATTACCCGACCAGAGTACACACGGAAGGGGGTTCACCCCGACGGCGAACAGCCATCGGCCCTGGAGGGAACCATCTCCCCTGAGCCGAACAGGAGGTGGAATAAGAGATTAACGGCGATATTTTTTTTTATCGCCGATAAGAGTCTGGCGTTAACGCAGCACGTTAACGCCGATAACGGCCCACCACTACTATAAACATATATTTGTCACTTAACTTGTCCTATCCTTATTAGGTTTTTGGTCACAATTTAACTTGTAATGAGGCGAGCACAGCCAAGGATCTCTCACAATACAGGTACAATCATGCAAGTTGTGCCAGTGCCTTGTTCACTTCTACATCACCTACCTCTGCAGTGCTTTACAGGTGTTATATTTCGTCACCCTCTTAAAATAATGGCCTAAGTCATTTTTTCAGTGTTTTCAGGAAACACAAAAAACTTAACCAAAAATTGAATATATGATATTCATTAATAATTTCACTCAAACAGGTTATGTCAAAAGATGACTCTTGACATTGTAATAACAATTTCTGTCAATTATGTAAGATATTAGGAATAAACCCTTTTATTAATGTTTAAGTTGTGACTTAAGCCATTTTACACACTTGTGAAATGTCCTTGAAAAAAAAAATTAACAGTAAATTTTGACTTAGGCAAAATAAAATGGCCTAAAACACACTCTTGACATTCTGGTAATATGGTATAATGGCCTATGTCAAGTAGGATTTAGGCCATTTTACCAGAGGTGGCCAGCATCATGAGGAGATGATTTAAGCAAAAAAATAATTTTGGCCAAAAAGTGACTCAGGCCATTATTTTAAGAGGGTGACGATTTGTGGAACTTGGAACGGTAACATATCTTGTTCCTGAATGACCCAGGTGCTGCGTGTGTGTGGTCTTCTTCAGGCAAAAAAATAAATAAAGCTAGTTTAGTTTAGTGTTTGACCTCCTCTTGAAACACTCAAAAATAAATGAACAAACAGAACCAAGGGTTTACTGTCTCAGTTGTTGCCCAACTCTGCGTTGAGGGTCCAGATGTTTATTAGTTTTTTTTTACTAGCGTCATCATGGCTGTCCTAAAAGTGCACAATGAAAACATCAGTCTGCTTTATTTTATTAACCGCACATCCAAAACCCCACAACATTGACTGACAGCCACCATTACCCATCATTATTCAAAATGGAGACACAAAAAGGATTCAATATTGACACTTTCATGACATTGACATTGTCATTGTGACTTAATGCATAAAAAACACACTGACAATGTTTTTCATTCCAATGGCTCATCTCTCTGAAATTAATTTACTTGGCTCTGCAAAAGGTGCTGTTTTTAAAAATGTTATGAAGGAGTTTGTTTTTATCTAATATCATGATTACTCAACATGGCAACCAGCAGTGGAAATGTGCTGTGGATTGGAGCAGGCTGGGTGTTGTGAGTAACGATGCTTGGCAGCGAGCTGTGTTTGTCTGGATCTTTCCCTTGCTGTCTCCACTGGAGCCAGGCTGACTTGAAGCCCGGGCCTCCTTTCAACCAGGGTCTCAACCTCCTCCTGAATGGCTTTTAAGCTTTTTGCTAAACCTGACATTTGTTGGTATTAAGACACCTACAAGATACATTCCTGGCTATTTTTAGGAATGGGATTATTCAATTTTAAAGTGTGGACAAAGATGTATACTATCACATGGTGTTGTTTAAGTCCCTGTCACAGTGTGCTTTTTTAATGTACCATAATGAGCAACTCCTGACCTTGGGCCAGACATGGGCTCATTAGTTGAAACGCCATGTTTACCTCTGTCACGTGGTGTTACAGTCAACATAGGGGAATTAAAAAGAACCCCCTCACTCCCCAATACAAATAGGCCAAGAGTCTCCACACCCCATGCTGTGAGGGGTGGGGGGGGGGGTCGCCTCGGGACTACAGTCGCCCACATTCTGCCAATAAACAAGGAAACTAAATCTGGAGGATTAATAAAGGCGTGCGCTTGGGGCCATTTTGTCAGGTTTAGTTAAGTAGTAATAAAGTATGAATCAAACCCATGACTTATTTAAACACACACACACACTTTTCTGTACTGTGTTTGACAACATATTTGACTCATATTTCTTTTCTTTTATTTCAAAATAGCTGTCGGCCAATGTAATAAAGGCCCTCTTGCGTCAACTTCACTCTCATCCACAACATACTTTATTCCAATGCTGGACACATGCCAGTGGGCCACTGCAGTCTGCTGCAGGTGAATCGTAGCAACTCCTCTGGGTTTTAGAGGGATTTGAGCTTACGTCAGCAGTAACGTGGCCTTGCTATCCTCTAGTGCCTGTAGGGAGGAGAAAGGGTTTATTCACTTTGCATGCGCAGATCTGGAATCTGGCATGCAACACAATTATTTCTACTTTTAGACAATCGAGAGGGTATTCTCTTTCAGAAGAATACATTCTGACAAATAAAGGAAAACTTTCATATTATTTCATTCTTCTTGTTGCTGTGCTTTTTTCTACTGCTCCTGGCTGTGAACTTTTCTCACAAATGCAAAAGCGGACAGAGCTCCAAGAATGGTCTATGTTGGCTCTACTACATGTCGGCCTGCTGCTGCTGTGACAAGGCTTATGTCAGTGAGATGTAGCAGCAGAATCATACGCATACACGTGAACACACAGATGTTGGTACTGCAGTGCTGAGTTGAGATCTATGAATGAAAGGATACTGACCGATACAAGCATATTACAATTTGATGATTTAGAGAGCATGGATCCTACTATGGTATGCACTATCATATACTGTATATACACACATAGAATTACCAACTGGCATAGATTTATAACTTCTTCTTCTGCTGACTTAACAACTTTATAATGACCTGCCTGTGAGGTTCGATACACAGTCTGCCAAATGCAAACAGCACTTTCCCCTTCCTCATATTAAAGGAGCTATTGTAGAAAGTAACAACTGTGATCTCGCCCATAAATAATATAGACGACGTGCATCCCTTTTTAACCCATGGGGACTGCCAGGCCCCTGCACTGCATTTTGCTCAGATATGTGCTAATGTTAGACCAGGCATCCAGCGCTGGCTATGCTGTGGGAGGCCATAGGGGCAGGGGTTTATTCTGGGACTGGTATGCACAGTGCCAAAGAGCTGGGGGGGGGGGGGGGGACCTTGGGAGTGGATGCAGTGCTGGTTCGTGTGTGTGTTTTGCTGTATGTGTGAAGATTTTTTTTATATGAAACATCTTACCGTCAAGAAGTAAGGCTTAGGTTAGGCGTTAGGTCATGAGACAATTTAGGACTATATGCAGGTTAGCATTAGCTGTCTGTTACAAATGATTTCTGACAACAGAGAAGATGTGGTTTAATACAGCGCAGCTTCAACACACCACAACAGAATAGTTTCCAGAGTGGCAGATTCACTGCTCTGTATCCTTACATAGTATGACAAAATAAAAATAAAATGCACTCGCCGAACAGACAGGCGAAGTAAGCAGGGAATCCCTTCCACTTAAAGATTGACAGCTGGGTATACAGTCGCTTGGCCAGAGTGTGTCCACTCATAATCCCCCCCTCTCTTAGCTTGAATAATTGATTCTGAATTGATTTAGTCTCAGCTGTCTCACTTGCTTCTCTCTGCCGTCTCTTTGGACAGTAACATGTATTTTTGTCTCCTATAATTATTGTCCGTCTTGTGTCTGTGCTAGTCAGCGAAAAAAGGCGAATTTTTTACTCTCCAAATGGAAGCTCCCAAGCGTCAATTAAAAATTCATTTGGGATTTGTTTGTTGCTCTGACTGACCATAAATTACACACACGGCATCAATTTTCCTTTACATGAGGGAAGCTAAATGGCAGCAGATGCCCATTTTAAATCTTCTGAACGGAGCTCTAAGAAAGCGCAGGCGTCTTGGAAAGTGGTTATCCTCCATATGCATTTTCTTACAATCAGTTGAAAACCAACTAATGAAATGATGTCCATAAATTTTTTTATCTTTTAATGTGCGGAATGGGGTTTTCTCTGGTAGCCTATACATGCTTAATCCAGGAAAGTGTGTTAGGAGGCATGGTAGGAAGAGATGAACATGCCCTCAGCCCCTTCAGTGGGAAAATCATTAAGTTAGCCTTTCACATGCTAATCTAATGTCATTCCCCTGGCCTCTTTTTTTACCCCCTCCGTTAACAAATTGACGAGCTGTGACACAGAACAAACTAACCATCAGTGTCATCTACACATCTCAATTTTCATTAAAGGGAATAGGCTAATAGTCCTCGCAATGTTGGTACACTGTAAAAAAAAAATCGTATTTTTTACAGGGAATCGCTGGCAGCTGTGGTTACCAGAGAATTTCTGTAAAAAATACAGCGGCACAGTAGATAACTTAACCAACGAAATATGTAAATTGATTTACAGTGAATGAAATCACGGCTGAATCACATTAAAAAACTGTTAATTCTACAAAAATGTTTTGTTAATTTCACATTACAGTGTTGTATATAAAAAGACTATTTCCTGTATTTTTTACATGTAATAATTGCTTATGCATCAATAAATGGTAAATTTAACAGGGAAATACCGTACAAAAAACACATTTTAACTGTTGAAACAGCAGTAAAACTTTGCATTTTAAATGGTATTGTTCTGTATATTATACATAAAATCTATTTATAATATGCTGTATTTTTATGTTTTAATAATCAAGTTTTAATGTAAAATTTACTTATAAACCTGTAAAATTATTACTAATACTCCTACAGCAAAACATGCAAAAATACATTTTGAGAAAAGACAAGAGAGGAAAATATCACTTTTGGGAAATTTATTTAACAGCCATCGGCAATAAACAATTGGATGCAATTTTTTTTCCAACATATACAAAATGGAAACAAGCCTGTGTCAGATAAAAATAACAGTGCACTTGTACATATTGCAAGACTTTAAAACAAATTACATATTTAATATCCATAATACAAATTGTGGATTTAACAAAGCGAAACCTAACAGTGAGTCCACATTTAGGCTTAAATCCCTTTAATACGCGGCCTAATGTGCCAAAAATTATCAGTGCTTGATGGCACCGGAAGTGTCCCGACTAACACACTGGCACTGTGTGTGTGTGTGTGTGTGTGTGTGTGTGTGTGAGAGTGAGTGAGTGAGTGAGTGAGTACATTAACTTGAGATAGCTACATCATTTATGTTTCGCAACACCATACAATACGCACCCTTCTGTATAGGATGTCACCACGTCCGTGCCCGTGGGACATAGAACACATAGGGGGAAAACCACCTGTAAGGAAACAAACCTAAACAAGCCGTCTAGAAACACAGCAGTAAGACAGTTCTTCAATGTAAAAAAAAAACCTGGAACATAACTACAAAGTAATAACATAATGAAACAGGCGGGTGGCGGACCCTAAACCAGGAAAAGTTACAGTGTGCCTTAATTACCATAATACACATTGTGGATTAACAAAGCGAAAACTAAAAGAACCTCTTCTCAAACAAACAGTCAGAGTCCACATAGAGTCCATATTTAGGCTTGACGCCACTCGTGATCAGAGAGATCCTGTATCAGGGTGAGGACTCGAGGGTTCAGGTTGAGACGACGCTTGTTGTTTTTACTCTCTACTTTGGTTCCTTTTTCTGGGTTTATCGAGAAGAAACACCTGTAAAAAAAAAGCATATTAAAGCATTTTAATTGATCATTTTAAAAAAATAAGTACAAGAAGAACCAAGACCAAGACTCAGGCCACACCTATAGAGCCAAGGCCGAGGCAGACCCAGTTAGTTAAAGTCGGGATTAAAAGGAGAATGCATGCCGTTTTTAACCCATAGCCCTGTTAGTAGGAAAAATAACGAGAACATTTGGCACAATATTGACCGAGTATCAGAACGGCAGCTACAGCGAACCTATGGGGGCAAGCAAACCAAAAGTAAAACTTAACCCATTGATGACGGCTGCTGCGCGATGCCACATTGTATCTCCTGCCTGATGCTGCGTCGCGCAGCATTGTTACTTTATCTAATTTTCATGGCGTGCGCAACATAGAATGCACCGTCATTGGTTCAAATACAAATGAGGTGGGTTTCGTTGATTTTTTCAGACCACGTGACCACCCAAAAAATGTGTATTTTGCCAAAAATCACGCAAATCAAAACATTTATAAATAAATAATAATTAAAAAAATACGCCAGCTGTGTCGGCGATAATGTATTACAGAACAGTTAGTGGCGTTCGGAGAGCAGAATCAAGGTCTACTATAGACTACTGACGAAAATCACACAACACATTGCATCTATTTATTAACAATATTTATGAATTTAGGCTATATTTTGCTGCTCCAACTCAAATTCAGCCCAGCCAGGAGATAGTTAAGTTTCAGTTTCGTTTTCATCTCAGTGGTATACAGCCGTTTGGACCAGCTGATCGGCTTCCGACAGCAGGAGTCAGTCTGCGTTCCAGTTGTACTGGGAAGTCGGATTTATGGTGCCAGTGATAACTGAACTAAATAATAAAATAAAGCTATCTTCTCCTTCCTGTATCTGTCTATCTTTATCCCTCCACTGCACACTCAGTCACTACTATCCATGCTAAAAGGAAGCAGGATTATAACCTCATTTAGCACATTATTTTTAAATATTTTATATTATTTATTTTTATTTTTTTCTCCCCCATCTAATTTTGACGATTTTTGGAAAAATGTGTTGGTTTGTAAGCGCTAACGGAGCATGTTTAAATAAAACCTGTGAACCTTAACTTTTAAATGTATTTTATTTCATGTTTCTATGTGCTACACAGGCTTAGATATTAAGGTTTTGGTAGACTTGACAATACATACTATTTTTTCAGAAAACCCTCAGGCATTAAGGACATGCATCCGAGATTGCCATAGTCATCAATGGGTTAAGGGAGCTTGGCCCAATAGGTTTGCTTTAGCTGTCGTTCTGATACTCGGTAAATATTGAGTCAAATTTTCACGTTATTTTTCATACTGCAGCACCTGTAACCTCAAATCAACAGGGCTATTGATTACAAACGGCCGGGAATTCTCCTTTAAGACTGGAACCTCTGAGCCAGACTCCAGGTCCCAGTCTCAGGTCTGAGAAATGAGTAAACCATGTTTACTCACCTTTGAAGGAACTCCAGAGTTGAAGCCAGCTCAGATGGATAATGGATGTTGAAAATGTAGTAGCTCCCGAACATGAGGCACAATGCAGAAATGAAGGAGGAGATGTTTGTGTTGACAAGGTTCCGATCCAGACTCAGCATGTACCTTGTTGAGGAATAGCAGGACTGTCCTATG
Source organism: Hyperoplus immaculatus (assembly GCA_949357725.1). Taxonomy (NCBI): domain Eukaryota; kingdom Metazoa; phylum Chordata; class Actinopteri; order Uranoscopiformes; family Ammodytidae; genus Hyperoplus; species Hyperoplus immaculatus. The sequence continues at coordinate 32,228,710 of OX442355.1, read as the reverse complement.
AACAAATTATTTAACAGGTTTTATTAATAAGCACTGCACTCACATGACAATTTATAATTTATAAACAGTTTAATAAAAAAAAAAGATATGAAACAGACTTACCACAGACAATGACAGTGGGTGTCAGAGGCACTTGCTCCAGTTGGACATCTTCTGCCAGACATGTATCTTCTACATGGAAGAACATGGACTCCTCCTTCTCATCAAAGTAGTTGAGCAGAAGCAGGAGCATCTCTTTCACGTCATCTGAACAGCCACTCTGCTGTCCCCGCATTCTCTGAAGCCTTGCATAAGTCTGAAGAAACTTCTTGCTCTTGCTGACACAAACTGTGGCCATGTAGTCGAGAAGCCTTTTTCCCTTCAAATCCAAATTTCGTGTGAATGTCTCTTTGAGGTCATTCCCTGTCGGTTCCTTGAAGTGAACTGACATGCCAAGGTCATCAAAGCAAAACGGCCACTCCTCTCTAAGGCATTTGATACTTTTTCCCAGGTTGACATGTTGTCGCTGTGTGTAAAAAGTGGACTTCATTAAACATTTGACCTCCTCTGGATTGGCATCAGAGTGTTGGAACATCACCTTGAGTTTTTCCATCTTTTGCTGCTGGCTCTCTTGAGTTTCTTCACGGGGCAGAAATTCTACATTCCATTTAATGCATCCATACGTGTCCTGCATTGCTGCTCTCTCTTCCAATGGGATCTCGTCTGTGTGGTCTGAGTCATCAGTCTGATGTTTTCTTTTTCTTATTTTGGGTGTTGAAGTGCGCCTCGCATTTTCGATTCTATTTTGCAACTGTTTGACAAGGGAAAGGTAGCCTGCTCCAACAATATCGCCCTCTATTACATCTTGCAGAGAATGTGGATATTTTGCGACCATTTTTTTTGCAACGTCAGTTGAATGCTTTTTGCCTACATGAGGGCATTTTTCCATCATCTCAGTCACAACAATCCGGACCATTTGCCTCCTCAGTTTTGGGCCTGGCCTTTTTCCCTTCTCAAGAGAATGCATCACTTCCTCAGGAAACTTACTCCATGGAATTTCAAAGTTGTCGTCCCACTGTGTGTCAAGTCCTTGGCTGCTGTTGGAGGTTGACGATGAACTTCCGGGTGAAACAGAGAGATATGACAGCAATTGGGTAGGTGAGGCTTCCTCAGATGATAGTGAGCTGTTCTCGGGAGTTTGGTCTGTAAATGACCAAAAAATTTAATTATGACACACTGTACAATATTACAAAATGTCCATGTATGTTTTTGTTTTTGATTAGTTGTGGTGTTGTGTTTTTACTTACATTTCCGTTTCCAAGCAGAAAGAAGCTTTCTGGCTTGTACAGGTCTTAACGCTGTCATCAAATCAGCCTCCGTTACAAAGCGTAGATCATCAGCCATCTCCACACCAAGGGACTGCAAGTGCTCTTCCAGGATGGTTTTGTTTACTGCTGGAAGTTCTGGTAGGAATTCAGTGATGGCGACATCTAGGAAGGTTCGCTCCGCGTCACACATATTTGCACTGAAGAACAAATGCCACCTTCAAAACAGAACAGAAAAGAAGTTCATACACTTAAAGGTGAAGTAAGCGATTTATTGATGTTAATATAAGTGTTAAATCGCTCTTTATTCATACAGTGATCACTAGTATAGTGTGCGCGTTTCATAAAGCCGATCTCTCAGTCACTCGCTCTGCATGTAATCGGCAAATAAACTTTTCGGGGATCCCACTACTGATAACCAATCAGAAGAGAGAATGCAACAAACCGGCACCTGTCTCACTGCCGGTGCACGCGCAGAGCGACAGAAGAGGGGTGAATGTTTATGCGCCTACAATGGCGGAGTAGGTAAAAATCCTTCCCAATGCCTGTATTGATGGTTTTTATGATGTTTTATCACACTTATGGATCTGAGATGATGCTAGATAAACTCGCTGCTTGAAGACCGCAGTGCATTAATGTGGTGATGAGGGAGGGGACGGCTAACTGCAGTAACTGACAGGAAGTTAGCTAAACTGACTATTCTGCTTACTGAACCTTTAACAGGGCAGGGACATGCATCAGATAACACTTATATTAATGTCAAACTATTTACAATGTAAGTCCGCTTTAATTGGACTTTATTTTGCCACAATACTGTGTTTTAGTGGAATGACTTGGTATCCATCCAGAATGTATGATACCAAAGGATAGAAATCGGGCAGGTCATTAATGTTGATACACTGTAACCCAAGACTGTCCTTTGTCACAGAATACAGATGGTATTCTGAGAGGAAGATGCCTTTGTGGATATCCATCAAAACATACACAGATGTGTAATTTTGAATCAAGATGAGTAGAAGTTCACCAAAGTCCATATACTCATCATTTCTGTACACAAGAAACTGTCCTTTTTTATATGCAGTGCCCTTATACTGAATGTCTGTGGTAACTTTGGTATCGTTTTCCGAAAAGGCTAACTCCCTGACTGCATGTTTGATAGTGTCACTGTAGAGGTTGGGATAAAACGCACAGCTCTCCTTCACTTGCAGTAGTGTACTGCATTCTTGCCCAGCTAAAAGATATGCCTGATACATCTGATGACGCTCTGACAAAGTTTGACAAATGTTTTTGAAATTTTTCAAGTGTCTGGCACATCTTTTGAAATAACTGTGTTTACTTTCAAACCTAAGTGTCCATAACCTCATCAATGGACCAAATTTCAACAACAGTGCTGAATAATGGCGCAAATAGTGGTGTTTGGGTTTTAGTTGAATTTCAGGAAACAACATCTTTCTCATCTCCAAATATTCTTTGATCAAAATGTCAACATATGCTATCTGTGACAAGGAAATGTTCTGAGCACAAATAAGATCTGCAATGTCTTTTAACTGGAGAGCTAACTGCCATACTTCATCCTGATGGTTTTGCACTTTGTCACCAATCAAAACTGGTAGCAATCTCAAAAGGTTCCAGTTTTGAACGGCTTGCCCTGATAACTTTGCTCCGTCAGGTTTGAGAGCACATGGCTTTGTGAGCGCTTCAGATCCTTTATACTTAAACTGCTTGATGCGCCTGTTTAAGAGGGAGTATGTGAACCATTTTTTCTTTTTTATAATGTTCTTCAGGTACAGTGCTAGATCATATGACAAGACTCCTTCAAAGAGGTCATGACCTAAACAAGGAGGGAGACCAGGCTGGGAGACGTGAAAAGACTCAAGGGTATTAAAGACAGAGTTTACCTTTATTCCTCTGACACATTGGATGTCTTCAGCCTGGAGATCCGCCACAGCCGCGTCATACGTCTCTGGGGTGCGTGGAGGACCACAGGCATTCGGATCAGCATGAAACTCAGTTCTTGTGATTTCACAGTATCTGCAAAAATATTGAGAGGTGCTGAAGTTTTCTGTAAACCCACCTACACAATGAGAACCCAAGTTATCCCCAGCAATGCAGTAAAGACCCGCTTTTACTGTTTCCCCATCTACATTTATTCCATCTGTCTCCAAGGATTTCAGATCTGCTAACAACTCTGAGAAAACTTTGGCTATTCCAAAACGCTTAAAGTCATTCTCAACACATAACAAGACCAACAACATATTATCAGTATTGGAACGCAAATGGATGGGTAAATTTGCTAATGAAAGATAGACTGCAAGCACTTTGTGTGTCTTTTTACCAGAACCCAGGGGATTCACAACTTCAAATGAATCTTGGTACAAAATCAGTTTGAGGCTTTCAGGGTTTTCATTAAAGAACTGGTGGCATTTGAAATTTTGTCCATCATATAAATCGGTAAAAACCTCTACATCAGGATCTCCAAACTGTTGTGCCTGTGTATTCCTCCATAAATCGGACTGTAGAAAGCTCTTCAGAGTTTCTGCAACTGGTATGTAGTATGCACATTTTTGTGTCATGTTTTCATCCATTCCCAATGCCACTTTTCGGGGTTCTGTGTATTTAAACATTTTTGTGAATGTCTGATTTCTGATGTATGTTGTTCTTAATTGTCCCTGATGACAGGAAGAGAACAAATCTGACTCTTTAATGCAGTCACAGATTTTAGTGACCGCTTCATCTGATAGACTCATATCATTTTTTAATAAAGAACTTACTTTATTTATTGTGTAGGCTTGACCTAAGTCATGCACATTTTGCATTTCCTCTACAATAGTCTGTATAGTAGAGGCAGGTACAAGCAGCTGTCCTTGCAGTTTAAGGTAAAAGAGACACATGTTTCTGAGATAAGAATTACTATCAATCTCTGGCATATCACTGGCTGTTGGCATAGCTTCATGTGTGTTTTCTGAATCATCTGTACTGGCAATGACATTTGTGGGCTGAGGGCGATTTTCCCTGTACATGTCATCAATACCATCAGGGGAGCATGCTTTATGCTTCCTACACATGTGAGAAGTAAAAGATGACTTTTTTGTAAACACGTGCTTACAACCACTTACCGGACATGACACAGACCTGCCCTCTCCAATATGATCATTTAAGTGAGACACTAGCTCTTTCACCGTGTGAAAATGGCGGGCACATAATGAAACTGCGCATTTTAAATCTGCAACAACAGCTCTAGGAGCGGCTTGCGGTTCAGGTGCATTGTGCACGCGATAAAAGTGCCCCTTGAAAGCTGCATATGTGGTAAATGTTTGACTACAGTTGGCGCCAACACATTTGAAAAGACAACGAGGCTCATTCCTATGCACTCTGCAATGTAGTACATAGCCTCTTAATGTAACCAATATCTTTTTACAAAAGACGCAGGTGATCATTTTTAGTTTAGCTGAACTAAGTTATCAATCTATTGGTCTTTAGCCTGCTACATAGCCTATCAACTGTTGCTAGCGCCTGCTAAATATCAACTGGTGCTAGCTTACACCATGTGCTTTCAGCAAAAAGTAGGAAAAGTAGCCGACATTTTAAGCTTACCTTGCAAACTTTCTGATTGGATAGCCACGGATCTTCCAATCGTAGATTTGTCCAAAAAAAGTTTAATGAAAGTAGTCCGAAGATTTCTGATGTGTTCTCCACTCTGCAGATGCGGCGGCGCTACTAACTGTACTGGCTCGTTGGTGACGTCAGCTGAAGCCGTGAACGAGGAGCTCGTGCTTCTCCTCCCGCCCTCACGTCATTATACAATCAGAGACGAGCTGCACACTTTTAAATTCAAAATTAGGCGGACTCAGTGCACAATTGGCCCTCATTTATCAAACTTGCTAAAAACAAAAAACAGGTGCAGTTCCTCCGTGAATGACCCAATATTCATGGATGTTCTTCTGGCTCACCAATCTCACTCACCAAATCTCAATATCACCTATATAAAACCTGCATCATGAAGCTCAGCACCAGATTGGCTACAAATAGCCATGATAAAAAAAACCCAATGTAATTATAATTGTATATTTTTATATATCCTATAAATAGACAGGCTACCTCTAGGTTCACAATGACATTTTTGTGAGACATTTTTATTAGGCTTATCTCAATTTGCATAGTTTCATCAAGATCATGTTAAAAGTACAGCATAGACTTGTATATTTGACTTACATATATTTTTTGTATTTTTAAATCAACTGACTAAAACTGTAGTTTTTACAATATTTGCATGTCAAATTAACATAATTGTTTTGTTAAGAGTATTACAGTATTTCTCTGTTCTTGTTACCAATATTTGTAGTTTTAACAAATAAATTTGATTATAATCACATATTGTTATTGTAAATATAACAAAAACATTTTGTTTAATAGTTTACAAAAGTTCACTGTGATCAAAACAAAAAATATACGTTTTTGGGTTTACAATACTGTTCTGTAGGGATTTTACATAGTTTTTATGTAAATTTCACAGCCATTTTTTACAGTGTACAAGTATTGAACATCTTACCGTTTATTTTTGTTTTTGAGCTTCCTTTTAAACGGAGTAATAAAATACACCTTTTTATTTATTTTGCCGAGTGTGTGAAGTGAGTGTGTAGATTGATGTCACTCTCCTGTCTGCACAGTACATTTGAAACTGGCCAGCTAGCTTAGCAAAATACTGTAAACCTAAGCTGTCTATGTCCAAATGTAACAAACATAAAGCTCACAGCTTAACAAGTTGTAGCCTATCTTATTTATTCTATACAAAGACTAAAGTTTAACAAAAACAAATTATGTATTTTACCTGATTATTTCTTCAAGCTAAATACATTGTTTATGCTAAGCCAAGCTAACCGCCTGCTAGCTCTGCTTTCATTATCTCTTCTGATTCTTGCCAAGGTAGTGAGTAAGCATTTTCCCTCCCCAAAATATCAAATTGTTCCTTTCAATGACAAAGCACAGCATGACTTTCATATGTATTCTGAAACTCTACAAGCTCAGAAGAAAAGATCACAACATATTGGAAAAGCATCTAAATGCAGTTTCCCCAATTTCTAAATACCGACATCTCTCTACTTCCTTTTGCTTTGGCAAATCCCCCCTTCAAACTCTTTTGTGTTGCGAGTGAGATTCCTCACAACATGAGGAGGTTGTTAAGCTGCTATCAGGGAAAGGGCTGGATGTCTTTTGGAGGAGTAATGGGGAGCGAGGGATGGAGGGAGGGATGGAGGGAGGGAGGGATGGAGGGAGCCTGAAGTGGAGGGAAAAGTAGGGGAAGCTCCTCTTGTCAAACCTTGCTGAAATAAATTGTGACCTTTTATGTGCCTCTCCCCTCTTACACTTTGGAAAATGTAGCTACAAAGATGACGGGGATAATTGAAATGACTAGTTTTGATATGAAAAGAGAGGACTGATGAGAGGGGAAAGGGGAAAGCTAATTGGGAATGCAAGGAGAAAAATAAACAAAATAATTGAGGAGTAGGGAAGACATCCAATCAGTGGTTTTTTTCTGAAAAGTTTTACTTTCTGTTTCACTAGTCACTTTGTCCTGAAGTCTGGGCTTATTGAATGCATAATGTTGAAAGAGGGAAGAATGGCCCAACAATGTTTGAAGGTCTCTTTAACCTCAATAGATCACTGAAGCCCTGAGGGGAAAGGACCCTGTCATCTCACCCCTGTTTGTGTGTGTGTGTGAATTTAAATCAGGTTTGACCCCTCCCCCTACCCCTCTTCACCCATCCACCCTACAACCATCAGCACCCACTGTGACACCCCTCCCTTTTGCATCAATGCTGGCCAGTCCTCTGGCGCTCTTGCTGCCGGTAAGTTGTGTTTTCTATCAGTGTGGATCTCTGCACAGCCCCACACATACCGGCTCCTGCTTTAAAGGTGAAGGAGGAGCACCAAAGAGAGGGATTGAATAGGGAGACACTGTAGGAGGGGCGTGAAAGTAGGCAGCCGGCGCAACAGTTTGACACTGCCTTCAGCTACAATGGGAGAGGCGTGTTAGAGAGAAAGAGAGAGAGAGAGAGGGAGCAGTAGAGGCAGAGTACTCGCTGCAGTGCAGGTGGATCTCAACTGTCTGAAGTGACAAGAAGCGGCAATTTAACTTTTATTGCCTCCCCCCACGCCCTCAGCAGGTTTGTAGTGCTATTTCTTAACAATGCTAGCTGATTGTTGCATTGGGTGTGTGTGTGTGTGTGTGTTCTGTGTCTGATATAATGGATGCTGTGTTCACCACCATCAGGGCTGAACTGCTTCTATCTCTATGCTGTCTATACTCTTCTTTCCTCTGTGCAATTGTGACATTTTCCAGAGCTGACCGTATACCAAGGAAAAAAACAGACAGAATCTCGGATAAACTTTATCCCTTTTTTTCAAGCTTGAGGCATGGAGTTCTTAGTTTTGTCTGATGCACAGTAACATACGTTCAGGCTATACGAGAAGAACGTTTAAGCTTTGGGGGGAGAATAGGAGACTTTGTGCTGGTTGGTTGCCCCATGCTAAATGAAATACCGGAGGCCCTTCTCTTCCCTCCTTTCAGATCACTTTTTTACTATGCAGAATAATAGAGCCGGGAGCTGTTGAATGGGCCCGAGATTGCTTTTCTGTGTGAGGAAGAGAGGTGCCGCCATCTCAAGTGACAGCATGCTTGGTGGTTTTGGTTGGGTGGGGAGGTAGGTTCACGTGCATGTATTTTATAGAGGGGGCTGTTTTTGGTATTAATATAACAGACAAGCTATTACCTTTTTTATAAAAGTAGTTTGTAGAAGTTTAGGATTTCTAAACTTTCTTCCTGTCTTGTCGGTCTTATCCCACTCTCTACCCCCTGAGGGAGAGGAGGAGTGCGGGACAGTCAAGTGCTTTATAGTCCGTCTTTTCATTGGTGTCTTTTTACTGAGCAGTGATAAGAAGCCGTTAAGAGCTGTTTAGTTTTCTATTTCTGGCCCTTGTTTTCTGGGTGTTCCTCTCAAAGGCTCCCTTTCACAGTTGGATAACCCAACGGAGTGATGGGAAAGTGGCAGGGTTCAACATAACTTTTTTTTCCTACTGGCCCGCCGGGCCAGTGGATCCGAGTTTTACTGGCCCCTTGTATATTTTCACTGGCCCTGCACACACTTTTTTTTCTTCATAATTTAGTGTCAATAATTTTAATACCTGTATTAGAAAAATAACCATATCTAAAGGGAATATCTATACTGTAACAGTATATATATTCCCTTTAGATTTGGTTATTTTTCTTATAGTTAATTATATGAAATGTTGATATTGCTCATACACATAATATAAAACCAGGCAAACATATTGAATTTGAAGCCTACAACTGAAAGTATGTTGAAAGAGTGGGCCAGTATTTTAAAGTCCAGTAGTTTGATGATTGTTTTTATTCTTGAATTTGGGCCGTTTAATGAATAGTTCACCTGCAGAAGTCATGTTCAAACATTAAAAAAAAATAAGAGATGAAGGTCTGATCATTCTTTGTGGTGTGGTAGGCTGTTTTTATTACTTTCTCTATATGCATTAGGGATGTGAATGTGTCGACCGAATGACCGGTTTTCCACTTGCGCTCAAGTTGACTTTAAAAATAGAATAGAAAATCAGGGGGTTATGCCGTTTTTTTAATGGGAGATTTCACCGTGTATGTGAGTTCACGTCTGGTCATGAGCGCGCTGCAGGAGTGTCACTTCTCCATGAAGTGTCAGCTTCACATAAGAGTCCGGTGTGGGACCATTTTTTCAAACTATTGATAAAAAACAATGCAGTGCAAAATATGCAGCACAAGTTAAACGCTCGTCTAAGACTATGACGTTAAATCACCTTAGAAACACACAATGCCTTCGTCCGATCACAACAGCGTTTCACCGTGTGATCTCGCCAGCGAGTGAGCCGCCGCGCAGATGAACTGTGGTTTGTGGCTAAAATAATAACCGGGGATATTCTCCCCGTTAGCGATTTCAATGGGAAAGACTTCCGCGATCTGATTGAATGTCTCGAGCCTGAAAACACAGTGCCAAACTGCGCGACTATAGGAACTGTCCAGTGAGCGGAGTCCCTCCGTTCGTTTCTGTCTACAACCGACACAATCACCGGAGACGCATTCACAGCGTTTAAGTAAAGCCTCTCATTTGTATTACCATTGGGGCTTGGATGCAAATACTGCAACATTACGGTGGCAGATAAAGGAAAAGCGCAGTTATCATTTTCTGCACCTCAACCTCTGCTGCGGGAAGAAAGAAAGGGGGCAAAGCAAGTCGATTGATTTGTCGACTCGCAGGCGGACGGTGGGCAGCTCTGCCAACGGAGCGAGAGTGCGCCCGCTTGTTGCTCCGCCTGTCAAAACGCCCACGCATCGGTTGTCCACTGGCCTTTCATTAAAAAAATATATTTTATATTAGGTTTATTATATTGAGTCTTAAATAAACACTGCTTTCATTCCGACTCTCAACGCGCATTTCAATGAACCATGATGTAGTCTACAAAAAGATACTGAACTGTGATTGGCCCGGGCGGGCCAGTGACTGGCCAATCAACTTGCCCTGCATATGATTTTACTGGCCCCGGGCCATCGGGCTATACGTTATGTCGAACCCTGAGTGGGTTCGCTAGATGTGCTCTTTGCTCATGTTGTTAATTGTTTGCCGGCCCTGAACTGAACTTCTTTACAGTCGCACCACTGTAATCAAATTCAATATCGCTTGAGGTGTTTTGCATGATCGAAGACAAGCATTCCAGGCCTTGAGGTTAAAGAGCATTTCTACTTATTCTCTCTGGCTGTGTTCGGAAAGCCATACTAATTGCCCGGATGAGTATTAACTTCGGGGAAGATTTTGGGTATGGATCAATAGGATACTTTTCCTACTCAACCGACCCACAATGCATTGCGTTTTTTCAAACGACAAGGAAGGTTTTTTTAAATTCTTTATTTACAATGCTGCATTTCCTGCACAACAGGACTGTATGTAAAAATCTAGTTCAATATTTAACCTTTGTAAGGCGGTAATACGCTAAACAGCGTCTAAACGGCCGGAATCTTATAAGAAGAAGAAGACATTTTTTATCGCTTGAGTATACCTCAGTGTGAATGTTTTGATGCACCTTGCATACACAATCGATCTTTAAGTAGACAGTATGTAGTATATAGATGTTGAGTATGTAGGAGGGAGGACGTTAGTATGGCTTTCCGAACACAGCCTCTTTCTTCTTAAACCTCTACAGAGGAAGTGGAAAACAGGATTCAGAGTTTTGCAGCACATTCTCCTCCATGGGTACTAGCGTAAAATGTCACAACATCTTTCTGCTATGAATCCAATCTGCAGTAGATAAACCTGCCGACTCAATGATTCTATTTAAAAGAAATCCTAACAAATCTTAGTGTCATGTCCTTATTTATGGATCGATACAAACTTGATTTGTATTTCTTTTTGTAGCCTACATGTGGCTATCTGCTCATTAGTAAACTGGGTTTTGTCCTACTCCCATCCAATTGTTCCTCCTGACAAATCAAAGCTGAACTATTTTCCCAGCCACCAGCAAATAAAGTCTGATTGACTGCGCAGCTCTTCTTCTCAGTGCAGAAATATGCTACCTGAGGCCATTTAGCTCATAACACGTTGTAAACACACTGTCCTCCACCGTCGTTTCATCACCTTTTCTGTCATTTTTACCAAGACACAAATTGCTTTATACTGTCATCAATGATAAGAAAACACTGGTAATAGAAAGCATAATGCTTAAAGTCTCCCCAAACCTGGTCTAAAACTCATAAAATAATGTGGAAGATTCATTATTTGAAAAAAAATATCTTTTTACTTTGGTTGAATGTGTGAGAATATTAGTTCTTGTTATTGCTTAAAAGGAGATTAGTCACATTGGTTTTTGCTCACTAGTTAAAGATTCAGTAAGCGGAATGGTCAGTTTAGCTAACTTCTTGTCAGTGACTGCAGTTAGCAGTCCCCTCCCTCGTCACCACATTAATGCACTGCGGTCTTCAAGCAGCGAGTTATCTAGCATCATCTCAGGTCCTTAAGTGTGATAAAACATGATAAAAACCATCAAAACAGACATTGGGAAGGATTTTTACCTGCTCCGCCATTGTAGGCGCATACACATTCACCCATCTGTTGCTCTGGCGTGCACCGGCAGTGAGACAGGAGCCGGTTTGCCGCGTTCTCTCTTCTGATTGGTTATCACTAGTGGGATCCCCGAAAAGTTTATTTGACAATTACATGCAGAGCGGGTGACTGAGAGATCGGCTTTATGAAACACGCACATTATGTAAGTGATCACTGTATGAATAAAGAGTGATTTAACACTTATATTAATAAATAAATCGCTTCACCTTTAAGATTTGGGATTGGATGTTGACACTAAGTGACGTGCTCAGCCTTTTCAAGTGCAATTTCAGCTGCTGATAGTCTTGCTCTTCAGAGAGACTCTTTCTGCTTTGGCATTCAACTCAGTCTGCAGGAGAGGGGGTATAACCTGCGCACTCAGTCTGCAGGGGAGGGGGTATAACCTGCGTACACATGCTGCTCCCATGGCACTTGCTGCCATGGCGATGGCCTCTGTCCTCTAGTGAATCCTGAAGTCTAATCAAATATTTGTCTGTGTTCTTTTCTGCAGAGAGGTAATCAAACAGGACCCCTTGTGACAGCTTTTGTTTGGGCTTCATCTTTTGGCCATTCTCCGAGGCTTTTCTCATTCTTTCAGGAATGACTGTGTGTGTGTGTGTGTGTGTGTGTGTGTGTGTGTGTGTGTGTGTGCCGAGCCCCTGGAGAAGATATTGCCGTTTCAGGCCCAATGATTTGCAGTCATGCCGGCCTTGATATCCTCTCAAGCCATTTGTGTGTCTGCGTTCAACACCACATGCCTGCTCTCGTGTCAAGGTTCTGATACAAAGATATTTCTTTGTGGTGAAATAAGACTGCTTTATCTCTGCTAACTTCTTGCACCTCACGCTTGTACACGTCGTCCCATAATAATTAAAAGTTGCTGAAAGTTACTTTTGCCCAAAGCACAGGCTGAGGAGGTGAACACTGGTGAGATGGTGAAGTATTGTCCCGCTGTCTCAATCAACCCTGGTGTGTGTGTGTGTGTGTGTGTGTGTGTGTGTGTGTGTGTGTGTGTGTGTGTGTAAATGGGTGTTACTCTTCTTACTAACTTGCGTTGTAAATCAAGGGTTTATGTAATGGGACTGTGTGAGCATGTGTGTTAAATGGTTTGGCCAGCCCGCCTGCGATTATGTCATACAGCATGGTTTCCAGCTGTCCCAGTCTGCTGCATTTCATTTAGTTTAAAATCCAAGTGTGTGTGTGTGTGTGTGTGTGTGTTTGTGTGCGCGCGTGTGTGCGTATGTGTCTGTACAAACTGTATATATTTGCACGTTTTAAATGTGTGTTTTAAATGTTTGTATAAAAGTGCACACTGGAAAAGCTCCGTGGAGCCTCACCATGTTGGCCCGTCCAGTGAAGAAATCATTGCTGTCAGATTCTGACTAATGAAAGCTGTGAGCTTTTTTCATCTTTTTTTTTGTTCCTTTTGATGATTGTGATTGGGGCCTGATTGAATCCTGCAGTCCAGCTCTAAGTTAAACCAAATGTATTTGGGCTGGGTCCCACTGAGGGGCTTGGACGTGAGCTTTGACAAAAGACTGCGCACATTTCAGCTTTAATGCAGGTGCACATGCAGGGGCCCGATCACTGCGATCAGGTTTCTTTGCAGAAAGCAAAAGCAGGAACATAACATCGTTTAGCAAGCAATGTAAAAAATGGATGACACTGAGGACTTTTAAGGCTTGATATTCCCATGGACAAGGCTTACTGATCCTCAATTTCCTTCAGACTTAAATTCATATCTAGTGTTTTGTTGACATTGTCCTCTCCCACATTCATGTTATTCAATTAGATTCAAGGGCAAGTCCCCTTGTTGGAGTTCATTTGGATTTTCAAATTGGATCTGTATCTCAGAGGGCAGGACTTGTGCCACAGAGAGAAACTGTACTTACTATATCCATTGCATGTTTCTCTGAATAATAATATCAGTTAAGTAGCCAAAAGTCTTGCTGGTCTCTTTGCACAGCAGCGTTTAGACCCTAACCCCTAACAAACCCCAGGCTCCCAGTCGGCCTTGGCCACAGTACTCTATCTACTGTGTGTGTGTGTGTGTGTGTGTGTGTGTGTGTGTGTGTGTGTGTGTGTGTGTGTGTGTCTATCTAGTCTATATACTGTGGCCAGGTCAGAGTTCATGGGAATGCTTTGCTGAACCTGTCTTCACCCAGTAGGGAGAACCTGCTAATATGTTTCTCTCACGACTTCACACTAAAATTAGATCCAATTTATTTGTAGAAGAGAGTATCTTCAGTACATGCACCTGTTACTTACTGTAGGCGCTTCAATAAACTGTTAAGAGTTCTGAACTGGTAAATATCAATGTATTGGCAACCTACATCTGCCACTGTTGCAGGAAGTTTCTGTAAGCCAATTAAATTCCAAAGAAAATCCATGAAGGAAACGAGGCCGATGTAAAATAAAAAAAATGCTGCTTATTCTCAAAATATAATCCACACAGAACAAAAAAAATCCTGGGTTTCCGGTCTGTCACGTCAAACTAATTCACAGGAAAAAATAAGTTTCTTATGCCTAAATGACGGTTAAGCAGGACAAAATAAGAGCATAATAAAACCTTATGAATAGAAATTAATTACATTAAGATAAAACTAAATATCAGTTATTAGGGTTGCAAAATTCCGGGAATTTTCAAAGTTGGAAACTTTCCATGGGAATTAACGGGAATTTATGGGAATTAACAGGAATTTTGGGAATTAATGTGAATAAATGGGAATTTACTCAATTTAAAAGCAACCCAAATGCACTAAATTTATTATTATTATTATTAACTCACCCGGTTGTGTGTGGGCAGCTAGCGCCTCATATTATGAACCCAAACATGACGGCTATGTCCGGGGGACTTTCACAACAAGTACAGCGAAGCACCGGAGTTGATCTACGCCAGCCACGGTCCCCTGTCACAGCCAGGTAGGGTAATGTTGGCTACTTGGCTTTATGTTGTGCCGCCGTGCACCGATGCTGCTGTAACTGTGTTTGTTATGTAGCTGCCGTGAATATGCAATGCTGTTTTAATGCTAGGCTATTTGTGCTGTCCAGTTTGTCTTTTGGCACAGTTGTTGGCCGTGTTGTTGCTGTTTTTGTGCGGACATGCACGCTGTTGTGTCGGGTCTGATCGCAGCCATGGTTGATTAGGGGAAATACAATATCGGGAGGGAGACTACGCACGTTACGCGCGTAGAACCATTTTTGACACAAAATGATCAAGCAACATTTTAGCTGCGTTACGCACGTAAATCTTACGCGGGTAACGCATGTAGTGTGTTCGCACCTTTAAGGTTGCGCGTGTCAGCCTGGTTCTCCAACCAAGGCTTCTACGTAAAAGTGTCCGAAAAAGTGCCTGAAAGGCGGCCACAGCTCGCGACTAATGCCGCTCCTCCTGTCTCGTGCTTGGTGCTCGAGAGAGTTTGACAGTGTTTACGTCATTTCGCTTGAGCCAACCCCTTAAGACTAACGATAATATCAAACATGTTTGATAATGTCGGACCGTCAAGACGGGGAGAAGACTGGCTGAAATCGGGTCAGAAGACCACCATACACCAAACGACTGAGATTACGTGCGCGCGCCACAACTCCAGCACGACTCCCGTGATTTCAGTCCGACATTGGAAGATTGTCTGCGACTGTCAAATCGCGTGAAAAGTCATGTAGTAGCCCAGCATTATAATACTGATGAACATTTAATTTCAAATCAGATTTTCTTTAAAGCCTATTAAGAAACCCAACTTGATATCATACATTGATTTTTACTAGACCAGGTTAGCAGAGGCTTAAACAGTGATTTTAAATATAGTTTGGGAAAATATATTTTAGCATAATCTTCTAAAACAACCAGATTTCATGCAAGTACACTTGGCAAGTTGCACATAGCACACTGCTTACTGCAGGGGTACTGAGGCCACGCATTTTACTTAATTTATTGAATGGGTTGGGTCAGACAGAGAAGTAATATTTTACTCAACATTCATCTTTTTGTTTTCAGTGAAATTATTAATTGTTCATAAAATAATCAAAACTTGATAAAGTTCAACTTACAAATAAATCTGTTCAAATGGGATGTTTTTTAATTGTATTATTTTGCATGGATGTCTGCCTATGACAAAATATAGTGTTTATATGTTTAGATTTATGTTTGGATATGAAAAAAAAATATTTCAATTACTGCCATTTAGTTAATTCCTATAATTCCCAATTTTGAATATTCCCAAAATCGAGCGAAAGTTCCCGTGGAAAGTTTCTGGAAAGTTTCCGTAAATTTACAGGAAACTTTCCACCCCTTTAGTTATGATTAATCATTATAAATTCAAGCAAAATACATGATTAACAAATAAGGCACAACATGCAAACATAGGCCTAATCCTCTCCATGGCAATCACTCTGTAGTCATAATTACTTTGAAGGAATGCTCAAGGTTAGAGCGTCACTATATGCTGCAGGAGTGGACACCTTGAGTAAAAGTTTAATCAACAGACTAATCGGGCATATCACCAAACCAAGTGACTCAGAGCTTGGGGACACAATGCAACAGGACATTTCAACCAGTTATGACCAAAACCGTTATTTTTCCATTCTCCAATATGATGCCTTTACTCCACACTCATTTACTGAGCCTGGTCGTAAAAACCTAAAGTTGTACTTCAATGTCAAACAAAATATATCATCCTTTGAGTCCTTGCCCGCAGATGATTCGATGTCCAAAACTTTGCTGGGCTCACCGGAAGCTAAAAACTTGATTTCATCTTTTGTGGGAATATTGTTAGACCGGCAGGACAAGTATTGTGTAAGTTATGTATGTCTTCATATTATGTTTTTTGTCCGTATGTGTAAAAATATGTAAAACCACTAAAATAAAAGTTAAATTAAAACATTTAAAAGTTGTACTTCAACGTTGACCTCAGATACTTGATGAGAATTTCTCTCTGCTGATTTAGCTCAGCTTCTGTTCAGCCTCAATGTCTTGGCAGTGATAACAGCAGACTAGTATCTCAATCACAAGGATCCTCATGTGACCTACAGCAGTTCAGCTGTTCCATATCATGGTTTTTGTCTGTATGAAACTGCCACCTTCCTCTCATTAACTTTAGTAGTAGTAAACAATGCTGATACAAGCTAGTGGAGTAATAAAGCACAATTTGGCATGTAACTTAAGCCAATCTTTTTTTGGTTGTTTTTGGTAGTTGTGGTAAGTGGGAAAAGGGTAAAGTAACAAACAGTTTAAAAGGTGTTTTTAGCTTTTTGTATTGCAAGGTTTAATGCCCCATTATTTTTCACCATAAATGCTAACAATTGCAAGGTCACAAGTGTTAATTTTCTCAATTGTCAAGCATAAAAGCTTCAATAGTAAGGACTTCTATAATCCCATATTCAACTTTGTTAATAAAAAGTAATAAAAAAAAGGGAAACCTGTACTCCGAACTCTGAGAAAGAATTGAGAATATCAACGCAGATTTGACCTTTTTGACAGATCCTTGGTTAGTTTCAGTTTTGACATTTGTCTGCAGGGATTGGCAGCTCTGTGCAAAGTGATGTGGAGTATAAAAGGACGAGCGGGCACACAGGAAAGAGTATATTGCTTTTCTACATAACTAAGAATCATACCAGCCAACAAGCCATCACAAACGGCAAACTTACAGAACATCTCTGGGATACAAGCAAAAGGTTTTTGCAGAGTCCAAAGACAATGACTACATCATTCAGTCGGAGGCTTTTCTGTCCTGCCAAATATTGACTATAGTGGTGAGGGGGGCTGGGCACACAGCCTTTCAATATCCCCTTGAATCTCGTTTTGCTGCTTTCCTTTCTTTCCATAATTTCTTTGGTCTGTCGCTCCCTCCTTCTTAACCTAAACCTGGAAGTCATTTATGAAGTCAGGATGGGATTTCCCCCCGGTCAGAAGTTGATATGTGAGTAGAGCCCAGTCAGGGTGTCTCACACCTCCCATCAAGGGAATTGCATCAGAGTGAAGAAGAAGGTCCCTGTGCTGGATTCAAGCTTTGGTTTGATGAGTGGCTATAGCCAAAGCAGAGACTGTTCTGTTTACCAGTCCTTCTAACAACCTAGATTTTCCTCCAGATCACCAAGTACAAACAGGTGCTGGAGGCATTGGCTTTGATACTTTGTTTGAGACACTCAGGTATTTGCAGGGAAATTGGGAATATACTGGCACAGGTCACCACAACATTTTATTATCAGGCTGTATTGCATTGTATTATGGGCAAAAGTCAAGCGATGCAAATTAATCTAGAAGGTGAAAAAGTGTATGCTATATGTTAGTGACTGTGAAAAGAAGAAGGAGGATAAGTGTATGGACTTTAAAGTGTAAAACAAAATGAGTTTAAAGCAATTTATTTGTGCAATGTAGAATGGCATTTCACTTGGCTGCCCTCATTGTTTTATGTCTGAGCTTAGCTTAAAGGAAGTGATTGCTGAGTCACCTTTTTGAGGGAATTAAATTCAAATCATTTGTTATTTATAGAACTATCCAAATGGGAAAGGGAGACAACATTATCAGACAACATCCATGTTTCAGTTTCAACCTTTATCCTTTCTTTTTCTCAGAATCCTGTTAATCTTGAACTGGTGCATGATCATTGCCTTCCCCTCCTCTTAGTGGTTGAGGAAATGCAAAAGAAGGAATGAAATTAACCTCAAAATTATTATTATTATTTACTATACTCAAGAGTAACAGAGAAATCTCACGATCGTGTTGTTGAGTCATTATGCCCTATAACATCACAAGTTGGATTAGAGTTCTATGAGTCCACTCCCCAAGGCCTGCTAATCATTGTGGGCTTGAAGTCGGAGAACACAGCCAAGATTCCTCACGCATGAGAGAAGACAGGGTCCAAAGAGGGGAAAAGAGGGGAGAAACTAAGTGTGTGTGTGTGTGTGTGTGTGTGTGTGTGTGTGTGTGTGTGTGTGTGTGTGTGTGTGTGTGAGCCTCCCGAGTTTGTGTTTAGACAGAGCGACGGATGAATTTCATGGGTCAAGGTTCACAGCCTTAGAGATGAAACGAGTAGAAGTGCAGATTGAGAAGTGGGGTGGGAGGTCGAACAAGCCTCATTCATGGAAAAAAAAAACGTTTGGAATAAATGAAGAAAGAAATGAGCGAGGAGGTGGGGAGGGTTTGTTATCAATCTCTGTTGTTTTCCCCTCGTATTGTCATTTCCTCTGCAGCTGGTCCCCGGGTTGAGAGGGAAAGAAAAACACAAGTGGAGAGATCAGAAATCTAAACAGTGGTCCTGCCAGTGGGCGGGGTGTTCCCCCCACCGCTGACACATTTGTAATAAAACACATTGTCTCATTCCGTAATGTGCTGCTAATGAAGGTGAACAGAAGGCCAGACAGGAGAAAAAAGTGCACGGATGTAACGCTGACTCTTGTGTTGTTTAATTAATCCAAATTGTCCACGTTTGAAAAAAAAAACTCTTCTGGACATGATGGAAAAACAATCTGTTGACGCAAATGCATTACATATCATATTTTAAAATCTAATGTGTCAGAAATGAAATCATTATAGTTTACAGCAGGCTGTAAAGTTCAAAAAGTATTTCATACACAAACTGGTCTTTTTCTTTCTTAAAAAGGTCTGAACATTTGTGAGGAGTAATTCTGCAGATTTACTGCCCTGCCTTGGCCCTCGACAGAGATCTCCATCAACTGCTAGTCTACTCCCATGTCAGGTCATTGGAGTTTGACCTGACAGTCTCTGGGTCATGGCCCCATTAAAATACACTTCCAACAAGGGTTTTTCCCACCTGACAGTGAGCCTCTTTTGAGCCTTAGTCCCTGCAGATTGGAGGTCTCATGTGTGCCCATTATGATCAGCTACAGTTATAACAACCTGCCTGTGCAAAGTAAAAACAGTAACATTGGAGTGAGGAAAGACTACCTTACACAGGACCCACAGAAGAACCAACAGATGAACATAGGGAGACTATTATAAATGCCACTTTCTCTGTGGTATTCTGGCTGACCACAAATGTTGAGCCAATCGGTTGCAATGACACAGCTCACATGCTTTTTTTTGTTTTGTTTTGTTGAAAGTTTTATTTTGCCGGGCCTATTTTAAAGCCGCTCGGCTCTTCAAAGGACACTACTTGGCTCATGCTCACAAAGCTCGTCATCAGTGCCGCTAAACTGGCTCACTCAGAGTCCCCTGTTTCTCTCATGCTGCCTGCGGTTTGGCAGGTAGGGAAGCCAAAGTTATGGAAGTCATTAAAATTCCTTGGGAACATGTGGACCCTTGTTTATTTTTCCGCCCAAGCAGGGAGGATGGAGAGCTGCCAGGACCCCGCGCTGTCCTTCTCAGCCCAGAAGGACAGCAGAAAAGTGTGTGAGAGAAGGAGGGAGGACCTGGTGGAGGACAGAGGAGATGAAAGACAGATGAGGAGGGATGTAGAGGACATACGGATGGAGGGAGTGAGGAAGAGGTTAAAAGAAGAAAATGGCGAGGTGGAGAGGGAGAGGCCGATAGCCTCTTCTGGATGCCAAATAAATAAAGGCACAAATGAATGTTGAGGTTCAGTGATCCGTACAGGAAGAGGATTAGAGGAGGATGGCTTCACATCACACACAGGCTGCAGGAGAGAAGACTCTGAGAAGGACAGAGATACAGTACAATAGCAACATTTTGTCCAACTGCCAAGTGAACTTAATAACAAGTTGGGTAAAAGGAGCATGCAGCCGTGAAAAGGAATTTGTTGGTAAAATAGCAAGAGACACGAGGCAATTGGTGAAAAAGACAACAACATAAAATGTCATATTCCTCATTTATTCAGTTTTTTTCTCATTTGGTTTATATTGATAGAAACACATTTAATTGAATATTAACTGATAAAAGAAGGGCACAGAAAGACAGTGAAAGAACTTCAGTCTTGTGAAGAATGGTTTGAGGCCTGTATAGTGTCCGACTTATTCCTGGCCGCAGAAAGACGTTCACTGAACTGGCATCTGTGAGAGTTAGCGGAATGCAACAAGTTCTTGCACTTTTCTTAGAGAGGCTTTGGAGATGAAAAAAAATTAAGGGGGACACCTTTAAAGCGACTAATGTGATGTAACGTCTACTTTCTACTACAGTGAGATGTAAGGAATAACTTACTTCAACACATTTAGCTACTGTGTGTGTAGGCATACCAATAAATGATCTTAGTAGCTCTGAGGTTTATAAGTACTTCAACAGTAATAGGGTTGGGTGCATATTGGGTGCAAATGTATTTACATGATCTATCTGGAAGCAGACATAGAGTCGTGTCAGAGCCTCAAAGTACATCCTTTAGCTAATGCTAGGCTAACTCCTTGATCATACAGTGTTTGATCACATTATCCTGTTTAAGGAATGTCGGCTGTCAACACTTTTAGTCAACCCTTAGTTTGAGCAGTGAGGTTAGACATGCACACACAGCTTTGACAACGTACTGGTTATTTCACATGAACGCTTTCTGTATTTTTTTTTTCGTCTGTGATTTTTTCACTAATTTTGTAGTGGGCTGGGATCTGATGGATCATGTAATGTACTACTGTGTTCCATTGGCAACATTTCAATTGTACTCTGATGAGTTAAGGGGCTTTTTTCACGTTTCTAGCATTGTATATCAAATTCTTCTAAACCTTAACTTTGAATGTTGCTTAATTGGTCATACACATGTATTGTTATAGATGGAATGACTTATAAAATCTTGATATATCATTTTTAAGGGTCTCTAATACCGACAGAAGCTGCAAATGAAATCATCACATCATTTTCCCATTGTACATCCCAGGCTGGTCATTCCACACCACTGCCCTTTGTTTAAACCATTCAGCATTTTCGGCTGTTAATCAGAGACCTCAGATGGCTTCTCATTTTCTGTGACCAGTTAGTTCCTGCATGTGCACTTATCTACATGGTCATGCTTTACATCACTGACCGACTAGCCATAAATCTTCCTTGCCTTTTATTTTAAATGTGGAAAGATCCCTTCATGCTCGTCTTTTAACACCAGATCCAAAAAACAGCCAGCTGCAATGGTGGGAGTTTTTTTCTTTTGATTGGTAAAACAGAGGGGATGACTTGAAAGGGATATAAGTGTGGTTTTACCACTAGGGAAGCGATACTATAATGTGTGAGTGTGTGGGCGAAAAAACTCAAATGAACCTGCCTGTCTGTTCCATCAGGCACCTTCAAAACTGAGTCAATTCACCGCCACGACTTTTAAGAACTTCAAACGTTCCTTTATTTCACCACTGACAATTTTCAGTTTACCATATGATGTAATGGTTCTCATCAAGAAAAAGGTAGGGCAACTGCTGTGTTGTGGCTACCATTAATTCATCTTTCAGCCATGATATATTATCTAATAACCAATGGTGAATCAGACGATTATAAGGATGCTGCAGGGAATGAGGGATGGGGACAATGCTATCAGCCCAGGAGGAGATGGGGAGAAAGAAGGGAGTTGTGGCATTTCGTAGTGCATAGCTGTGGTATTGCCTTGCGCAGCTGAAAAATGTATCAGGGTGATCTCTCTTGCTGCCGTTAACTCCCCACATCTCGGGCCAGGAGAGAGATTTCAAGAACAGTGAGGTCACTCTACATCTCTGTCCCTCTTTCTCCTCCTCTCTCTTTCCCTCTGTGTTTGATCATGCTAATTGGAAGCGACACTGCAATGTGGGCCCTGGGGGTGATCCTAGCATTTACCTGCCTCTCCGACAAATCGTTGGATAATTGAGATGTAACACAAGACCCAGTATCTCCCTCCCACCTAAATGTTCCCTCCCAGAAGGCTGTGGCCTTTGACAAAGATCCAAGTGCCGGATTACATGTCTGTGATTCCAATTGAAATCATTACGTGGAATGTCTGTAAAGCTGACCTGACATTAGTACCTTTGGGGCAGATGCGTTCCAAATGCCAAAGAAGTGAATTAACAGTGGGGCATTGTAAATAAAGGTTACTACTGGAAGACATACTCCAAAGGTCTGTTAAGGTTGCCCTCTGGTTTCATGAGCATCTTTGAGAAAATATGAACACATTTCCATTCCAAGTTTAATCTTGAGTTGAATTGCTAGTTAATGATAAGTAGGGCAGAACATCACTTACTCTTGTAATGTGAGATGAGTAATTCCTTTTAAGGTTTCCCTTCATTTTAAAATATATGGAATCGGGGAAGAAGTTGCCTGGTTTGAATCCAAATGGCCACAGCATGTCGGACCATCTAGCGATGTCTGAAACATTGTGTAATTGTCAGTCACGGTAGATCATACTGTTACGCCCACTTTAAGCAGATTGGCCAGTAGTGCGGAGCCATGTGTGAAGAAAGCAGGCATGCAATTCTCTGTCGAGCTTTCTCTAAATCCTCACACAACCATTGTCAAGCTGACTTCAACACCATGAATGCCTTTAGAAGAGATTGTCTGGAAGTCTGCTTCCTTATCCCTGGTTTATCATGTCAAGATGGCAAAGCCCCGCATAAAACACAGAGTGCTTCTGGATTGATAGGGGAGGCAGAGGAATTCAGCCAGGAGAAGCTAATTTTTTAGAGTTTTTACCCATAGAGTTTTTTTTAAAGCTTTAATTGCTTAGCTGTCGATGTGTTCGGCTCACACTTGACAATTTTGTGTTGAAAGGTGCTCATTGGAACAAACTTTGGTCGTACATTATGTTCATTTTGATCCACCAGAGTGTTAGGTTTGTTTATGGTTTGAAAGGGTATAATTCTCAGAAAAGTTATCTTAGCTAATTGGAGTTGACAGTCAGTGCGTTTCCATGGCACAACTAGATTGGATTATCACATATATCGAACAAAACACTCGAACGGACCGTGTCACTTGTCTGAGTATACATGGCCTTTCAGAAATCGGATAAATGTCCGATGCATGGCTGTCTCCACTATGCTAGGTGGCGCTGTAGCCCTTTCAACCATGCTTTCAACAAGTGGTTTTAGAGCCACGTCCGGTTCCCTTCCGTCAATAACCCATGGTGTAGCCTATCACGCGCAGGCACACAAGCACAGAACAAGAAGTCCGATATGCGATATCCGATCCTTGTATACATGCAGAGAGAAAGCCGACAATGAACGAATTATCTAGGTGTTCTTATCCGACTTCTCTTGTCCGTTATTGTGCCGATTTGTGTCCAAAGTAGATTGGATAAAGGTGTTTACATGCAGTTTAAAAGTCCTGTTGAGGTCTTATTCCTTTAGTTATCCGATTATGAGTCTGCATGTAAACGCACTGACTGATTCACAGTGACATGCTGTAGTTCCTCGTATAAGCCTGCAGGGGTTTTTCTGAATTTACATCTTAGTGATCTTTATCCCAACTGGAAATTTGTCAGATGTCAACTTTTGAAGGTTTGAAAGGTTAATCCCTTTTGCGTTATCATCTGGCTGAAGTTGTGTAATCCGTCCTGCTTTGCTCTTGTTAAATGTCTAATGGTCTCACTCTCACAGCGGCTCAAAGATATGTCATTAGATCACATGGTATGTTCTCCGCCTGTCTCAAGTTGACAGTGACATGTTTGATGTTGGCACAGGCACGCTGCAAGTAGCCGATGGAGGATTTAAAGTTCCTACTGTCATGATGCCAAGTCAATAAAGAAGCAGGGCAGCCTGCAGCCAGACAAAACAAATCAAACCAGATGAAGACCACGAGGATGCACTCTTGATGCGTTAAACATTTCTGTAAGTTCAGGGCTTTTTGACCTCCTTCATCTTGACAATGAAAATAAGCTTTTTATTGTGCTTACTGTGTAAGATCTAAGCTCCTGCTGCTACACCAAAAAACAGTGTTGTTTCTTGAAGGTTTAACCTGTAAATCGTGAAAGGGTTCTAGCTCTTGTCACTGTATTGACAGATACAGGAGCCAGAAGGTTTTCATTTGGGGAAAGAAGGCGGGACAAGCAGCTGACTACCACCACAGTTTACATTGATAAGCTGAGATTCTTTCAAATGGAGCAAAGCATACA